>OZ053308.1:7992027-8674527 GCA_964056655.1 Arabis hirsuta | reverse complement strand
TATTTATGCTTGTAGCCCGACTGCTTTACCGAAACTTTTCAAGAGCTTTATAACAGACTTGGTTAAAAGTTAATCATGACTGCTTCTTTTGGAGTACGTGCTCTGCTTGGTTTGTTCTCTCTGACTGTTTTGATCTCTTTTTTACTTAGGTAAAGCTATTCCAAAAGCTGAAGCTTGAGCAGTCTTCTAGGTCTTTCTCGACGACCATGGACAAGTTTCCAATGGAAAGAGTATTGGGATTCCATAAGGATCCATGGTGGAGATCATCAGTGGAGAGCCTTCGAAACGTCGCTGTCTATGGTGAGAGTGAGACAGACACTCAGAAAGCCAGATTGAGAGAAATTATTTTGAACAACACCGACAAATCAAGCAAAGAGAGAAGTGGCAGCATCAGACCAGCTTCCATCTACTGTACTTGGAAGGGATACAATGTACGTCCATAACACAATCTTTGTTTCTTTTTTTTACCACATTTGCATTCATTTTTACAAATTAGTGTTTGTTGATTTCTCTTACATTCTTCTGCAGATCAACCTTGTTGATCTTCCTTTACAAGACGAATACTCCTTGAGCAGAGCTCTCTGTGTGATCGACGGTGCTATTCTAGTCCTTTGTGCCGTGAACGGTGTATATGACAGTAATGTTGATATAAATATGCGGAAAAACGGAATTGCAAGGCTTGTTTTTATTGAAAACTTGGATAAAGTTGGGGCAGATCCATGGAGAGTAATTACCGAGGTAATCTTAAATCTCTTATAAGTATGAATGAATATATGTTTTCTAAACCTAATCTCATTTTATTTGTAATAGGTGAGGGAAAAGCTGCGACTTCGCAGTGCAGCATTGCAAATCCCAATAGGCTTGGGACCAAAATTCCAGGGGTTTGTTGACATAGTGGAGTGCAAGGCGCACTACTTCCACAAAATAGGAGTTTTTGAAGTTCCTAACCATCTCCAAGGGTTGGTTTCTGGGAAGAGAAGAGAGCTTATGAAGCTCGTGTCCAAGGTAGACGAAAGATTAAAGATGGATTCCTCATCTAGTCTCAAGGATGCTATCCGCCGAGCAACCGTAGCAAAAAAATTTGTCCCCGTGTGTTTAGGAAATGCCTTGCAGTACAAGGTACTGACACAATTTACACTTCTACTTTTTTTTTTAATTATCTGTTTCTATAATTTTCTTTACTCTTTTTCTTTTTTTCTTTTTCCTTGTTGCAGAGTCTACAATTTCTCTTGGATGGTATTTTCAAATACCTCCCTTGCCCACTTGAAGTCAACATTTCCGCTGTCGACCACAAAACATATGAAAAGAAGGTACCATTATCTTACTCAGTTTGAATTAGTGTTTTGTAAATTAACCTTTTATTTATGATTTTTTTGATATTTCTAAATTCCAATTTTATCTTTCAAAATTAAGAAAAATAAATCCTTTACTAATTTTTTTGAATATATAAAAATGATTTTCGTTTTTACAATTTATTTAAAATATTTACAATATATTTGCTAAAAAAAGTATACAAATTATAAAAAAAGTATAAAAATTATAAAAAAAAAAAAAATCTGTTCGATTTAAAAAAAAAATCATTTCACAAATCATTTACTTAACTAAATAAATAAATTAAGTAAATATCCGAAAAAATCATTTCACAAAAAAAAACAATTTATAAAAATAAATACATAAAAACGTAATATGAAAAGTAAATCTTTAATTTATAAAAATAAATATAGAAGTAAATATCCCAAAAAATTATTTTATAGAAAGTAAATCTTTAATTTTCCTAATTAATCTTTTACTAATTTTTTTGAATATTTACAATTAAAATCTTTAATTAAGTAAAATATTTACAATTAAAATTAAGAAAAATTTATCTTTCACTAATTTTTTTGAATATATAAAAATGATTTTCGTTTTTACAATTTATTTAAAATATTTACATTATATTTAAAAAAAAGTATACAAATTATAAAAAAAAAAAATATGTTCGATTTCACAAAAAAAATCATTTCACAAATTATTTACTTTAAAAAATAAATAAATAAATTAAGTAAATATCCAAAAAAATCATTCACAAAAAAAACAATTTATAAAAATAAATACATAAAAACGTAATATGAAAAGTAAATCTTTAATTTATAAAAATAAATATAGAAGTAAATATCCCAAAATCATTTTATAGAAAGTAAATCTTTAATTTTCCTAATTAATCTTTTACTATTTTTTTTTGAATATTTATAATTAAAATCTTTAATTAAGTAAAATATTTACAATTAAAATTAAGAAAAAATTATCTTTTACTATTTTTTTTAATATATAAAAATGATTTTCGTTTTTACAATTTATTTAAATAAAAAGTATACAAATTATAAAGAAAAGTATACAAATTATAAAAAAAAATCTGTTCGATTTCACAAAAAAAATATTTCACAAATTATTTACTTAAAAAAATAAATAAAAAATTAAGTAAATATCCAAAAAAATTATTCACAAAAAAAAAAATTTATAAAAATAAATACAGAAAAACGTAATATGAAAAGTAAATCTTTAATATAGAAAAATAAATATAGAAGTAAATATCCCAAAAATCATTTTATGGAAAGTAAATCTTTAATTTTCCTAGATTTAGGAGATTTAGACTATCTTTGGTAGTTCACACTTTCTACCATTTAGTAGAACATAGGGAAAGAGGTAGATAAATATGCATTCTGCAACTGGTAGAACTTAAGCAAATGGTGGAATGTACAATCTGCAATATGTAGAATTTGAGCAATTAGTAGAATACTTCATTCTACCACTCGTAGATTAAATTCGCAGAACACCTAATCTACTAGTAGATTCGACCATGGTAGAAGCAGAAATAAATAATTTTCTGTCATAATTTAAAAAAAAAAAATTGTACATCAATCTATATGTCTTATGTATTACTATTTTGTATTTTCCTGATTTTATAAAATTATAAAAACCATTTATTTCTAATTTTCGAAATTAATTAAAGGGTAATTTAGGGAAAATTTGGCAAAAATAAGGCAAAGGTCATTTCGCAAAACACTAATTCAAACTGAATTAATTTAGCAAATTTCCCAGAAAATCATAATTTTGTTCTGACCATTTAGTGTGTTTAGGTAATTTTGAGTGGAAATCCAGAAGGATCTCTCGTGGGATTAGTTTTCGCATCAGCGAACTGTTTAGAATATATAAGGCTTTATGAAGGTATGATAGAAAAGGGGTCGGTTGTTCGAAACGTCTTGACAGAGGAAATGTTCCAGATCAATGCCTTATTCCGACTGTGTTCTGATGGACTGATGGTTAGCAACTTTTATGCTTTATTACATTGATTGTTTGCAAATTCGGTGGTAACTATAATGTGGGGAATAAATAATACATTTTGTACTTCAATTTCAGGAAATTGAACATGCAATTGCAGGAGATATCGTGGTTACATCTGGTGCTTATTACTTGCCAGGTACAACTAAAAAGTTAAAGAGTTTTTTCAGAACTGTTTTAGTTTGTTGATTGAGGTACTAATTGAACCCTCTCTTGTTTTGACTCCTAGGGGACACATTGACAGACGAAAGTGTGGAATATACGATTCCATGCTCTATGTCTCTGCGTCCTGTTGAGATAGGACTGTTTCACAAACTGTTCAGCTCCATCCTCGAAGAGGACTAAAACCTCATAAGCCCCAAATGGGCAAAAAAAATTCTTAAAGCCCTTTGCTAATCTAAAAGCCCCTCAATCTTTCCTTTCACAACTTTACCCTTCTTTTTTATTATTATTATATATAAACATCCAATTAAATAATCCACCAAACAAATTAAATTTTTTACCAACCAAATTAATTTTCAACCAATCAAAAACAACCACATACTCTTTCTCTCTCTTCCTCTTTCCCGTCGATTTCTTTCTCCTCTGTCTCTCCTGTCGCTGAAAAAAAAACAGAGCTCTGCTTCTTCTTCTTCGGATCTGCTTCACTTCTCTTCCTCGTCCTTCTTCTGTGTTCTTCATCTCATCATCTCTTTGCCATCACCCTTCTTCTTCTCCATCTCGTTGAAGCCTCTTTGCCCTAGTCCATCTTCTTCTTCATGTAGGAGTTACGAAAAACAGAGGCAAGGATTAAGAGTTGTTTCATTCTTGCACATGTGAGTCTTCTAAATTAAGGTATGATATTTCATTGTTTAGCAAGTTTCATGTTTATAGGGTTACATTAGGTTTTGTTCTAGTTTTGGAAATTTGTTTGTAAATTAAATTTGGATATTGGATATCTGTGTTTCTGGGTATTGGACTTGTTTTATAAGTTTATTAGGGTAATGTGCTAGGTTTTGTGGCAGCTGAATCATTATAAAGCAAACAAAATCGGACCTAATTTTTATACGTATAACTGGTACTACTGAGAATAACTGGTAGAACAAGTAGTATCGAGAATAACTGGTACATATGTTTTGGTACTGCAGGGGACATGACAATGAATTGCACAATCATATGTTTTGATTATGGAGGATGTTACTCAATGGAAGGTGATTGCGCAAGATGGAGTTCAAAAGGAGATAAAATTAAGAGTTTAGCGATACGGAGTGCACCGGAGGAGGTGACTTATTCGGCCTTGGTTGACGGAATTAGGAGAAAGATCATGATAGATGAAGCTACGACGCAGTTGAAACTTAGTTACTTTCCAATGATTTCGAATCTTTGGACACCATTAGAAATTTCGAATGATGATGAGGTTTTTGAATACCTAATGCAAGTGAATGGAGATGGTTGTAGAAAGCTTTTGAATGTGGAGCTCATCAATGTGGATGGTCCCATCAATGTTGTGGATGAAACTCAGAGATGTGTGGAAGCGAGAAGAGGTGTTGGAGAAAGTGATGTTGTTGTAGGGGATAATGATATGATAACTTTACACACAGACGAACCATTGGAACACCATGCGTTGGTAGATGAAGGTAAACGTGTGACTCATTTTGTGTGTTATGTCTGTCTGGTAAAACTGGGAAAACGGAGGTACAAGTGTTTGATTAGTTTTGTGTGTTCTTTCTGTCTTGTATAACTAGGAATAACTAGGTATAACTGTTTGATTAGCTTTGTGTGTTCTGTCTGTCTAGTATAACTAGGTATAACTATGTATAACTGTTTGATTAGTTTTGTGTGTTCTTTCTGTCTAGTATAACTAGGTATAACTATGTATAACTGTTTGATTAGTTTTGTGTGTTCTTTCTGTCTTGTATAACTAGGAATAACTAGGTATAACTATGTATTACTTTCTGTATAACTAGGTATAACTGATATAACTGTTTGTTTTTATAATCACAGATCACGAAGAGCTGGCACATTTTGATTGTCCTGAAGATAATGAGCAAGAACATTTTTATATGCCTGAAGATAATGACCAAAATAATGAGGAAGAAATTTTTGTGGATGGATCTAGCCTTGTATCCACTCCATGGGAAGATGGTATAGATATGAAATTGGGTCAAGAATTCGGAAGTAAAAATGAAGTGCAACTCTTAGTTCAACGAGCTTCACATAAAAATTGTTTTGAGTACATTATAAGCAAGTCGTGTACAAAACGATATGTGCTATGCTGTGTGGCAGCAGATAAAGGTTGCGAGTGGTATGTGCGGGTTAATGCGAATCGTGATTCAGATAGTTGGAAACTTGTAACTTACAGGAATATGCATACATGCTCTCGAGCTGATGCAAGTACAAGGTTAAAAAGAAGGAAAGGGACAGCAAAAATAGTTTCCGCTATTGTGGAGGAAGAGTTTCCAGGTAGTTTGGAGACTCCGAGGCCAAAACTTCTGATGAAGCTTGTTAAAACAAAAGCTAGTGTTGACCTATCATACACTACGTGCTGGAGGGGAAAACATCAAGCTGCTAATACTGTGAGGGGAAGTCCTGAGGAGAGTTATCGGATGTTGGAGGCGTATTTGTATATGCTACGGAAGATGAATGAGGGTACACAAACTTGTGTAGAATGGGATGAACATAATAGGTTTAAGTATATGTTCTTTGCGCTGGGAGCTTGTATTGAAGGGTTCAAATCCATGAGGAAAGTCATCATTGTGGATGCCACCCACCTTAAGCATTGTTATGGTGGAGTTCTAATTGTTGCGATGGCTCAAGATCCCAATCATCACCACTATCCAGTTGCTTTCGGTGTAGCTGATGGTGAGAAAGAAGAAAATTGGATGTGGTTTATGAATAAATTAAAACTAGTGATAGTGGAAGAGGATAAGGATGATCCTGAAAAAGCCAAGCGATCCGAGCGTGAACTGGTGTTTATATCTGATAGGAATGTATCCCTCATCAAGTCAATAAGTGTGGTGTTCCCGTTGGCTCACCATGGGTATTGTGTATACCATTTGGCTCAGAATGTGAAAGGTAGCGTTTCTAATACCCTGAAACAAACAGTTGTGGGGCATTTCATGTCATGTGCGGAAGCTTATACAGAGGATGTGTTCATAAGACGTTGTACTTCGTTCGAGAGAAGGTATCCTGCTGCAGCCGCGTATCTCGGAAGAAGTGTTGAGGTGGAAAAATGGGCAAGATGTTATTTTCCAGGAGAAAGATACAACATAACAACCACCAATAGTGTAGAATCAATCAATGGTGTTTTCGTTGAAGCAAGGAAGTACACGTTATTGCCTATGATTGATATGATCATAGAAAAAATAGCTGAATGGTTCAACAGGTATCGGAAGGCATCCACTGAAGTACCCGACTCACAGAAGCTGGTGCCTTATGTGAACAACATTTTAGAGAGTAATTTACCGATTGCGAAGAAGCTATTGTCGCAAGAGTTAAACAGTTGGACGTATGAGTACAATGTGATTGGAGAAGATGGAAAGAATTATGTGGTTAATTTGACGGAAAAAAGTTGCAGTTGCAAGTATTTTGATATCGATAGGTACCCATGCGTGCATGCGATACAAGGTATCATCCGATTAGGGGGAGGGACTGAGGTCCGTTGTTATGAGTTTGCCTCTAAGTTTTATACGGTTGAGCAGTGGGTAATGGCATATTTTGTTTTGTTTCCTTACTATGTCCATTTATGTACGTAGGACTGTGTCTACTTGATACTTAGGTACCACTAGAAACATACAAAAAATTTCAAAGAGTTTATAGCAAAACATATATTTTCCCTAAAACTAGACCTTATACATATGGTATATGTATGGTATATGTATGAGTTAGTAGCCACTTTTTATGTGAAACATCCGATTATGGTGAAACCGGAAATTTTAGTATACGAAATGATAGGAAATATATTTAAAGTGATCAATTCGATCAATACTACTAGAAAATTTATAATCTTTTGTACTTACTACTGGTTATACGTGAAAACAGTCAAAATATAACTATGTGCAAGCCAGTACTACTAGAAAACTAAGTATAACTATGAGTAAAGTAAATATTATTTTTTATTCGTTTTGCGGCGCATGTGTTACACGTTTTTAATATTTTTAGTGTGATAAAAACGTGGTTGCTAATCTCAGTAGTACCTAGTGGTATTGGATTAATACACAGTAGTACCCAGTAGTACTAGTAGTACGAAACCGAGAACATAACAAAATATGAGTATTTGTTTCCCTTAAATCCCTAAAACTAAGTATAACTATGAGTAAAGTAAATATTATTTTTTATTCGTTTTGTGGCGCATGTGTTACACGTTTTTAATATTTTTAGTGTGATAAAAACGTGGTTGCTAATCTCAGTAGTACCTAGTGGTATTGGATTAATACACAGTAGTACCCAGTAGTACTAGTAGTACGAAACCGAGAACATAACAAAATATGAGTATTTGTTTCCCTTAAATCCCTAAAACTAAGTATAACTATGAGTAAAGTAAATATTATTTTTTATTCGTTTTGTGGCGCATGTGTTACACGTTTTTAATATTTTTAGTGTGATAAAAACGTGGTTGCTAATCTCTTCTGTTTTCTCTTCTTCTTCTGCTTTCTCGTCTTCTTCTGCTTTCTCTTCTGCTTTCTCTTCTTCTTCAGCTTTCTTTTCTTCTTCTGCTTTCTCTTCTTCTTCTGCTTTCTCTTCTTCTCCTTCTGCTTTCTCTTCTTCTTCTGCTTTCTTTTCTTCTTCTGCTTTCTCTTCTTCTGCTATCTTCTCTCCTTCTTTCTCTTCTTCTTCTGTCGCCTCTCCTTTCTCTTCTTCTCCTGTCTTCTCTCCTTTCTCTTCTTCTTCTATCTCCTCTTCTTCTGTCTCCTCTTCTTCTCCTTTCTCTTCTTCTCCTCCCTTCTCTCCTTCTTTCTGTACTTTCTCTCCTCCTTCTTCTTCTCCCTTCTCTCCTTCTTTCTGTCCTTTCTCTCCTCCTTCTTCTCCTACTTTCTCTTTTCCTTTGTTTCCCGTACCCTCAGCTCTCTTATCCCTCTCATATCCGAAATTGAAATCAAAGCCACTATCTCTTCCACCACCTCTCCAAAATTCATCTTTGAGATCCTTTACATCATTCTCTAAACCGAGAAACTTATCCTCTAAACCCGAAAACTCAGCCTTCACCTTATCAAACCCTGTGTCCATTTTCGCGGTCAGCCTCTTTTCCATTTCTTTCAACAGTTTAACAATCCCATGAGCATTCTCGGGTTCAACAGTTTCTTCTTCCTCTTGCTCCGTCTCCTTAGGCTTTCGGGAATCCACATCTTCCTCATACATCTTTTCCCAACAAATCTTCTTATTCTCTTGGAGATGTTTGCTCCAACTGTCTGGCAACATATCCAAAGCATCATAACCTAAATCATCATCAAAGATGAGCTCACTAAGAGCTCTTTCTTCTCCTTCCGGTTTCAAGATACTATGAATATCCTGTCAATGTTACAAAACAGCTATTAACATCCTATTAACATTAACCAAAACGAATTATAATTAAGATACTACTGTGTATCACACCAGTTATACACAGTAGTACCAGTTATACACAGTAGTACCTTAGTAGAACCAAGCTTCTCATATATCTCTTCCACTGGCCAACCTTTCATAGTAGAGGTTTCAAACTTCCGCTTGCACATCCTTGGACAGTCTTTCTCTGCCCCTTCAATATCTACTCTGTATGATCTCCTTAGATTTGGTATAACTTCGAAAGGCAGAACCTACATATAGAGAAATAACACGTCAAAGGTTAAATGTTAAAGCATTAATAGATTAAAAACATTTATAGATTCAAGGA
This sequence comes from Arabis hirsuta, assembly GCA_964056655.1. NCBI lineage: Eukaryota > Viridiplantae > Streptophyta > Magnoliopsida > Brassicales > Brassicaceae > Arabis > Arabis hirsuta. Next base: position 8,665,361 of record OZ053308.1, on the reverse strand, counting down.
AATAATATCTTTACCTCCAATGGAATTACAAATCCAGGCAATGTCAATTGTTCTTCCCGCGAACCACAAGTCATCTTTTCTATCTTTGTCATCAAGTAGTAAACATTCCCGACAGAGTCATCAAAGGTGTATCGCCCCCACGGAAATGATATACACAAATCCGGATCCTCAGCCATTCTAAACAAGAATGGCTCTATAGCTGAATCAGCCCCGGCCTTTTTTGCAAGTACCGCGCTTAAGAAATACAATATCATCATCCTCAGCCGATCTTGAGACCTCTTCTTCATCGAAAGAAGCTTGTCTTTGACATCTTTGACTCTTACGGATGTCCTCGTAAACAGCTTCTTCTTAAACTGAGACGTGTAATCACGCAACCTCATCTTCGGATGAAGTGTTTCGGAGTATTCATGGCAAAATAACCCACTGATCAGACCATGCTCTCTCAGAGAGTACCGGATTGGAATACCATTCACCACAAACCAGAGATTTTTCTTCGCATCAAGCTTTACCGTTCGAATCAGCAGCATAAACAAACCCTGGAGCTTACGGTTTGCTTCTCTCTCCATGTGGAAAATGTGTTTAAACTGCGGGTGAGATTTAAACCACGCCAACTCTGGTGCAAAATCCGGATTCTCTATCATCTCTAAGAAGGTGGCCAAATCACACCTGGTTTGGATCTTGCATACCGCATTATATTTGCTAGGTGGGTGGAACATCGTCAAAGGCTGCATCGGAAGAGTAGGAGTATCAGATATATCCTGCAATCAAAACATTATTACAATCCTAATGGTACCAGTTATACACAGTAGTACCAGTTATACACAGTAGTATCAGTTATACACAGTAGTACCACTTATTGCTAACAGTTATATACAGTAGTACCAGTTCAACTAACAGTTATACGTTCACCTAAATACTAACTTTTATACGGTTTATACTGAATACTCATAACCAATTCCTCTAAATAACTAGCTTATATACTAACTTATATACTATCTAGTACCAATTCTCCTAAGTACTAATCCACACTTATACTATATAATATGACATTAGGAACTTGAATCACATACCTCCGAAACAGTAATGCATTCTTCAACTTCTTCTGAAGGGATCGGACCTTTTGAAGTCCCTTCCTTGGAACTCTCCTTTTCCTTTGCAATCTTTTTAGAACCTCCCTTCCTCATCCTAGGACCCATTTCTGCAAAATCCACAACACCATAATCAAAACGTCTTTTCTCAATTCATATGAAAACCCAAAACGGACCATTAGAAGCAAAACAAGACAAATCAACAATTCACACTAAGACAAATCAAGACAGACAAATCAAGACAAATCAAAAAATCTACATTGTCCAATTTCTTCATATCAAAATCTGAAAAACCTCAAAACCACATACAAATCAAAACCCCCAAGTTGATTTTTTTTCAAACCCTAATTTCAAACCGATACATATATCAAAATCAAAACCCGATTACATATCAAAATCCCCTTCTTGCAACCAAAAACCAATTCGAAATGGAAACCCATTCGAAATCGGAATCAAAATCTCAACCCAGAAATCTGAAATGGAAATCCCCTTCTTGCAACCAAAATCGCAACTCACCTTCAAGAAAAATCACCGTCGCAGTCCACGGTGATGGAGTCGACGCCGGCGAACAAGAAAAATTCGGGAGATAGACGAAATTGTTAAGGTTTGGTTTTCGATTTTTCGCAAATAAGAAACTGAAATCTTGAAGAAGAAGAACACGAGAGATTTAGTCCGAGAGGGAGAGGGAGAGAAGAGCGGTTTTTTTTTCTTTCCGTTTAATTTGATTTTTCTTAGAAAAATCTTCAACAGTTTTTTTTTTTTTTTTCGGTTTTCTTGGTAAATTTGCAGATTCATTAAGGGTAATTTCGTATTTAACCGTTTTTTGAATTAAAAAAAAATCAAAAGAAAAATGGATTTTAAGCTTGGGGCATATCTGAATAAAAATGTGAAGGTGGGGGCTTTTGGAGTTACTCCCCCCTCGAAGACAGGAGCAAACTCAACTTTAGAGCAGGGGAATCTTTGCATGGAGCGGCTATAAAGACGGGGTCTGAATTGGCCATGAGACACAATCTAATCTCACTCTATTGCCTCAACCAGAAGTATGAGAGCGTGAGAGAAGTATTGCTCTTCACAGAGGATTTTAACCGGAAGCTTCTCAACAGTTTGATACATGGGTTTGCAGCAAAAGCACCACGGCAGTCTCTGGTGTGCTTTAGGAAATTACTGCATGTCGGTCCACCAACAGACGTCACGTACAGGGGATTGATCAGAGCGTATAGGCGAGTGGAGATGACAGCCTCACAGAGATTGCATTTAGTAAAATCCATTTTCTTATCCATGAAAGCATATGGTGTTACTGTTGAAAGAAGGCATAGGTTAGCCATGGTTGATATGCTACTAGGAGGTGGACTTATGGATGCTGCGTTCGAGAGGATGGAAGAAGATAAGATCTCTTTTGATGAAAAGCTAATAACTTCTTTCCTCCACGCCTACACACCTACCAGGGACTACACAAATCGAAAAGAGACGGAGGAGACCGAGACAGACCTAAAGATGATAAAGGAGGCCGAGAAGAGAAGGGAGAAGTGTCAGATATTTGTGGATGAGATGGAGAAAAGAGGTTTTGAGTACAGTATTAATCGGGATCTTAAACTGAGACTTAAGGAAGCCGGTGTTAAAACGGGACTTAATGTCTCAACTTCAGACGGCGGCCAAGAAAACAGGTTTGATTTTGTTGAAGAGTGATTGATACAGGAGTTAATGGGGAAACCGATGTTCGGTTCACTTACTGGTTTAATTTCTTTGTTTTTTTTTTAGCAAACTGGTTTAATTTCTTATTATCGTTTTCTATATATGTAAAAGGTTGGGCGTTTTGGTTTATTTTCGGGTTTGGTTCGGTTTATTCGGTTGTATCAAAACTCTAACCAAACTCAACCATAGCTTGTTTGGTTCGTTTCGTGTTCGGTTTGTGTTTTCGGTTTAGTTTGGTTCGAGTTCGGTCTTAGTTGTTAAAACACAAACATTCCAAATGAAGAAAAAAACTCATCGTCATGTGATTCCAATCTCAAACTTGATAATTCAATGCAAACTCAAAATTCAAACAAACCATCTAAAAAAACCATGAAAACAAACTAAAATCCAATCATATTAAAACCAATTTTAATTTGGAAAAAAAAAATGAAAACAACATCGTGAGATACTGAGATCACAATAGCTTCACTCTGATCTTGTCATCAAAAAGAAAGACCTCCAACAAATCAATAATTTAAACCAATGCTTATTCATATATCCACTAAAACTATTACTTTATTGCCATAAAACATATAATTAATTAGGTATTAAACAAAACAAAAACACATTGGTTTGTCGGTTTGCCTCGGGTTTCAACCAACCAAACCGAACCATTTCGGATTGACAATTTGGCTATCAACTTTGGTTTGGTTGGTTGGGTTGGTACGGTTCGGTTTGGTTTTTATGCCCACCCCATTTTCCAGAACCTAATCAATCAAACAAATATTATAGGACATAACGGATTTGAATATCCTGAAATTTCAAGGTAACCGGATCCAGTCGGAACCGTAGAAAAACTATCCGGATCCGGATTCGTGACCTCCGGATATCCGAACTCTAGATATCCGACCAAAAATCAGGATATTCGCAGATATCCGGATCTGGATCGGAAATTAATATTAAAAATAATTAAAATAACTAATAAATAAATAAAATTATAGTTTTAAAATTTATTAGTTAATATTTTAAATGATATTTTTCATTACAAATATAAATTATTATAAAAAGAACTGAAATCAATTTATATATATATATTTATTTATATAAAATTAGCTTAATAGATATATAATATATATGTTTTTAATATATTTAACGTGTCCGGATCCGGACCTTAAAATTTTGCTATCCGGATCCTCTTTTCACGGATTATAGATTTTACTATCTTTATCCGGATCTGGGTTCCCCGAATATCCTAATATTGCGTATGTACGAAGCCGAAAATGATATGATATTAAAAAAAAAGGACTAATTTATTAGTGTCATTCACTTACAGTTTACCAATTCACCTAGTCATATGGGATGAATAACATAACAATAACCAAGGGACTTGAACACTCAATTCACAGAAATCGAAAGTGAAAGGATTTGATGGTTGTCGTTTGCATCTCCAGAATCATGCGAACCGTGAAGCCTGAAGACGAAGGATCGAGCCATTGTGTATGGGTTACGGGAAAAAGAGAGTGTTGATGTGGAATCCAAAAATAGCAAGAGTATATCAAATTAAAGCAAATAAAGTTGGCGTTTTGAATGTGGATGAGCTATAATAACCTTGTTTAAGTGCGTGATTGCATACTGCTTAAGCACCATAACGCAATGCAACAACCTCTTCTTTACATCTTCAAATATGCCTAATATTGAATTTATGTAATTTTTCACGTTGGATTCTTCAATATCCTAAATGTTGGTTGGATTCATGGGTCACCTGAATTGGAGTGGCAACAATGAGCAGACCAGCCACGCCGCCACCAACAACACGCTCATGCCAGCAGACCGGCCTTTTGAAACTTGATTCTCTGTTTCCATGAAAGAACCAGACAGCGGCAATATCTCAAACCACCCTGCCAGAAACCAAAAGCTTATGATAAGAATCTATGTTTCACTTTCTCTGAAACTTAAATTGGAGTGAGAGATACAAAAATTCTCGTAGGTGAGAGTACCACCATACGAATCAGACTGGCGAAGAATGACGTCTCATATCAGTCCATTTGCTATTATTAAAAGACAAATAACGTTATATGAACCATATATAGAACCGAATTCGCATAGTTCAACTGAGCTATACAAAGTTGGATTTTACGCAGAAAGAGTCATAAGCATCTTCTTTAGCTATGCTACTTTAAACAAAACCAACAAAATGTAACTTTTCGTGCAAAATCAAGAAACATGTTGCAGTTTTGTGAACTATATAGACTGCAAAAGTTTTTTGTAATAAAACAATCTCACACTGAATAACGAAAGCCAAATATTTACACTTTTCAAATCTAAAGAGCATGAATGCTTTTCAGTTGGAAAGAAGTTTGTAAGGAAGAAAAAAGAAAGGTATCAAACTGAGCAAAGAGAACTCGTGAGTAATTTCTATATTAACATTGCATTTCTATACACAGGTCAGCAATGTTTCAAAAATTTATGCAAAAGAGCTTGAGGTTATGCATTACATTCGAGTTTTTTGCCATATTATTAAGAAAATTTTCACTTGAGCGGAAATCCAAATAAACTAAGTTGTGTGCAAATGGAAGAACAAAACCAAATTTAGACGAGGATATGCATAGATCAAAGTAGTATCTAATAAAAAGGTTAAAAACAAAGCAATATAGTCATGCTTTTGTGATCTAGTAACTACCGCTCAAATATGAGATGATGGCTTGTTTGAGCAGAGATTCCTCGTAAAGCAAACATCCAAAACCAAACAAATTAGAAATGAGAACTTAAAAGCATATCAATCAAATTCGAAAATGAAACCAACAAAGAATATATATATATATATATATATTTTTTTTTTGTAATTGAATACTAAATTAATTCGAATAAAGTAAATATTTAAACCCAAAAATCATGAAACGTAATGGATTGAAAATTGGCAAGAGAATTAATCAAAAATTAACTTGATCATGAAACGTAATTTGATCATTCAGCTTCCATTGAAACATTTAGGGGTGAGTTAAAAAGTAAAGCAAAAATTAACTTTTTAATTTAATTTTTAAGAGTGCCACATGTCAATCAATTGGAGAGGGTTCTTTCTTGTTTCATATATACTAGGTGAGCACCCGCGCATACGCGCAGGTTTTGTTCTATTTAAGTTTTAATCTAGGCAACAGTATGATCATGTTCTATAAAATATGAATGAATAATTGCATTGTTATATTCCTGGTAACAAAAGTTTTTATACATTCCATAGAGACTTTAGAGTTAAAATAAACAGTCTTATGGCCTCTATTCTACAACCGACGTACAACATTCTAGCTACCATTCGTAAATCTAGAAAGCCTTGCGTTTCCCATGCACATTAGCAACTTCTCTAATCCATCTTATTTATTTTCTACTATGCCTAAAATTTACAAATGCTTCCTTCTGTGTCGTTTTTGTGGGAATCTCATGTTTCTGTCATCCTCATTGCCACTACTGTTGTCGCTATCACCATCACTCTACCTACCATGACGTCCAGACGAACTATTACATAAATGTAAGTTACAATGTTACATATATAAAACACAAATCTCTCTCATGTTTCTACATCCAATTGTTTTTGCTCTTCTTCTCCATGTATCCAATCTTCGTCTTCTCTCCTCTTTCTTTGGCTAATTCTATTATAAGTAAAAGCAACGAAAATAGTACTGGTTAAGAATTGTATATTGATGGAAATTAAGAGATGAAAGTTAATCTTATTGTGATTAGATTCTTATACATCCACTATAATTATATCAAATTGTGGTCGACGCAGTTCATTTAAAATATGGTAAATAACACATGCAGTATAGGTAAGAGTGTACTCATTCGTCTATAAAATTTGAGCCTCAAAATTTCACACGTGTTGTAAGACACTTATGCGCTTTGAGAACGATTAGCAATGTACTAAGCAAATATTGATATTGAGAAGAAAGTGTAGAACGCTTTAGAAGATGTACAAAATTTAATTGTGCAACCCAAAAAGTAGGTGCTTGTGCAAAGGTTCTTGTCTTGGTCCCTTTGCCAAAAACAGGCCATGAACTTGGTTGGAGCATGATTTTAAGTGATTAGTTTACACCATCCAAAAATCGAAAAAAGTTAATCAAACAACACTGTGCGAGTGTTTCATTCTTACTTTTTATGTGGCCGTTGAGTGCAACAAATTTCTGTATAGACATAGTGTTTTGGATTGCGAGTCGGGCCTTTGGAGTAGATGATAACTGTATAGACAGAAGCAAGAGACGAAATTTCAGTTGAATACAAGAACACCAATCTCATGGAGAACTTACAAGAACGATACAATACATGTAAATGAATAGATAAATAGAGTTTATGTATGCTTTTTGTTACTGAAATTGCAGTAGCTAACCTGGTTAGTGAGACCTTATGTTTTCTTCCTCAGCTCCATCGTTGTCAAGTGTTTCATCAATTGCATCCGACATCATTTCAATCTGCAAAACACAAAAACAAACATGCGACAACCAATTTTTGCGATTACACTGACCTTAAAGCATGGTCTTAAAGATTGCACCGACATGCTTACGAATCATTGATTACTTTCGCTTGTTTTGTTGGTGCCATTTGCTGAGAACATGAAACAACAAAGCAAAATATTTCGGAAAGAGGTGAGAGAACTCGTAAAAATAGTAAACTGAAGCGAAGTGAGGTCATTACCTTGTTCATTAGAACCATAGCTTTGGTTGCACCTTTCATGGGAAATGAAATTAAGGTGCTTGCATACAATGCTTAATGTAATATTATAATTAAACCCGGAAAGTAAAATTTTTAATAAGGGTATCAAAGCATGTAGAGATGGATGGTTGGGAAAATCAAGTAGCAAAACCTGTGTATGACTCGTGAGACCTCGGATTAGAGGACGCCTTCCCTGCGAATTGGGGATCTGTTGTCTCAACCGAACAAGCAGTTGACCTAAGATCATGGTGGCCGCCTAAACAACAAAACAAGCTTGTTGAGTCTAATTAGCAAGAAATAAAACAACAAGCTAGTAAACGCTTAATTGAAAAGCAATCAAACACAAGGATTTAAAAAACATGGGAGAGACAAAAAAGAAAGGTACATATACTCTTTGAATTCCTCATTACTGGTATTCCATATTTTAGATATACGGTAACATTTGGGACACATGGAGAGTGCTGAATTTGTGGAAGCGAGGAACAATTTTTCGCCACCACTTGAAGACCCTAATCACAAGACATAAGAAGAACTAGGTGGTCCAGTGAAATATTATCCTCCTTTTGGCTACCATACTCCTTTCGTATAGTAGATGCACTTGTGTTTTAAGGCTTACATACCCTCCATTTTTTTTACATATCAAACATTTTCAAGAATAAATAATCTGTGATATATCTAATAGTAAATCAAGCCTAACCTAATCTGCGATTGTAGGCTAACAACATTGTTGGTAGAACACTATCTGCAGACTCCAAACGCTGTTGGTTAATGACGAATTGGAACTTAGTCATAGGCATAAAATTGACATACTTAGGATGAACAACAAATATTATCAAGTAATCAGCAGAAAATTTGCACTTTAATTCATGCAGTTAAGTACAGCTTTCACTTTCAATCCAATACATACCGATATTCCAAAAGCAGTCGTCCGGCTTGAGAGGGTGGAAAAGTTCTCCCTATTATGACAGTAAAGTCGCCAAATTTAGTAAAATGGAGAGATCAAGGTGCATCGAAAGAGATTGCGATAGGAAAAATACTTTCCTAGCTTATTGGATCTTGCCCTTTGAGACCAACTTTGAGACGGTTTTTGTTTAAGAAATAAAACAACAACATAGACCAGCTAAACAAATCTTTCATTCAGAGAAGTAAATCTGATATTTGCTTTGCATACAAACTCGAAATCTACATGTATGGAATTGCAAGAATCAGGTACCTTTATAGAGTGTAATCTCGTGGCTAGGTTTGACACCGTAAGAATTCTACTTTCTTTAGGAGCTTATATGCATTGGCTGATATACCAGTTCGATGTCAAGACAACGTTCTTGAATGATGAACTACTTGAAGAGGTTTATGTTGATCAACCGGAAAGTTTTGTGGTTCAAAGAAAAGAAGGGTGCGTTTATAAGTTGCGTAAGACATTGTATGGGCTGAAACAAGCACCAAGAGCTTGGTACAACAAGTTTGATTCGTTCTTTGAAGAAACTGGTTTTGAGAGAAGCAAGGTAAAGGTGATATCCTTATTGTGTGTTTATACGTATATGATATGATTTACATGGGTTATATTGCTTCACTAGTTTCTGATTTCAAGGATATCATGATGAAGAAGTTTGAAATGTCAGATTTGGGTATACTGCATTTTTTTCTTGGTCTTGAGGTTAAGCAAGCTGAAGATGGAATCTTCGTGTCTTAGCGGAAGTATGCGACAGACTTGCTCAGAAAGTTCAACATGACAAGCTGCAATGTAGCAAAGACTCCGATGAATGTTAATAAGAAGCTGCAAATTGAAGATGGAACAAACAAAGCATATGCAACAAGATTCAGAAGTTTAGTTGGAGGTCTTATCTATCTAACTCAAACGAGCCTTATATTTGTTTTGTTATGAATGCAATTTCAAGATTTATGCACAGTCCTACGAAGCTGCATTTTGGAGCAACAAAGAGATTGATGAGGTACAGGGCTAGAACAACAGAGTTTGGTACGTATGTGGTACAACAAAAGTTCAGAGCTTGAATTGGTTGGGTTTATTGGGCAGGATGTTTCCAAGACCGAAAACGTACTTCAAGTGATAGACTCCTCGTGACGAATCAATGCCCAATGATCACTTTGAATGGTTTAGGACTCGCGGAAATGATAAACGATGGAAAGGGGGTTGGATTGAAGGTGAAGATGAACCTATTCTCTCAATGGATCGATGTGTACTTCGAAGAGATATGGGGGATCTCTAAGACTACAAAGGCTCGATCAAAACTTAGATATTACACACTAAGAAATGATCAAGTTGAAAGGATATTACACACCTTTCGATCAAACAAGTAAGAAAGAATTTGAGAATAAAATGTTTGATGATTTTATTGATCATAGAAGAGAGTTTATATAGGGGCGAAAATGATAGGCTCCCTTTACATGCAAGACCCCTAATTAATGAGTAGTTTGATCGACACAATTGATACAATGAATGAGTAATTGGGCCGAAAACAAATGACCAAAAATAGAAGTGGGCTGGACCGAAATCAAGGCCAAAAATATGGCATCGGCCCAAGAAGAAATTGGCCTAAGTGCAATGACGAGGTAAGGTGAAGTATGTGGTCTTGCCTCGTTAAAAATCTTGCGGAAAAACCCAATGGGATAAAACCACGCGAAGGGAAAAAGAGTGCGAGCCCACATACCTCTCGTCATTACCCTTCCTCGGCTTGGATCAAAACCAATGAAATTTGATGAGCCAAAGGAAGTTGGCCGTGATAGCTCGACACAAGCATAGAGATGGCTTGGTTGAGTCGTTCTGTCCGCGACCTTGTCATCGGTCCGTCCGGAATGTCCAATGCCTTAGTATCAAAAAGGTCCTCCGCGGTCACGAGCTGCTCCTCGGGTACATGTCCATCCTTAGCTTCCTCGGCTACGAGCTGCTCCTTAGCATCCGGCCTCGAACCTCCATGAGACGAGCTGGCCATGGTTTCATCATCCTCTCCCACTTGAAAAGGATTTGACCTCAAATCCGCTTCATCTGCACAAAAGGGAAGAAGATCAGAAACATTGAAGCTGTCGCTAATATTATACTTACCTTGGAGATCGAGTCGGTAGGCATTGTCGTTGATCCGCTTGAGGATTTCGAATGGCCCGTCAATTCGCGGCATCAACTTGGACTTCCTTTCTTTCGGAAAACGCTCTTTCCTAAGGTGAACCCACACTTGGTCGCCTTCTTTGAAAACAACTTGCTTTTGGTTTTTGTTGGCATATTTTTCGTAGAGTTTTGTCCGCGCCTTGATATTTTCTTTTGCCTTCTTGTGAACCTGCTTAACCAAATCGGCTTTCTTTTTGCCGTCTAAGTTTGTTCTCTCACTCAAAGGTAAAGGCATTAGATCCAACGGTGACATAGGATTAAAACCGTAAACAATTTCAAAAGGTGAAAACTTAGTGGCGGAATGCATCGAATGATTATATGCAAACTCTACATGCGGCAAACAATCCTCCCAAGTTCTAAGGTTCTTTTTAATCAATACTCTTAATAAAGTTGACAAAGTTCGATTAACAACTTCGGTTTGACCATCAGTTTGCGGATGACATGTAGTGGAAAAGAGTAACTTAGTTCCTAGTTTTGACCACAAGGTTTTCCAAAAATAACTAAGGAATTTAGTGTCTTTATCCGAAACTATGGGTTTAGGCATGCCATGCAAACGAACAATTTCCTTAAAGAACAAGTCGGCTATATGAGATGCATCATCGGTTTTGTGACATGGTATAAAATGTGCCATTTTCGAGAATCTATCAACAACCACAAACACTGAATCTCTACCATTCCTAGTCCTCGGCAATCCTAAAACAAAGTCCATAGAAATATCAGTCCATGGATGCGAAGGAATAGGTAAAGGAGTATACAAACCGTTCGGTTGAACCGTAGACTTAGCCTTTTTGCATGTATCACATCGCTCGCAAAGCTTCTCGACATCTCTTTTCATGTGTGGCCAATGGAAGTGGTCTTGCATTACCTTAAGTGTTTTAGCCACACCGAAATGTCCCATCAAACCTCCTCCGTGAGCTTCCTTTAAAAACAAACTTCTCAAAGAAGAGTGAGGAACACAAAGTCGATTCTCATAAAACAAGTACCCATCAAAACGATAATACTTTCCAAAAGCAAATTTCTCACAAGATTGGAATATCTTACCAAAGTCGGAGTCGTTGGCATAAAGTTCTTTAATTTGTTCAAATCCCAATAATCTTGCATCTAAAGAGTTGAGTAAAACATACCTTCGAGATAATGCGTCGGCTACGACATTATCTTTACCTTTTTTGTACTTAATCACATATGGGAAAGTTTCGATAAATTCGACCCATCGGGCATGTCGCTTGTTGAGCTTTTGTTGGCCTTTGAGGTGTTTAAGTGATTCATGATCGGTATGGATCACGAACTCTTTCGGCCACAAATAATGCTGCCACGTTTGTAAAGCCCTCACCAAAGCGTATAGCTCCTTATCGTACGTCGGGTAATTAAGCGTAGCTCCTCCTAGTTTCTCGCTAAAGAATGCAATGGGCTTTTGATCCTGCATCAAAACAGCACCGATACCTAGGCCGGAGGCGTCACATTCAATCTCAAAAGTTTTCAAATAATTAGGAAGTATTAAAACGGGAGAGTTAGTGAGCTTTTCTTTCAAGGCTTGGAAAGCCTCTTCTTGGGCGGCTTCCCATTTGAAACCAACGTCTTTTTTAATAACTTTCGTAAGCGGGGCAACAATGGTGCTAAAATTCTTAACAAACCGCCGATAAAATCCCGCTAACCCGTGGAAGCTTCAAACCTCGCTCACATTTTTCGGACTTGGCCACTCTCGGATTGCCTTGACTTTTTCTTCGTCAACCTTAATGCCATCGGTACCTACAACAAAGCCTAGAAAAACAATACTATCCGAACAAAATGTGCATTTCTTAAGGTTGGCGTAGAGCTTTTCCTTCCTAAGCAATTCTAAAACCGTCCTAAGATGCATGACATGATCATCTAGGTTTTTAGAATATATTAAAATGTCATCGAAGTAAACTACCACAAAGACGCCTATGTGCTTTCTAATAATATGGTTCATTAACCTCATGAAAGTACTAGGTGCGTTTGTTAATCCGAATGGCATGACTAACCACTCATATAAACCTTGTTTCGTTTTAAATGCCGTTTTCCACTCATCACCTTCCTTCATCCGGATTTGGTGATATCCACTCTTAAGATCTATTTTAGAGAAAATACTAGACCCATGCAATTCATCAATCATATCATCAAGTCTAGGGATAGGATGGCGATACTTAACCGTTATATTGTTGATGGCTCGGCAATCTACGCACATGCGCCAACTTCCATCCTTTTTCGGCACAAGTAAAACCGGAACAGCACACGGACTCATGCTTTCGCGGATGTGTCCCTTGTCCATAAGCTCATTTACTTGTTTCTCTAACTCCTTGGTTTCCATCGGATTGGTCCGATATGCCGGTCGATTCGGTAGAGCGGCTCCGGGCACAAAATCGATTTGGTGCTCGATCCCTCGGATTGGCGGTAATCCTTTGGGGTTGTCTTCCGGAAAAACATCTTGATAGTCCTGCAAAAGTGACTTGACATTGCTCGGCATGGCCGGCTCGGGATTAGTTGTACAACTTAGTGTTTCTTTGAAAACGAATAAAAGACTATTTTTAGAACTTCCCTTTTTCTTTGAAACGGTTGGTTCGGTGGGTTTGGTGGCGTTTTTCTTCATGCTTAACTGGTCCAAATATACCTCATGCGGAGTCATAGGAGCCAAGATCGTCTTTCGGCCCAAGTGCTCAAAGGTATGGCGGTTAGTGAACCCGTCGTGTAACACCTTGCGATCCGATTGCCACGGTCGGCCAAGCAGGAGGTGACTTGCATTCATGGGTAATATATCGCAAAAAATCTCATCGTTATACTTGCCAATCGAAAATGGAACCCTTACTTGCTCCTTGACGGTCATTTCACCGGAATCGTTGAGCCATTGTAGCGAGTATGGTTTCGGGTGCTTAAGGGTGTCCAACCCGAGCTTCTCAACCATGGTCCTACTAGCCACATTCGTACAACTCCCACCATCTATAATCACGCTGCAAACCTTTCCTTTCACCACGCATCTCGAGTGAAAAAGATTTTCCCGTTGCGCTTGCTCCTCAGTCACGGTCAAGACACTCAATGATCGTCTTGCTACTAGTAACTCTCCTTGAGCTGCAAACTCAACTTCCTCATCGGATGACTCACTTCCCACTGATTTCTCATCCTCGGATTCGAACTCTCCATTCTCCCGGAGAACCATAGTTCGCTTGTTGACACATTCACTCGCGTAGTGTCCTAGTCCTTGACACTTGAAACACCTAATGTCACGAGTCTTCGGTTTCTCCATTATCTTACCCTTGAGGTCGATGTTTTCGGATTTCGGTTTGTTGAAGGGCTTGAAATCTTTGTGCACACCGGGCTTTTCGTCCTTGGAATAGCTTGGTTTTCCCGAAGTAAGGCCGGGCTTAGGCGCTCCGTAGCTAGACCGTGAACTTCTCCTTTTGAGTTGTTGCTCGATCATTACGGCCATATGGAACATCTCCTCAATCTCCAAATAATGTTGCATCTCTAGGCGGTCTTGTATCTCGCGGTTAAGACCTCCCATAAATCGAGACATAAGAGTTTCCCGATCCTCCCGTAAGTCGACTCGCAACAGCAAGGTCTCCATCTCTTTGTAATAATCTTCCACGCTCTTAGACCCTTGTGACAAGTTTCGCAACCTTTGATGAAGCTCGCGATGATAATAGGTCGGAACGAATCGCTTCCTCATGATCACTTTGAGTTGGCCCCACATATCTATGGGAAATTCGTTGGCTCGCCTTCGGGTCGTGATGAGTTGATCCCACCAACTAAGCGCATAGTCGTAGAACTCGGTAACTGCGACCTTGACTTTGACGTCCTCGGTGTAATCCCTACACATAAAAACAAGTTCAATTTTCTTTTCCCACTCAATATAAGCATCGGGATTATTAGTCCCATGAAAAGGAGGGATAGAAATCTTGAGGCCGTTAAGGAGATCTCGCGGCGGGTTTTGGACTCGTTCTCGCTGTTGGTTCCGTTGGCTTCCTCGCGAGGATGAGTAGCTATAATACACTCGGGCCGCTTCGTCTTCTCCTTCTGTTTCGCGTCGTGGCCTCGGTTGGACAGGGTTTGGGATCGGAGCTGGTTGTGGTAGACGAAGGGCCGCAAGCTGCTCCGCAATGATCCTTGTGACCGCGGCTTCGATCGTTTCCACCAATTTCTTTTGAGATTTTGAAGAAGATGAATCATCGCTGGAACTCGCCTTGGTACCTGCCATTTCACAAAAACTAAACAAGTAAAATATTCTTTGACAAAATAAATCGAAACTGAATGAACAAGCAAATCGGACACAGAGATAAGATCAGTTCGAAACAAATATCTAAACTTGTTCAAAAATTCCCAGTTTATTTTTAAAAATAATTTTACTCTTTCTAGGTTTCAGAACAGTCTAAATCTCAATTTTTGAACAACCTATCGATTTATTAAAATGTTTTCAAACAGATCGATCTAGAAGATGAACAGACAGTTTTGACACAGTAGCTAGATCAGATCGAAATAATTATCAAATCGGGTTCAAAAATTCCAGAATGATTTTTAAAATTAAGTACACTCGTTCTAGATTCAAATACAACCGATTTTGTAATTTTTGAACACATTAGAGATTTATGAAAATGTTTTCAACACAGATCTAAAATCTGGAAAAAATCGCAGAAGATGAAAAGACAAGTTTTAGAACGACTAAACCTGTTCGAAGTGGCTCTGATACCACTTGATAGAATCCTCGTGACGAATCAACGCCCAATGATCACTTCGAATGGTTTAGGACTCGCGGAAATGATAAACGATGGAAAGGGGGTTGGATTGAAGGTGAAGATGAACCTATTCTCTCAATGGATCGATGTGTACTTCGAAGAGATATGGGGGATCTCTAAGACTACAAAGGCTCGATCAAAACTTAGATATTACACACTAAGAAATGATCAAGTTGAAAGGATATTACACACCTTTCGATCAAACAAGTAAGAAAGAATTTGAGAATAAAATGTTTGATGATTTTATTGATCATAGAAGAGAGTTTATATAGGGGCGAAAATGATAGGCTCCCTTTACATGCAAGGCCCCTAATTAATGAGTAGTTTGATCGACACAATTGATACAATGAATGAGTAATTGGGCCGAAAACAAATGACCAAAAATAGAAGTGGGCTGGACCGAAATCAAGGCCAAAAATATGGCATCGGCCCAAGAAGAAATTGGCCTAAGTGCAATGACGAGGTAAGGTGAAGTATGTGGTCTTGCCTCGTTAAAAACCTTCCGGGAAAACCCAATGGGATAAAACCACGCGAAGGGAAAAAGAGTGCGAGCCCACATACCTCTCGTCATTACCCTTCCTCGGCTTGGATCAAAACCAATGAAGTTTGATGAGCCAAAGGAAGTTGGCCGTGATAGCTCGACACAAGCATAGAGATGGCTTGGTTGAGTCGTTCTGTCCGCGACCTTGTCATCGGTCCGTCCGGAATGTCCAATGCCTTAGTATCAAAAAGGTCCTCCGCGACCACAAGCTGCTCCTCGGGTACATGTCCATCCTTAGCTTCCTCGGCTACGAGCTGCTCCTTAGCATCCGGCCCCGAACCTCCATGAGACGAGCTGGCCATGGTTTCATCATCAAGATATGTGTTTTTATCTTGGGTTCATGAGCAGTTTGGTGGAGTTCAAAGAAGCAGAATGTGACTGCGTTATCGTCGTCAGAAGCTGAGTATACAGCTCCAATTTTGTATGCTTTGTTCATCCTACTTTGGCTAAATATGATGCTTGTATGAGCACGTCGGGGCAAACCAAACCAATCAGAGAATTGGACGTGACAAATTCGAGGTTTTGGGAGTAAACCTGGCTAAGCTGATACAGTGTCTTGTTAACCTCTTCCTTCGGTTTACATTAGTCTACGGTTCTAAAAGTCAACGCGAGTAGGAATAAAATTGTGGTCACCAATTGGACCCAAATGAGGCACTAACTAAATGGTCTCGTAGTTTACGGATGAAAAGTTAAATAGTAAGCCGTCAAAAAGTTGATCTCGGATGCACATGGTAATTGCAGAATTTCGGCTGAATTTATGTTGAATTGCTGAAATTTTAGTGATTTCTTGCGGAATTTGCTGAATAATAAATGGTAACAGTGGAATATGCTGAATTTGCTGGATTTTTTTAAAAAATAAATAAATAAATAAATTAATAGATTAAGAAAGTAACAATAAATCTTTTATTTTTTATATTTTTCACATTCTTCAATAAAATCACATACCATTTAGATATATAAATCTTTTCAGATCAAGCAGTTTGTCTGTTGGGATAATTGCAAAAATACAACTTTTGGTGTGTTTATTTTAAAAAATGCTACTACGGAATGTCCATTTGCAAAACTATCACTAACTAAAGATTTTGAAATCCTAAATCTTAAAATTCTAAACCATATAAACGGTTTTGACCCCTAACAAACTCTAAACCCTCAAAACTAAACTATAGTACAACATAGTTAATACAAAAATAAATGATATATTGAGTAAATAATTTTGTAAAAATGTCATTTTTACAAAATGTTTTGAAAATATGATATTTTTTAAAAGTAGCCTCTTAAAAGTGATATTTTTCAAAAATTATTTTGTTTATTTTTCTACAATTTTTGTCTTTTTGTCCAAATTCATCAGATTATTTAAATTCTTCAAATTAACCAAATATAGTAACTTGTGTCTTTTATTTTTAATTCATATCTTGCGTATTAGTAATATCCTGGTCGACTGCCTTGCAAAAGGAGGTCGAAAATGAGATTATATATTTTCTCATGTAAGTCAGATATAACCGTTTGGGATGACCCCTAAAAAAAAAATCTTCTACTCGGTAACAAATTGAATTAAAAAAAAAAAAAAAAAAAAAAAAAAAAAAAAAAAAAAATTATTCTTCATATTCTTCAAAGAGAACTTGTTCAGATTCGATATTTAAGAAACTGAGTTTGGGAGAAAAAGAAGAAATTGAGTTTAGATCCGTACTCTTGTCGACACCCTAAGCTACCAAAGTGGTCATGTATCTCCTCCGCCTCCGCTCCGCCCTGTCATTCTCGTCTCCGATCTACCAGCTCCGCCGCCAGATCTCCTCTCTCTCCCTCCAGAACCATCCCACGCCCAGCTCCGCCGCCGTCCCTTTCCCTCTCCCGAGAGATCCGTCGTCACCTCCCCTGACGACTCCGACGATGGGCAATTTCGAATGCTGCGCCACCCATCTAAGGACGAGAGTTAAGCTCATGATCAAGATGTTAAACCTCGACGACGCGGCAGAGCTCTCGCGTTACGCCGTCTTCACCAAACACCGCCAAAACGTAACCGCCGAGACCTGCGAGGCCATAATCGGCGCAATGTGCAAAGCCAAGCGCTATAACGACGCATTACATCTTTTCCATTACTTCTTCAACGACTCCAACCTCAATCCCAACATCTCTTGCTGCAATTACATCATCGGAGCCCTTTGCGAGCAAAATCGAGTCGACGAAGCGTTTGTCTTGTACGGTCACATATTGGAAAACGCTCCTTTCCTCCGTCCAAATGAAGACACACACCAGCTCCTGGCGAAAGGGCTGGTTGATGCGGACGAGCTCCAAAGCGCTCTGCATTTCGTCAGGAGCTTGATGAACAAGGAAGACGATGTGGGTTCCTCTGTGCTTAACCATCTGATTCGCGGCTGCTTGAAAGACGGGGACTTCCGGTTTGCCAAGAGAATTTTCCATGTACTAAAGCGGAAACTTGTCTCCTCCAGGGATGGTGAAGTTTTCGACTTGGTTTATTCTTTCCTTGGTGGGGATTACAATGAGATTGCGAGTGTCAAGGCCACATTCATGGAGTTTTGGTTTGAGCAAGGAGATGATAAGGAAGCTATGGAGTGTTACAAGACTCTTGCTCCCACAGATTTCAGAATGAATGCAAAAACAGGCAATACCCTTTTGCAGCTTTTCCTCAAGCACGGCAAGAAAACTGAAGCTTGCACACTGTTCAACCAAATGCTGGAGAGACGCAGCGCACATTCATCGGGGTTTGACTCGGAGACCTGTAATATAATGGTGAACGAGTGTTTCAAGCTGGGAGAGATTAGTGAAGCAATCAAGACCTTTGACAAGGTTAAGACTGTTGTTGAGGATGATGAGTCACAACAACTCTGTTACAGCAACATACTCGCGAGATTTTGTGAACAAGGCATGTTGGAAGAAGCAGAGACTTACTTTGCTGAAATGTCCTCTAAGCAATACCTTGTTCCCAACATTCCTTCGTATCGAACTATGATCGATGCTTATTGTAAGGCTGCAAAATTTGACCATGCCTTCCGAGTATTGGACCGAGCAGTGGAAGCAAAACTTAAGTGCGTGGCCATTTTCTCTTGCCTTTGATTTTGCTGGTATGGTTATGGTAAGGCTTTGATATGATATAATATATAGTCGTGAGGCGTGTAGAATTCATAGCCTAGCTATAGTATTTATTAAGCCTTTGTGGGTACTATCGTGTTTTGCTTTCAGTTATAATTAGAGATTTGATCTGGTGCTTATTTCAGTATTATATGGGTAGTCCGTAGTCCTGTCCCATTCTGCAAGCGAATCTTAAAACTAAGCTTTGGAACTTATTCGAAAGATGAAAGGGCAGAGAAAAGAGAAGAGACACGCAACGAGAATTATCTCTACAAATCGAATGATAAAAACCATAAACTCTGATAGATAAAATATTATTTTATTAGATGACGAAATCACACCCACTTGAGCCGCGAGCATGTACTGAAACGTGACCCAGAGAAACATCGGCGATCTTGTTAACAAATCGGTGAGCATCATCAAATCTCCCTGCTTTAGCAAACCCATCGACCATCATTCGATAAATCCATAAATCATAATACTCCGGAAGGCGTCGGGAGGAGGACATTTCGTTGAGTATCTCCTCTGCCTCAGACATCATCCCCTGTCTCAAGAATCTTGTGAGGAGGGTCGCGTAAGACCCAGAGTTCCCAGCCCTAGCCTCCTTCCGGGCAATCTTCATGGCTTTGCTAATCTCTCCCGTATCGAAACACTCGCGGATCATTATACAACGAGTCTCTTGATCCGACCTCTCGTCTTGTTCTTCTTCTATACAAAGATGGTCGAAAAGCAACCAAGCTTCAGTCTTCTTGCCGTACTTGAGCAAAACTTGCAAGACTGCATTGACAGTGTCCGCACGCTTATCCCAACAGTTGGCTGCATAATCCTTGTCTTGGTTCAAACAGTGTTTGGCAACTGCAGAATGGTACAACTCCATGGCTTCCTCGTCTTTCCCCTGCTTGAAATAGTGCTCCATGTATGCCACTTGCGACATGGGAAAACGCTCAGGCTCAAAATCTGGATATCTCTCACGCTGCTGTTTCAGATCTTGGAAGAGTTCATTCGCCTTGCCGATGTTCCCATGAGTCAAATACCCACGAATAAAAACAGAGTATGTGTACCCGCAAAAGAAGAGACCGAAAGCTTCGTCGATCCTTCCAGCATCAATCAACGCGTTCGTCAAAGTATTCCAATTTGGACGAAAATGAGCGTAGGTGATTGTGCGGCGGTAAAATTGAATAGCCTCGTCCAGACGACCTTGAGAGCAAAGAGCATAGACAACAAAACTGCAGGAACCAAGGTCTGGTTTTAGATTGTTAACATTGAAAAAGTAATGGAATAGATCGTATGCCTCCTGGAATCGCTTCTCCCTGCACATTGCGCCGATGATACGTTTGCAAGTCGCGGAGATTTGGGTTTCGGTTTCCGAGCTTTTGGGAACGGCCAAGACAGCGAGACGCGCGTACTCAGCGGCTGCGTCCAGGTTAGACAGATCAGTCAAGACCTTCACTTTGGCCCAAACATGGGAGGCGGAGTAATCGAACTTGGATATGACATCTGTGGGCAGCTTCAGGGGAGGTGAGGAGAGATCTCTCGGAATGGGGAAGGGGGAGCTGGGACTAGGATGGTTTTGGAGGGGGAGAGAGGAGATTTGGCGGTAGATCGGACAAGAGTGAGAGAGGGTGGACCGGAGGCGATACATGACCTTACTAGGGTTTCGCAACTGAACTCGATTTCTTGTACGATATCGAATCTTTTTTTCTTTCGAATCTAACAAGTTTTAGTTAAACACTTGAGATCAAGTGAGATCCACCTATATTTCTGAGTTGGGTTTTTTACCATTTACTTTTTTCACCCGTAAATTTATTTACTTACTCTGTTCACTATTAACCACACCACAATAATGATTTTTTTTTTTTTTGATTAAAAACAATAATGATTTTCACCATTATATATTTATTATTAGTCGTTGAAAATGCGTTGAAGCCATGTTACATTACATCGATAAACAATTTTTTTTTTGTAAATATATCATTTACTTTTTCATAATCATTTTTATATGGTTCTGATTATGATGATGACTTTTTAAGTTTTTGTTATGTTACCAAAACACTTTTTTTTTTTTTTTTTTATAACTCAGGGGTAATTCCAAACCCAATAGGCCCAGACTAATCCTCCGGGGAAAGGGTAACCCATGGGTAGGCCCCCATCCGGGTTTTTAAATGGGTCGAAAGCAAAGACCCATAACCATGTGGGTGTCCGGAAATTCGTGAGGTAGTTCCCTCTAGCAGGGTTCGAACCCGGATTGTGTTTGCAACCAGAGTCCGACCTTACCATTGGGCCACGAAGACCCGGACTTACCAAAACACTTTCCGATTCTATTTTTAGGGAGTATGAAACGTACGCATCTTGCATTTATAAAAAATAAGATATCTTTGCAACAAAATTCAAAGAACGAAAAGAGCAGCTAACATATGTATATCAAATTTAAAATTATATATGTGTGTGTTTTTGAAAACATTGCTAAAAATGTAAATATTTCAAAATTTTGCTTTACAGTTTTGAGTTTTGAGATGGAAGATTAGATTATGAATTTACTACAAAATGAATCTTGTCTTTGGCCGATTAAAGCAAGCTTTAGGGGCAACGCTATTTTTTCCCCTTCTCAGACATTTCTTGTATCATCATTCACTATGCCAGTATACGCGGGTTTTTTCTTCATGTATATTTAATTCTGTTTTGAATCTGAGTTTTTAAATGTTATAAATTGTTGAAACATATGCGATAAATTACTGTTTTTATGTTTTGGTGATTAATTTTATGTATGCATAATTTATCTATATATAATGGTCTTCGAAAGAATATATACTGGCAGTTTTATTCGAGTTTGATAGCGGAATTATAATGTTAAGGTAATTCAATTTTAATCTAGTCTGCTCAAAACACTATTGAAGATTGACAACTTCCCATGAACTGAACAAAAGCAAACATACAAAGACAAAAACAAAGACACAATATACAGTTAAACATTTGTCGTAAGTTAACATTGCTGAAAATATTGTTCAAAAAAAAAACATTGTTGAATGTCTACAAACTGCATTGATTTTTTGTTTTGCAATGTTGCTTACAAAAGAATATAGATAGTAAGAGAAAAGTCAGAATATGTTGGATTTTTTCTGAGCGAGGATTGAGTGGGCTTTTATTCACAGCAAGCTAGCAACTGAGAGAAAAAAATGTGAGCTAAAATGATACGCCGCAAGAGTCAGACATGGACCAGCTTGATATTTTAGCTCAGGATGGGATGGATCATGGAGTGCAGCTTGAACCAGAACTTAAAGCCGAGGAGAATTTAGTTGTACCAGCCGGACCTATGACTCGAACGAGAGCTAAAAGACTCAAAGAGGGAATTGGAGGATTACTTAACCAAATGTTTACTCAATCAGATCACTTGGGCCGGACTAGAGAAGGTGTATCTCAAACCATTCTGGTTTTGATACAAGCCCGAGAAGATCACTAAAATGGGTATGTGATCATTTGTACTCTTTTTCCTTATCCTTGGTTTTATCCCAATGGGTTTTCCAGGAAAGGTTTTAATGAGGCAAATTGGATCACATTGCTATTAAGCCCATCCTGCATATGCGCAAATCCTCAAATCCTAGAAAACCCGTCAAAAATTTCCTACAGAAATCTAACGGCTTGTACAATCGGTTCAAATTCGGTTGAAAATTTCCAACCGATTTCCTACGAAACTTGAAATTCCATCCGAAGATATTTGATAAGGATTTGATAAGGCTTTGATAAGACTTTGATAAGGCTTTGATAAAGACTTTGATAAGGTTTTGATAAGGCTTTGATAAGACTTTGATAAGGTTTTGATAAGGCATTGATAAGGTACTGCTGCGACATAAGAGTTGATCCGAAATCAAGTCTGGTGCATAAAGCAAGCTTAGGGGCAACGCTATTTTTTCCCCTTCTCGACATTTCTTGTATCATCATTCACTAGGCCAGTATCCGCCGCGCGTATGCGCGAGTTTTTTTTTCATGCATATTTAATTCTGTTTTGAATCTGAGTTTTTAAATGTTATAAATTGTTGAAACATATGCGATAAATTACTGTTTTTATGTTTTGGTGATGAAGTTTATGTATGCAAAACTTATCTATATATAATGGTCTTCGAAAGAATATATACGAGCAGTTTTATTTGAGTTTGATAGCGGAATTATAATGTTAAGGTAATTCAATTTTAATCTAGTATGCTCAAAATACCATTGAAGATTGACAACTTCCCATGAACTGAACAAAAGCAAACATACAAAGACAAAAACAAAGACACAATATACAGTTAAAACATTTGTCGTAAGTTAACATTATTGAAAATATTGTTCAAAAAAAAAAATTGTGGAATGTCTACAAACTGCATTGATTTTTTGTTTTACAATATTGCTTACAAAAGAATATAGATAGTAAGAGAAAAGTCAGAATATGTTGGATTTCTTCCTGAGCGAGGATTGAGTGGGCTTTTATTCACAGCAAGCTAGCAACTGAGAGAAAAAATGTGAGCTAAAATATCTATATTTCTTGGAATGTATAAAAATTAAATATTTAAATTTCAACGTAAAGTGAGAACGCTTGCCAAATCAACGTATAACCAAATTTCAATCTAATCATTCAAATGAAAAGCATAATTAAGCTTGAGCTAGAAATCATACCATATTTCATCTTCTGCACTTTCTCAAATCTACCTTAAGCCTCTTCGAGCGTCTCTTGTTTCTAGCATTTTCTTCTTTTTGAAAAGTAAAACCAACAGTACACTCTAAAATAATATGAACAAAGACAACACATAATAGAAGAAGTTATCCAAAAACAGATATATAATTACTAAACTTTAAAATTTTAAATCTCAAATTCGAAAAAGACATTACGAATAGAAAAACCACTATTGGCACCATGAGTGTACTCCTCTTTGTTCCTTATAGAGCCATTAGGTCCACATGTCTTTATATTGTGCATTATAGCTTCCATCATCATGCCATCTGTACAAACCAGATGAGCCAACATATCAACAGTCAAAAACTAACACTAAATATAACCAAGTGTTTTTACAAACGAACTACTTCGCAGTTAAAATTAAGCGGCGAAGAAAACTAAAGAAATGGAAACTTACGGCAATCGAAGCATGATTGGAACACAATTCTTGTTCGCGATGAGAGAGCAAAGGTCAAATTGTAAGCCTTGAAGTACTCCACGTCAACCATCAGTGTTGCCATAACTTCTTCTTGTATGGGAATGGTGAAAGAGAGACAGAGATCTCGATCGGCTTCTCCAAAACCAGAGGCAAAGACACAAAAGCTTGACGAGCCATGTTCATAGTTGCGGCACCGGTGCTAGGGCATTCTTCTGGACACAATATATACTTCTGGAAGCATAGTTGGTAAGGGTTGCTCAGTAAACTCCTTGTGACTTGGCTCGCAAGAAATATAACATGATTGCAAGAAGTATCATCACTAGTGACGAGGTTTTTGAGATCTTCATTTCTAGTTGTTTTTTTCTGTTTAATAATATATCGATATGAGATTGTGAATTTATAGAGGCAACTCTGTGAAAAAAAATCTATAAAATAAAAATTATTTTACTCAAAGATGGGCAAGATAATAAGAGTTTTCTTTTTGAAAAGGAGGGCAAGATGGGAGTTGCTTGGGTTTGTGTGCCTTTGGACATTTCACCCACACATGCATTCAACGTTATTCGAACCAAGTTGTGTTTATTAATAATTCTTAAATTTGATGATAATATAGACCCAAATTTTATGAAACAAATATATACAGACATAAGGCTAAGAAGTGTGATCAAGTGCAAACAAAATAAAATAAAGGAAGGCCATCTTTTATGGTTTGGCCTTAATACGTAAGCGATGGTGCATTGGCATTTGATTAAAACACTATACGAAATGTTCAATTAAAAGTGAAATTGATAATTAAACTAGAATAAGAAAACACTAAATCAGCCAAGTAATTTACTCTCGTGAGCTACATGTTCGGGTTATAACACATTTTCACCCACGTGGGACAATTCCTCTTTGCATATTTTGCCTTTAAAAGAAACGTCCTCTTTGTTATTTTTTTCTTATTTATTTACTCTTTTGTTTTGTACTTAAAATATCAACATTGCAATTGAAAGGAAAAAACAAATGATAGGGTATCTAGTTTTCATTAAGAAGCTGATGGAGAAAAAAAAAGTAAAAAAAAACAGAAGAAGATTGTTTTATCTAAAATGTAAACTAACGATAACCATTCATTGTTTAATTATGTACTAATCACACATTGACGTGGATTTGAAGTAAGAAATGAAACAATTGCAAAAATGTCACTTTTGGAGTGTATATTTGCAAGATCGTCACAGACGCATCTTTGACGATCCAAGACCTTACCCTAGCAAGAACTCGTCCATACAAACCTATTAAGGTGTACAAGATTGTGTATTGTGAGGGTATGTTGTTGTGTGTCATGGACAACCAGCTTTTGGTTTGGAACCCGTTGTTGAAAGAAACGAGATGGGTCAAATGCCGCAGCGATTTTCACGACTTTGATGATGCTTACTGTCTTGGATACATCAACCATTGTGATTACAGGATCTTAAGGTTTCGATGTCCTGGTTATTCAAGAAATAGACCTCCAAGAGTTGAGGTCTACAAATTCGCATCTAAGGCATGGAAGGTTATTGATATCAGTTTTGATTGGGTCCTAAAAGTACCATTGTCGATACTCTCCTTGGGAGGAACTCTTTATTGTGTTCACCATTCAAGAACGTTGTCTTGACAGTTCGATGTCAAGACAACGTTCTTGAATGGTGAACTACTTGAAGAGGTTTATGTTGATCAACCGGAAAGTTTTGTGGTTCAAAGAAAAGAAGGGTGCGTTTATAAGTTGCATAAGACATTGTATGGGCTGAAACAAGCACCAAGAGCTTGGTACAACAAGTTTGATTCGTTCTTTGAAGAAACTGGTTTTGAGAGAAGCAAGGTAAAGGTGATATCCTTATTGTGTGTTTATACGTATATGATATGATTTACATGGGTTATATTGCTTCACTAGTTTCTGATTTCAAGGATATCATGATGAAGAAGTTTGAAATGTCAGATTTGGGTATACTGCATTTTTTTCTTGGTCTTGAGGTTAAGCAAGCTGAAGATGGAATCTTTGTGTCTTAGCGGAAGTATGCGACAGACTTGCTCAGAAAGTTCAACATGACATGCTGCAATGTAGCAAAGACTCCGATGAATGTTAATAAGAAGCTGCAAATTGAAGATGGAACAAACAAAGCATATGCAACAAGATTCAGAAGTTTAGTTGGAGGTCTTATCTATCTAACTCAAACGAGACCTGATATTTGTTTTGTTATGAGTGCAATTTCAAGATTTATGCACAGTCCTACGAAGCTGCATTTTGGAGCAACAAAGAGATTGATGAGGTACAGGGCTAGAACAACAGAGTTTGGTACGTATGTGGTACAACAAAAGTTCAGAGCTTGAATTGGTTGGGTTTACAGATAGTGATTGGGCAGGATGCTTCCAAGACCGAAAAAGTACTTCAAGATATGTGTTTTTATCTTGGGTTCATGAGCAGTTTGGTGGAGTTCAAAGAAGCAGAATGTGACTGCGTTATCGTCGTCAGAAGCTGAGTATACAGCTCCAATTTTGTATGCTTTGTTCATCCTACTTTGGCTAAATATGATGCTTGTATGAGCACGTCGGGGCAAACCAAACCAATCAGAGAATTGGACGTGACAAATTCGAGGTTTTGGGAGTAAACCTGGCTAAGCTGATACAGTGTCTTGTTAACCTCTTCCTTCGGTTTACATTAGTCTACGGTTCTAAAAGTCAACGCGAGTAGGAATAAAATTGTGGTCACCAATTGGACCCAAATGAGGCACTAACTAAATGGTCTCGTAGTTTACGGATGAAAAGTTAAATAGTAAGCCGTCAAAAAGTTGATCTCGGATGCACATGGTAATTGCAGAATTTCGGCTGAATTTATGTTGAATTGCTGAAATTTTAGTGATTTCTTGCGGAATTTGCTGAATAATAAATGGTAACAGTGGAATATGCTGAATTTGCTGGATTTTTTTAAAAAATAAATAAATAAATAAATTAATAGATTAAGAAAGTAACAATAAATCTTTTATTTTTTATATTTTTCACATTCTTCAATAAAATCACATACCATTTAGATATATAAATCTTTTCAGATCAAGCAGTTTGTCTGTTGGGATAATTGCAAAAATACAACTTTTGGTGTGTTTATTTTAAAAAATGCTACTACGGAATGTCCATTTGCAAAACTATCACTAACTAAAGATTTTGAAATCCTAAATCTTAAAATTCTAAACCATATAAACGGTTTTGACCCCTAACAAACTCTAAACCCTCAAAACTAAACTATAGTACAACATAGTTAATACAAAAATAAATGATATATTGAGTAAATAATTTTGTAAAAATGTCATTTTTACAAAATGTTTTGAAAATATGATATTTTTTAAAAGTAGCCTCTTAAAAGTGATATTTTTCAAAAATTATTTTGTTTATTTTTCTACAATTTTTGTCTTTTTGTCCAAATTCATCAGATTATTTAAATTCTTCAAATTAACCAAATATAGTAACTTGTGTCTTTTATTTTTAATTCATATCTTGCGTATTAGTAATATCCTGGTCGACTGCCTTGCAAAAGGAGGTCGAAAATGAGATTATATATTTTCTCATGTAAGTCAGATATAACCGTTTGGGATGACCCCTAAAAAAAAAATCTTCTACTCGGTAACAAATTGAATTAAAAAAAAAAAAAAAAAAAAAAAAAAAAAAAAAAAAAATTATTCTTCATATTCTTCAAAGAGAACTTGTTCAGATTCGATATTTAAGAAACTGAGTTTGGGAGAAAAAGAAGAAATTGAGTTTAGATCCGTACTCTTGTCGACACCCTAAGCTACCAAAGTGGTCATGTATCTCCTCCGCCTCCGCTCCGCCCTGTCATTCTCGTCTCCGATCTACCAGCTCCGCCGCCAGATCTCCTCTCTCTCCCTCCAGAACCATCCCACGCCCAGCTCCGCCGCCGTCCCTTTCCCTCTCCCGAGAGATCCGTCGTCACCTCCCCTGACGACTCCGACGATGGGCAATTTCGAATGCTGCGCCACCCATCTAAGGACGAGAGTTAAGCTCATGATCAAGATGTTAAACCTCGACGACGCGGCAGAGCTCTCGCGTTACGCCGTCTTCACCAAACACCGCCAAAACGTAACCGCCGAGACCTGCGAGGCCATAATCGGCGCAATGTGCAAAGCCAAGCGCTATAACGACGCATTACATCTTTTCCATTACTTCTTCAACGACTCCAACCTCAATCCCAACATCTCTTGCTGCAATTACATCATCGGAGCCCTTTGCGAGCAAAATCGAGTCGACGAAGCGTTTGTCTTGTACGGTCACATATTGGAAAACGCTCCTTTCCTCCGTCCAAATGAAGACACACACCAGCTCCTGGCGAAAGGGCTGGTTGATGCGGACGAGCTCCAAAGCGCTCTGCATTTCGTCAGGAGCTTGATGAACAAGGAAGACGATGTGGGTTCCTCTGTGCTTAACCATCTGATTCGCGGCTGCTTGAAAGACGGGGACTTCCGGTTTGCCAAGAGAATTTTCCATGTACTAAAGCGGAAACTTGTCTCCTCCAGGGATGGTGAAGTTTTCGACTTGGTTTATTCTTTCCTTGGTGGGGATTACAATGAGATTGCGAGTGTCAAGGCCACATTCATGGAGTTTTGGTTTGAGCAAGGAGATGATAAGGAAGCTATGGAGTGTTACAAGACTCTTGCTCCCACAGATTTCAGAATGAATGCAAAAACAGGCAATACCCTTTTGCAGCTTTTCCTCAAGCACGGCAAGAAAACTGAAGCTTGCACACTGTTCAACCAAATGCTGGAGAGACGCAGCGCACATTCATCGGGGTTTGACTCGGAGACCTGTAATATAATGGTGAACGAGTGTTTCAAGCTGGGAGAGATTAGTGAAGCAATCAAGACCTTTGACAAGGTTAAGACTGTTGTTGAGGATGATGAGTCACAACAACTCTGTTACAGCAACATACTCGCGAGATTTTGTGAACAAGGCATGTTGGAAGAAGCAGAGACTTACTTTGCTGAAATGTCCTCTAAGCAATACCTTGTTCCCAACATTCCTTCGTATCGAACTATGATCGATGCTTATTGTAAGGCTGCAAAATTTGACCATGCCTTCCGAGTATTGGACCGAGCAGTGGAAGCAAAACTTAAGTGCGTGGCCATTTTCTCTTGCCTTTGATTTTGCTGGTATGGTTATGGTAAGGCTTTGATATGATATAATATATAGTCGTGAGGCGTGTAGAATTCATAGCCTAGCTATAGTATTTATTAAGCCTTTGTGGGTACTATCGTGTTTTGCTTTCAGTTATAATTAGAGATTTGATCTGGTGCTTATTTCAGTATTATATGGGTAGTCCGTAGTCCTGTCCCATTCTGCAAGCGAATCTTAAAACTAAGCTTTGGAACTTATTCGAAAGATGAAAGGGCAGAGAAAAGAGAAGAGACACGCAACGAGAATTATCTCTACAAATCGAATGATAAAAACCATAAACTCTGATAGATAAAATATTATTTTATTAGATGACGAAATCACACCCACTTGAGCCGCGAGCATGTACTGAAACGTGACCCAGAGAAACATCGGCGATCTTGTTAACAAATCGGTGAGCATCATCAAATCTCCCTGCTTTAGCAAACCCATCGACCATCATTCGATAAATCCATAAATCATAATACTCCGGAAGGCGTCGGGAGGAGGACATTTCGTTGAGTATCTCCTCTGCCTCAGACATCATCCCCTGTCTCAAGAATCTTGTGAGGAGGGTCGCGTAAGACCCAGAGTTCCCAGCCCTAGCCTCCTTCCGGGCAATCTTCATGGCTTTGCTAATCTCTCCCGTATCGAAACACTCGCGGATCATTATACAACGAGTCTCTTGATCCGACCTCTCGTCTTGTTCTTCTTCTATACAAAGATGGTCGAAAAGCAACCAAGCTTCAGTCTTCTTGCCGTACTTGAGCAAAACTTGCAAGACTGCATTGACAGTGTCCGCACGCTTATCCCAACAGTTGGCTGCATAATCCTTGTCTTGGTTCAAACAGTGTTTGGCAACTGCAGAATGGTACAACTCCATGGCTTCCTCGTCTTTCCCCTGCTTGAAATAGTGCTCCATGTATGCCACTTGCGACATGGGAAAACGCTCAGGCTCAAAATCTGGATATCTCTCACGCTGCTGTTTCAGATCTTGGAAGAGTTCATTCGCCTTGCCGATGTTCCCATGAGTCAAATACCCACGAATAAAAACAGAGTATGTGTACCCGCAAAAGAAGAGACCGAAAGCTTCGTCGATCCTTCCAGCATCAATCAACGCGTTCGTCAAAGTATTCCAATTTGGACGAAAATGAGCGTAGGTGATTGTGCGGCGGTAAAATTGAATAGCCTCGTCCAGACGACCTTGAGAGCAAAGAGCATAGACAACAAAACTGCAGGAACCAAGGTCTGGTTTTAGATTGTTAACATTGAAAAAGTAATGGAATAGATCGTATGCCTCCTGGAATCGCTTCTCCCTGCACATTGCGCCGATGATACGTTTGCAAGTCGCGGAGATTTGGGTTTCGGTTTCCGAGCTTTTGGGAACGGCCAAGACAGCGAGACGCGCGTACTCAGCGGCTGCGTCCAGGTTAGACAGATCAGTCAAGACCTTCACTTTGGCCCAAACATGGGAGGCGGAGTAATCGAACTTGGATATGACATCTGTGGGCAGCTTCAGGGGAGGTGAGGAGAGATCTCTCGGAATGGGGAAGGGGGAGCTGGGACTAGGATGGTTTTGGAGGGGGAGAGAGGAGATTTGGCGGTAGATCGGACAAGAGTGAGAGAGGGTGGACCGGAGGCGATACATGACCTTACTAGGGTTTCGCAACTGAACTCGATTTCTTGTACGATATCGAATCTTTTTTTCTTTCGAATCTAACAAGTTTTAGTTAAACACTTGAGATCAAGTGAGATCCACCTATATTTCTGAGTTGGGTTTTTTACCATTTACTTTTTTCACCCGTAAATTTATTTACTTACTCTGTTCACTATTAACCACACCACAATAATGATTTTTTTTTTTTTTGATTAAAAACAATAATGATTTTCACCATTATATATTTATTATTAGTCGTTGAAAATGCGTTGAAGCCATGTTACATTACATCGATAAACAATTTTTTTTTTGTAAATATATCATTTACTTTTTCATAATCATTTTTATATGGTTCTGATTATGATGATGACTTTTTAAGTTTTTGTTATGTTACCAAAACACTTTTTTTTTTTTTTTTTTATAACTCAGGGGTAATTCCAAACCCAATAGGCCCAGACTAATCCTCCGGGGAAAGGGTAACCCATGGGTAGGCCCCCATCCGGGTTTTTAAATGGGTCGAAAGCAAAGACCCATAACCATGTGGGTGTCCGGAAATTCGTGAGGTAGTTCCCTCTAGCAGGGTTCGAACCCGGATTGTGTTTGCAACCAGAGCCCGACCTTACCATTGGGCCACGAAGACCCGGACTTACCAAAACACTTTCCGATTCTATTTTTAGGGAGTATGAAACGTACGCATCTTGCATTTATAAAAAATAAGATATCTTTGCAACAAAATTCAAAGAACGAAAAGAGCAGCTAACATATGTATATCAAATTTAAAATTATATATGTGTGTGTTTTTGAAAACATTGCTAAAAATGTAAATATTTCAAAATTTTGCTTTACAGTTTTGAGTTTTGAGATGGAAGATTAGATTATGAATTTACTACAAAATGAATCTTGTCTTTGGCCGATTAAAGCAAGCTTTAGGGGCAACGCTATTTTTTCCCCTTCTCAGACATTTCTTGTATCATCATTCACTATGCCAGTATACGCGGGTTTTTTCTTCATGTATATTTAATTCTGTTTTGAATCTGAGTTTTTAAATGTTATAAATTGTTGAAACATATGCGATAATTACTGTTTTTATGTTTTGGTGATGAATTTTATGTATGCATAATTTATCTATATATAATGGTCTTCGAAAGAATATATACTGGCAGTTTTATTCGAGTTTGATAGCGGAATTATAATGTTAAGGTAATTCAATTTTAATCTAGTCTGCTCAAAACACCATTGAAGATTGACAACTTCCCATGAACTGAACAAAAGCAAACATACAAAGACAAAAACAAAGACACAATATACAGTTAAACATTTGTCGTAAGTTAACATTGCTGAAAATATTGTTCAAAAAAAAAAACATTGTTGAATGTCTACAAACTGCATTGATTTTTTGTTTTGCAATGTTGCTTACAAAAGAATATAGATAGTAAGAGAAAAGTCAGAATATGTTGGATTTTTTCTGAGCGAGGATTGAGTGGGCTTTTATTCACAGCAAGCTAGCAACTGAGAGAAAAAAATGTGAGCTAAAATGATACGCCGCAAGAGTCAGACATGGACCAGCTTGATATTTTAGCTCAGGATGGGATGGATCATGGAGTGCAGCTTGAACCAGAACTTAAAGCCGAGGAGAATTTAGTTGTACCAGCCGGACCTATGACTCGAACGAGAGCTAAAAGACTCAAAGAGGGAATTGGAGGATTACTTAACCAAATGTTTACTCAATCAGATCACTTGGGCCGGACTAGAGAAGGTGTATCTCAAACCATTCTGGTTTTGATACAAGCCCGAGAAGATCACTAAAATGGGTATGTGATCATTTGTACTCTTTTTCCTTATCCTTGGTTTTATCCCAATGGGTTTTCCAGGAAAGGTTTTAATGAGGCAAATTGGATCACATTGCTATTAAGCCCATCCTGCATATGCGCAAATCCTCAAATCCTAGAAAACCCGTCAAAAATTTCCTACAGAAATCTAACGGCTTGTACAATCGGTTCAAATTCGGTTGAAAATTTCCAACCGATTTCCTACGAAACTTGAAATTCCATCCGAAGATATTTGATAAGGATTTGATAAGGCTTTGATAAGACTTTGATAAGGCTTTGATAAAGACTTTGATAAGGTTTTGATAAGGCTTTGATAAGACTTTGATAAGGTTTTGATAAGGCATTGATAAGGTACTGCTGCGACATAAGAGTTGATCCGAAATCAAGTCTGGTGCATAAAGCAAGCTTAGGGGCAACGCTATTTTTTCCCCTTCTCGACATTTCTTGTATCATCATTCACTAGGCCAGTATCCGCCGCGCGTATGCGCGAGTTTTTTCTTCATGCATATTTAATTCTGTTTTGAATCTGAGTTTTTAAATGTTATAAATTGTTGAAACATATGCGATAAATTACTATTTTTATGTTTTGGTGATGAAGTTTATGTATGCAAAATTTATCTATATATAATGGTCTTCGAAAGAATATATACGAGCAGTTTTATTTGAGTTTGATAGCGGAATTATAATGTTAAGGTAATTCAATTTTAATCTAGTATGCTCAAAATACCATTGAAGATTGACAACTTCCCATGAACTGAACAAAAGCAAACATACAAAGACAAAAACAAAGACACAATATACAGTTAAAACATTTGTCGTAAGTTAACATTATTGAAAATATTGTTCAAAAAAAAAAATTGTGGAATGTCTACAAACTGCATTGATTTTTTGTTTTACAATATTGCTTACAAAAGAATATAGATAGTAAGAGAAAAGTCAGAATATGTTGGATTTCTTCCTGAGCGAGGATTGAGTGGGCTTTTATTCACAGCAAGCTAGCAACTGAGAGAAAAAATGTGAGCTAAAATATCTATATTTCTTGGAATGTATAAAAATTAAATATTTAAATTTCAACGTAAAGTGAGAACGCTTGCCAAATCAACGTATAACCAAATTTCAATCTAATCATTCAAATGAAAAGCATAATTAAGCTTGATCTAGAAATCATACCATATTTCATCTTCTGCACTTTCTCAAATCTACCTTAAGCCTCTTCGAGCGTCTCTTGTTTCTAGCATTTTCTTCTTTTTGAAAAGTAAAACCAACAGTACACTCTAAAATAATATGAACAAAGACAACACATAATAGAAGAAGTTATCCAAAAACAGATATATAATTACTAAACTTTAAAATTTTAAATCTCAAATTCGAAAAAGACATTACGAATAGAAAAACCACTATTGGCACCATGAGTGTACTCCTCTTTGTTCCTTATAGAGCCATTAGGTCCACATGTCTTTATATTGTGCATTATAGCTTCCATCATCATGCCATCTGTACAAACCAGATGAGCCAACATATCAACAGTCAAAAACTAACACTAAATATAACCAAGTGTTTTTACAAACGAACTACTTCGCAGTTAAAATTAAGCGGCGAAGAAAACTAAAGAAATGGAAACTTACGGCAATCGAAGCATGATTGGAACACAATTCTTGTTCGCGATGAGAGAGCAAAGGTCAAATTGTAAGCCTTGAAGTACTCCACGTCAACCATCAGTGTTGCCATAACTTCTTCTTGTATGGGAATGGTGAAAGAGAGACAGAGATCTCGATCGGCTTCTCCAAAACCAGAGGCAAAGACACAAAAGCTTGACGAGCCATGTTCATAGTTGCGGCACCGGTGCTAGGGCATTCTTCTGGACACAATATATACTTCTGGAAGCATAGTTGGTAAGGGTTGCTCAGTAAACTCCTTGTGACTTGGCTCGCAAGAAATATAACATGATTGCAAGAAGTATCATCACTAGTGACGAGGTTTTTGAGATCTTCATTTCTAGTTGTTTTTTTCTGTTTAATAATATATCGATATGAGATTGTGAATTTATAGAGGCAACTCTGTGAAAAAAAATCTATAAAATAAAAATTATTTTACTCAAAGATGGGCAAGATAATAAGAGTTTTCTTTTTGAAAAGGAGGGCAAGATGGGAGTTGCTTGGGTTTGTGTGCCTTTGGACATTTCACCCACACATGCATTCAACGTTATTCGAACCAAGTTGTGTTTATTAATAATTCTTAAATTTGATGATAATATAGACCCAAATTTTATGAAACAAATATATACAGACATAAGGCTAAGAAGTGTGATCAAGTGCAAACAAAATAAAATAAAGGAAGGCCATCTTTTATGGTTTGGCCTTAATACGTAAGCGATGGTGCATTGGCATTTGATTAAAACACTATACGAAATGTTCAATTAAAAGTGAAATTGATAATTAAACTAGAATAAGAAAACACTAAATCAGCCAAGTAATTTACTCTCGTGAGCTACATGTTCGGGTTATAACACATTTTCACCCACGTGGGACAATTCCTCTTTGCATATTTTGCCTTTAAAAGAAACGTCCTCTTTGTTATTTTTTTCTTATTTATTTACTCTTTTGTTTTGTACTTAAAATATCAACATTGCAATTGAAAGGAAAAAACAAATGATAGGGTATCTAGTTTTCATTAAGAAGCTGATGGAGAAAAAAAAAGTAAAAAAAAACAGAAGAAGATTGTTTTATCTAAAATGTAAACTAACGATAACCATTCATTGTTTAATTATGTACTAATCACACATTGACGTGGATTTGAAGTAAGAAATGAAACAATTGCAAAAATGTCACTTTTGGAGTGTATATTTGCAAGATCGTCACAGACGCATCTTTGACGATCCAAGACCTTACCCTAGCAAGAACTCGTCCATACAAACCTATTAAGGTGTACAAGATTGTGTATTGTGAGGGTATGTTGTTGTGTGTCATGGACAACCAGCTTTTGGTTTGGAACCCGTTGTTGAAAGAAACGAGATGGGTCAAATGCCGCAGCGATTTTCACGACTTTGATGATGCTTACTGTCTTGGATACATCAACCATTGTGATTACAGGATCTTAAGGTTTCGATGTCCTGGTTATTCAAGAAATAGACCTCCAAGAGTTGAGGTCTACAAATTCGCATCTAAGGCATGGAAGGTTATTGATATCAGTTTTGATTGGGTCCTAAAAGTACCATTGTCGATACTCTCCTTGGGAGGAACTCTTTATTGTGTTCACCATTCAAGAACGTTGTCTTGACAGTTCGATGTCAAGACAACGTTCTTGAATGGTGAACTACTTGAAGAGGTTTATGTTGATCAACCGGAAAGTTTTGTGGTTCAAAGAAAAGAAGGGTGCGTTTATAAGTTGCATAAGACATTGTATGGGCTGAAACAAGCACCAAGAGCTTGGTACAACAAGTTTGATTCGTTCTTTGAAGAAACTGGTTTTGAGAGAAGCAAGGTAAAGGTGATATCCTTATTGTGTGTTTATACGTATATGATATGATTTACATGGGTTATATTGCTTCACTAGTTTCTGATTTCAAGGATATCATGATGAAGAAGTTTGAAATGTCAGATTTGGGTATACTGCATTTTTTTCTTGGTCTTGAGGTTAAGCAAGCTGAAGATGGAATCTTTGTGTCTTAGCGGAAGTATGCGACAGACTTGCTCAGAAAGTTCAACATGACATGCTGCAATGTAGCAAAGACTCCGATGAATGTTAATAAGAAGCTGCAAATTGAAGATGGAACAAACAAAGCATATGCAACAAGATTCAGAAGTTTAGTTGGAGGTCTTATCTATCTAACTCAAACGAGACCTGATATTTGTTTTGTTATGAGTGCAATTTCAAGATTTATGCACAGTCCTACGAAGCTGCATTTTGGAGCAACAAAGAGATTGATGAGGTACAGGGCTAGAACAACAGAGTTTGGTACGTATGTGGTACAACAAAAGTTCAGAGCTTGAATTGGTTGGGTTTACAGATAGTGATTGGGCAGGATGCTTCCAAGACCGAAAAAGTACTTCAAGATATGTGTTTTTATCTTGGGTTCATGAGCAGTTTGGTGGAGTTCAAAGAAGCAGAATGTGACTGCGTTATCGTCGTCAGAAGCTGAGTATACAGCTCCAATTTTGTATGCTTTGTTCATCCTACTTTGGCTAAATATGATGCTTGTATGAGCACGTCGGGGCAAACCAAACCAATCAGAGAATTGGACGTGACAAATTCGAGGTTTTGGGAGTAAACCTGGCTAAGCTGATACAGTGTCTTGTTAACCTCTTCCTTCGGTTTACATTAGTCTACGGTTCTAAAAGTCAACGCGAGTAGGAATAAAATTGTGGTCACCAATTGGACCCAAATGAGGCACTAACTAAATGGTCTCGTAGTTTACGGATGAAAAGTTAAATAGTAAGCCGTCAAAAAGTTGATCTCGGATGCACATGGTAATTGCAGAATTTCGGCTGAATTTATGTTGAATTGCTGAAATTTTAGTGATTTCTTGCGGAATTTGCTGAATAATAAATGGTAACAGTGGAATATGCTGAATTTGCTGGATTTTTTTAAAAAATAAATAAATAAATAAATTAATAGATTAAGAAAGTAACAATAAATCTTTTATTTTTTATATTTTTCACATTCTTCAATAAAATCACATACCATTTAGATATATAAATCTTTTCAGATCAAGCAGTTTGTCTGTTGGGATAATTGTAAAAATACAACTTTTGGTGTGTTTATTTTAAAAAATGCTACTACGGAATGTCCATTTGCAAAACTATCACTAACTAAAGATTTTGAAATCCTAAATCTTAAAATTCTAAACCAT
Source organism: Arabis hirsuta (assembly GCA_964056655.1). Classification (NCBI taxonomy): domain Eukaryota; kingdom Viridiplantae; phylum Streptophyta; class Magnoliopsida; order Brassicales; family Brassicaceae; genus Arabis; species Arabis hirsuta. The sequence continues at coordinate 8,627,789 of OZ053308.1, read as the reverse complement.
ATAAACGGTTTTGACCCCTAACAAACTCTAAACCCTCAAAACTAAACTATAGTACAACATAGTTAATACAAAAATAAATGATATATTGAGTAAATAATTTTGTAAAAATGTCATTTTTACAAAATGTTTTGAAAATATGATATTTTTTAAAAGTAGCCTCTTAAAAGTGATATTTTTCAAAAATTATTTTGTTTATTTTTCTACAATTTTTGTCTTTTTGTCCAAATTCATCAGATTATTTAAATTCTTCAAATTAACCAAATATAGTAACTTGTGTCTTTTATTTTTAATTCATATCTTGCGTATTAGTAATATCCTGGTCGACTGCCTTGCAAAAGGAGGTCGAAAATGAGATTATATATTTTCTCATGTAAGTCAGATATAACCGTTTGGGATGACCCCTAAAAAAAAAATCTTCTACTCGGTAACAAATTGAATTAAAAAAAAAAAAAAAAAAAAAAAAAAAAAAAAAAAAAAATTATTCTTCATATTCTTCAAAGAGAACTTGTTCAGATTCGATATTTAAGAAACTGAGTTTGGGAGAAAAAGAAGAAATTGAGTTTAGATCCGTACTCTTGTCGACACCCTAAGCTACCAAAGTGGTCATGTATCTCCTCCGCCTCCGCTCCGCCCTGTCATTCTCGTCTCCGATCTACCAGCTCCGCCGCCAGATCTCCTCTCTCTCCCTCCAGAACCATCCCACGCCCAGCTCCGCCGCCGTCCCTTTCCCTCTCCCGAGAGATCCGTCGTCACCTCCCCTGACGACTCCGACGATGGGCAATTTCGAATGCTGCGCCACCCATCTAAGGACGAGAGTTAAGCTCATGATCAAGATGTTAAACCTCGACGACGCGGCAGAGCTCTCGCGTTACGCCGTCTTCACCAAACACCGCCAAAACGTAACCGCCGAGACCTGCGAGGCCATAATCGGCGCAATGTGCAAAGCCAAGCGCTATAACGACGCATTACATCTTTTCCATTACTTCTTCAACGACTCCAACCTCAATCCCAACATCTCTTGCTGCAATTACATCATCGGAGCCCTTTGCGAGCAAAATCGAGTCGACGAAGCGTTTGTCTTGTACGGTCACATATTGGAAAACGCTCCTTTCCTCCGTCCAAATGAAGACACACACCAGCTCCTGGCGAAAGGGCTGGTTGATGCGGACGAGCTCCAAAGCGCTCTGCATTTCGTCAGGAGCTTGATGAACAAGGAAGACGATGTGGGTTCCTCTGTGCTTAACCATCTGATTCGCGGCTGCTTGAAAGACGGGGACTTCCGGTTTGCCAAGAGAATTTTCCATGTACTAAAGCGGAAACTTGTCTCCTCCAGGGATGGTGAAGTTTTCGACTTGGTTTATTCTTTCCTTGGTGGGGATTACAATGAGATTGCGAGTGTCAAGGCCACATTCATGGAGTTTTGGTTTGAGCAAGGAGATGATAAGGAAGCTATGGAGTGTTACAAGACTCTTGCTCCCACAGATTTCAGAATGAATGCAAAAACAGGCAATACCCTTTTGCAGCTTTTCCTCAAGCACGGCAAGAAAACTGAAGCTTGCACACTGTTCAACCAAATGCTGGAGAGACGCAGCGCACATTCATCGGGGTTTGACTCGGAGACCTGTAATATAATGGTGAACGAGTGTTTCAAGCTGGGAGAGATTAGTGAAGCAATCAAGACCTTTGACAAGGTTAAGACTGTTGTTGAGGATGATGAGTCACAACAACTCTGTTACAGCAACATACTCGCGAGATTTTGTGAACAAGGCATGTTGGAAGAAGCAGAGACTTACTTTGCTGAAATGTCCTCTAAGCAATACCTTGTTCCCAACATTCCTTCGTATCGAACTATGATCGATGCTTATTGTAAGGCTGCAAAATTTGACCATGCCTTCCGAGTATTGGACCGAGCAGTGGAAGCAAAACTTAAGTGCGTGGCCATTTTCTCTTGCCTTTGATTTTGCTGGTATGGTTATGGTAAGGCTTTGATATGATATAATATATAGTCGTGAGGCGTGTAGAATTCATAGCCTAGCTATAGTATTTATTAAGCCTTTGTGGGTACTATCGTGTTTTGCTTTCAGTTATAATTAGAGATTTGATCTGGTGCTTATTTCAGTATTATATGGGTAGTCCGTAGTCCTGTCCCATTCTGCAAGCGAATCTTAAAACTAAGCTTTGGAACTTATTCGAAAGATGAAAGGGCAGAGAAAAGAGAAGAGACACGCAACGAGAATTATCTCTACAAATCGAATGATAAAAACCATAAACTCTGATAGATAAAATATTATTTTATTAGATGACGAAATCACACCCACTTGAGCCGCGAGCATGTACTGAAACGTGACCCAGAGAAACATCGGCGATCTTGTTAACAAATCGGTGAGCATCATCAAATCTCCCTGCTTTAGCAAACCCATCGACCATCATTCGATAAATCCATAAATCATAATACTCCGGAAGGCGTCGGGAGGAGGACATTTCGTTGAGTATCTCCTCTGCCTCAGACATCATCCCCTGTCTCAAGAATCTTGTGAGGAGGGTCGCGTAAGACCCAGAGTTCCCAGCCCTAGCCTCCTTCCGGGCAATCTTCATGGCTTTGCTAATCTCTCCCGTATCGAAACACTCGCGGATCATTATACAACGAGTCTCTTGATCCGACCTCTCGTCTTGTTCTTCTTCTATACAAAGATGGTCGAAAAGCAACCAAGCTTCAGTCTTCTTGCCGTACTTGAGCAAAACTTGCAAGACTGCATTGACAGTGTCCGCACGCTTATCCCAACAGTTGGCTGCATAATCCTTGTCTTGGTTCAAACAGTGTTTGGCAACTGCAGAATGGTACAACTCCATGGCTTCCTCGTCTTTCCCCTGCTTGAAATAGTGCTCCATGTATGCCACTTGCGACATGGGAAAACGCTCAGGCTCAAAATCTGGATATCTCTCACGCTGCTGTTTCAGATCTTGGAAGAGTTCATTCGCCTTGCCGATGTTCCCATGAGTCAAATACCCACGAATAAAAACAGAGTATGTGTACCCGCAAAAGAAGAGACCGAAAGCTTCGTCGATCCTTCCAGCATCAATCAACGCGTTCGTCAAAGTATTCCAATTTGGACGAAAATGAGCGTAGGTGATTGTGCGGCGGTAAAATTGAATAGCCTCGTCCAGACGACCTTGAGAGCAAAGAGCATAGACAACAAAACTGCAGGAACCAAGGTCTGGTTTTAGATTGTTAACATTGAAAAAGTAATGGAATAGATCGTATGCCTCCTGGAATCGCTTCTCCCTGCACATTGCGCCGATGATACGTTTGCAAGTCGCGGAGATTTGGGTTTCGGTTTCCGAGCTTTTGGGAACGGCCAAGACAGCGAGACGCGCGTACTCAGCGGCTGCGTCCAGGTTAGACAGATCAGTCAAGACCTTCACTTTGGCCCAAACATGGGAGGCGGAGTAATCGAACTTGGATATGACATCTGTGGGCAGCTTCAGGGGAGGTGAGGAGAGATCTCTCGGAATGGGGAAGGGGGAGCTGGGACTAGGATGGTTTTGGAGGGGGAGAGAGGAGATTTGGCGGTAGATCGGACAAGAGTGAGAGAGGGTGGACCGGAGGCGATACATGACCTTACTAGGGTTTCGCAACTGAACTCGATTTCTTGTACGATATCGAATCTTTTTTTCTTTCGAATCTAACAAGTTTTAGTTAAACACTTGAGATCAAGTGAGATCCACCTATATTTCTGAGTTGGGTTTTTTACCATTTACTTTTTTCACCCGTAAATTTATTTACTTACTCTGTTCACTATTAACCACACCACAATAATGATTTTTTTTTTTTTGATTAAAAACAATAATGATTTTCACCATTATATATTTATTATTAGTCGTTGAAAATGCGTTGAAGCCATGTTACATTACATCGATAAACAATTTTTTTTTTGTAAATATATCATTTACTTTTTCATAATCATTTTTATATGGTTCTGATTATGATGATGACTTTTTAAGTTTTTGTTATGTTACCAAAACACTTTTTTTTTTTTTTTTTTATAACTCAGGGGTAATTCCAAACCCAATAGGCCCAGACTAATCCTCCGGGGAAAGGGTAACCCATGGGTAGGCCCCCATCCGGGTTTTTAAATGGGTCGAAAGCAAAGACCCATAACCATGTGGGTGTCCGGAAATTCGTGAGGTAGTTCCCTCTAGCAGGGTTCGAACCCGGATTGTGTTTGCAACCAGAGCCCGACCTTACCATTGGGCCACGAAGACCCGGACTTACCAAAACACTTTCCGATTCTATTTTTAGGGAGTATGAAACGTACGCATCTTGCATTTATAAAAAATAAGATATCTTTGCAACAAAATTCAAAGAACGAAAAGAGCAGCTAACATATGTATATCAAATTTAAAATTATATATGTGTGTGTTTTTGAAAACATTGCTAAAAATGTAAATATTTCAAAATTTTGCTTTACAGTTTTGAGTTTTGAGATGGAAGATTAGATTATGAATTTACTACAAAATGAATCTTGTCTTTGGCCGATTAAAGCAAGCTTTAGGGGCAACGCTATTTTTTCCCCTTCTCAGACATTTCTTGTATCATCATTCACTATGCCAGTATACGCGGGTTTTTTCTTCATGTATATTTAATTCTGTTTTGAATCTGAGTTTTTAAATGTTATAAATTGTTGAAACATATGCGATAATTACTGTTTTTATGTTTTGGTGATGAATTTTATGTATGCATAATTTATCTATATATAATGGTCTTCGAAAGAATATATACTGGCAGTTTTATTCGAGTTTGATAGCGGAATTATAATGTTAAGGTAATTCAATTTTAATCTAGTCTGCTCAAAACACCATTGAAGATTGACAACTTCCCATGAACTGAACAAAAGCAAACATACAAAGACAAAAACAAAGACACAATATACAGTTAAACATTTGTCGTAAGTTAACATTGCTGAAAATATTGTTCAAAAAAAAAAACATTGTTGAATGTCTACAAACTGCATTGATTTTTTGTTTTGCAATGTTGCTTACAAAAGAATATAGATAGTAAGAGAAAAGTCAGAATATGTTGGATTTTTTCTGAGCGAGGATTGAGTGGGCTTTTATTCACAGCAAGCTAGCAACTGAGAGAAAAAAATGTGAGCTAAAATGATACGCCGCAAGAGTCAGACATGGACCAGCTTGATATTTTAGCTCAGGATGGGATGGATCATGGAGTGCAGCTTGAACCAGAACTTAAAGCCGAGGAGAATTTAGTTGTACCAGCCGGACCTATGACTCGAACGAGAGCTAAAAGACTCAAAGAGGGAATTGGAGGATTACTTAACCAAATGTTTACTCAATCAGATCACTTGGGCCGGACTAGAGAAGGTGTATCTCAAACCATTCTGGTTTTGATACAAGCCCGAGAAGATCACTAAAATGGGTATGTGATCATTTGTACTCTTTTTCCTTATCCTTGGTTTTATCCCAATGGGTTTTCCAGGAAAGGTTTTAATGAGGCAAATTGGATCACATTGCTATTAAGCCCATCCTGCATATGCGCAAATCCTCAAATCCTAGAAAACCCGTCAAAAATTTCCTACAGAAATCTAACGGCTTGTACAATCGGTTCAAATTCGGTTGAAAATTTCCAACCGATTTCCTACGAAACTTGAAATTCCATCCGAAGATATTTGATAAGGATTTGATAAGGCTTTGATAAGACTTTGATAAGGCTTTGATAAAGACTTTGATAAGGTTTTGATAAGGCTTTGATAAGACTTTGATAAGGTTTTGATAAGGCATTGATAAGGTACTGCTGCGACATAAGAGTTGATCCGAAATCAAGTCTGGTGCATAAAGCAAGCTTAGGGGCAACGCTATTTTTTCCCCTTCTCGACATTTCTTGTATCATCATTCACTAGGCCAGTATCCGCCGCGCGTATGCGCGAGTTTTTTCTTCATGCATATTTAATTCTGTTTTGAATCTGAGTTTTTAAATGTTATAAATTGTTGAAACATATGCGATAAATTACTATTTTTATGTTTTGGTGATGAAGTTTATGTATGCAAAATTTATCTATATATAATGGTCTTCGAAAGAATATATACGAGCAGTTTTATTTGAGTTTGATAGCGGAATTATAATGTTAAGGTAATTCAATTTTAATCTAGTATGCTCAAAATACCATTGAAGATTGACAACTTCCCATGAACTGAACAAAAGCAAACATACAAAGACAAAAACAAAGACACAATATACAGTTAAAACATTTGTCGTAAGTTAACATTATTGAAAATATTGTTCAAAAAAAAAAATTGTGGAATGTCTACAAACTGCATTGATTTTTTGTTTTACAATATTGCTTACAAAAGAATATAGATAGTAAGAGAAAAGTCAGAATATGTTGGATTTCTTCCTGAGCGAGGATTGAGTGGGCTTTTATTCACAGCAAGCTAGCAACTGAGAGAAAAAATGTGAGCTAAAATATCTATATTTCTTGGAATGTATAAAAATTAAATATTTAAATTTCAACGTAAAGTGAGAACGCTTGCCAAATCAACGTATAACCAAATTTCAATCTAATCATTCAAATGAAAAGCATAATTAAGCTTGATCTAGAAATCATACCATATTTCATCTTCTGCACTTTCTCAAATCTACCTTAAGCCTCTTCGAGCGTCTCTTGTTTCTAGCATTTTCTTCTTTTTGAAAAGTAAAACCAACAGTACACTCTAAAATAATATGAACAAAGACAACACATAATAGAAGAAGTTATCCAAAAACAGATATATAATTACTAAACTTTAAAATTTTAAATCTCAAATTCGAAAAAGACATTACGAATAGAAAAACCACTATTGGCACCATGAGTGTACTCCTCTTTGTTCCTTATAGAGCCATTAGGTCCACATGTCTTTATATTGTGCATTATAGCTTCCATCATCATGCCATCTGTACAAACCAGATGAGCCAACATATCAACAGTCAAAAACTAACACTAAATATAACCAAGTGTTTTTACAAACGAACTACTTCGCAGTTAAAATTAAGCGGCGAAGAAAACTAAAGAAATGGAAACTTACGGCAATCGAAGCATGATTGGAACACAATTCTTGTTCGCGATGAGAGAGCAAAGGTCAAATTGTAAGCCTTGAAGTACTCCACGTCAACCATCAGTGTTGCCATAACTTCTTCTTGTATGGGAATGGTGAAAGAGAGACAGAGATCTCGATCGGCTTCTCCAAAACCAGAGGCAAAGACACAAAAGCTTGACGAGCCATGTTCATAGTTGCGGCACCGGTGCTAGGGCATTCTTCTGGACACAATATATACTTCTGGAAGCATAGTTGGTAAGGGTTGCTCAGTAAACTTCTTGTGACTTGGCTCGCAAGAAATATAACATGATTGCAAGAAGTATCATCACTAGTGACGAGGTTTTTGAGATCTTCATTTCTAGTTGTTTTTTTCTGTTTAATAATATATCGATATGAGATTGTGAATTTATAGAGGCAACTCTGTGAAAAAAAATCTATAAAATAAAAATTATTTTACTCAAAGATGGGCAAGATAATAAGAGTTTTCTTTTTGAAAAGGAGGGCAAGATGGGAGTTGCTTGGGTTTGTGTGCCTTTGGACATTTCACCCACACATGCATTCAACGTTATTCGAACCAAGTTGTGTTTATTAATAATTCTTAAATTTGATGATAATATAGACCCAAATTTTATGAAACAAATATATACAGACATAAGGCTAAGAAGTGTGATCAAGTGCAAACAAAATAAAATAAAGGAAGGCCATCTTTTATGGTTTGGCCTTAATACGTAAGCGATGGTGCATTGGCATTTGATTAAAACACTATACGAAATGTTCAATTAAAAGTGAAATTGATAATTAAACTAGAATAAGAAAACACTAAATCAGCCAAGTAATTTACTCTCGTGAGCTACATGTTCGGGTTATAACACATTTTCACCCACGTGGGACAATTCCTCTTTGCATATTTTGCCTTTAAAAGAAACGTCCTCTTTGTTATTTTTTTCTTATTTATTTACTCTTTTGTTTTGTACTTAAAATATCAACATTGCAATTGAAAGGAAAAAACAAATGATAGGGTATCTAGTTTTCATTAAGAAGCTGATGGAGAAAAAAAAAGTAAAAAAAAACAGAAGAAGATTGTTTTATCTAAAATGTAAACTAACGATAACCATTCATTGTTTAATTATGTACTAATCACACATTGACGTGGATTTGAAGTAAGAAATGAAACAATTGCAAAAATGTCACTTTTGGAGTGTATATTTGCAAGATCGTCACAGACGCATCTTTGACGATCCAAGACCTTACCCTAGCAAGAACTCGTCCATACAAACCTATTAAGGTGTACAAGATTGTGTATTGTGAGGGTATGTTGTTGTGTGTCATGGACAACCAGCTTTTGGTTTGGAACCCGTTGTTGAAAGAAACGAGATGGGTCAAATGCCGCAGCGATTTTCACGACTTTGATGATGCTTACTGTCTTGGATACATCAACCATTGTGATTACAGGATCTTAAGGTTTCGATGTCCTGGTTATTCAAGAAATAGACCTCCAAGAGTTGAGGTCTACAAATTCGCATCTAAGGCATGGAAGGTTATTGATATCAGTTTTGATTGGGTCCTAAAAGTACCATTGTCGATACTCTCCTTGGGAGGAACTCTTTATTGTGTTCACCATTCAAGAACGTTGTCTTGACAGTTCGATGTCAAGACAACGTTCTTGAATGGTGAACTACTTGAAGAGGTTTATGTTGATCAACCGGAAAGTTTTGTGGTTCAAAGAAAAGAAGGGTGCGTTTATAAGTTGCATAAGACATTGTATGGGCTGAAACAAGCACCAAGAGCTTGGTACAACAAGTTTGATTCGTTCTTTGAAGAAACTGGTTTTGAGAGAAGCAAGGTAAAGGTGATATCCTTATTGTGTGTTTATACGTATATGATATGATTTACATGGGTTATATTGCTTCACTAGTTTCTGATTTCAAGGATATCATGATGAAGAAGTTTGAAATGTCAGATTTGGGTATACTGCATTTTTTTCTTGGTCTTGAGGTTAAGCAAGCTGAAGATGGAATCTTTGTGTCTTAGCGGAAGTATGCGACAGACTTGCTCAGAAAGTTCAACATGACATGCTGCAATGTAGCAAAGACTCCGATGAATGTTAATAAGAAGCTGCAAATTGAAGATGGAACAAACAAAGCATATGCAACAAGATTCAGAAGTTTAGTTGGAGGTCTTATCTATCTAACTCAAACGAGACCTGATATTTGTTTTGTTATGAGTGCAATTTCAAGATTTATGCACAGTCCTACGAAGCTGCATTTTGGAGCAACAAAGAGATTGATGAGGTACAGGGCTAGAACAACAGAGTTTGGTACGTATGTGGTACAACAAAAGTTCAGAGCTTGAATTGGTTGGGTTTACAGATAGTGATTGGGCAGGATGCTTCCAAGACCGAAAAAGTACTTCAAGATATGTGTTTTTATCTTGGGTTCATGAGCAGTTTGGTGGAGTTCAAAGAAGCAGAATGTGACTGCGTTATCGTCGTCAGAAGCTGAGTATACAGCTCCAATTTTGTATGCTTTGTTCATCCTACTTTGGCTAAATATGATGCTTGTATGAGCACGTCGGGGCAAACCAAACCAATCAGAGAATTGGACGTGACAAATTCGAGGTTTTGGGAGTAAACCTGGCTAAGCTGATACAGTGTCTTGTTAACCTCTTCCTTCGGTTTACATTAGTCTACGGTTCTAAAAGTCAACGCGAGTAGGAATAAAATTGTGGTCACCAATTGGACCCAAATGAGGCACTAACTAAATGGTCTCGTAGTTTACGGATGAAAAGTTAAATAGTAAGCCGTCAAAAAGTTGATCTCGGATGCACATGGTAATTGCAGAATTTCGGCTGAATTTATGTTGAATTGCTGAAATTTTAGTGATTTCTTGCGGAATTTGCTGAATAATAAATGGTAACAGTGGAATATGCTGAATTTGCTGGATTTTTTTAAAAAATAAATAAATAAATAAATTAATAGATTAAGAAAGTAACAATAAATCTTTTATTTTTTATATTTTTCACATTCTTCAATAAAATCACATACCATTTAGATATATAAATCTTTTCAGATCAAGCAGTTTGTCTGTTGGGATAATTGCAAAAATACAACTTTTGGTGTGTTTATTTTAAAAAATGCTACTACGGAATGTCCATTTGCAAAACTATCACTAACTAAAGATTTTGAAATCCTAAATCTTAAAATTCTAAACCATATAAACGGTTTTGACCCCTAACAAACTCTAAACCCTCAAAACTAAACTATAGTACAACATAGTTAATACAAAAATAAATGATATATTGAGTAAATAATTTTGTAAAAATGTCATTTTTACAAAATGTTTTGAAAATATGATATTTTTTAAAAGTAGCCTCTTAAAAGTGATATTTTTCAAAAATTATTTTGTTTATTTTTCTACAATTTTTGTCTTTTTGTCCAAATTCATCAGATTATTTAAATTCTTCAAATTAACCAAATATAGTAACTTGTGTCTTTTATTTTTAATTCATATCTTGCGTATTAGTAATATCCTGGTCGACTGCCTTGCAAAAGGAGGTCGAAAATGAGATTATATATTTTCTCATGTAAGTCAGATATAACCGTTTGGGATGACCCCTAAAAAAAAAATCTTCTACTCGGTAACAAATTGAATTAAAAAAAAAAAAAAAAAAAAAAAAAAAAAAAAAAAAAAATTATTCTTCATATTCTTCAAAGAGAACTTGTTCAGATTCGATATTTAAGAAACTGAGTTTGGGAGAAAAAGAAGAAATTGAGTTTAGATCCGTACTCTTGTCGACACCCTAAGCTACCAAAGTGGTCATGTATCTCCTCCGCCTCCGCTCCGCCCTGTCATTCTCGTCTCCGATCTACCAGCTCCGCCGCCAGATCTCCTCTCTCTCCCTCCAGAACCATCCCACGCCCAGCTCCGCCGCCGTCCCTTTCCCTCTCCCGAGAGATCCGTCGTCACCTCCCCTGACGACTCCGACGATGGGCAATTTCGAATGCTGCGCCACCCATCTAAGGACGAGAGTTAAGCTCATGATCAAGATGTTAAACCTCGACGACGCGGCAGAGCTCTCGCGTTACGCCGTCTTCACCAAACACCGCCAAAACGTAACCGCCGAGACCTGCGAGGCCATAATCGGCGCAATGTGCAAAGCCAAGCGCTATAACGACGCATTACATCTTTTCCATTACTTCTTCAACGACTCCAACCTCAATCCCAACATCTCTTGCTGCAATTACATCATCGGAGCCCTTTGCGAGCAAAATCGAGTCGACGAAGCGTTTGTCTTGTACGGTCACATATTGGAAAACGCTCCTTTCCTCCGTCCAAATGAAGACACACACCAGCTCCTGGCGAAAGGGCTGGTTGATGCGGACGAGCTCCAAAGCGCTCTGCATTTCGTCAGGAGCTTGATGAACAAGGAAGACGATGTGGGTTCCTCTGTGCTTAACCATCTGATTCGCGGCTGCTTGAAAGACGGGGACTTCCGGTTTGCCAAGAGAATTTTCCATGTACTAAAGCGGAAACTTGTCTCCTCCAGGGATGGTGAAGTTTTCGACTTGGTTTATTCTTTCCTTGGTGGGGATTACAATGAGATTGCGAGTGTCAAGGCCACATTCATGGAGTTTTGGTTTGAGCAAGGAGATGATAAGGAAGCTATGGAGTGTTACAAGACTCTTGCTCCCACAGATTTCAGAATGAATGCAAAAACAGGCAATACCCTTTTGCAGCTTTTCCTCAAGCACGGCAAGAAAACTGAAGCTTGCACACTGTTCAACCAAATGCTGGAGAGACGCAGCGCACATTCATCGGGGTTTGACTCGGAGACCTGTAATATAATGGTGAACGAGTGTTTCAAGCTGGGAGAGATTAGTGAAGCAATCAAGACCTTTGACAAGGTTAAGACTGTTGTTGAGGATGATGAGTCACAACAACTCTGTTACAGCAACATACTCGCGAGATTTTGTGAACAAGGCATGTTGGAAGAAGCAGAGACTTACTTTGCTGAAATGTCCTCTAAGCAATACCTTGTTCCCAACATTCCTTCGTATCGAACTATGATCGATGCTTATTGTAAGGCTGCAAAATTTGACCATGCCTTCCGAGTATTGGACCGAGCAGTGGAAGCAAAACTTAAGTGCGTGGCCATTTTCTCTTGCCTTTGATTTTGCTGGTATGGTTATGGTAAGGCTTTGATATGATATAATATATAGTCGTGAGGCGTGTAGAATTCATAGCCTAGCTATAGTATTTATTAAGCCTTTGTGGGTACTATCGTGTTTTGCTTTCAGTTATAATTAGAGATTTGATCTGGTGCTTATTTCAGTATTATATGGGTAGTCCGTAGTCCTGTCCCATTCTGCAAGCGAATCTTAAAACTAAGCTTTGGAACTTATTCGAAAGATGAAAGGGCAGAGAAAAGAGAAGAGACACGCAACGAGAATTATCTCTACAAATCGAATGATAAAAACCATAAACTCTGATAGATAAAATATTATTTTATTAGATGACGAAATCACACCCACTTGAGCCGCGAGCATGTACTGAAACGTGACCCAGAGAAACATCGGCGATCTTGTTAACAAATCGGTGAGCATCATCAAATCTCCCTGCTTTAGCAAACCCATCGACCATCATTCGATAAATCCATAAATCATAATACTCCGGAAGGCGTCGGGAGGAGGACATTTCGTTGAGTATCTCCTCTGCCTCAGACATCATCCCCTGTCTCAAGAATCTTGTGAGGAGGGTCGCGTAAGACCCAGAGTTCCCAGCCCTAGCCTCCTTCCGGGCAATCTTCATGGCTTTGCTAATCTCTCCCGTATCGAAACACTCGCGGATCATTATACAACGAGTCTCTTGATCCGACCTCTCGTCTTGTTCTTCTTCTATACAAAGATGGTCGAAAAGCAACCAAGCTTCAGTCTTCTTGCCGTACTTGAGCAAAACTTGCAAGACTGCATTGACAGTGTCCGCACGCTTATCCCAACAGTTGGCTGCATAATCCTTGTCTTGGTTCAAACAGTGTTTGGCAACTGCAGAATGGTACAACTCCATGGCTTCCTCGTCTTTCCCCTGCTTGAAATAGTGCTCCATGTATGCCACTTGCGACATGGGAAAACGCTCAGGCTCAAAATCTGGATATCTCTCACGCTGCTGTTTCAGATCTTGGAAGAGTTCATTCGCCTTGCCGATGTTCCCATGAGTCAAATACCCACGAATAAAAACAGAGTATGTGTACCCGCAAAAGAAGAGACCGAAAGCTTCGTCGATCCTTCCAGCATCAATCAACGCGTTCGTCAAAGTATTCCAATTTGGACGAAAATGAGCGTAGGTGATTGTGCGGCGGTAAAATTGAATAGCCTCGTCCAGACGACCTTGAGAGCAAAGAGCATAGACAACAAAACTGCAGGAACCAAGGTCTGGTTTTAGATTGTTAACATTGAAAAAGTAATGGAATAGATCGTATGCCTCCTGGAATCGCTTCTCCCTGCACATTGCGCCGATGATACGTTTGCAAGTCGCGGAGATTTGGGTTTCGGTTTCCGAGCTTTTGGGAACGGCCAAGACAGCGAGACGCGCGTACTCAGCGGCTGCGTCCAGGTTAGACAGATCAGTCAAGACCTTCACTTTGGCCCAAACATGGGAGGCGGAGTAATCGAACTTGGATATGACATCTGTGGGCAGCTTCAGGGGAGGTGAGGAGAGATCTCTCGGAATGGGGAAGGGGGAGCTGGGACTAGGATGGTTTTGGAGGGGGAGAGAGGAGATTTGGCGGTAGATCGGACAAGAGTGAGAGAGGGTGGACCGGAGGCGATACATGACCTTACTAGGGTTTCGCAACTGAACTCGATTTCTTGTACGATATCGAATCTTTTTTTCTTTCGAATCTAACAAGTTTTAGTTAAACACTTGAGATCAAGTGAGATCCACCTATATTTCTGAGTTGGGTTTTTTACCATTTACTTTTTTCACCCGTAAATTTATTTACTTACTCTGTTCACTATTAACCACACCACAATAATGATTTTTTTTTTTTTTGATTAAAAACAATAATGATTTTCACCATTATATATTTATTATTAGTCGTTGAAAATGCGTTGAAGCCATGTTACATTACATCGATAAACAATTTTTTTTTTGTAAATATATCATTTACTTTTTCATAATCATTTTTATATGGTTCTGATTATGATGATGACTTTTTAAGTTTTTGTTATGTTACCAAAACACTTTTTTTTTTTTTTTTTTATAACTCAGGGGTAATTCCAAACCCAATAGGCCCAGACTAATCCTCCGGGGAAAGGGTAACCCATGGGTAGGCCCCCATCCGGGTTTTTAAATGGGTCGAAAGCAAAGACCCATAACCATGTGGGTGTCCGGAAATTCGTGAGGTAGTTCCCTCTAGCAGGGTTCGAACCCGGATTGTGTTTGCAACCAGAGCCCGACCTTACCATTGGGCCACGAAGACCCGGACTTACCAAAACACTTTCCGATTCTATTTTTAGGGAGTATGAAACGTACGCATCTTGCATTTATAAAAAATAAGATATCTTTGCAACAAAATTCAAAGAACGAAAAGAGCAGCTAACATATGTATATCAAATTTAAAATTATATATGTGTGTGTTTTTGAAAACATTGCTAAAAATGTAAATATTTCAAAATTTTGCTTTACAGTTTTGAGTTTTGAGATGGAAGATTAGATTATGAATTTACTACAAAATGAATCTTGTCTTTGGCCGATTAAAGCAAGCTTTAGGGGCAACGCTATTTTTTCCCCTTCTCAGACATTTCTTGTATCATCATTCACTATGCCAGTATACGCGGGTTTTTTCTTCATGTATATTTAATTCTGTTTTGAATCTGAGTTTTTAAATGTTATAAATTGTTGAAACATATGCGATAATTACTGTTTTTATGTTTTGGTGATGAATTTTATGTATGCATAATTTATCTATATATAATGGTCTTCGAAAGAATATATACTGGCAGTTTTATTCGAGTTTGATAGCGGAATTATAATGTTAAGGTAATTCAATTTTAATCTAGTCTGCTCAAAACACCATTGAAGATTGACAACTTCCCATGAACTGAACAAAAGCAAACATACAAAGACAAAAACAAAGACACAATATACAGTTAAACATTTGTCGTAAGTTAACATTGCTGAAAATATTGTTCAAAAAAAAAAACATTGTTGAATGTCTACAAACTGCATTGATTTTTTTTGTTTTGCAATGTTGCTTACAAAAGAATATAGATAGTAAGAGAAAAGTCAGAATATGTTGGATTTTTTCTGAGCGAGGATTGAGTGGGCTTTTATTCACAGCAAGCTAGCAACTGAGAGAAAAAAATGTGAGCTAAAATGATACGCTGCAAGAGTCAGACATGGACCAGCTTGATATTTTAGCTCAGGATGGGATGGATCATGGAGTGCAGCTTGAACCAGAACTTAAAGCCGAGGAGAATTTAGTTGTACCAGCCGGACCTATGACTCGAACGAGAGCTAAAAGACTCAAAGAGGGAATTGGAGGATTACTTAACCAAATGTTTACTCAATCAGATCACTTGGGCCGGACTAGAGAAGGTGTATCTCAAACCATTCTAGTTTTGATACAAGCCCGAGAAAATCACTAAAATGGGTATGTGATCATTTGTACTCTTTTTCCTTATCCTTGGTTTTATCCCAATGGGTTTTCCATGAAAGGTTTTAATGAGGCAAATTGGATCACATTGCTATTAAGCCCATCCTGCATATGCGCAAATCCTCAAATCCTAGAAAACCCGTCAAAAATTTCCTACAGAAATCTAACGGCTTGTACAATCGGTTCAAATTCGGTTGAAAATTTCCAACCGATTTCCTACGAAACTTGAAATTCCATCCGAAGATATTTGATAAGGATTTGATAAGGCTTTGATAAGACTTTGATAAGGCTTTGATAAAGACTTTGATAAGGTTTTGATAAGGCTTTGATAAGAGTTTGATAAGGCTTTGATAAGACTTTGATAAGGTTTTGATAAGGCATTGATAAGGTACTGCTGCGACATAAGAGTTGATCCGAAATCAAGTCTGGTGCATAAAGCAAGCTTAGGGGCAACGCTATTTTTTCTCCTTCTCGACATTTCTTGTATCATCATTCACTAGGCCAGTATCCGTCGCGCGTATGCGCGAGTTTTTTCTTCATGCATATTTAATTCTGTTTTGAATCTGAGTTTTTAAATGTTATAAATTGTTGAAACATATGCGATAAATTACTGTTTTTCTGTTTTGGTGATGAAGTTTATGTATGCAGAATTTATCTATATATAATGGTCTTCGAAAGAATATATACTAGCAGTTTTATTTGAGTTTGATAGCGGAATTATAATGTTAAGGTAATTCAATTTTAATCTAGTATGCTCAAAATACCATTGAAGATTGACAACTTCCCATGCACTGAACAAAAGCAAACATACAAAGACAAAAACAAAGACACAATATACAGTTAAAACATTTGTCGTAAGTTAACATTATTGAAAATATTGCTCAAAAAAAAAAGTGTGGAATGTCTACAAACTGCATTGATTTTTTGTTTTACAATATTGCTTACAAAAGAATATGGATAGTAAGAGAAAAGTCAGAATATGTTGGATTTCTTCCTGAGCGAGGATTGAGTGGGCTTTTATTCACAGCAAGCTAGCAATCGAGAGAAAAAATGTGAGCTAAAATATCTATATTTCTTGGAATGTATAAAAATTAAATATTTAAATTTCAACGTAAAGTGAGAACGCTTGCCAAATCAACGTATAACCAAATTTCAATCTAATCATTCAAATGAAAAGCATAATTAAGCTAGATCTAGAAATCATACCATATTTCATCTTCTGCACTTTCTCAAATCTACCTTAAGCCTCTTCGAGCGTCTCTTGTTTCTAGCATTTTCTCCTTTTTAAAAAGTTAAACCAACAGTACACTCTAAAATAATATGAACATATATGAACAAAGACAACACATAATAGAAGAAATTATCCAAAAACAGATATATAATTACTAAACTTTAAAATTTTAAATCTCAAATTCGAAAAAGACATTACGAATAGAAAAACCACTATTGGCACCATGAGTGTACTTCTCTTTGTTCCTTATAGAGCCATTAGGTCCACATGTCTTTATATTGTGCATTATAGCTTCCATCATCATGCCATCTGTACAAACCAGATGAGCCAACATATCAACAGTCAAAAACTAACACTAAATATAACCAAGTGTTTTTACAAACGAACTACTTCGCAGTTAAAATTAAGCGGCGAAGAAAACTAAAGAAATGGAAACTTACGGCAATCGAAGCATGATTGGAACACAATTCTTGTTCGAGATGAGAGAGCAAAGGTCAAATTGTAAGCCTTGAAGTACTCCACGTCAACCATCAGTGTTGCCATAACTTCTTCTTGTATGGGAATGGTGAAAGAGAGACAGAGATCTCGATCGGCTTCTCCAAAACCAGAGGCAAAGACACAAAAGCTTGACGAGCCATGCCTTGTTCCAGAAGACCAGTTTCTTGCTCAACACCCGGTAATGTTTTCTTCAGGCTCTTACTTGTCCTTTTTTTGTTTCTTTCTTTCTTTCTTTGTTTCTTTCTTTCGTCTAATAAGTAACATTTTTCAGGGTTGGTGTACAATCAGGGTTTCTGTTGTTGATGTCGATGGTCATGAGCTAGACATCATTGAGAAAATAGTGCAGTCGTTGTCGGAGAGCGTGGAGAGTCTGAAGGAGAAAATAGCTAAGGAGATCCAAATCCCACCAGAGAAACAGGTATTGTTCAGAAATACCGGCGGATTGTTTGAGGACAACAACAAATCACTAGCACATTACAATGTGGGAGCAGGAGAAATCCTTACTCTGTCCTTGTGTACCTGTGGGAGGGAGACCGATATGGACAAGCCTTGTCGTTGCACGGAAATGTTTACCAAAGCAATTGGTGAGATGATGCCATCTGATCATTCTAGGTTTGGATATTTGGCAGCTTGTTAATCTCTTCTTTATTTAACTATGTGTGATACTCCTCTATGCAACTACTTAATTTGTCCTCTATGTAGCTACTTAATTTATAATCTTGACTTGGATTGGTTTCTCTTTTATATTTTATGCAACTACTATCAAGGTTGTAACAAATCAGCAATTTTGACAAGAAGTTCAACTAGCTGTCGATAACTAATAATGATTAGTAAGTAAGTCGCGTCTTTGATATCAATGTCTCAAAGATGATTAATTATTAACCATATCAATCAAGAGCGCATGGAATCTGTACATGTTCCAGTGCGACCTTTTCTCACCAACTCACACTCTCATACCAAAAGACCTCACACTCTCTTTAATGCACACTTAATAGATTCATCTGCTCTCTTGTACAAGGACACGATCCTCCAAGAACCTTTTAAAAGTTATCATGAAAAGTAACTTACTCTCTGATTTGCTCTTAAACTTGAAACAAATCTTGTTCACCACGTCCTTATGTATTACTAACCAAATTAAAAGAGAAACCATTCATCTCACACTCATCACCATGACTCTGGGTAAGATTATGCTCCGGAAAAATCCACAACTCAGACCAAGCATACTGATGAACTCGTCAGACAACTTTGCCATAGCTTTCGTCCAACCATATTTAGAGGTAGCTAGGAAGATTCTGCTTGGTCCATTAAAAATCATGTGCCACCGTATCAAAAATTTGTGAAACGCGAGCGCATTTCTCTACAAATGAAAGCGGTGATGGAGTATTGAATAATTTTGACATCAATTCAAAAAAAAAAAAGGCGGTGATGGAGTAGTTTTTCCTACAACTTCACAGGCTTCTAAGAATTCTGAAGCACTTTCTCGTCAAAACACTTATGGGAATAATTGTGATCGCAAAGAGCTTTGATGACTTGGAGTTGCATTGATTTGGTTTAAGTATGCACTACCCAAATATGAATTTTTAGCTTGGTTGGCAGTGAATGATCGGTCATCAACTTTGTCGAGAATGGTTACCGATTGTTGTGTTTATAGTGAACAAGTGGAGAAACGAGATCATATCTTTTTCTCCTGTCCATTTGCAGAGCAAGTTTGGTCAGTCATGATCAAGGTGCTTCTTCGTACTCAGTATACTATCCAACCTTGATCAGAGGATATGCATTTGGTCCCAAACTCATCTCCTGCATATGCGCAAATCCTCAAATCTTAGAAAACCCGTCAGAAATTTCCTACAGAAATCTAACGGCTTGTACAATCGGTTCAAATTCGGTTGAATTCCAACCGATTTCCTACGAAACTTGAAATACCAACGGATTTTCTAGGAGAATTCATTTTTAATACACATTACATTATACTCATTTTTAATACACAATATATTACAAGCTTTTGAATTTTTTTTTTAAAAAGTCATTACATTAAAATATATTACAAACACCATTTTTTTTTAAAAAAACACTTACATTACGAAAACACATTTATAGTTATAACTACTCTGAATCCGATAAATAATCTGAAGGTGCTGACTCTGAACTCGAGGGTATCGAATATATGAAACTTGGTTGTCTTGTGAAGCAAGGATGAATGGATCGTATTTTTGAAGTCTCTTCCTCAAATGTACAGATGTAACACAAAACTCGTCTTGTCGAACACCAGTAAAAATATCATACCAATCACGCAAGACACCATACTATACAACATCACCGGAATGTGAAGAAACTCCAGAATTAGTAGTGGACATTGTGTTCATTTCCCTATGAATCTTAAAAGCATATATGCGGGTGCAGTACATCGGTGAGAAATTTTAAATTTCAAACGGCTACAAAACGACTATTTTTTTTCTTCGATTTCCGACGTCAAGAGATTTCCACGAGTTTTCAACCGATTTTCCAACCAAATTCCTACCAAATGAGTTTTCCACGGATTTCCGACCAATTGTTTCAATTCGGTGGAAAAATTCCGACGGCTTATAGTCCATCCGAAATTCCGTTGGAAAGTGTCATGTTTTTTTGTAGTGGATAGGTTAAAAAACCTGAACTGAACCTCGAGATGCGCAAAACAGTCATCGGAAGGTATTTTGTAGTTATGGATCCTATCGTCTTCTTTAGTCACCGGAACCACATTGACCATGATCTCTGCTTTGTCTTTTATTGTCACTGTCACGCTGGTCATCTTTCTTGCTCTCTCAATCTTGATGTCCTTTACGGGCGAATACCTACTCAAACACACATGTGCTTAGTGTAGATTTCAAGATACAAATTCTCAAATACTGAAAAATGTTTCATCATCTAATACACTTAGACTTGGAAAATTGTATTTGAAATGATCTCAACGTAAAGCATGATATTTTGATATATAGTATTTACCGTGGGGAGAGAATTTCCTTGGGGATAACTAAATCTTGGTCGTCGAAAGAGAATCTGAGATGGTCGATGCTATCGTCCCAAGTGGCTACTTTGGTAACCTCAAGGGAAAACTTATGAGACTTAAAGAGGAAGCCTAGAGCTTGGATCCAAGTGAAGTCTCTAGAACGACCAGCGGGTCGATGGTCAGTGAACCTAGCATTGATCTGAAAGTCAAGGTCCGAGAGAAGGCTAAAATGTTCATTGATCTTTCCATGGAAATAGAACACAATTCCATCACCACCTATAAACTTGTGGTCGTGACAAGCAGATCCAGGTCTATTGCAATTTAGACCCACCCCTAAAAAAAAAAAATTACTTAATATGAGCTTAGTTTAAATATATATATAAACCTTAATTAATACAAAAAAAAAGTTCCAAGCATTTTTTTTTTTCTTACTGTGACAATCGGAGTTGCATAGAGGGTTACGACAGTCTACGTAACAGACTTTGTTCATAGTTGCGGCACCGGTGCTAGGGCATTCTTCTGGACACAATATATACTTCTGGAAGCATAGTTGGTAAGGGTTGCTCAGTAAACTCCTTGTGACTTGGCTCGCAAGAAATATAACATGATTGCAAGAAGTATCATCACTAGTGACGAGGTTTTTGAGATCTTCATTTCTAGTTGTTTTTTTCTGTTTAATAATATATCGATATGAGATTGTGAATTTATAGAGGCAACTCTGTGAAAAAAAATCTATAAAATAAAAATTATTTTACTCAAAGATGGGCAAGATAATAAGAGTTTTCTTTTTGAAAAGGAGGGCAAGATGGGAGTTGCTTGGGTTTGTGTGCCTTTGGACATTTCACCCACACATGCATTCAACGTTATTCGAACCAAGTTGTGTTTATTAATAATTCTTAAATTTGATGATAATATAGACCCAAATTTTATGAAACAAATATATACAGACATAAGGCTAAGAAGTGTGATCAAGTGCAAACAAAATAAAATAAAGGAAGGCCATCTTTTATGGTTTGGCCTTAATACGTAAGCGATGGTGCATTGGCATTTGATTAAAACACTATACGAAATGTTCAATTAAAAGTGAAATTGATAATTAAACTAGAATAAGAAAACACTAAATCAGCCAAGTAATTTACTCTCGTGAGCTACATGTTCGGGTTATAACACATTTTCACCCACGTGGGACAATTCCTCTTTGCATATTTTGCCTTTAAAAGAGACGTCCTCTTTGTTATTTTTTTCTTATTTATTTACTCTTTTGTTTTGTACTTAAAATATCAACATTGCAATTGAAAGGAAAAAACAAATGATAGGGTATCTAGTTTTCATTAAGAAGCTGATGGAGAAAAAAAAAGTAAAAAAAAACAGAAGAAGATTGTTTTATCTAAAATGTAAACTAACGATAACCATTCATTGTTTAATTATGTACTAATCACACATTGACGTGGATTTGAAGTAAGAAATGAAACAATTGCAAAAATGTCACTTTTGGAGTGTATATTTGCAAGATCGTCACAGACGCATCTTTGACGATCCAAGACCTTACCCTAGCAAGAACTCGTCCATACAAACCTATTAAGGTGTACAAGATTGTGTATTGTGAGGGTATGTTGTTGTGTGTCATGGACAACCAGCTTTTGGTTTGGAACCCGTTGTTGAAAGAAACGAGATGGGTCAAATGCCGCAGCGATTTTCACGACTTTGATGATGCTTACTGTCTTGGATACATCAACCATTGTGATTACAGGATCTTAAGGTTTCGATGTCCTGGTAATTCAAGAAATAGACCTCCAAGAGTTGAGGTCTACAAATTCGCATCTAAGGCATGGAAGGTTATTGATATCAGTTTTGATTGGGTCCTTAAAGTACCATTGTCGATACTCTCCTTGGGAGGAACTCTTTATTGTGTTGGTCTTCGAGGAGAAGCTTTCGCACAAAATTTATCTACTAAATTATATGTGATTGATCCAAAGATAGATATTTGATTACCCTGATCCCGAATACGAAGTTGTGGATCCAGTCTCCATTTCGTGTTGATAAATTGAGTTTTAAAAAGTGATAAAAAAGAAGCTAAAGAAACAGAGTAAAGATATAATAGAAGACAGAGTAATTGGATTTTTGATGGCCATGAAGGTAAAATAGCCCCAATGGACTGATGTAGGGATCATTTTAAGGATAGACATAGCTGCAACAGGTATGCTCCTACCATTGTATTGTAGACTGAAGCAAGTTGCTTTACTGCTCTTCTTTTATTTGGACTGGTAACAAATCATCATTCTCTTTCTCCATGTCGAACAAAGTCTCATCAGCTGGAGCATTGAGGTTTCCGATGAATGTAGTAGCTTGGATTGTTGATTCTTTTAAACCTTGCAAGCGGAAAAAAACCAACTCCTAGCACCATGATCTAGCTTTTATAATTGTAAGTCCAGTTAGAAGAATACCAAGGAGAGCACGAGAGCAAACATGCCATTAGCAAGGAGGTAAGAACTCCATCAGCTTCTTTAAAGAAAACCCTTTTTCCCCTCAAATATCGAAAAAACAGGAATCTTGCATAAGCATAGTCCAAAGAATTCCTCAGCTAGACGAGTGAACCTATTGATGATGGAACAAGATCCACATATAGCTAGCACAAACAGCATCAACTCTGTTTCTTCCATAGCTTCTCTCTCACTCACTCTGTTTCTCTCAGACATGTTAATATATTAAAATCAAGGAGAATGCGGAAACTTAAAGATGTGACTGGGATTAGAAATATCTGGATATACCAAGAGCAACTAGATACAATGTTTATCTAGACAAATGGATAATAATTAGAGAATGTTCTAAAATAATGAATAAATGTTAATTAAGATAAGAATTAGAGAAAGTTCTACAAGAACATATCACTTAGCTACTACTAATACAAATATGAGTATGAATGTCTGGTGGCATTTGTAACATGAAACAATCCAACTCAAGAGAAAAACATACAAGAATTTCTCCACAGAGTAAACTATTCTTGTAATAATCATTTTCTTGATATAAAAAACTGGTTTGCAATCACTAGATGCCTAATTCCCATCCTAATCACACACAAAAATATTGGTAAAAAAATGTACCAATACATGAAAAAGGTCTAGGTGTTGGATATTTAAAATATTTAATACTTGGAAATCAGCTATGGAGAATGCTAACAGAGCCTCATTCTCTACTTTTCTTTTTTTTTTTCAGAAATGAAGACAGTGATGAATAGAGGATTCATAGGGCTGCAAGATTGGTTTGAACCGGAGGAGGTAAACCTGCCATAGTTTCATTATCTAAAATTTTAGTTTTAGATAATGATTTTAAAAGAAAATAAAAGATAGTGTTCATATGATTCTTAAAGGATGTAAAACATATAAATAAAAAAACTATAAAAATAGAAAATCAAATATAGAAATCAAAGAATTTTCGACGAAGCCTATCCTCCCTTTATGCCGAATTAGAAACTCTCATATGGGCCATGCATTGTATGCTAAGCTATCAGAAGACGACAGTGACATTCTTCACAGATTGTACCGATCTGATCAAGATGGTGACGACTCCACACGACTGGCTAGCGTTCGCAGTTCAGTTAGAAGACTTAGAGAGATGGAAGGAGACTTTCACTTTCTTCTCTTTAAAGTTCATTCCTCGCAGTGGAAATAGCAAAGCCGATAGGTTAGTGCGTGATGCACGATGTCTTTCGATTTATATTTCGTATGTAAACTCTTCTTCTCCGGTTTGGCTGTCTAAACCGTTTTAATATACTTGTTGTTGACAAAAAAAAATCAAAAAATCAAAGTATCTTATAGAAACTACATCCGAAGGAAACAATTCATACTCTCTTTTTTTAATCGTCTAGATTTATAAATTATTACAAATTATGAGATCAATTACACGGACGATTATACAACGGACAATTTTAGTCTTGCTGCGGGACTACTCCGGACGACTCTTCTTGCACCACGCTGAAAATCTCCTGTAAATTTTACCTCCATTAATTTGTATTTCTTTGGGACTCGAACTCCGCACCTGTAAGTGTAGACGGATTAATAAAAATCAAACCATAACTATCTTATAGAAACCACATGTCAAAAAACAAAACATTTTCCAAACCATGGCATGCTAAGATAAGGCGAATATCAACAACAATCTTCTTGCATTGATTCTCATCAAGAAAATTTGAAATCATAGCGATGAAATTAGTGATCACATCTTCATCTTCAGTAGACCATCCAACAACTTCAAAAAAAAAGTTGGATAAATTTTAGATGGTCACACAAATAGGACTTTTAAAATGGTTTTTGATTAAAAAAATTTCGATGGTAACTCACCTCTCCGATTTATCTCATCTTCAGATACTTTTCTTACGAAGCCAGTATCCTCTTCTTAACCTTCTCTCTTTCTTTTTTCTTTCTGCACACTACTTGATTTTAACACTGTTACACATGTATAATTTCTTTTCAAGATATTTTGAGATTGAGATTTTTCTGCACCAAATTGAATAATATATCGTTATACCATGTATAAACGTTGAAAAAAAAATACCATGCCCACCTTTGTTTTATAGAAAACTACTACAGTTGCTTCAACTGCACATCATCGCCAAAAGCCTTTTCTGAAGAATAAAAATGAGTTGTGACCACATGGTTGAACTAAAAATCATTTATGCAGCCATTGAAAACATAAATAAGATAAAGATATTATACATTTTTATTGATCATCTTTTGATTCAGACCCATATTAATTTCACAATATATTATCTCTGACCTTTTTGGCCTTAAACCTCAAAGTCTCAAACAAAGAAAACATTGTACACAAGAAAAATCTTAATTCTACGACCAAAAGGAAACCCTAAAGTGAAATTGTCTTTCAGTGCAAGTGTTGTTGATCAGACATGAGATTGGTGGTACTACGTTGATGACTTGACAAAGAAGTCTCTGTTTCAAATTGTTCTTCACTCTACCACAAGCCTCTGTTTTAGATTCTGTCATCATCATCACCACTTCCTCTTCTCCTTTAACAATGGCGTCTAACCACTCACTCACTCTTTATCTGATACATCGTTTCTCCTACTTGTTGCCTGCTCATCTCTCTCCACTTTATTCCATCATTGATCTCATCTAAATACTTCTCAACCCTACTTAAACACCAGCTTCTTCCTATCATACCAAATTGCTTAATCATAAGCCTTGCTGCCTCTAGTATCGGACATCCACAAACAGTTGGCTTTGGATGCAAAGACATACATACTTTGGGATGAGAGTAATTGTAGCTTTCTACACTCAATACAAAAACGACTAAGAGAATATAAACAGAGTGGAGTTATAAGAAAGTAATTTATCTTTCATATAACATGGGCAACCAATCAAGTGATTTAAAAGATCAAGAGATGCTAAATAACAAAAAATCATCATCTAGCCTCACTATTTTCTCTTATTATATGTCATCTCAATGGAGAATAGATTACCTACTCTTGCAACCTCTTTCACTATTTTTTGGGGTTTCGCAACTACTCCGTCGCATATCACCTACAAAATAGAGGACAAAACAAATTCAAAAGACTGTATCAAGAATATCCCTTAAACTCAATCTTAAGCCTACCAAAAATTCTCTAATTAATTAATTTTGGAGCTTAACTAAATAGTATCACTCACTCATGGCTTCTTCCATGAAATCTGTCACTCTTCTGTAGTGAATGTATGACACTGGATCAAGTTTGAGATTTGAGTTTGGAACAAATACCGAGAGAAAGAAAAGAAAAGGAAAGAAAAGAAAAGGTGATGGTGTAATGAAAATCAAAAGATGCAGACATGTTAAAGTGGAGACGATGAAGTGAAGTTAGAATGAAAGTATGTGAAAATCAATAATAACTTTAATAATGGGGTATGAATATGATAAACGTAAATACAGGAGCGAAGAACATATCATATATTAAAAAGTTGAAATAATAAACCGAATAACATCCGTTTATAAGAGAAACCCTAGCTAATAATGAAAGTAAACCACGTTTATAAGAGAAACTAATAGATAGAAGAACATCAAACCTAGAGAGCAGAACAAAAAAAAAACTAATAATGAAATTAAATCACATCTATAACGTGTGTATATAGATGTGATTATATATACACGCATTATATATAAGCGAAACCCTAGCTATTTGGTATATTCATGGGTATTTTATATCAATATAAATGAGCTTAAAAATAATTTTTTACAAAGCCCAATATAATATACTAACAAACGAAATCGTAATAAAACAGGGATGGCATAGAGAGTAATAAGTGATTTTCATTAAGGATAATATAGACAAATCAAGTCTTAAACTCACTCTGGAGCCGCCACGTAGGATTTTTTACCTCACAATTAGATATATAGATTAAAGTTATTTAATTGTAATTAACACTGCAACAATCCCAATTCATAATGTTACTTATACAAACCAAAGTGCCACTCACAAATTACTTCTACAATCCAAACGAACTACTCTTGTTACAAACGTGAAATATATATCATGCAATCTCTTCAGCCTTTTCATCTTCGAATAACTAGAAACCATAATTTCGATTGATGGATTGGTCATCTTGATCTTGTAACTTCCGAACAACATATACAAGTAGTAAAAAAATTCTCAAACTACTTTGATTTTGGTGGTACCTCTGACCTCAAGTTTGATATGGACGGGTTCCAACATTGTCTTGCGTTTTCTCTGCAACAACGATTGGAATCTTTGGGCCGCAATATTTAGAAAATTTGTATCCAAAGCTTATCAAAATCTCACTTCCATGAATATATTAGGGTTTGCATATACATGAAAAATGATGTTGAAGTTGAACTCCATCGATGAATCGAAGTTGATTATCACGAGGATCGCTTTTGAGACGTTGAAAACAAGTGTTTTTTTTTTTTTATCTAATTCAAACTTTGAGAAGAACGGAATAATTAGTCAAAGCTAGCCGGAGATACATTCTATGAACATCCAAACCATAGACAAATGAGGAATTTCCCGTAAAATAAATAATATCTTTGTTTCTTTTTAAGCGGTTTATTTTGTTGCATTCTGATTTGATATAACGATATGTCATGCTAAATTCCTCTTTTTCACCTGTTTTACTTTAGAAGAACAAGAACGAAAGGGCACCCCCGACAAAAAAACTCATGCATCTATTAATGTTGTTTGAATCTCATAAGTCACATAAGTTAAATCCCACAGAGACATATCGACAAAATTAGTATCTTTCGCAATATTTAGAAAATTTGTATCCTAAGCTTATCAAAATCTCACTTCCATGGCGGTTGCAGCTGCTTGAACTTCAACAGGAGAAGCCATTGTGTGTGTGCCTTTTATACAACCTCTAAACTTGCTCCGCAAGGGAATATTTTGGGCCACTAGTAAATGAAGACTTCATTTCGTCGATCTGTATATGTGGGATTTAACTTATGTGACTTATGGAATTTAGAAAACACTAGATGTCTGAATATTTGGTCGAGGAAGCCTTTTCGTTCTTGCTTTTTCAAGGTAAAAAAAAAAAATTTAGCATGACTTATATGAAAAAAGAGTGTGCCAAACAACACGCTTCAAGAGAAACAAAAGTATTACTTGTTTTACGGGGGAATTCTCATTTGTTCATGGTTTGGATGGTCATAGAATGCATCTCCAATAGCTATGACTAGTTTTTTGCTGAATTTTTTCTCAATATTTGCTTAAAACCGCTCAAAATTTGAGTTAGATCAAGAGCATTTGGTTTTCAACATCCAAAAAGTGATCCTCGTGGTAATTTACTTCAATTCGTCGATGGATTTTAGCTTCAACATCATTTTTGAACGTCTAAATGGCTATGTTCTCAACTTACCTTAATCCAGTCACTAACCCAACCCCCACACTGGTCAAACCATAGATTTTAATTTTATATAAACTCAAAGATTCTATATAAATATGAGCTTCTCTATAAATCTAAGCTTAGCCAAAAATAAAAAATGATTCAAATAATTAGTTTTGTATAAAAGAAATCAAATTGAACTGAACCAAATTCTTTGGTTTTTGGTTTTGGTTTGTTATTTTTGCCTCAACATAATATCAAAATTGGTTTGGTTTTTGGTTTGGTTTGGTCTAGGTAAACCAAATTTAAACGAATTTACATGATTTAAACCGCATTCAAACAAAAATTCAAAAATCTGGTTTACTTGGGTGAAATTTTCAAAATGCGAACTAGCCAATTCCTTAACAGAACTGTAATTTATTTTAGTTATTTTGGTAGAATTTTTCTTAACTGAACTACTCGACTAACCAAACTATCCGAATAAAACGAACTCGTAAGAAATCATCAAAATAAGAGACTGACAATCCTAAAACGAAAAAATGAACAATTGGAAGAAAAAGACACGTATTAAACCTAAAGAAGCATGTGTTCTTGATAAAAAAAAATTGTACATCTCAATTTTTCTTATTCTTGAATGACAATTGTTGTTAGTGTTAGATGTTGTTCTAATTCGGGTTTCCTATTATTCTTGATGAATGCTAGTGCTAGATTAATTTTAGTAAATGTTGTTTTTTCTTGTTCTCATCACTTATTCAAAAAGATGCAAATATTCATCAATAAAAGAGGAGATTGACCATACTCAAAGAAAAGAAGAAAAAGAGATTGACATACTAATTAAAATCACATGTTAAACAAAAATATGGTCGTCAAAAAAAAACAAAAATATGGAACACGCAAAGAAAATAGTTTTATTATTAAACAAAAAAAAAACCAATACATATGAAAAAAAAAAAATACGATTTCAATTTTTTTTTTTTTTGGTGAACGATTTCAATATATTTTAACAAGTATTTGATTCATATATAACAAACTTCTAAGACATCACAATTCAAAAAAAAAAAACCCAAAGGATCATTAATTAATTACAGTTTTTAATTTAAATCAGCTTCGTACTCGTAAGTCGTAACTAACCGAAAACATGGCTCGTTTTGTTAGTTGCAAATCAAATAGTAGTCCCCGGCAACACATCATTTTCAAACGGGTCTGTTACTTTTCCATCGAACGTCTACGCATTAAGAAAAAAAATACTAGTAATTAAAAATCCAAAGGAATGCTTTTAATGCAAAAAGTTTAATTAATCACTCAATATTTACGAGCGCATGGTCTATAGAAAAATAACTGAATAACCATATGTATTAGTATGTAGTAGATAATGTCAACAAAAATAAACAAAATGATTATTCCACTACTGATTCCATAATATTTGCTAATCAAAAGTGTCACATGTCATTGAAAATATTGCAAAGAAGTTATTTGATCAAATGTGTCAATAAAAATCTTATTAGATTTTCACAATAAATTGATTATAACCTTAATCTATCTGATTTACTCCTCAATTTGGTAGAACTCTCCTAATGGGTGGTGGTAGGTCAGGTGGCACTCGAATGGGACCCACAGTACATTGTTACGTGGCAAGCGCTTAGTATGTGTACTCCCAACTCCCGCCAATTAATTCCGGGTAGAGCGGACCGGGAAATCAGTTAATCGCTTTAACCTCCGAGGTTTCAGCAAAAACAAATTTAAATAGCATTCTTTTTGTAACTAAGAAGTTTCTATTAAACATGTAGTCGTAGCTAAGAAGTTAGGAAGTCATATCGTAGTGCATTTGTGATCCGAATATAGTTCGACTAATATGCATGATAGGTAAACAAAATTCCAAACGGTTAATCATATCGCAATGGGCATTTGTGAGAAAGAAACAACAATTTTTATCTAAATTTAAAAAGTCGGTTCTTACATCCATGCCAATTATTTAGACAAACCCTTCATAAATAATGATGAGAAGAACTTGAGAAAATCAATAATACTAACAAAGAGAAACATCCATACATACATAAAATTATTGTTTTTGATTCATATTATTGTAAACGATTGCTCATAAATACGTTATTGATACTTCGTGTTTTCCATTGATTTCTGAACAAATCACATTTTTTTTTTTTTTGGGTTTTAAACAGATTACACATTTTCTTAAACAAACTATATGCTTTTACATGTATTATGGATCCTCCGTATCCGTTTTACCTCTCAAGGAAAATATTAAATTAAAAAGAAAAAGGAGAAATTTTAAAATTTCCTAAAGTTCTAAAAGGTAATAATTTGAATAATTCACGGGAGAAAAAAAGAGATGATCTGATTGATAAGAGCTAATATAATAATAAGAGTGAGGTAAATTATGAAGCTTTAACACGTAAGGCTTCTGTATTAAATGTGATAGTGCTTAAACGACCACTCAAAATGTGTAACGTACAAACCTAGACAACAAACTTCAGTTACAAAAGGGAACACTACACATGTATATATCGATTTCTTTTGTTTTTTGTGAACAATATGCGTCAATCTTAATTACTTCTAAATGTAGCTCATTTTTGTTTGTGTGTATAAATGGTTTAAACATTCAGGCATAGAATAGAATGTTAGATATAGGAGAAAATGTAATGACTAAGAATTAGGCTAAATAAAGACTGAATCGGTACAAAAATTTGATAGAGAGAGTTTCCCATACTTAAACCTTAACTCTTAGAAGTACATATTTTGTTTTTCCTCGTTAGGGGACAACACGCCAAATTTGAAATCTCGAGGAAACAAAACAACATTTAATAATGTTTTTTTCTCTCTTTCTACAATTAAAAAAAAATTAAAAAAATTTCCTAAAATAAACGAATAATATCTCGCCGACAAATTTCATTCAATAACATTGACTTTCTCGTTACCTCTTTTGATTTGAAACTTCACTCATTTTTTTCCAAAAGAAGCTTCACTCCTCTCTCTCTCTCTAATCTAATAAATACACCATTTGCAATCTAACGTTTTTTCTCTAACGCAAATATGCATGCGAGCTCTTCACTATATCTCACCCTCCTCTTCATTTCCACCGTTTCTTTCGCCGCCGGCGAGAGATTCAAAGAAGCTCCAGAGTTCTTCAACTCACCGGAGTGTCTCACCGTCGAAAACGACGACGGTTTCTTCTGTTCAGACAAAGCCGTCCACATGGCAATGACTTTAGACGCACCTTACCTCCGTGGCTCAATGGCCGTGATTCTCTCCGTCCTCCAACACTCCTCTTGTCCACAAAACATCGTTTTCCACTTCGTGACTTCAAAACAAACCCACCGACTCCAAAACTACGTCGTTTCTTCTTTCCCTTACTTGAAATTCCGTATTTATCCTTACGACGTAGCCGCTATCTCCGGCCTCATCTCCACCTCCATCCGCTCGGCGCTCGACTCTCCGTTAAACTACGCAAGAAACTACCTCGCCGAGATCCTCCCCACGTGCCTCTCACGTGTAGTCTACCTCGACTCAGATCTCATACTCGTCGATGATATCTCCAAGCTCTACTCCACTTACATACCAAACGACGTCGTTTTAGCCGCGCCTGAGTATTGCAATGCCAACTTCACCACTTACTTCACACCGACGTTTTGGTCAAACCCTTCTCTCTCAATCACACTCTCTCTCAACCGTCTCCGTCCACCGTGTTACTTCAACACCGGAGTGATGGTCATCGAGTTAAAGAAATGGAGAGAAGGAGATTACACAAGGAAAATCATAGAGTGGATGGAGTTACAGAAACGGATCAGAATCTATGAGTTAGGTTCTTTACCACCGTTTTTACTTGTCTTCGCCGGAAACATAGCTCCGGTGGATCACCGGTGGAACCAACACGGTTTAGGAGGAGACAATTTCAGAGGATTGTGTCGAGATTTGCATCCTGGTCCAGTGAGTTTGTTGCATTGGAGTGGGAAAGGGAAGCCTTGGGTAAGGTTAGACGATGGTCGACCTTGTCCGCTCGATGCACTTTGGGTTCCCTATGATTTGTTAGAGTCAAGGTTCGACCTCATCGAGAGTTAGACGTTACTTTTTTCTTCTTTTATTTACAATACATATTTTTGACTGGATGTGTGAAATAGGAAGAGGAGTCATACTTGAATGAAATAATAGGAAGAATAGTCGAATGTGTAATTAGTTTGGTGATGGTGGTAGCTAATAACTCATTGCCTGCTTCTACCATAATAAATTCGATACCTATATGGTAATAATTAATTGTGAATATGTATCCACCGAATGGACCGCGTACGGCGTGTCTAAGGTTGTAATAACAAATACATACATACTAAATTTTTGTTCCATGTGAAATTAGAATATTTAAAAATAAAAATTCATAATTGTTTTTATAAATATACGGAAGAATTACAAACAACCAATATCAAATAGTATATCTTCCATATAAATAAATATATATATCATCTTATAAAAATTAATATGCATGGCATTTAAATTAAACGTAAATCGAATACGTTTATTTGAGCTCACCAATTCCAAAAACTTATCGCGTTAGCACGTAAATCTTCTTAACTAAAAAAATCAAAGAAATAATAAAAAAATGCGATGATTTTCAAAATTCAAGCATTAATATTTGATTTGTAAGTTGTCCGTTTATAACAAAAACACAACTTTAGTTAGAGTAATATGAATACAATTATACGATGTAAAACAAAATAATTGTATGATCAATCACATATGGTATTAAAATGGACATAAATATAATTTTTATAAAATAATCGACATCGGTAAATGATTCATCGATAAAACATTATATTCTATAATATTTAAAATACTAAAATGTTATACTTGAGTTGGATTTTAAACATATGTATTTGTCAATTAATATTAAATATCAATGTAAATATGTATAGATTTCCAACATGGAATATAGAATTAATTGAAATAATTTTATTGGTTAATTTAATTGATGTGTTTCTTATAATCTTTTTTGAATGACAAATAGAATTTTTTTACTAAGTGTCTCATCAATTAATATATAGGGGATACAAGAGATTTTCTCCTTATGGATTTTAAATATGATTTTATTTCGTTTCTATTACAGTATAAACTCTATAAATTAATAATATTGGGACTATGATATTTTATTAATTTAGAGAGTTATTAATTTACCAAAAAAGAAAAGTTTCTATAATCTTCTAAATTTTTGTTTACTTAAATTTTTTTATTTTAAACTAAACTATATTTTTCTTAAATTAGTTTTATTCTTTTTTGTGTTTATTACATATAATAATAACTAGGTTCTAAAGAGATTTCAGTCTCAAAAAAGAACAAACAATACTAAAAGCATATATAAATATATCTTAGATATGTATGTATAAAATTTTATATATCAAATATTAATTTATGGTATATTGGGACTATATATTTATATAAAAGCTTTATAATATTTATTATTTTATTATTTTATCGAATTATGATATATTTTACATTGGTTTGATTCAAAATAGATAAAAGGGTTTTTCCGGTTTTATAAAGATAAAACCTAGAATAGTATAGGTTCGTTAAGGGACCAGCAATACACTCTAATTCTATGGAATACCAATTCAGCTAAGCGATTCAAAGTTGGTTTTAGTGTCACGATTTATCAAAGCAAAACAAAAGTAAAATTCGGTTGAAAACAATAAGTGGAAAGGCGTTAGGTCAAGGGATAATTCTCAGGGATTAGGATATCAAAACCAAGCAATTATTCAGGTTATCAAGTTATGAACCAATCTAGAACTCAACCATAGATTTAAGAGGACTCACTGTCGTGGCATCAACTACTTCAACAAACAATCTAACACCCTAAACTGTCGTTTGAGGTTATAAAGAATAAAGAGCATTAAACGATTAGGGTTGATTTGTTCACGAGTTGCTTTAACTTCAACTGTCGTTGGCTAAAGACAACTCGCCCATCTAAGTCAATTTCAGCAATTCACAACACTTTTGATGAGTGAATTCAACCTAAAATCAAAGACTAGGTGATCAAATTAGCCTAGGCAATACGTTCGACATTAGACGGAGATATCAAGCGATGTTTTAAAACTTATCTATGCTTAGTTATGATTCTCTAATCCCATATAACCCTCAACCTAACTAGTGGATTACTCGCTCATGATTAAACAAACAACAGCAGCAAGAGAGAATAGAAACTTCATTAAATCAAAGTAAAGAGATTAGGGTTTAAGAAAACTTCAAGTGATAATGTGGAAGACAAATCTCCAAGCTTACAAACTCTCAAAACAAGTATCAAATCTCTCTCTCACTTTCGATTTCTCTTCTCTGCTGTGTTGCGTGCTGTCGTGATCCCCTCAAAAGATCCAGAGAAAAACCTATTTAAAGGCCCACGGCGACTGGCCCAAAGATAGGGTTTTTAGAATTAGGTTTAATGAAATTTCTATAAGTGAATCTGCTGGGAGCATGTGCTCCCTCTTTTGGGACGGGTGCTCCCTTCCTCCAAAATATTCCAAAAAGATCCATATTTCATCCTTTTTTTGCCAAATCCAATCCGCAAGCTCCAATCCTTGTTTCCAACCATTTTTATACCTAGAATGACTCGATAGAGAGTGAAAGTCTCGATAAAAACCTACAAAACAAGGGTTATAATGCGCCAAAAACGCATTATATTAATTCTCCCAGACTTAGATCTTTGTTTGTCCTCAAACAAATTCAAGACCAAGTAAAGGAGAAAGGTTTGAAAACGCGGGAACTCTTTTATCCTCAGTGAACCGGGTGTAAAACATTCAATCTGCAGACCACATAATCCAGATTACGAATAACAAAGCTTTACCAAAACTCCTCAACACATTTCTCAA
The DNA here is from genome assembly GCA_964056655.1 of Arabis hirsuta. Lineage (NCBI taxonomy): Eukaryota > Viridiplantae > Streptophyta > Magnoliopsida > Brassicales > Brassicaceae > Arabis > Arabis hirsuta. The sequence goes on along the minus strand of OZ053308.1, from coordinate 8,592,650 downwards.
CCAAGTTCCATTTTCCAAACACAAAGTCAACACATTAAAGTTGCGTGAGAGTCTCGCTAAAGGCACCATTTAGGGTAGACGACGCTAAAGGGTTTAAGGCCATTTAGAGGTGGAGTTCAAAGTGTTTAAAGTGTTTAAAGATTACCCGATGTTTCGTAGCGGATGCAGGATATTGCACAAAATTGCAAGAGAGAACGGGTACGTTGATGTCCACATTCTCTAAACCACTCTTTCTTCTCCAAATTTCTCCAACCAATTCATGTTGCCATCGTCCACCTTGGGTACACTCGCTGTGCAGGGAGACATATTCTAATTTAAAAATTTTACCACCCTTCATCATCGGTATACTATTTTTTTTTTTTTTTAAGTGATAAGATGATGAAGAGAATTTTTCTTACAAGTTAATGTCTCCCAAGCACGAAAATATCAGAATTGTTGTACATACCCAAGTGGAGCTCATCAATATCGTTCCTCCTTCGTGGATTTTTTTTTTTTGTTCCACCTCGTTGTAAAACCATCTTCTGGAAATAGGAGCAGGTGCTCCTTCTGGGAATCAGTGCTCTTGTTCTTTAGAAAGAGTGATTTAAAGGCAGTGTCGACCCAATTCTCTCCGGCCCTTTTGCGCATATGCTGCACATATGACAATGAAGTAACAAGAATGCAAGAGGCTTGAAAAGAGGTTAGGGTTAAGGAGGGTACTGACTAAAAATGAGCTAGCTATTCAGGAACAACAAGAGTGATAAAAAGAGTAAGGAGTCCTGAATATGATTCGTTTCCCTAATCTAGTGCCAATAGCGAGAGGAATTTTTGGTCAATATGAAATCTGAAAGATGGTGTATCGAAGTGTTCCAGCTGTTCCTTGTACCCATGCTCTGAAGAAATGGTCACTAGAGAGAAAGTTAAACATAGATAGCTCAAAGATCATCATAAGATAAAGTCCTAATTCCCTACAAAGTCTTGACTCAATAAAACCAACGAAAAGAAAGACTCAAAATAGGACATAAGAAAATAGAAAAACATTCAAAATAAACGATATTAGTAGCAACTTCCCCCAGACTTACTTCACACTGTCTCGGTGTGAGAATAAGAAAAGAGAGAGTGGAAAGAAATAAAAATCATAGGGAAAAGCATAGAATAAAATTATTCATGGAAATACTTACCTCTTGGTGGGCCTAAATCCGAATTTTAAATTTTACCCTGGAGAGCAGGTGCTCTGTATCGGAGAGCAGGTGCTCTGTGTTGGGGAGCAGGTGCTCTCTGGAATTCGAGCGACGTGCAGATCGATCCTGAGGTTAACCGCTGGAATGGCTTTTGATCTCATCATCATGGATCGATCGATCTACCTGAGGGGATCGATCGATCTGCCTTCCGGAAAATCAGGTGCTCTGTGTTGGGGAGCAGGTGCTCCTTCTGGGTTTTGAACTTTTCAATGGATCGATGTGCAGGTCGATCCTGGGATTGACCAATGGTTTGCATGTTGAATTCCTCATTCCGAATCGATCGAGCTGGCTGAGAGGATCGATCGATCCTCCTTGCATATTCCATGCCATTTTTTTTATATTTTATATTTTTATTTTTATATATATATATATATATTTTTATTTTTATTTTTTTGAGAATGAAAACTCAAACTGAAATTCAAAGTTAGTAATAAAAGAAATCAAATTGAAAAAGTTAAAAACGTACCGGTGGGTTGCTTCCCACTAAGCGCTTGTTTAAAGTCTTTAGCTTGACTTGGATGTCATGTGTCAGTCAGGAAGAGGAGCATGAGAACTTTCTCCAAAAAAAGCTCTCCAATCAGTAAACTTCAGCTTCAGAACCTTGCTCAACATAGTTTTCATAGCTTCTTCACCTTTCTCTTTTAGCTCAGATATGAGAATAGCTCTAACCTTGGAGAAAGGTTTCGAAATTCCTTTGGACTTCACCTTGTACTCAATCGTGTCACCAACACGTCTCTGATGTACTAAAATCATATTAAAATCGCCATTGATTCTTTGGCTCGTCACCTTCTCCTTTACCCTGCTCTTTTGACTAGTCTTCTTTGTTCTGATAAGAGGGTCTCCATCTAGGACTTCCTTGACCTCACTCTTATCGTTGAAATCTCTCTTTGTCACCATTAGCAGCTTATCTCCATTGATAACGGTAACACAGGATGCAAGTTTGGTTGCTTCATTAGTGGGTATAGCTTTGTAGAAGACATGCTTGTCAATATTAGAGAACAAGACTCTTCTATTAGGCAAATCTACAACTGCACCCACTGTCACCAGAAACGGTCTTCCAAGAATAAAAGGTATACCAGGATCTTCGCTCATCTCCACCACCTGAAAGTCAGTAGGAACAAGACAATTTCCAACTTGAACATGTAAATCATGAATAGTACCTTATGGAACCTTGGTGGAAGAGTCTGCAAACTTAAGAGATATATTAGTAGCTCTCATCGTAGTAATCCCAAGATGTTCTGCAATAGCCTTGGACATGAGATTGATAGAAGACCCAGAATTGCAGAGACATTCTTTAAATTCAACTCCTACAATGGAGCATGGAACAAAAAACTTCCCATGGTCTTCTAGCTTTGGCAACTGCTTCATTGGAGATGATGTATTCCTTGCTTCAGCAAAGAGAGCCTTGACTACTGTGAGACTCTTTTTGGTATCTTTGGAGAACTCACGATATGCAGGATCAACTCTAAATGCTTCTTCAAAAAAGATATTAGGAGGAAGCTCACTCACCATCTTATTAAACCCAGCCAGCTTCTTTTCATCAATCTCATATTTCAGTCTCTGAGGGTATGGGATCCTAGGGATGTATGGTAATGATTCGACAACTTCTTCTGCTTTCTTTGGTGTAAGCGATGCTGAGACAGTTTCCACCTCACTCTGAACTAATATCACATTGCAATGTTCTCTGGGATTTGTTTCAACTTTTCCTGGAAGAGTCCCTGGTGGTCGCTTAGCTGATGCCAAAATCTGAGCTACCTGAGTGTCAAGCCTCTTCACGTGGTTGCAAACAGCTTCAAGTCTACCATTGAGTTCCGAGTACATGGCATCTACCTGCGTTTTGATTTCGGTGGCAGACTTCTGTTGATTAGCCATTAGCTGCTGCATCATAACCTTGAGTTCATCCTGAGAAGTACTTTCAGAGCTCGCAGGAGCCTGAAAGTTAGAAAACTATGGTTTCTGTTGAACTCCCCCTTGAAACTGATTCTGACCTTGGTTTGGGTGACTCCTATAGTTCTGGGTGACTCTTTCCTCACCCATCTCCTCAGAAAATGGTTCACCATTCTCATCTACAAAGTGAATCGTCCTTTGGTTCCCTTTGAGCAACAAGTTGACCTTAGCAGTAAGGTCATCAATCTTTTGGGAATCCATTCCACTAGATTTCGTGGTCCTATCATACTCCTGCGACTTGTTGCTAGAACTCACAGCCAAGTTTTCGATGAGCTTATACGCACCCTCTCTAGTCTTAGTCATAAAATTACCATCACTCGCAGCATTCAAAGCATTCCTGTAATCCCAATCAACACCATCATAGAAGATACTCAGAAAGTTCTCATCGGTAAACCCATGGTGTGGACACTCTCTCTTGTACTCTTTAAACCGTTCCCATGCCTCACAAAAGGACTCTCCTGAATATTGCTGGAAAGAGGAGATCTTGTTCCTTAGGCTCGCAGTCTTGGATTTGGTGTAGAAGTGGTCCAAGAACGCTGCTCTACATTGTGTCCAAGTTGTGATGGATCCAGCTGGTAGAGACTTGAGCCAGCGAGAAGCTTTGTCCGCGAGTGAGAAAGGGAAAAGTTTGCACTTCAAGAAATCCGGGTTCATCCCATTAGAACTCATCGTGGAACAGATCTCCTCGAAGTTTTCTATATGGTCCATCGGAATTTCTACAGGCAGTCCATGGAACGAGTGCTGCTTGACCAACAATATCATCTGAGGCTTTATCTCATAATCTTGCCTCTCAACAGCAAGTGGAACAATAGCAGCTCGGTTTCGATAGAAAGAATGGGGATTGTCCATATCCCCAATGGCACGCTGCTGCTCACGAGCGCGCTGCTGCTGTTGTTCACGGGAATATTGCTGCTGCATCTGAGCCATCTGCTCTTGCAACCTCTGCAGCTCCGCAACCATATCATTTTCGCCTTGTCTGCCCATGTTGACGAGATTAGGCCTTGTGCGTCTATTTTCTCGTTCTAGTCTCGCGAGTTCCGGGTTACTCAGAGTTACAAGGGGAATTTCGCAATTACGCCTTGTTGTCCTCGAGTTCATACACCTGAAACACACGCAAAAGAAACAAAAGAACGAGTTTAGTACTAAGTCTGAAATCGTAAACGAAAATTAACACAGGTTTTAACCCTATATAACTAATGCAAGTGCACAGCAAATCGAAGTAGTAAATCAGGGATCGAATCCACGAGGACCAAGTATCACACTACGAATCTCAAAAGTGAAACTAAGCTAAGACGAAAATATGATTTTGAATTGCAAATTGAAAACGAAAATAGCAAATAAATCGATGTAAAGTTATGGATTAAAAGCGTTAGACTTTAGGATATTTGTAGATATCAGAGATCATGAACCAGACAATTATTCAGGGGACAATTAAGAGCAGTTTTGAACTCAAACATGAAGATATAACTAATCCACTGTCGTGGTATCAGAGACTTTATCTAGCAACCTAGAATTCTAAACTGTCGTTTGAACCTAGAATTCTAGACAAGCATTAACGAGCAGGTTTGATATGTTCACAAATTGCCTTAGCATCAGCTTTCGTTGGCTAAGGACAATTTTCTCACCTATGTTCTATCAAGCAATCTATAACACTTTTGATGAATAGATTAAACCTTAGATCAGAGACTAAGTGATCAATTTAGCCTAAGCAGTGAGTTCAACGATAGGTGAAAACAACATATGATAAAACCCTATCTATGTCTGATTCAATGATGGATTTCTTTGAAACCCTAAAACCTAACTAGAAAACTACTCAGGCATGATAGAAATCAAATCAAGAGAAGAATTCATGGAAGAAAATATAAAATCAATAGATAAACAATAGGGTTCAAAAATCTTCTCCAAATTGTCAATAGGGTTCAGAGATCTTCTCCCAAAAGCTTAGAAACAAAAAGTATGGATAAATTACAAGGGTCCTCTAAAAATTGGCTGAAACCTAGAATTAATAGGCTAAATCACGTTTTTGGTTCAAACCGAGTCAAAATAGGAAAATCTGCAATTTCCTTAATTTCCAGCAAACCGGTCGGTAAAGGCAGAATGATATGTCTTCACTAAAACTTCCATAACTTTCGATCCCACCGTTGGAATAGCTTCATATTACTTCCAAATGAAATATAACTCGACTCTCTATCTTGTGTTAAAATTTCAGCTCGATCCAATGGCGGAAAGTCACTCAACGAATGCCAAACTTCTGACCATTTTCTGCTCCTTTTCTTCTAATCCTTGCTATTTTGCCTTAGACTTCATTCAAACGTGTTTAAACCTGAAAAGACTCTAAAGACATAGAAAAGACTCGAAAAACCTTTGAAAACATTGGTTAGAATGTGTCAAAAACGTAATACATCAGAGGTATCGAATTGGTCCCCGTGGCAACGGCGCCAATTTGATAAAAGGGTTTTTCCGGTTTTATAAAGATAAAACCTAGAATCACTACTTCGATGTAGAATAGTATAGGTTCGTTAAGGGACCAACAATACACTCTAATTCTATGGAATACCAATTCAGCTAAGCGATTCAAAGTTGGTTTTAGTGTCACGATTTACCAAAGCAAAACAAGAGTAAAATTCGGTTGAAAACAATAAGTAGAAAGGCGTTAGGTCAAGAGATAATTCTCAGGGATTAGGATATCAAAACCAAGCAATTATTCAGGTTATCAAGTTATGAACCAATCTAGAACTCAACCATAGATTTAAGAGGACCCACTGTCGTGGCATCAACTACTTCAACAAACAATCTAACACCCTAAACTGTTGTTTGAGGTTACAAAGAATGAAGAGCATTAAACGATTAGGGTTGATTTGTTCACGAGTTGCTTTAACTTCAACTGTCATTGGCTAAAGACAACTCGCCCATCTAAGTCAATTCCAACAATTCACAACACTTTTGATGAGTGAATTCAACCTAAAATCAAAAACTAGGTGATCAAATTAGCTTAGGCAATACGTTAGACATTAGACGGAGATATCAAACGATATTTCAAAACCTATCTATGATTAGTTATGATTCTCTAAACCCATCGAACCCTCAACCTAACTAGTGGATTACTCGCTCATGATTAAACAAACAACAGCAGCAAGAGAGAATATAAACTTCATTAAATCAAAGTAAAGAGATTAGGGTTTAAGAAAACTTCAAGTGATAATGTGGAAGACAAATCTCCAAGCTTACAAACTCTCAAAACAAGTATCAAATCTCTCTCTCACTTTCGATCTCTCTTCTTTGCTGTGTCGTGGCTGCTGTGTTGCGTGCTGTTGTGATCCCCTCAAAAGATCCAGAGAAAAAAAACATATTTAAAGGCCCACGGCGGCTGGCCCAAAGATAGGGTTTTTAAATTAGGTTTAATGAAATTTTTATAAGTGGATCTGCTGGGAGCAGGTGCTCCCTCTTCTGGGACGGATGCTCCCTTCCTCTAGACTATTCCAAAAAGATCTATATTTCATCCTTTTTTGCCAAATCCAATCCGCAAGCTCCAATCCTTGTTTCCAGCCACTTTTATACCTAGAATGACTTGATAGAGAGTGAAAATTCAATAAAAACCTACAAAACAAGGGTTAGAATGAGCCAAAAATGCATTATATCAAAAACCAACAAAAATTATTAATTTATAAAGTTTATTAGTTTATCAAATATTAATTTATAGAGTTATACTTATAGAGTTATACTGTATTGACAATATACCGCAACAGCGTAAAGTATATTTTCACTCAACCATACAAGCGAATACACACATATGCGAATATGTAATCTTCCATTGACTTTAGTATACGTAACATTTAATATAAAATTTGGAGATATTCCTAGAATTTAATAGAGACAGGTTCGGCAAAAAAATGATTGGACAAAAAAATGATTGGACAAAAAAATGAAGATGATGAAGGAGAAACAAGTTAAAAGGAAGGGTTGGGCTTTGTAGCCTGTCTTTTTCATTCAATGTTTAGTCTTTGAATTAGGAAAAAATCTAATAAATACTGTTTAGCTAATTTCCAAATGAAGACTAATTTTGTAGGCTTCTAAACATACACGAAGCAACAAAATTTAGCTTCGTTTATTATTCAAACTTATCATCGGATATTCTTTTAACAATACAATTATAAGAATAATATATTTTTAAATCAATTAATAAAATGTGTTAGTGAGCAAAAAAATATAACCGTGTACATATATTGTACACAGAAAACTTAATGGATCTAACAAAAATAAAATAAAAACTCATTAATTTTTAATTTACATATTGCATTTCAATGTTTATATTATATACTAATCTATAAATGAAACGCTCAATTGCATTGCCTTTTAAGGTTATTGTCAAGAGCGTAAAACAATAACATGATGATGAAAATAATTATTAACATGAGCTAAATATATGTTTTGTTTGTATATTTTTTCTACAAACTCCAAACCTTTGTATGTATTACTAACTAGATGATTTCGTGTGTGGGTATGAGAATTTAAAAAAAAAAAAAAACTTAATTTTAGTGTTGAACAACGTGATTTATCATTTATAAAAAAATATATGCATGATTATAAACTTGTAGTCTTATATGTATATAGGAAACTAATATGCGTAGGACAATTCTCATAGTGGGGTAATTGCAAAATTGTCACTATTGGTGTGTCCATTTTCAATAATATCACTATAGGTTATCCATTTGCAAAAATGCCACTAATCAAAGATTTTTGAACTCTGATCTTAAAATTCTAAATCCTAAAAATTTTTTTACCCCAAACAAACCTTAAACTCTCAAAACTAAACTCTAATATATAACATAGTTAACCTAAACATAAATGATATATTGAGTAAATCATTTTGAAAAAGTGGAAAATAACATTTTTGAAAATTGGCGCTTCAAAAGTTGTATTTCTAAAAAATTCTCATAATTTTAATATTTTGAAATTAAAAATTTCCAAAACTTTTAATTTCCTATTTGCTATTTTTCCAAAACTAAAATCTCCAAAACTTTGTATGTATGTATTACTAATAATAGTTAATTAATTGGTAATTTTCAATATTTTTTCCTACTCAAATTATTAGCTAAAGTTGTTAAGGATTGATAACGTTTCTTATACAGTGATAACATTTTTTTCTCGCCGTGTGTGAACTAGATTAGATTTTGATAGTTAACACATACAGTATATAGCATAAATATAAGTCATGCAGAAGATAAATAATTTAGTACAATTATTGAATATGATTTGGCAGATATTGAATATAATGACGATATTGTCATGGTAGTTACCGTTTTTGTTCGATTCCATAGAGTTGAGCTGTCTAGTCAATTATACCATAACATTTCGATTGGATCATTGTACTTAATGTTCATATAGTACGAATTATATCCAGTAATTTGTGTGTAAAATGAAATAAACTCGCCGGCCAAGTATGGTGAGAGATTGTCTTGTAGTTAAGTACTACTACACACACAAAAATGTCAACAAGTTCAGCGCGTTGTCGACTACTTGTTGATTTAACAAGGAAACAACTACATCGGCGACCTAGATAAGTCTTAGTCTATATTTGAGTTCTATTTCTGTATCCCAATAATGTATAAAGGAATATTAGGTTTGAAATGCCTAATTAGGGTAAACAGAACTCAAGTAGACTTATAGGTCGTTGTGAATAGAAACTCACGTAGACTTGTATATACACATCTACGTGATTTATGGACATGTTTTATAATATAAACGCGTAAAGGTTTATTACGTGAAGGTATAAATCCATGTCATATCTATGTTCGATTCTAAGATTAAAAAATAATTGAATGATTAATAAGCACATGCTAACTACATTTTATATGTTTACGTTATATTACCATGAGTGTAAAAAAAATGATGCGCGTGGAGATTACGTTTGGATCTCCACGGATTAATAAATAATGTAGTGTACCAATGAACATGCATGTCATGTAGATTCTTTCCCTAGGTCAACTCAACAATTATAAGAAGTATATAACATGAGCTGTAGATAGCATATTAGTATTAGATATCAATATCATGCTTAATGTATATCGGAAATGTCTTATTTTAATACTCCATTTTCACATTGTATACGTACCAAAACTTAAATACCTAAGCTTTTTAAAAAAAAAAAAATTGCCAAAATATAAGTCCAATTTATCTCCATTAATATGACGTCTAGGCACAACCACTATAAATTTTCGTTGGGATTAATCAATTTCAATTGCAATTGAGGAGAAAGTTGTTGGTATCAAATTCGATGGATTCGAAAGAGTCAATCAAGTAAATTTAGGAATTTGAGTTATTTTCGGCTTTGTTAGGATTATTATATAGTCACATGAACGAATATAATTTGAAGTTAAATTTCAGCATTTAAAAATAAAAACTTGTATTCAAACTTTCAATAGAATAGTGAGGAATATTTTTTAACATTTTTTAAAAGTTGGGTATTTAAGATAGTATTTCACCTTTAACATATAAAAATTGGTAAAAATAAACACTCAAGTCTCAAACCTTGTGAGTTATACACTTATACCGTGTCGCTTCCCATTAAAGAAACAAAAACAAAATTTAAACACACTTGAGAATTGAGATATGTAGTCTTAAAAGAAAGATTTGAGTTTTCGTCCCATATATATTCAAATAGAAGTACAATAAGATATTTTCTCAAACTTCCGTTTCCACCTCGTTTTCGCAGTTTCCTCTCAATTATTTATTTTCCTATCCCAATTCCCAAATGTATATAAAAAGAATTGTTTGGTGGTGTTAAATTTCATGGGTAGCATTATATTAATTAATGCTTTCACTATATATACTTATATATTGGATTTCAGATTGGCATAACTAAATGAAGTCTATTCTATGAGATTTTTCAGTAAATAACCGGACACATTTCTAAAACGTTTAAAATGTCAAAGTTTGCACATTACATATTAGGCTTGTTAGCAATATGCCAAAGATATCAGCCTAACCAACTCTGACCAGACTAATCAGGTCGCAATAAAATTTGGCAGATGAAGATTATTTTGCACTTCTTCATCTTTTTTTTTTTTTGTCAAAATCGCACCGACGATTTTTTTGTTGTTGCTAGGTTTCGTGTACGACTAACAAGAATATGGCGCGTAAAGAAACGCATGTTTTTATAGTGCATGCTTCGGTATACGAGAGAACCAAACTTTTGCGTGATAGTCTAAAACCCAAAAACGACCCATTGAATATTTGTTATAGGCCCATGAAGCCTGTCTGTTTCTTATTAGAGAGAATCAGAGATCAAGCCAATTAGGGATTTGGATTTGCCCATTGGTGGTTACACTTAGACTAATGCCATCACTTCACACTTATATACATTCCTAAATTGATGAGAACTTATTCAAACAAGGGAAATCAATCATTTAGCTTTGAAACATTGTAAAGGATGCAAAACATCTTATATAATAGTTTAAGGTTCTTTAAAACCAAAGCTATTAAAGGCTGCCATGTGACAACTACTCTTTTAACATGTTTTTCATTTTTCAAAAATTAAAATGAATTTAAGTTTGTGTATATTTAATGGTATAATAATTAAATGTTTAATGACTATATATATTTTATATAATGAATTTAAGAGATTGTCATGTGTCATCTAATATTTTGACATTTTTCTTTTAAATTTATTTATTGAAAAAAAAATTAAGTGATAATTTTAGCAATTAATTCTAACAATTTAATAGGTAATTCTTATGTAAATTGATTCTAACAAGTTACAATTAAGTTTTTATGTACATTAATGTAATTCTTATGTAAATTACTATAATTTTTGTGTGTAAATTTAGTATAGCAAATATCTATTTTATCCATCAAATCCAACAATATCCTATAAAAACATATATTTTTTTGAGAAATTTCAAAAAATGTCACTTTTTAAGTGCCACTTTTCAAAAATGACACATTTTCAAAATCTTTGCAAAAATGCCTCTTTGTCAAAAAAAAAAAAAATTTCATTATATCATTTATATTTAGGTTAACTATGTTGTATTAGAGTTTAGTTTTGAGGGTTTAAGGGGTTTTAGGGGTCAAAACATTATTTAGGATTTATAATTTTAAGATTTAGGTTTTAAAAATCTATAATTAATGGTATTTTTGCAAATAGACACCCCTAAGTGGCATTCTTGCAAATGTACGCACGAAAAATGACATTTTTGCAATTGCTCCTTTTTTTACACAAATAACTGTGATTTTAAAATTTAAAAATCACAAAAAGAAGCATAATATGAACAAACTAAAAAAGCAATTCGTTATTGAAGAAATTTAGAATTTAAACGCTTTTTAAATGTTTTCATAGCTTTTAAAGTCAATTTACCAATCATCCTCTAATGTAATTGAAATAATTTGTATTGGATAAAGTAATGTTCCTAACCAAGACTTTGAATCCACAAAATCACCTCTGTTGAGATAATGTATATGTCTTGGTAGAAGCAAAGCATACTACAATTTGTCTGATCAATAGATTTTTACCAATGTATTTGGTGCAAAATAAACGACCAATCATTTTGTTAGGAAACCGTAGTGAATATTGATTTAGATACAAGTTAAGGATTTGTATGCCAAAAAAATGTCTATTAATGAACGATCTATTTTATTTATTTATATAACATTTTACATATCCAACAATTTGCTACAAATGCTTAGTCTTCTAACTTAAAAAATTATTTACTAAAAATACTAAATTTATATAATATTAAATACACAAATAATCAATAACTAAACAATTTAATTTTAATTTTAATCATGTTAATTTTTAAACCCCACGCAACGCGTGGGCAATCCCTAGTTATTAATAATCCGAGATGTATCAATTAGGGGTGGGCAAAAAATCCAAAACCGAATAACCGAACCGAATCCGATCCAAATTATCCAAACCGAACTCAAACCGATTCTCTAAAAATATCCGAATGGATCTTCCATGTAACGCCCGTGAACCAAAATTTAGAATTTTGGGAGGTGCATCGATCGATGCAAGGGAGGTGTGTTGATCGAGACAAGCTTTAATTAAACCGGCGGATTCGGTTTTTAATTGTTCAGTTTGCGGTTTGGGTTACGGGAACCCTAGGGTTCGACTATATAAGTCAAGGGGTCGTCTATGGTCGCGTTTTCCAGAAGGTTTTGAGAAAAAATCAGAGTTTTAGACAAGATTGAGTGAAGAACAAGAATCATTGTTGATTTCCTTGTGTTCTTGATCCTGAAAGCTTGTTCTAGTGATTTGTGAGGCTATAAGATCGTGTTTGATCCGTGTTATTCGCGAGGGAAGAAGGAAATCCACATTTAAGGAGTTGGATCTCTGATTTTCGTGTGTTCTTCATGATTCTTATTCCTTTTCATTCTTAAATCGAGGTGAACGCGTGACTATGGCTTATCTGGGTAATTGGAATGTCATGATGCGTTTGATTGAGATTTCGATTAATTTGATGATGATTGATGGTGTGATTTAAGTGATTCTCGTGTTATTGGATGTCTGTGTTGATGTTTTTGGTGCAGGAGATTGATACGTCAAGTCCTGGAACGAGTCATGATAGAATAGGCTTGTGTTCCTCGACACTACGATGTGCATCGATCGACGCAAGTGATGTGTGTTGATCGACGCAAGTGCTCTGTGTCGATCGACGCAAGGTCTGTAATCGTGAATTGTTCGCAATTGTTCATTGTTGATTGAATTGTTTGGTATTATGGTATTTCTTTATGCATGTCTGTATAACCGGAAGATGGAATGATCGTCTCACTGAGTATTTGTGATAATATTCATGCATCTCGTTTTGCCATGTGATGCAGGTAAAGAAAAGGTGTGATCGTGGAATCATGGCTGGGAAGAGGAGATGATCTAGAATCTCGTTTAATTGCTTTTATGCGATTGTTTAGAATTGCTAAGTTGCTGAATTATAGAATTGATTGAATTAGTTTGTTGTTTTAATTTGAATTTTATGGATAATCGTTTGTTCGAATTAAGTTGATTTTCGCTAATTATGATTGGTTTGCTGGTTGTTTGATTTATATTTTCTAATTGTTAAGAATTAGTATTTATGGGAATACTAATTCGATTATATTAAAAAAAACGGGTTGGATTGTTTCATCCCACACTTAGAATCAAAAACCCGAACCCAAACCGAACTGAGAATCGAACGGGTATCCGAAATATCCGAAACATAAACTAATTTAAATATATTTAGAGTTAAGGTTTGGTATGTTCATGTAGTTCTTATAATTTTTATAGTTTTTTCTTTACCTTTTTATCAATTCGGATATTATAGATATATTTCAGCAAAAATAACCAATTTATGTTATTATTTGAACTATTACAATTTTTTTTTGTTATTTTGTTCATGTTATTTTTGGATAATTCAAATAACAAATAATTAAATTGAACTAAATAAAAAAAAAAAGTAAGATAATTATAAATCTTTAGGATAATTTTTGAATATTTTTGACAATTTTTTTTATTATTTCGGATTATCCGAACCCAATCCGTACCCGACCCGAACCCGACCCAAAATTTTATAATACCCGAATGGATATTATATCTCTAAATCCGAAATACCCAATCCGAACCCGAACGGATACCCGAATGCCAACTCCTAATTAATATTGTCAACATTTTGAAAGATAATACATATATCTATTATTAATTCTATATTTAACTCTCGTGTTCGATTAACTAATCAAAATTATTTCACAAATGCATTCGCTTCCAATTATTATACCAATTGTTGTTTGAACATCCCAACAACATTTGAAATCACAATCCTCTGTTTTCGCAAACTCTCACATCTAAATCAACAATGCGTTTTAACCAGTCGAATCGTATATTGTGAAAGAAACGTGCTATCTATATGTGTAGGGTAACGATCAATGTACTACTGAGAGATGCATATGAGAAAACGAGGACTTGTAACAGCCTACCATGGGCCCTTATACGGGCTCCATATCGCTGGGTCGAATGAACGTTTCGTATTTTTGAATTTTAGTTTATTTTTGTATAATAAGATTATATAGTTTAAAATAAATGCTTTAATCTCATAACTTTTTCTTAACAAATCCAACCCAATTTTTGGTTTCTTTCGGGTTTAGTCTTTACGTGTTAGGTAAACTATATTTTCATTACCTATAACAACACTGACAGACATTAAACAAAACAGAGAGTTACATTTGTTTGTGGTGAAAGTTGTACAGGGAAAAAAAACAAACAAATACTGATTAGCTAGGCAGAAATTGGTTTCGTGTGGCTCTGCATGCGAATAATAATTTAGTCTTATTTTATGAAATTAGAAATTTAAAAGAAAAACACAAGATAAGAAACGCATCAAATTAATGGTGAATAATCTTGCATCGAACAAATTTAGTGAATCTCGAAAATTAGAAATTTAAATGTGTAAAAGATAATGATTGATTACTTAAAATGTAATGCAACAAGAAGAGTCAATCGAATCCAATATAGAGACCATAAAATAATAAATAACACTAGAGGAAACTGCGATGAAATTTCACATTGTTTTTGTCTTTTTCACATCCAATCATTTTATCCTGTATAGCCTACGTTATCACACAAATCAATAAGCACCTTCTGTGAAATTCCCTTGGAGGAAAAAACATGGACCTCTTTTTTGTTCCCTTGGATTTTCCCCGAAAATGACTTCCATGCTTTCTTATTAGATAATTAATTTACATCTTTATCTTTTTCAAATTCAAATATGAATTTTTGCTCCTTATATAAAGATAATAATCAGTTAAGAAAAAGAAAAAAAAAAGATAATAATCAGACAACCGATTTGTAAGACATTTATCTACTAACAAATTTAATACAAAATGCTAGCTGTTAAAAAAACTGTAATTTAAAGCACTTGTTACAAAATTTGAACTCAACTCGAATATTGTTCATAGAAGTAAATTTTTCAATCCGAAGAGATGTATGAACTTAATGTACATGTATAATTCCGTTTTCTTCCCAAGAATAATTTTTTTTTCGTAATTAAGAATGAATATATATATATATATATATATATGAGAATATTAGAAAATTAATTTTAATATAATGAGTGATTGTCTAAAAATATTTTGGATAAAAAAATATATATATTTTGGATAAATCTAAAATCCGGCTGCGATCGTCACATGAAACAAACTTTCCTAGATAATTTAATTATATTTATTTTAAAATAATGTACTCATGGTGAATCTATCATGTTATATATATAGAGGCGAGTTACAGACTAAGTAACACACCACATCACATAGTATCAAAGATCCAACATGGCAACTCAACAAGAGAAACCTTCGTCCAATTCTTTCAAATGGTTTTCAACAAAAACCCTAAAATTAAACCTAAGTTTCCAAAACCGACGAGGATCATCATCACCAAAATCCAATTCTTCCTCAAACTTAAACTCTCCAAGAAGCAACACCGATGACAACAACAACAACAACAACACAAAGAGTCATCACCACTCCGAGGACGAGCTCCGTCGAGTCTTCAGCCACTTCGACGGCGACGGCGACGGTAAGATCACAGCCTTCGAGCTTAGAGATTACTTTGGCTCCGTCGGTGAGTATATATCTCACGAGGCAGTTCAAGAAGCGATAAACGAAGTTGACACCGACGCAGACGGGTCTTTAGGGTTTGAAGATTTTGTTGGATTGATGACTAGAAGAGATCTTGACGGTGACGGTGACGGTGGCGGAGAGTTGAAGACGGCGTTTGAGATGTTCGAGGTGGAGAAAGGATCAGGATGCATAACACCAAAGGGTTTGCAAAAGATGCTTTCGAAGTTGGGAGAATCAAGAACGTATGGAGAGTGTGAAGCAATGATAAAGTTTTACGATATTGATGGTAATGGAGTTCTTGATTTCCATGAGTTTCGTCAAATGATGACGGTTTAATTTAATTTAATTTTATATGATTTTTTCTTTTGATACAAGCACCTACTATTTGCGAGAGTTGTTCTATATGGTGGAGTGTATGTATGCGCGTGTTTGTATATATAGTTATTATGTACGAAGTGAAATTGTTCAAATGTGGTGAATTTTAGTTGTGATTTGATAAATTTATGAATGATGAATTTTTAAGCTTGATTTATATCCTTCTTCTTTTTTTGTCGGAAGCTTGATTTATATTCACAACCTAAGATAAATAAAACAAGGAAATTATTATATTTTGGAGAATCTAAATCTTTTAAATGATTTTTGTTTCTGTGAAAGTTACCTCAGTTCAGTGGTTTGGCAAATGGTTCATTGATGTTTCTACACCTACAGTATGAAGTTCAAGTCCCGGAGAATACAAATTATAATAGAGGCAAAATGCAAGGAGAGTCGTCCAGAGTAGTTCTGCGTGTCAAAACTAAAATTATCAATTGTATAATCGTCCGTATAATTATTCTCATAATTTATAATAATTCATAAATTTAGAATATTAAAAATTTGACTTTTGTTTCTTGTTCCAGGTAGATAATTAGATATGTATTGATGAGCTTATTGAAAGTAAGTTTCTCTTTTTAAGATATTTCAATTTTTATTGGTTTATTATTCATAAACAATATACTTGAAAGAAAATGTATTTGTTTAATCGATAAATGAATTGCGTTAATAATCAGTAGACCACGACAAACTACGTTATCTATATATACTCGGAAGTTTTTTTTTCATATAATAGAGCACGACAAACTATTGTGTCTACAATATAATAAAACGTTTATAAGATTTCCATCCATCCACAATCTGTAAGAAACGGGAATATAATTGTCGAACTTGGGGTTTCGTGTAATTGTGTAAAACATTAAAAGATTTTAAATGTTTTTGATTCAAAGAGAAAAAAATACAATAAAATATCAAAGATGTAGTGGTTTAGTGGTAACACAAAAAGTTGGTCCAATCCTTATTTGATCGGAATATATAAAAGCTAACTCCGGATACCAGATAACTTATGAACCAAAAGTTCAAATATTTGTTTAAACGATAAATGGATTATGTTCATGAAAAACAAAAGACTTATTGACAATATTGTAAGCATATATGCTTAAGAGAGTACATGCTAATAATCTAATAGAAAGCTACTTTTCCTTGCAAAGCCAAACCCTTGAAAGTTGAAGAATTTATTCCGACTTGGCCGCTGCTGAACATTCGCCATATGTGTTCTTCACTTTTCTACCTTTTTATTTCGGTTTGGAAAGCATTGGTTTATACGAGTTTTCGTGTACATAATGCTAGATGACAAAAAGATGTACAAAACTCTCAGATGCTGTAATTTGGTTTTTAAAAAGTAATAATAAAATACCAAAAAAGTTGGGAAAACTATTGAATTTAGATATAGACGTTTTAAGAAGAAAAATATGATATAGATGGGCCAAAAATGGGGCCATTAGGCCCATCGAAAATGCTTTACCGATATTCGTTTCTAATTTAACCACTTTGGAAAAAAAAATCAATCTTTTTTAAAATTGAAAATATCCAAATAATTTTTATACATATCTTTTTGTCTCAATAACTCAATTTTACCTTTCAATATTACTAAAAATTAATTTCTTAACATATTTTCAAAATTATAAAAAAAAAAACAGAATATTCAAAAAAAATTAAAACTAAAGATGAAATTAAAAAAATAACATTCTACATATCAAATTAAAAAAAAAAACCAGAACCCTTCTCCGCCAATCTCTTTCTCTCTCGCGACCACCCCTTCTCCGCCAATATCTTTCTCTCTCGCGACCACCATCGCCTTCTCTCGCGACTAACCCTTCTCCGCCAATCTTTTTCTCTCTCTCAACCACCGTCGCCTTCTCTCGCGACCAACCCTTCTCTGCCAATCTCTTTCTCTGTTGCGACCACCATCGCCTTCTCTCGCGACCAACCCTTCTCCGCCAATCTCTTTCTCTGTCGCGACCACCATCGTCTCCGCCTCTCCCTCTCTCTCGCGACCACCATCGTCTCCGTCTCTTCCTCTGGTAATTTCTCCAATCGATTTCTCTATGTTTCAATGTAAGATGGAAACCGGTTGATTTGATTGTTTTGGTTGATTTGAGATGTAAGAAACATCGTCTATGCAATTGATTAGTACAAGTTAACTGGTATTGTCTTGATATGGAAGCTCATGGTCTCTTGAAGCTAGTATTGTGATCTTGTGCTTAGAAATACTGATAATGGTAACACATATTTACTTCTGCAAGGATCCTTAGCTGTTACTCTAGTGATATACGCGTGAGAGACTTCGTGGTCCTCCATGGTTAAAAGTATGATTTTATTTTTCTTGAACTTCTTGTAACTTAAGGAATGAGATAGGCTAATTTTTAATACTGCTCACACTTTATTGATCCAACGTCTGACAATGTTGTTTTGAATTAGACAGTGCAAGGGGCACTCCTTAGCTGTTCCTATGCAGTGCTTGACTACGCCCAAGCTGGTGTAATTGCAACAGTTTTTATCTTTAAAGTAAGTATCCATAAGCTCCCAATTTATGAGCATCTTTGTTTACTGAATGGTATTCATTAAGGATATGAGGGTTATGAGCTTAAATTACAGTAGGTTAAATTGTATATGCAACATACACTGCTAAATCCATAAAAGCTAGTGTCTATTTGTAGTGTCTGTTTGATTGCGGTTTGTCTATTTAAATTCTTATGCTTTAATAGTAAATTTCATTACTGGCATAATGTCCTGCATTACTGGCCTTCAAATTTATCTTGCATTAGTGGCAAATTCTTAGGCTTTGATAGTATTCTTAGGAGCGTACATTGACAAGAGCTTACATTAACAAATGTTTCAAGTTCTGATATTTTTTTATTTGGAATTGCTCTTCATTCTTTGTAGGTATGGATTTGGATTTTCCAAAGAGATTGTTTAAGGAAAACGAAGAACCGGAAGTAGTGAAGATCAACAACAGCTGCAAAACGTCCCTTATGAAGAAACTGAAGGCTCGGATGCCAAATGAGTACGAGGAAGTGAAGCAATATCCGGTCTTTGCGCATATTCTGGCAATACATGAACATTCTCTAGGATACTCAAGTAAATTGGTACACAGCTTCATGTGTAAGCAGCTAGAGACTACAAAACTGCATGAGCTATGGTTTGTGTTTGCTAGGAGGTCTCTTCGGTTTTCTCTTCAAGAGTTTTACGGTGTCACTGGGCTCAATTACGTGAAGTAGGACAACTTGAACATTGAGGAATGGATAGATGATGACGGTGTCTGGAGTAGGTTGCTAAGGAGTAGGAAGACTATTTGCTTATAGTCGATAAAGAAGAAAAACCTGTTTGAATGTCACGACTGGACGCGTGTGGACAGAGTTTTCTTGGTGTACTTATGTGTTATTGCGAGTTTGCTAGTTGTGAATGGCGAGAAGGTTGCTATACCACACTCGTACATCAAAATGGTGATGGACATTAGGAAGCTACATGCTTATCCATGGGGTCTGGGCTCATATGATCATCTTGTGACATCGATCAAGGCAGCGAGGGTTAAATTAACGCAGCCTTTGAGCTATCCTGTGCATGGTTTCATATATGCGTTGCAGATATGGATTATGGAAGCCATTCCTGATCTTGGTGTTATGTTAGGCCGAAAACATAAGGAGGATGACATTATGTTTCCGAGATGTTCCAATTGGTCAGGAAGTGCAAATATATCATATGCAGAAATCAACTCTCTAGAGTCCTCCTTTAGTTGTTAGGTATGTTTTCTTGCAAGGTCATTATAAGTGAGTTGACAAATATTAATGTCAAAGTGAGCCGAGTTAAAATGATCCATATAATGGCTTGTTCATGATTATGAATATAATGGGTTTGAGGGGATATCACATCATCGCAAAATCTATTGCATAAATTTCTATGAGGCTTGGTTTTGCTTGTATGATTGCAAATTACATATGTATATCACTGTGATACTAATCTTAATTACGTTAACTTCATTGTAGGGTGTTTTGTATCCATACATCTCTTCCACTGGGAATTTCAATTTAATTGGCGCAATTGAGTTCAGACGGACCGGCGAAATAAGAGACGAACAAGTTGATTGCGTTAAGAGTTGTATTGGCTCGAGAAAAGACTGGAGTGACCATATATGGCAAGTTACAGAATCTCCAAAGGTTTTGCATCATAATGTGGTAGAGGAGGTAGAGATGGAAGATGAGAACGAGGCTGTTGGTGATGTTGCTTCTCCAAACGTACACAACACTCCTGGATCCTCTTCGAATCGTGTTAAGAACAAGTTCTCTGATAATGGAGTAGAGGAAAGGAAGCAGAAACTGTTGTGCCTAAGACAGAAAGAAAAATCAGTTGCTGCCAACGAAGAGATGAAGACATTTTTTCAAGGTCTGTTTCTATCTTCTTTCACTTCTCTTGAGAAGAAGATTGATGAGAAGTTCAAGACAGAAATTGAGGTTCGGTTTGAGAAGATGGAAAGTGAGATTACAAGTCTCAGGCATGAAGTTCGTGAAGCTACATCATCAATAAGCAGTGGACAACCATCTACTACCACCAACCCATCCAAGGACAAGGTGGAGATCCGTGTGCAGCCACAACGAAAGGTAAACACGAGAAAAAAATAATTATATATGTATCTCTTTAAAACCAGACATGTAAAATAACGCAGCCTAATTGACTATGTTTCTTTTAAAATCGGCTATGTAATATATGGACAACTAATTGTCTATGTTTCTTTTTAAAACTAGCTATGTAAAATATTTTGTTTTATATTTTGTAAAATTGGCTATGTAAAATTGGCTATGTAGAACTATCTATGTAAAATCGGTATGGTAATATATGTTTTATATTTTGTTTTGTCTTTTAAAACAATTGTATAAGTGGTTTTCTGTCTTTCAACAGGATGAAAAAGTATCGTTGGAGGATCTACATTACGTAAATTTAACTCAGACTTCCGATATCAGACTTGAATTACGTACGCAAGAGTTCCTACAGAAAACCATAGGACCCTTATCTCAGACCTTAGTAGTTGTTGGTTTTGATCCAACACCAACTCCAAAGGCCGGAAAGACACCCAACACTTCTTCTCAACCTAAAAAGAGGTCATACCGTAAAAAGTCTACAAAGGCAATGGAGTGTACGGACGAAGAGATTAATGAAGGAGGACGATTGTTACCTGATGCTCCTTTGGTTTTCTATGAACCAGAAGCTTGGGATAAATTTCATGAATGTTCAATGATGATACCGTAAGTACCGTCTACTTCTTTTCTTACCCTCTTTACATTGCTAACATTTGTTTTCACAATCCTTAGTACATTATGTTTCGTTTTTAAGGTCTCCGGAACTACATTGTGGTCCAACCATTTTTAATTTTGAAGTCGCAAACCGTTTCATGGATTGACATATGTGTACTTTGCATCGGTTAATGAATGTATTTCCTTTCCTACATATAGTCCAGCTTTGATGGCATGTTTGCAAGGAATTTTTACCAAGTCGTACTTTCCACATGAACACGTTCTTCAAAGCAGATCCACAATGCAGTCTATCTTGTCGTCAGTGATGTGAAATCGGTCGTCGTTAATCTGGTAAACAATGAGTGTTTTACCCTTCTGAATCCTTCTTGAAATCTTTTTTTTTTACAACAATGGTTAAAGGGTGGTTATGGTTTAAGCTCTGTGTTCTGTGCTTATGAAACCATCGGGTTAACATTTCTCCGATGCTGTCCAACAACGAAATTACCAGATACTCTCTAGGTGATTGCAATGCAGCATTTATTGACTCAGCAGGGTTTGTGGTCCTAACGTCATACCTGAAACCTGGAAATTGACAACGAACCCACTTTCTCACGTTAACATCAATGAGATACTTTCCAATGCTTGGACTAGCATTGCAAATAGCAGTGAACCTCTTCTCAAAGTCAGGAACCCTATACTCTTTTGAAGCCTCTGCAACCATACCAACAACACCTTTTCCGTGATAATGTTGAACCACATTACTGATCAAATGGTGAATGCAAATTCCATGTCTAGCTTGAGGGTAAACGTTCTCAAGTGCCTTAACAATTGAAGAATGTCTATCTGACACAAAAGCAAAACCATACTCGTCCGCAATAACAACCTTCAGCTGCCTCATGAACCAATCCCATGAACGATCGTTCTCTGAATCAACAACTTCGAATGCTATTGGATATAAGTTAGAGTTACCATCTAAAGTTGTAGCGACAAGTAAAACTCCTTTGAATTTATTCTTCAGAAATGTACCATCAACAACAACCACTTTCCGAATGCCTCTGTAGAAGCCTCTTATAGATTGACCAAAAGAAATAAATAGATACTTAAATCTACGATCGCGATCGATTTCATAATGATAATGCGTACCTGGATTTGCTGCTTTTAGCATATACAAGTATTTTGATATTTTTCCATAGCTTTTCTCTGGTATATCTCTCACCGCATTAACTGCATACTCACGTGCATCCCATGCTAAAGAATAAGTCAGCTCTACTCCATGTTCCATACGCATAAGCTGGATAACATAATTCGGTTTAGGACCTTCTTTGACACCCACATATTTATTCATAATCAACCTCGCAACGGTTTTTGCTGAAGGTGTCTTCCCAACTTCTTTCGACACACACTGCACGAAGACACCAAATGCATACATCATTTACGCAGTGTATAATCCACAATTGAGTAGTAGATTTACGAACCTTATAGTCGAAGTTGAACTTCGTGGCACACATTTCTAATGTTGCCTTCAAAACCTGTTTGTTTTCGAAACGTTGATGCTTCTTTACAGCCTTCTCTAAACAAAAGTGATCAATCTTCTCACTCCCTTCTTCTGCATTTGTAAACATTAATCCATCATCACTATCATCACCACCGCCACTATCAACATCATTGGATTGCGTATTGGTTTTGAAGGGAGAGTTGTGCTCAACATGAAGCACTATTTCTTGAGTATTCTCAAGAACATTTCGATCATCTTCTTTGTTTTTCTCAGGCATCCGTTGAGTATCAACAATAGGTGTAAATGTGACACACAATTGTATCAACGAATTCTTCTTCACGTACCCAACAAAATTTCTAACTTGCCGATCGTTTGAGATGAATACTGGTGGAGATCCCAACTTATTGATCATATTATCAGGTAGAAAACTGCACTCAATCTTAAAATCACGTCGCTCAATACCGTAGTCCTCTGAAACCATATTCTTTAGGTCCTTAAGAGTAGTTGTATAATCCAAAACAAGTAACCTAGCTCGTTTTTCTTTATCAACAGCAAAGCTCCATCGATTTTCAGGTGAAGATATCCTCCATTCACCACAAGTTACATAAATATGTAACATATTAACACAAGAAGAATTAAGGAAATTTTAGGAATTGTTTTTCAAAAACATGTAACAAAAACGAGAGACTTAGGACGTGAAGAAGAGAGATCACGAAGAAAAAGAGTAGATTTAGGAAAAATTTAAGGAAAAAACGTTTTTGACAACACAATTAATCAGGATTTAGGGAATTAGAACCAACTAAAACATAAAGAAAAAAAATACAAAATTCTATCACCATGTGACATCAAACTCGTGACCTCGGATCTAGGTATTTGCTTTTTCGAACCAAGTGAGCTATAGGTGTTTAATCGAACAATGAATCAAACTAAATCATCATATTCACATAGGTTTTCCGTTTGTAAAAAAAAATTGTCGGATTCGAAAAATGCAAAATTATGTCACCATGTGACAAAGAACTCGTGACCTCGAATCTAGGTATATGTTTTTTCGAACCAAATGAGCTATATGTGTTTAATCGAACAATGAATCAAACTAAAACATTATATTCATATAGGTTTTCCATTATATTCAAAAAAAAATTAATTTGTTTTTTCCAAAAACACTTGAAAACATTTTACAAAAAAAAATGTTTTTAACGGAAAAATATTTTTGGTAACTAAAAATCGAAAAAACTGATTTTTTAGAAAGTAAATATCGAATACAATATTTTTTGAAAAATAAATAATTAGTGGTCCTAGATTTAGGGGATTAAAACTAACTTTGTTAGAATATCATTTCTACCATTTGGTAGAAGATAGAGAAAGCGGTAGAAAGAAGGGGTAGAATATGTATTATGCGTATCGTAGAACACAGAGTTATTGGTAGAAATAGTATTCTGCGATTGGTAGTACTGAAGCAAATTGTGGAATGTGCAATTTGCGGTATGTAGAACTTGAACAAACCGTAGAATACTTCTTTCTACCACTCGTAGATTTATACAAATTCGCAGAACACCTAATCTACTAGTAGATTTGACCATGGTAGATGAAAAAAAATATAAACATGAATCCCTATGCCTTGTATATTACTCTTTTGTATTTTTCTGATTTTATAAAATTATAAAAACCATTTATTTATAATTTCAAAATTTAATCAAAAAGTAATTTAGGAAAAAGTTGGTAAAAAAAGACAAAATTTATTGGGACATTCCCAATTTCAAACTCAGTCAATTTAGCAAATTTTCCATTTTTATAATCTTCTATCTATAGTTGACAGTGGATAAATCAAATCAAGTAGCATGCAATCACAATGAACACGTTTACGAATGACTGAACGACGGACTAACAAATACATGTATATGAATCTTCCACAAACAATTTTTTTTCTTTTCTAAATAGTAATATTCATTAAAAATGAAAATGTCTTACAAAATATTACTAAACTACTAACCTATCTAATGGTCTCATGCCAAAAAAAAAGAACATAAAAGCATAATCATTCGTAAGATTGACCAATATAGCTGTGAAGCTAATGATACTAGATCACAACGATAAAGATTTGAAATCAAAGCTATAGAAAAACAGATAAACAGTAACGAGAGTGATGGCTTGGAGGATTTCAAACTATCAACTACAACACTCAAAAGCTATTTCACTGGAGGTCCCGGAGAAAGAGATGAATCAGGAAAGTGTTCGATCCCGTGTTCGAAGACCTCCTTTTGAATCGATGAACCTAGACAACCTACAAAAGCAGTACTTAAATCTAGATAAGTGTTTGATCGTTTTGCACAAAAACAGTCTTAAATTCGTTGATTAGTCGATGGGAAAACTACAAACCTAGATCCCACTCTTTGACAGAAATCACACAAGCTAAAACGAGCCAAAACTACTCACTCCTTAATCACGTAAAACTCTGAGCTTCCACTCTAAATAAAATAAATAAATATAATAAAAATATGTAATAAAGTATGTTGAATATGTGTATGGTTGTAAAGAGTTGAATAAGTGTGAGTTAGACAAAAGTTAGATAAAGAATAAATATCTAAGAGAATATGCCATGTAATATTCCTTAGATTTTGTAGTTTAAATAGAGTGCTTGGGTAAGAGTTGTAAGCCAAGCAAAGTCTGAGAGAAAAACCTTAAGAGTGTTTTGAGTGTTTTTATCAATAAAGCTTCCCCTTTGTTTATACGACCTTGTCCAAAAAATACTTAGCCTAAATATCTCTTTGATCCTTATATAACAATACTTAGCCTAAATATCTCTTTGATCCTTATATAACCTCCTTCGTGGTTGTACCCACTATGTGTCTGTAAATTTGGTATCAGAGCCATGACTGTCTAAACTTGAAGTTCTTATCTTTCTGAGGGTTTTAATGTCTATGAGTGTTCTTCTATTATAAGCTATATGAAAAGTATGCTATGTGGTTGCCATTTAGTGGATCTTCCACATCATAAATTCATTCAGCTAAGAAAAGAAAGAATATTGAAGAAAATGTGTGTGGGGTTAAAAAGCACATGGAACCTTGAGACTCCAGATGAAGTTATTGTCTCTGTTATGTTGCAAACACCTCATGAATGTTTTCTCTTATATTTTTAGCACTAAAAAGAGATAAGAAGAAACTCATGGTTTATTATGCCCGAAAGAATAGATAAGAATTAAAGTATTCTGTCTTTGTCTCTGGTTTCAATACACATATGGAAAGTACATCTCTTCATCCTCGTCAACCATGTTTTAGAAGATCAACCTCTAGTAAAATAGATTATCTATATGAAGTAGAATATGTGAGTGATGATACTAAAGTCTCTATCACCCAACTACCTCTTCTCAATCCCTACAAAGCTTTTACAAAATCAAATTCCACCCTTCCAAAAGTCATCAAACATGTTTTCAACCCAAACAAGCACACCGCAAAAGAGCTCATTCTAGATTCACATATAGAACAACACTTGGTGCCAGCAACTAAAATGGAGCAGATGATTCCTCTCCGCCTCAATGAGGGGATGATCCATCAATGGAGATCACAAGGTTTCACTCATCTCCCCTACAGAGCAATAAGATTGGCGTTAACTCTTCATGGAAGAAAAGGTCTACTAGTGGTAGTAAGAGTCACTCTTCTTGACACTAGATACAGGGAATACCAGCATGCTTGCATAGCCACCTTCCAGACAACTTTAAATGCGGGCAAAGTCTTTGTTACTCTTTTCCCAAACTTCAACATAGCGCTTGATGATTCTCAAATCTACCAAAACATGCAGATCCAACTACAAATCACTGTCGCTCCTCAAGTTGGAAAAACATACGCAACAACTCTCCACCACCAAATGGCGTATAGGGTACAAAACCATGCGATGGATCTGAGTCTCCCACGTGACACTGACGATGCAATACTCATACAACTAGAGTCACAACACAGTCCATCATGTATCCATATTCCAAGACAAATTCCTAGAGATGAGCTGATCAAGTTACTCCCAGAGTCATGGGTAACCAATTATGAAAAATTTCATGAAAACAATACTCTGATACAGTAGAAGAAAAGATGGAGTCATCCAGATTGAGTTTAAACAACAAAGCAGTACAAGTTCTCGACCTCCAACCTTCTGTACTGAGATTAATACGATCTCACCATCTGAAGAGACTTAATCTATAGAAGATCCGTACTTACAAGGACTTCCAATCGAATATTTAAACTCTCTTAGAGACCTTATCTACTCATTTGAAGATGAAACAGGTCACAAATTTTCTGATGTATGTGACTGTCCAAACTGTTTGATGAATGACTTGGATGAAGAATATACCCTAAAATGAATAAGACAAAAGAAAAAGTCATCTAAAAAAAGCTCAAGGAATGATATGAAACAGGAGACCCACAAGTTGGCCTTCTCGGAGAACCCCGTTGAAAGAATTTTGAATACTTTGTCTTGTATTCAAATCAATCAGCCCCAACAACTCCTGAGCAAGAAGATGTCAACGATTGCTACATGTTTGGTCTAACATCCTCTCAAGGATCAATCTTTCCATCCCAAGCATTTGAACAAGACAATATGAAGCATTCATAGAAGATCAAGAATCCAAACACAAAAAAATCCAGATGGTTGAACACTGTAGATCAGTGCAGCTGAAGCAACTCTAAACTGGCAAACAGAAAACACAGTGGCATAAAACCATCTCTTAAGCCAGATAGATAGAAAGGTATCAATCTTAGATCTTTGTGTCAACGAGATCAACAAAAACATATCTTCCTTCCATCATGAACTCCTCCACCTGGCAACTACTGTTTCCATAACCTCTATTCTCATGCATCAAAAGGAGTCAGAGCTAAGAAACCCAAAGCCCAACTAAACTCCTTACAAAACCAGCCAAAACCCCAAACCCAATTTCAATATGATATCTTCACTCCTTATCCAATTTATAACCCACCATATATGGTGGTCTAAACACAATCCCTATTTTTCTCCCAAGATCCAAGCTATTTTGGTGCATCCTCCTTCTTACCAACAAATGTTGTTAGAGAGCAACATATTACGAAGGAGAAGAAATCAAATGTTGCAGAAAAGGGAAAAACTTCAAAGGCACATATTTCTAAAATTCTAAAGGATCGGCTTTCACCCGAGAAAGGTGAACCACAATTCATAGTGGAACATACTAGTAACCCAATATCTACTTTTCTTGAAGAAGTAGCAAAACAGGAAGAGGGTTCTAAGCATCAAAATAAGATCAAGAAGTTGGAAAATCTGCAAGAAAGTTCAAAAAGTGAGGCCATAATTCCAGACATCTTGATGACAGAACCAACGGTAGAAGAAGAAGATATGGAGAGTGATGGAGGAAACATATCTGAAGATAGACGGGAGCCTCAAGGAGCACAACCCCCACTAGATTGATGTCCAAGAACCTACATTGAATCACATCCTGGCTTCTCTTTTGATAACATTCCACCGACAAAATGGAGAGACAAGATCTACAAAATGCATGCATGGCTTACTGAGCAACTGCTTAATCCAGGAGCTATTCTTCCCACAGTCATTGATAGAATGGTTTCAAAATTCCATGGTCATCTCAGACAATGGTGGATCAGTCTTGGACAGTACCAACAAATGTAAATACGTCAGTCACCATCCGTTGATGCTTTGATTGGACACATCCATAACAAATTTCTTGGTACGTGGGATCATTATACCATCTAGGCAAGAGAATAATATCTAAGCATAAGATGTTGTTCTTACAAGAGAAAAGATCTAGAAAGACATTATGAAAGAATGTCAAAAAGATTATATGCTCTAAATGGGTAGATGATGTCAACCTCAAGCAGGCCTACTTGAACTCACTTCCAGAACTACTTGGAAATAAGGCTTCAAGGGTATTGTAACTCAACAACATGGCCCTTAACCAAGCATCGTTGGGAGAAATATACCAAATGTCGTTTGCAGCCTTGGAGAAGTTATGCAACCATCAAAAGTTCTTCAAACAATTGCAAGAGTAAGGAAAACTCCTTGGAAAAACGAGTGAACTCCTAGAATTCTCCACCAAATGCAAGAAAAAGAGTTGCAACTGCTCTACAAGCTACAAAAAACCTAAGAATCCCAAAAGCAAATGGCGGAAAAGGTATCCTAAACTATCAGGAGGAAAGAAATGGAAGCTCTTTAGATGAAAGAAGCAAAGAGGTTTCAAGAAGTCAAATAGATGCTACATCTATAAAAAGAAAGAACATTATGTTAAACAGTGCTTAAACAAGAAGAAGAGAGACAACCTCATGGGATACCTAGCAGATTGAAGACATTGATGATTCAGATGTCGAATCCATCTTCTTACTTGATGATAAACCAACAGAAGACACTATTCTGGCGATGAGAATAGAACAAGAAGATAGTTTGTCAGAAAACACCGAAGAATCTGACACAGAGGAAGAGGATGTAGATTATCAATTTATGGTGTTTGATCTCTACACGCTTAATATTTGCAAGGAAGAGTAACCAATTGAAGGGGGATTAACATACTTATCACAACCATCTCCAAATGCCAAGATCTATATTTTCCCCAGCAAGTATGATAAGCCTATACCAGTCATAGCTTATTTTGACACAGGAGCTGCATCTTCCATCATAAAGCCGGTATACTCCCATCTTCTCATTGGGAATCATGCTCGATGGCATTCAAGGCAGCTTATGGCCAGACATTCACCATCTCACTCATTAGTAAGCCTATCTATATCCAACTCTTTCGAGGACACTTCTTCATCTCATTACCTTTCAAGAAAAATGAAGACGTCAATCCAACTAAGGCAAGTCACTGAAGAATGAATCCAGATCATTACAATCTTGTGCTTGGAGAAGTAAATCAACTCCAGAAGGAATATCTCATTGAGAAGACTATTTTACCATGGATGTGAAGCTTTTTATGTCAACAAGAGAGTAGAACAAGTTCGAGGGAAATTGAGATTGGTTATCAACTACCAGCCACTCAACCATTTTCTCGCTGATGACAAGTTTCCATTACCAAAACGAGAAATCTTATTTCAAAGACTTCTTCAAGCCCGAGTCTTCTCCAAGTTCGATCTAAAAGCAGGCTTCTGGCAACTTGGAATCAAACCAGAAGATAGACCTAAAACGGCTTTTTGCATACCATGTCGCCATTACCAGTGGAAGGTTATGTCGTTTGGGTTAAAAGTTGTCCTTTCACTATTCTAGAAAGCTATGATCAAGATTTTCGAGCCAATCCTATCAAACGCATTGGTGTACATCGATGACATTTTGTTATTCTCCTTAGACATTAACACACACACCCAGCTATTAGCAAAATTCCATGATATTATACAACAGTGTGGTATCATGCTTTCTGAGAAGTAGATAGCCATTGGAGAAACTGAAATCGACTTTCTCGGCATGTTGATATGCTCAAATTTCCCCTTGAGCTACTCCCTCAAATTAAGAGATCGTAGTAGTACTTAGGGATCGAATCCACAGGGAAAAGAATTACACAATCAATCTAAGTATTCGAATTATGCTAAGCTAAATAATATAAATGTAATGCAAATAAATAAAACGACGAAACAAAGCAACAGATGGTGATAAAGGTTCTTGAAATTGATGAGACAAAGAGCTAGGCTATGGGTAATTCTTCAGGTATGAATCGAAATCAAGGATAAACTACTGTCAAGGTTTGATAAAGAACCGTTCTAGAACTCAAACACGAAGGTAAAGCCAATCAACTTCCGTTGCAGAGACTATCTATGACTAGAAACCTAAATTCCAAATTCCTTTGCAAACCTAGAGAATCAAGTCAAGCATTAACATTCAGGTTCAATTGTTCACAAAATCCCTAAGCCAAATTCCTTTGCGAATAGGTGATTTTGCTCATCTAAGACTAGTTCCAGTTGATAATAACACTTCCACGTCTATTAAACAACCTAGGGTTTCTAATTTTAGTTGGCCAGTCCTAAAATCAGAGTTAAAACAATCTAGATGAAGAACCAAAAGATAAACCCTAACAGATTTAGAATCCTAACAATTTCTCATCAAAACCCTAGAATTTCCCACATCCTAACAAGCAAACTACTCAAGCATGGTGATTGAAACAAACATCATGAATGAAATAAATTGCATTAAAAAGATAGAGTTAGAGATACAGAGGGTTTTATGATGAAGATCTGAGAAACTCTGAAATCTCTCTCTGAAAAGCTCTCCTTCTCAATATCTCTCAAGTCTTAATGAAAAACAAGCTCCCTCCTCATGAAAACCTAAGTAAAACTATATATAGGGTATAAAAATCGGATTGGGCTTTAGGGAAAACGTCTGGAAACTTCAGGCCCGCGAAGGATTTTTCTTTATTAATGCTCGTGTCGATCGACAGCATAGAGCACTGTCGATCGACAGTCATGCCTCTGGAGAACTTCTTCGATTCGTCAAGTCCAGTGTCGATCGACAGCATTGAGCACTGTCGATCGACAGTCATCCTTCTGTTCGCCCTTGACTGGATCTTTTCAGCACTTCCTTCCTCGAAGCTCCAAAATGCTCCAAATGCTTCTCTTAAGCTCCAAACGACCATTTACCTGCAAAAGACTCTAAAAGGCACAAAAACACCAAAAACACTCTACAAAAATGACTTTATATCATGGTTGAAAATGGGTAAAAACCATGATATATCAAATCCCCCAGACTTAGCCTTTGCTTGCCCTCAAGCAAAACATAAACCAAGAATGTGAAAGAGGTTTGAAAACACATAACTTACCTTCCCTTGATGCAGCAAATTGACCCCTCCAGCTAGTGAACCACATAATCTAGAACCAACCAGAATCAGACCACCATGTACTTCTCTGCAGACTTTCGCAGCCTTCAAAATTCATCCACAACTTCACAGCATAATCCGTTAGTCTTCACAGCTTGGTCTCAATGTTCTCAATACCAAGAACCTTCTAGACTCATTCCCAGACTATACCATGACAAATCAACCTATACAACACTTGGTATTCCTCCTCTCCCCCAGACTTATTTTGTTCTATATTCCTATTTTTTCATGATTGCCGAACTCAAAGCAGTGCATAATTCACTAATATTGTTCCTTGTTAGGAGACAGGGTCGTGACTCACTACTATTGTTCCTTGTGAGGAGACAGGCTCGTGAGATTGCTCGTCTTCTTCGTCCGTTTTACGGGACTCAGACTGCTGCTTTTGAGCTGGGTGATCACCTCTTGAGTACAGACTCACCGGATTTT
Organism: Arabis hirsuta; assembly: GCA_964056655.1. Classification (NCBI taxonomy): domain Eukaryota; kingdom Viridiplantae; phylum Streptophyta; class Magnoliopsida; order Brassicales; family Brassicaceae; genus Arabis; species Arabis hirsuta. The sequence goes on along the minus strand of OZ053308.1, from coordinate 8,560,562 downwards.
ATTCCTCGTCTTAAACTCATGAGCTATCATTTCACCCCAATCCTAACATAAATGATATATATATATTTTTAAGGGAATAGAGGGAGAGGAGTACCATTACTTTCAACTGGAGATTGCGTTTGTCAGGTACGAATGAGGAGTCAAGCTCTATGAACATCGATCCCAAAGAGAACCGTGCAGTAGCTCTGACTTGTCGGATTATACTGGAAGTAGCAGACGTCTCCAGTCAACTGGTCAATCCTAGGATTTTTCATTAGTCTGTCTTTGAAACTGATTCTGGAAAAATGGTCACATGTTGGCAAAAGACAATCCACTAAACCAAGAAAAAGGGTTGTTCCTAACTGGTTTTGACTCGATAAAACAAAAAATTTCTGACTCTCAAAAACAAACACTAAGTTAGTAATTACCTCCCCCAGACTTAAACAACACTGTCCCCAGTGTTATCAAACCTGAAGTTGGTAAAGGAAATCAAAGGAAAATTAAACTTGATTGAAATGAATGAGATTTACCAAAGTGAGGACCCTGTCGATCGACAAGAGTTCTGAGGGATCGGATCTTTGTGATGTCGAGAATTTTGAAAATCGAAGGCCATGTCGATCGACAGAGGGAATCCCTGTCTCAGACTGCAAGTTTTCTGCATCACTTAACAAACACGATCAAAGAAAAAGACACACAATGCAAATCCGTAAGATGATCAAGTTCAAGCTCCGAAAAGATCCAAAGACTAACTGACTCAAAAAGAAATAAGAGATAAAATAGAAAAACTTACAAGTGGGTTGCCTCCCACTAAGCGCTTGTTTTCAGTCATTAGCTCGACTGTGTCAGGACTCAGGCTTTTGGTGGATCTTTGAGGGGTTGTTTGTCTCCCTCATCCTTTAATAGCCTTGCATTTGATCGCTCTCCAGCTCCAGGCATCCAAGGAACAATACCAGGAAAAAGCTTCATGGTGGTGTTCAGCATCTCTTGAACCACTGCCTCTCCTTTCTCCCTCAGCTCGAAGGGGATGATGATTCGGAATTTGGAGAAAGGTGTGGATCGCTTCTTTCGCTTCACTTCGGGTTCAGCCAAGTCTCCATTAGAGCTCAAAGAGGGTGGAGAAATCAAGGGTGGTGCACAGAGGATCGTCTTCGTGTCATCTCCAAGGTCTGAACTTGACTCTTCTTCATTTGTGACAGTCAGACAAGAGTTCTTCTCAAACCGAGCTGAGGGGTAGAATACATCCTTGTTGATCTTGGAGAAAGAGATTCTCTGATTGGGAAAATCCACAATCGCACCCACTGTGGCAAGGAATGATGACCCCAGGATCAACGGTCTTTCCCTATCATCCTTCGTCTCCATAAGGTGAAAATCCACCGGAACTAGACAATCTCCTACTTGAAGCATCAAGTCAGGAATGAACCCTTTCGAACGTGGTGAGGAAGAATCTGGCAGTGTGATAGAGATCTTCGAAGGTTGCAGATCCTTAATCCCTAGCTTCCTTGCCACAGACTCACACATGACATTTACGTTAGCCCCAGTGTCACAAAGAGAATTTTTAAATTTCATACCTTTGATTGAGCAAGGAACCATGAACATCCCTGTATGTGTTATCTTTTGCAAACTCCTTAGCTGTGGTTGAGCATGTCTCCCCTTTTCCTTTGGTGATCTGATGCTAACAGCTCGTGGATACGGAAGCTTGGGCTTGTAGACCCTTTCCTCTGCCTTGACTGATGGTTTTGAAGAAGTTGTGCAGTTCTGGGACCCCTGTCGATCGACACTATCACTGCTGTCGATCGACACTAGCACCTCTGGAGGTCTGGAAACGATCCGTGGGGTTCCTGTCGATCGACAGAGCAGTCTCTGGAATTCCCAAATCTGTGTTTTCATCAAGCTCCACGACTTCTACCTCCTCTGGATCCTTTCCACAAGCTTCAAACACCTCTTTCCTATCCCCCACAATGATGGCATTGACATGGAGCCTTGGGTTTACCTCAGTCTTAGCCGGTAGAAATCCTTTTTGCTTTTTTACCGACTCCGCCGTTTGGGCTACCTGAGTGTCCAGCTTCTTCATGTGTAGATTGATGGCCTCAATTTTCCCATTCAGATCCTGGTACATGGCATCCATCTTCCCATTAAAGCTCACGGTCATCTTCTGTTGACCCTCTAGGATCTGCTCTAGCATGGATTTCATCTCACTATCTGTAGCCTGAGCAGGAGGTGTTTGGTAAGACGAAGGACCATAGTTCCTCTGGTAGTTGCTCTGAAACGGCTTCTGAAACCCTTGCTGATTCCCAAACCTCTGACCCTGATAGCCAGCCCCACCAATGTAGTTGACATCCTTCTCTACTAGCAGATTGTGTACAGAATCCAGCTTAGCCCTAACCTCAGCGATTTGGCTACCATCCACGTCTCCCCCCAGCTTTTTCTTCTCGAAGTCTGCATTCTTTGCACTGTTGCTAGACGCCAAGTTATCAATGAGAATCAGTGCATCTTCCGGATACCTGGTGTTGAAGTTCCCATTGCTAGCTGAATCGAGGGCCACCTGATACCTCCAGTCAATCCCTCTGAAGAAAATGCCCAACAGCTGAACATCACTGAACCCGTGATGAGGGCAAGCTCTCTGGTAAGACTTGAACCGAATCCAAGAATCCTTGAATGCCTCAGTCGGTCCCTGCTTGAAAGTAGAGATCTTGGTCCTCAGATCCTCTGATCTCGCCTCATCGAAGAAGTTGTTGAGGAAAGCATTCTTGGTTTCCTCCCAAGTAGTCAGCGATCCAGGCTCCAACTGCTTCAGCCAGTAAGATGCTTCCCCAGCTAGAGAGTAAGGGAAAAGCTTGCAGAAGAGGTAGTCACTTGAAACCCCATTGGCCTTGATGCTAGATGCTAGGTCCTCGAACCTCTCTATATGATCCATGGGGTGCTCAGATGACAGACCGTGGAAAGGATGCTGAGCCACGAGGGAGAAAAAGGCAGGCTTTAGCTCAAAATCGCTCCTCTGGAAAGCAGGAGGTCGGATTGCTGCCCTGTTGGCATAGAACTCATCGGGCCTGTTGTACTCTCCCAGAGTACGCCCACGCGCAGCAGCTGCTGGCTCTTGTCGCTGCACGACCTGCTGTTCCTCTTGGATCACAGCCCCGTTCTCATCCAACCGCTGACCCTGAGCATTGCGTCTGCGACCCTCAGCATCCTGCAGGTGCCCATCTTCACCTCTGATAAGAACTAGTGGATGAACCATCCTGAAACACACAAAACAAAACAAAGAAAAGAAAAAGTAAGTAAAATAAACAAAAATAAAAAAAACTTAGACAAAATTCTACTAACTAAAATCGAATGGTGATTCAATTCCCCGGCAACGGCGCCAAAATTTGATATGCTCAAATTTCCCCTTGAGCTACTCCCTCAAATTAAGAGATCGTAGTAGTACTTAGGGATCGAATCCACATGTAAAAGAATTACACAATCAATCTAAGTATTCGAATTATGCTAAGCTAAATAATATAAATGTAATGCAAATAAATAAAATGACGAAACAAAGCAACAGATGGTGATAAAGGTTCTTGAAATCGATGAGACAAAGAGCTAGGCTATGGGTAATTCTTCAGGTATGAATCGAAATCAAGGATAAACTACTGTCAAGGTTTGATAAAGAACCGTTCTAGAACTCAAACACGAAGGTAAAGCCAATCAACTTCCGTTGCAGAGACTATCTATGACTAGAAACCTAAATTCCAAATTCCTTTGCAAACCTAGAGAATCAAGTCAAGCATTAACATTCAGGTTCAATTGTTCACAAAATCCCTAAGCCAAATTCCTTTGCGAATAGGTGATTTTGCTCATCTAAGACTAGTTCCAGTTGATAATAACACTTCCGCGTCTATTAAACAACCTAGGGTTTCTAATTTTAGTTGGCCAGTCCTAAAATCAGAGTTAAAACAATCTAGATGAAGAACCAAAAGATAAACCCTAACAGATTTAGAATCCTAACAATTTCTCATCAAAACCCTAGAATTTCCCACACCCTAACAAGCAAACTACTCAAGCATGGTGATTGAAACAAACATCATGAATGAAATAAATTGCATTAAAAAGATAGAGTTAGAGATACAGAGGGTTTTATGATGAAGATCTGAGAAACTCTGAAATCTCTCTCTGAAAATCTCTCCTTCTCAATATCTCTCAAGTCTTAATGAAAAACAAGCTCCCTCCTCATGAAAACCTAAGTAAAACTATATATAGGGTATAAAAATCGGATTGGGCTTTAGCGAAAACGTCTGGAAACTTCAGGCCCGCGAAGGATTTTTCTTTATTAATGCTCGTGTCGATCGACAGCATAGAGCACTGTCGATCGACAGTCATGCCTCTGGAGAACTTCTTTGATTCGTCAAGTCCAGTGTCGATCGACAGCATTGAGCACTGTCGATCGACAGTCATCCTTTTGTTCGCCCTTGACTAGATCTTTTCAGCACTTCCTTCCTCGAAGCTCCAAAATGCTCCAAATGCTTCTCTTAAGCTCCAAACGACCATTTACCTGCAAAAGACTCTAAAATGCACAAAAACACCAAAAACACTCTACAAAAATGACTTTATATCATGGTTGAAAATGGGTAAAAACCATGATATATCACATGCACATTTCAAAAGGACAATATCATCTCCAGCCCACATTACAACTCAGCTTGACAAATTCCCAGATGAAAATCTGTCTTTCAAATAAGTACAGCAATTCCTTGGAATTGTTAATTATATGGCGGATTTCATTCATGACTTGGTGAAACCCAGATCAATCCTCTCAGCATAACTCAAGAAGAATGCTCTTTCATGGGATCAAAAATGCACTGAAGCAGTAAAAAAACTTAAGAAAATCTTGAAAACTCTTCCAGCATTGAAGATTCCATCCAAAGGCAAAAGAGTCTTACAAACCGTTGATAGTGATTGCTACTGGGGAGATGTTCTGTTAGAAGAAGATGGAAAGAGAAAACGAAGCATTTGTGGATACAAAAGTGGTGTTTTCAAAGACAGTGAGAAGCATTATTACTCAACATACAAGGAGATACTTGCAGTCAAACGGGGGATAGAGAAAAGTTTGAGTTCCATCTGGTTGGTCAACATTTTCTTATAGAGATGGACATGTCCTCGTTTCCAAAGATGATCCAGTTCAAGCAAAAGGTCTTGCTACAGGCACATCTACTCAGATGGGCTAGTTGGTTTTCACAATAGAAGTTTGACGTAAAGCACATCAAAGGAAAATATAACTTCCTTCCAGATTTCTTATCCAGAACTCAAAGAAAAATTTCGACAATCATCCCAATGATCTACACTCTAAGTCCTAAAAATCCAACAGAAGAATCTCTGAGAAACATGATTGCAGCAATACCACAAGGTCTACATGAGAAGATGCTAGACACTATTTTGGTCTACAGAGGAGTTGAAATACTTCACGGGTTCCTGAAGCTCTACATCCATAGGTATGACCTAGACCTTGGTCCACTATTAGGGGTACCCTATCATCCGACATATCCTTTTCTCACAACCACAGAGATGAACCCAACTCACTATGAGAATTTTTCAAAAGAAGCATATCTCCTGCTTTCGTATCTAACCGACCTGTACACCATTGGAGTATTATTCAACAAGTGTCAATTGCTTCGCTACTTAGCAAATGCATCACGACAAGAAGAAAACCACACTACAAGCTATTGTACAAGTGGCTTACTCTGTTCCACGATTTGACATGGTGGCAAGAAAATATTCGAGCATAAGATGGGATAACAGTCTTTGCCACATTCAAGGTATTTAAGGAGAAAGTCCAAACAGAAGACGGGGTCATAATCCAGAAGACATGAAGCCCGTGTCAATGACATCAACAGTGTGATTGATGGAGACAATTTTCACTTAAGGACACGTGGTTTGGAAGCATTAAACAACTTGGAAAATCCCAATTGGACGCTAGGCTTTTTTGTCCTCATACAGCACACTGGCACAACACGGATGTTTATCCACAAGACTTTGTTGAGGAGATGAGACAAATTTTGCTCAGCTTCCATGATCAACACGCGTGGCCAAAGTCTGACCCTGACCATCCGATATATCGAGTTGAAGGCATGACATACAAAATCAAGAGTTACATTCAAGGCCATAAAATCTACGTGACATAAGTGTTTTCTTACAATGAGGAAGACCACACGGAGTACTAAGCAAGCGAGATAGAATCCATCTCTTTTGAAGACAGAGGGAATAAATAAAATAAATAAATATAAAAAATATGTAATAAAGTATGTTGAATATGTGTATGGTTGTAAAGAGTTGAATAAATGGGAGTTATGCAAAAGTTAGATAAAAAATAAATATCTAAGAGAATATTACATGTAATATTCCTTAGATTTTGTAGTATAAATAGAGGACTTGTAAGAGTTAAGCTAAACCAAGTGTGAGAGAAAAAACCTTAAGAATCTTTTGAGTGTTCTTATCAATAAAACTTCCCCTTTATTTATACGACCTTGTCCCTAAAATACTTAGCCTAAATATCTCTTTGATCTTTATATAACCTCTTTTGTGGTTTCCGCGCAATAACCTTACTAATATATGCATTATTACATGGGAGAATTAGCTCAATATTATTGTAAGGGCCGATAATTAAGGCACTAACATAACCTAAATCAGATTTAGGTGGCTAACGTTGAGAAGATGTAAGTGGACGAGTTTGCCCCTGAAAAATCTAGAAAAGAAAAGTGGTGAAAAAATAATTGGAAACCAAGAGCACTGTAAATCTCTTTTATCGCCATAATCAAAAAAGGAAAGTGATGAACTTAATTGCTGCGTTTTTGATTTTGATTTAAAGCTCACCAAATATTTCGTGTATCAAATCTGATATTATCAGAATATTTAACATTGATGAATATCTTTTGTCGCTGGGTATAAAACGGAAGAAGGTGATCCTTTGTATTGTTCAACAAACGCAGCAATTTATATTTGAAAAGTTTTTGAGAAGGTGAAGTTTAATATAATTTGCAATACGATGGTGAAGAAGGCTGGCGAAGGATTTGGAAAGGATCAAGTGGTTAGTATAGTCGACTATATATAAATATTTTCGTCTTGTTGTAGTTAGGTAAATATATAACTAAATATAGTTGACTATTTTGTGCAGACCACGAAAGGATTGATGGTTGTTGTCATGTTGGGAGACTGGATTGTTTTGGGCACTGGTGTTTGGGTTTTCAAGCCTAAGAAGGACGAGTTGTGCAAGTGTGTTATCCTGAGTTCGAGAATGCAATTTGGAGAGCTGGTTGGTTTAGTGAAGGAGAAGTTTAAGATTGCTTCAACCAAATCTGTGGAGCTGTCATACAGATGCCCTGTTGGGATGGTGATGTTCGATGAGGAGACTACACCTCCTGCGTCGATAGGCAGTGATGAGGATGTGATTGTATTTGAGCAGATTTGCAGTCATATCGAAAAGGTGACCTTGTGTGTAATGGTGAAGTGTATGGATGAAGTGAATGGAACTGGGGTCAGAAATAATCTCAGTCCAGAACTTGGTAAGTGTATGGAAGCTAACCACTTCGTTGATATATATTGGACTATTATATACTTAAATGATTTGAACTTTACTATTTTTGTGAAAATGGTGTAGTTGACTAGCGTATAGAATATCCCATGTTTGTAGTTGACTTTTGTTGATATAAAGTGAGTATCAGTATTTGTGTGGTATTCTAATAGCCGTATGATTAACGTATTTATAAAGGAACAAGGTCACATGGAAGCGAGACAAATGTGAAAGGTAAGGCTATCAGTGTGGACGAGGGGAGGTTCGATGAAGGGTTGTCCAGCGATAGTGATTTTGAGGATGGTGATTGGCACAATTTCGCGTTGCTCGGTAGTGATGGCGAGAAGGATGCAACTGAGGATCCAATTCCATTCAGCAGAGAGGCTAGTGAATGCTCGCACAAATGGCCATGTTCTTTGGAGCTAGATGATTCCGGTGAGGATGCAGGAATTGAAGAGGACTTGCTTGGAGAGAAGCTTCGGCCATGTGTGCTGCAAAAATGTGCGGATGAGGCTTTAAATTCTGTGTTGGCACATGGAGTAGCCACTATGAGGGATGCACCGCCAGTTATGGAGGAAAGTGTAAATGCAGGTGAGTTACGTTTAAAAATTTGTTTGTGGTTTCAGTAGTTCACTATTTATCGATTACGTGAAACAATAGTCAACTATATTAATCGTTATAGTTAACTATATTTATATCTACAGATTCATGGTATCAACTTTATGTTAATTGGTTTAAACGTTTATTTGTGGAGGTGTTGAAGGGGCTTTATATGAGCTTGAGTATGAAGGTGATGGATTGTTCATTGGTCGAGTGTTCAGAAGCAAGGAAGACTTCAAAGTGAAGATGGCTATACATGCAATCAATGAGAAATTCTACTTCAGGACGCCAAGGTCAACCCCAACTTATGTGGAGCTGCTGTGTATTTCGAAGAGCTGTCGTTGGCGTGTATACGCATCAATGATTGATGAGTCTGGTAATTTCCAGATTAAAAGAGCTAACTTCAATCATACTTGTTTGATTGACGACCGAAGATACTATCATCGTCAAGCAACCATTGATGTGATTGGGGAGTTAATGAGGGAGCGATTTCTTGGTGGAAGAGCAGGCCCGCGTGCGTGCGAGATAATGAAGATTATGAAGCAAGAATTTGAAGTAAATATAAGTTACTGGAAGGCATGGCGCTGTCGTGAGGTAGCTATGGAGAAGGCGGTTGGGTCAGCAAAAGGGAGTTACGCCCTGCTACCAGCTTATCTATCTAAGCTTGGACAAGCTAACCCTGGTTCGGTAATTACCATGGAGATGGGGAACAACAATGGAGCAGCGACTTTCAAGTTCCTGTTTCTGTCATTTGGTGCATCCATTCAAGGGTGGAAGTACATGCGGAGGGTGATACTGATAGATGGGACACATCTGCATGGTCGCTATGGAGGTTGTATGTTGACAGCGAGTGCTCAAGATGGAAATTTCCAGATATTTCCGATCGCATATGGGATCGTTGACAGCGAGAATGATAAGTCGTGGGAGTGGTTTTTCAGCTGCTTGTCTAGGATTGTAGCTGATGCATGTGATTTGGTCTTTATATCAGATCGTCATGGGAGCATATACAGTGGATTGCAGAAGGTATGAGTAATATAACTATTAAATGAAACTGAAATAGTTAACTATACAGATACAGTAGGTAACTATTCAGATATAATAGTTAACTATACATATACAATAAATACATAGCTTCATATACTTTGTCTTCTGTACTTCTGCCCTTAAATGTACATGTTGCTTAAACAGTGCCGTTTTTTTTGCTTTCAGGTGTACCCATCAGCTAGTCATGGCGCTTGTGTGGTGCATCTAGCTAGGAATATTGCAGCGCGCTTCAAAGGGAAGAGGTTGCCAGCTCTAATGGCTCTAGCTGCTCGAAAATTTACCGTTTCTGAGTTCTACAAAGTGTTTGGCCGATATAAGGGAGAATTAGCTCAATATTATTGTAAGGGCCGATAATTAAGGCACTAACATAACCTAAATCAGATTTAGGTGGCTAACGTTGAGAAGATGTAAGTGGACGAGTTTGCCCCTGAAAAATCTAGAAAAGAAAAGTGGTGAAAAAATAATTGGAAACCAAGAGCACTGTAAATCTCTTTTATCGCCATAATCAAAAAAGGAAAGTGATGAACTTAATTGCTGCGTTTTTGATTTTGATTTAAAGCTCACCAAATATTTCGTGTATCAAATCTGATATTATCAGAATATTTAACATTGATGAATATCTTTTGTCGCTGGGTATAAAACGGAAGAAGGTGATCCTTTGTATTGTTCAACAAACGCAGCAATTTAAATTTGAAAAGTTTCTGAGAAGGTGAAGTTTAATATAATTTGCAATACGATGGTGAAGAAGGCTGGCGAAGGATCTGGAAAGGATCAAGTGGTTAGTATAGTCGACTATATATAAATATTTTCGTCTTGTTGTAGTTAGGTAAATATATAACTAAATATAGCTGACTATTTTGTGCAGACCACGAAAGGATTGATGGTTGTTGTCATGTTGGGAGACTGGATTGTTTTGGGCACTGGTGTTTGGATTTTCAAGCCTAAGAAGGACGAGTTGTGCAAGTGTGTTATCCTGAGTTCGAGAATGCAATTTGGAGAGCTGGTTGGTTTAGTGAAGGAGAAGTTTAAGATTGCTTCAACCAAATCTGTGGAGCTGTCATACAGATGCCCCGTAGGGATGGTGATGTTCGATGAGGAGACTACACCTCCTGCGTCGATAGGCAGTGATGAGGATGTGATTGTATTTGAGCAGATTTGCAGTCATATCGAAAAGGTGACCTTGTGTGTAACGGTGAAGTGTATGGATGAAGTGAATGGAACTGGGGTCAGAAATAATCTCAGTCCAGAACTTGGTAAGTGTATGGAAGCTAACCAATTCGTTGATATATATTGGACTATTATATACTTAAATGATTTGAACTTTACTATTTTTGTGAAAATGGTGTAGTTGACTAGCGTATAGAATATCCCATGTTTGTAGTTGACTTTTGTTGATATAAAGTGAGTATCAGTATTTGTGTGGTATTCTAATAGCCGTATGATTAACGTATTTATAAAGGAACAAGGTCACATGGAAGCGAGACAAATGTGAAAGGTAAGGCTATCAATGTGGACGAGGGGAGGTTCGATGAAGGGTTGTCCAGCGATAGTGATTTTGAGGATGGTGATTGGCACAATTTCGCGTTGCTCGGTAGTGATGGCGAGAAGGATGCAACTGAGGATCCAATTCCATTCAGCAGAGAGGCTAGTGAATGCTCGCACAAATGGCCATGTTCTTTGGAGCTAGATGATTCCGGTGAGGATGCAGGAATTGAAGAGGACTTGCTTGGAGAGAAGCTTCGGCCATGTGTGCTGCAAAAATGTGCGGATGAGGCTTTAAATTCTGTGTTGGCACATGGAGTAGCCACTATGAGGGATGCACCGCCAGTTATGGAGGAAAGTGTAAATGTAGGTGAGTTACGTTTAAAAATTTGTTTGTGGTTTCAGTAGTTCACTATTCATCGATTACGTGAAACAATAGTCAACTATATTAATCGTTATAGTTAACTATATTTATATCTACAGATTCATGGTATCAACTTTATGTTAATTGGTTTAAACGTTTATTTGTGGAGGTGTTGAAGGGGCTTTATATGAGCTTGAGTATGAAGGTGATGGATTGTTCATTGGTCGAGTGTTCAGAAGCAAGGAAGACTTCAAAGTGAAGATGGCTATACATGCAATCAATGAGAAATTCCACTTCAGGACGCCAAGGTCAACCCCAACTTATGTGGAGCTGCTGTGTATTTCGAAGAGCTGTCGTTGGCGTGTATACGCATCAATGATTGATGAGTCTGGTAATTTCCAGATTAAAAGAGCTAACTTCAATCATACTTGTTTGATTGACGACCGAAGATACTATCATCGTCAAACAACCATTGATGTGATTGGGGAGTTAATGAGGGAGCGATTTCTTGATGGAAGAGCAGGCCCGCGTGCGTGCGAGATAATGAAGATTATGAAGCAAGAATTTGAAGTAAATATAAGTTACTGGAAGGCATGGCGCTGTCGTGAGGTAGCTATGGAGAAGGCGGTTGGGTCAGCAAAAGGGAGTTACGCCCTGCTACCAGCTTATCTATCTAAGCTTGGACAAGCTAACCCTGGTTCGGTAATTACCATGGAGATGGGGAACAACAATGGAGCAGCGACTTTCAAGTTCCTGTTTCTGTCATTTGGTGCATCCATTCAAGGGTGGAAGTACATGCGGAGGGTGATACTGATAGATGGGACACATCTGCATGGTCGCTATGGAGGTTGTATGTTGACAGCGAGTGCTCAAGATGGAAATTTCCAGATATTTCCGATCGCATATGGGATCGTTGACAGCGAGAATGATAAGTCGTGGGAGTGGTTTTTCAGCTGCTTGTCTAGGATTGTAGCTGATGCATGTGATTTGGTCTTTATATCAGATCGTCATGGGAGCATATACAGTGGATTGCAGAAGGTATGAGTAATATAACTATTAAATGAAACTGAAATAGTTAACTATACAGATACAGTAGGTAACTATTCAGATATAATAGTTAACTATACATATACAATAGATACATAGCTTCATATACTTTGTCTTCTGTACTTCTGCCCTTAAATGTACATGTTGCTTAAACAGTGCCGGTTTTTTTTGCTTTCAGGTGTACCCATCAGCTAGTCATGGCGCTTGTGTGGTGCATCTAGCTAGGAATATTGCAGCGCGCTTCAAAGGAAAGAGTTTGCTAGCTCTAATGGCTCTAGCTGCTCGAAAATTTACCGTTTCTGAGTTCTACAAAGTGTTTGGCCGATATAAGGGAGAATTAGCTCAATATTATTGTAAGGGCCGATAATTAAGGCACTAACATAACCTATATCAGATTTAGGTGGCTAACGTTGAGAAGATGTAAGTGGACGAGTTTGCCCCTGAAAAATCTAGAAAAAAAAAGTGGTGAAAAAATAATTGGAAACCAAGAGCACTGTAAATCTCTTTTATCGCCATAATCAAAAAAGGAAAGTGATGAACTTAATTGCTGCGTTTTTGATTTTGATTTAAAGCTCCCCAAATATTTCGTGTATCAAATCTGATTTTGCTGTTATTTTGATGTTAAAAATGTTAATTCAGCGGAACTCGAGGAAAGGAGCACGGTTGTGCACAAGGTGCCTTTGTAGAGGACACAATAAGGCTTCATGCAAGATGCCTATAAGGGAGCCGGGGTTGGGACTCTAAAATGAGAGTTTATTGCTAATGAGGTTGCAAGGAGGAGTACTTTTCTATTAGTTTTTGTTTTATGACATAGTAATAAAAGTTTCAAGTATTGTACTTGAATGTGAGATGATTGTTTTCTTTCTAGTTTTTGGTATGCGCTTTGAAAGCGTGAATATGAACTACGTATGATTCTATTTTGATTATTTTGATTGGTTTCCATTTTATGAAGTCAATTTTAAATTCATTTTGGAGGTTTTCATTTTGATTCAGTATGGTTAAGTAGCTGAGTAGTGTATAGTGCGTAATCACTAAAATAAGAATATCTGTAGTAGACTATTCGAATTTCTATAGTTAACTATTCAGAAGAATAAAAAAAAATAAGAAGAAAATGTCAACAACCAAAAGAGTACATATATTGTGAAATGCAAAATAGGCCTTGGAACTGAGTTTCGCAAACTAAACATTAAGAAGCGTATGTTTACGAACCATAATCCTCAAAATGATCTCGTAGAAAGTAGAAACGTTTCAAAGCACTAGTACCTAAGCAACTGGAGAAATACGTAAAGGCAAAGGGGAATTAAATTTCTGGTAAATCTCAACGCCGTAGTTCTTCCCAACGTTTATCAAACTTGCTTCGTCGAGGTTAGCCGAGAAAGTAAGTGTAGTCGATGCATGTAGCTCAAGAAGCAACACAGTCATGATGCCATGTGAACCTGCGTTAGATATGAAATAGTTAGCTATTTACAAGCGATCTGTCAAAATATAGTTAGCTATATAGAAGCAATTAGTTGAATATAAAGCTTCAGTACCTTTGCGTTTGATTTCCCATTCACCCGCATAGCGGTTGATAGTGAAGGGTTTAGTCATGTCTGCCTCCATTTCAGAATTGGTAGCACATTTGGTTATGACAAATGGTAACGACTCAGCAAGAGGTTGTAGCTCCTTCGTAAGTTCTTTGAGGTCGTTTTTTGTAGGGTCTGGTTGTAGTACGGTGATCTCATGGGAAGAAAGGTCGATGCAAAGGCCGACCCAATGCCCATGAATGATATATGGGCAGTAGAGACGCTCGACATGCGTGCACCATTGACAGTCCTTCCCAACATATTTTGAAACATTGCTAGGAATCTTGTAGTTTTTCTTCTTAGCATTTGGATACGTTTTGGAGACAGCCACAGCAAATTCGGCATCTATGAAGTCAATAGGCTTAGTAACTCCAACTTCAAAATCCTCCAAGAACCGGTCCCGAAGGAAAAAGATGAGATTACTCATTACCTGTGATTGAAATGGTAAACACAAAAATAACAAAAAATTTCATTTACAACAATTTGCCTTTTTATGGGAAATTGTAGAGGGAAGAAAGTTGACATACACTGGCTGATAAAGTCCTAGTCTGTTTCCACAACTCCATAAAACCAGCTTTGGAAACTGACAATGTTTGCCCAATTTTGACAGACCTGAAAAATAAGAATAATTGTAGTCAATTATTTACATTAAGATAGTCAAATATGCTACATGTTCTAACTGACCTTGTTTTTTCTATCATCTTGAGAAGCATCTCAAACATCACATCATTTACTGTAGGGATTGGGGTGGGATTAGTAAACAAAGCTAAGCTTCGGTTTTGTTGTTTGGTGGCTGGAATGGTTGTGTCTGGCAGGACTGGTGGCAGCTTCCTTTTTGATCTTAGTCTACAAGGACTGGTGGCAGCTTTCTTTTTGGCAGGACTGGTGGCGGCTGGAAAGGTTGATTGTTTAACTACTGCATTCGCAAGAGACACTCCATCCTGCGTAAGTCCCAAGGAGAAGGTGGGCGGTGCAAATGATACTTTCAACTTTTTCTGCCATTAAAAGCATGGAAGTAGTTCCATGATTGATGACAAGAACTAGAATATATAACATAATAGAGTGTAATGAAGATAGTCTTACATTTGGTTGTGCATCCTCTGTGTGGAGAGGCTGTGTACCACCTTTCTCAGTCATATGGGCATCATTAGGTGCTCCTTCATTGCCGAGTACTTCATTTACTACACCCATTATATTCTTCGTAACAAGTTCCTGGAGCAAATAAGAATACATAAATGTGCAGGTTGATGCAATACACAACAAGTTAATCAGACATATGTGTAATGGTTATGGATCAACTTACTTCTGTTGGAGATTTATCTTGTTGGATAGATGGTGTAACATCTTTAACGGACACAAGTGGATCGCTGGTCAGCTTGGCAAGATCAGCATCAAGAGAATCCTTGTCCAAAAGTGCATGTGTGAAAGACAAAGTTAGGTAAAGAAATAGTTAACTATATAAATTAACCTATGGACATGTCGTCTATTAAAGTAGTTGACTATCTGTGTAAATATGGAAAAAGTTGAAGATATGCTTACTTCTTCCGCTAACACAGGAGGATCGGTAGTCACCTTCTTCGGAGCAGCCTCAGTAGTACCATTGCCCCCATGAGGCTACCAGAAATAAAAGGATATGTAGATTAATAGTTCACTATAACAAAAAAAATAAAGTAAAGTGTATACACTTTAAAATAGTTGAGTAAACTAATTAATGGTTGGATTACCATTGCCATGCACTCATTTGTAGACTTTTGTTGCACCTTTAGTACATCAACTTGATCGGAGAGGACCTTTAGCTTGTCAGACATATCTTTTAGATCATTCTTAATAGCCACATCTTGTTCTTGGAGTAACCCAGTAAATTTGGTGTCAAACTCTTGTAGATTCTCCATCAACTTATCATAGTAGACAACTGGAACATGATAAATCATTGTAACTATTCAATATATGTAGCTAAAATCAAAAAAAAAACAGAAAGAGATTACCTGCTGAGTTGTCAATAAGATCTTGCACGTCGGCCATATTAAGAGGAGTTATATTCTCCGATCTTTGTCCCTTGATATTCTGAGATTTGTTTCCCTTTGCTTTTTTGTTTTTGCGAGGGCTCACATCTGGTGCAACACACTTGTTTTCCCCCTTTTTTGCATTGACATTATCCCCTTTCTCATCAGGCAAACCTGATGCATCAAGTCCACCAGACCAAGAAGCGTTTGTGAAGTTATGACTTTTCTCAAGAAGACCTATCATATAGTTCACTCTGTGATCCTCCTTATCTTTCGACCATGTTAAGTCTTGTCCATCTAGGCTTTCCGTAGGTAGAGTATATGTCACTTTAACCTGAGGCAAAAACATATTTGATTGAATTAAGTAATGAACTACTTTTGACACAAAGTGAACTATTAATACCCTGCAGTAGTGAACTATTTTTGATTAACTTATAGTCGACTATTAATTACTCCAGTAGTGAACTACTTTTGGACAAAGTGAACTTATTAATTCAGTAGTGAACTACTTTTGATTGCTTCTAATAGACTACAGTATAGTCGACTATTAATTACTCCAGTAGTGAACTACTTTTTGGCACAAAGTGAACTATGAATTCAGTAGTGAACTATCTTTGATTGCTCTTCTAATAGTTAACTATCCATTGACCATAACAAAGAAGAAATGAAAATGTTACCGTTTTGCCTGCATCAAGCTCTTTAACTAATCGCATAACGATGCTTTGTGGTTTCTCGGTTACTTCATTGTCAGATTCATCTTCAGAATCGACAATTTCCTTTCTCTTCGTGTTCTTCTCAGATGTTGCAAATGAGGTTATCTCAGGTATACAACACAATGCAACAAGCTGCAAACCATGAATAAACCCTTGAATTGCCATCGATTGTTGACAAATAGCGGATGCCTTTTTGGTCTGTATGCTCTTCATTGTGAAGGCAAAGCATTCACTCCCCCATGGATGTTGTAGAAAAACATCCAAGTCCTTAATCATTCTAACGTGTGATTCAATAATCCTAGCTGCAAAGAAAAGACAAGCCAATAGTTAAATACACTCACTTTCATCGACATGGAGAATTGGAACATATATAACAACAAATAAGGTTGAATCACTTACAATCACTACTTGTAGGTAAAAGGAGAATGTCGACCAGCAGCAAGCAAGCGAGCTTGAGTCTTTTCATAGCATCAACCTTTCTGGATTTGAGTTTCTTACATATCTGCTCTGGAGTAATCTCATCCTCCGATTCAAACAATTCTGACCAATATAGAGATCTATCTGTGCTATCTCCATCTTCTGGAACAACTACATCTTCCTCTTCGCCACCTATTGCCACTGCCACTTTAGATTTACCCGGAGGAGAAGAGCAATTCAAACCCGTAGCCACAGCAAACTCAAGTATCGAAAATCGGAAAGGTTTTCCGCCAAAAACAATCCAGATTTCGTGTTCCTTTTTAGTTTGCAATTGACGAGAAAGCAAGTAATGCAGAAAAACGGCAGAAGTCGAGACCTTGAATCCATCTTTGAGAAGTTTCCCAAACTGCAAGTTAAAGAGAATCTCCTTCTCCGCAGCGTTTCTGTCCAAAAATTGCATAATCGCGTGATAATATTTGATGAAGCAGTAAAAATTGACATTGCTCTTCAAGGGCTCGCAACCATATCGAAACATTCTCTTAGGTAATTTAGGATCTCCCATCTTCAAATATGTGTGATCTACAAAGAAATTATAAAGACATAAAGGGATTAGACAAAAAGGAGGCGTAATTCAAAGAATTTTAGAACGAAAAGTGGAGAAATTACATACTTTTAAGAGAAGAGAAGAAATCTGAGCGGCGGTGAAGAAGAGAGATGAAAAGGGCGAAGAGCTAGGGTAAAAAGCGAGATGAAAGTCTCGTTCCCCTTTTTGTTTTAATTTTTTTTTTTTTTTAATTTTCTTTTTATTTTAAATGTTAAGTATTAATCAAGTAAAAAATCAAAACACTAGGTAAGTATATTAGGCTACTTTTGGAATTTCAAGTATATAAATTGTTAGACACTTAATTAATAATTAGGTCATGTTAAATTATCAATTATAGCTACAAATAATAATATACATGCCTATTTCCCTTATTATATATATTTCGATTAATTTTTTTATTCATAATATATAAAATCACGACAAACTACTTGATCTACAATACAATGGAACCTTCCATAGATTTTCATCTTTCTACGATCTGTAAGAAACTGAAATATAAGCGAGTTTCGGATCTAGAAACATTAAACAATCACTTTCATAGTGTATATTATATCTTCCAAAAAAAAAAAAAAATCACTTTCATAGTTTATAGGTCTAAAGTTTTTTGCACTATAGGACCCCTAAATACGTGGTGCACTTTGTGAAATCGTCGCAAGTATTATCAAAACCCCGTTCCAAATCACTCTACTCCACTGGTTTAATTTAAAAACGTTTTTACATTGGGTTAATTTATCCAATAACCATTAAAAAACATAATTAAAAAAGTAACCAAAAACTATATATGTGGCACAATCACAACCCTTCAATTTAGGATTTTTGGTTACTCTTATAGTTATATTTTTTTTGGGTAGTTATTGGGTAAATTAACCCTTTTAAATTCAAAATCCTTTATCAACAAAACTAATATAAATAATCAATTGGTACATAAAGTTAAATTAAAATAGCTTCTGTCTGTTAAAGAGGTCAAACTCCCATCTTTTTTCTTTGTAAAAAATCTTGTTAGTAGGTCAAACTCCCAATTTTTTATAAAGAAAAAAGAATAACAATATTTAATTTTTGGATAACTTGAAAAAACCTTGTAAAAATAAAACTAACCTATAAAAGAGATCAAGTTTTCAAAATTAAGGAAACATACCATTTTTTAGATGTATAATTAAGAATTGAAATTATGAAGGTTTGAGCTTAAGATTTCGGTTTTACAGTTGGGCTATTTTGTTAGTTTAGAAAAATATAGATTATTTTCCTATGTTCAGTATCAAATTTAAAATATTTTCATATACTTTTTCGTCCTCTTGAAAAGAATTGCTCCCTGTAGAGAAAAATAAAAATGGAATATTCAGTCAAGCACTATAACAAAATTAAGAAGAAACTTCAAATTTATAAGTTGATCAAACCTCTTTCTCGAATACCAAATGACGGGTTCTCGTGTATAATTAATCCAAATTTCTTGTTTCCTTCCTGCTAGTTAAACAATTCAACCTATAGCAACGAACCACATGTAAAGAAAAAGATCATCATCACATATATATCCAACAAAAAAGTAAATTATTTTGATTAGAAACAAAAACTACCAAAAAAAGAGCGATACTCAGACTAATCCCGGCTCCGAAAAAGAAGATCTTTTATAGTATTCAGCGGTCTCTTGCACTCGACGTAACACTTTGGCTTCTAATGACACAAACTCAGCCATTGAAAAGCTTCTTCGAACTGTAAATTTATGGTTAGCCTTTGGTATACCACTAACAAATCTTTCAAGATTTTCACGTTTCTTTGCGTTTGCGATTGCGTGTGCTACACGTATCTCTTTTACCTGCTTGTTAAACTTTCGAAGCGTTTCCTTTTCACGACGAATCGCATCAGTATCGCGTTCAGACTCAAACTTAGACGCAGAAGGTTGCTGTTGTTGTTCTTCTTCTTCTTGAAACTTCTTCCAAAACTTGGGATCCCCTTGAGTTCTCTTATTATGTTGTTCCTTATCATATTCCGGAATATTGTTCCAAACCTGGGGATCATCTTTCCAAGAATTTTGTCTCTCGAACTTATTTTTCCTGAGAAGATTATCAAAAAGTTCTTTAGATTTTGGATCCATGAGAATATCATTAGAAGTCTTGAGCTTCCGAAATCTCTCGTGAGCATTGTTAGGATCATCACGGTTTTTTTATCAGGATGTAGTTTCAATGCCTTACACAAATAAGCTTTTCGAATCTGCTCCGTGTTGATCTTCACACCATCATCGTCTTCGCCATTAGGAGGTAACCCTAGAACCGTGTAGTGATTCACGAACTCAACCATTATTTTTTTTTTGGCTAAAGCAAAATATTGTTACCAAACATGATTTAGTTTAGTTAGACCATGTTTATCCATGATATTGTATCTGTATCATAAGTCCAAAACCATTAAAAAAGTATTAAAAACGTCTCAAACGGGTTTGGATCGTCTCAGCCCACTGAGACGTTCTGGTCGTCTCAAGCGGACATGTGTCGGCGCCCCATTGGACCGACGAAAAGATTTCGCCGCAACCCAAAAGAAAAAAATTCATTTCTTCTTCCTTCATCGTTTTCTCCGCTTCGAGAGAAAACGAAGGCGATTCCTTCTGTTCGTCGTCGGAGAAATCTCTTCGTCGATTTCCTTCTCTTGTCTCTTGCATCTCTTGTTCTTCTCTCTTCATCTTCTCTTCTCTCTGTTACACAAATCGGCGATTGATATCGGCGAGTCAAATCGACTCCGGGATTCAAATCGATTGATATCGGCGATTCAAATCGACTCCGCTTTGTGTTCTCTCTCATGTGTGGTCGCCGATTGGGTGATCTCTGTCGAATCCGGGATCTGAAACGACAGAGAGATGATGATTACGATGCGTGTAACTCCTCAATTCTTCAAGCTTCTCTTCCTCAATTGTTGGCGATGGAGTTCTGGGGTAAGAATCTTCTCCATTTCAACTCCTCACTGTCGTTTAGGTTTCTCGGTTTAGAATAATCTGTTCCCAACAATTTCATCCTTAGATTTTTGTTAAGTGTTAATCTCCTGCTACCTCGTGTGTGTGTGCATTCAATTAGAGTTTTGAGCATTTGAAATGGTGTGATAGGGTTCTACTAGAAGCTGTTTATTATTACATAATGATGTTCATGTTGGTTTTTTGTTTGAATGATGTAAACATGAGTTGAAGTTGAATCAGGGAAGCCACTTAAAATAACTCCTGAAGAAGACATCCTTGTTCACATATCTCAGGTTCGTATCAGAACTGCAAATTTTGTTACTGATGTGTTCTGATGTATGTTGTGATTTGGGGACACTTGTTTAGTAATTTTTGGTTATGGATTACACTTGTTTAGTAAATTTTGGTTCTGGATTACACTTGTTTAGTAAATTTGGAGTTCTGGTTTACTGATTTTGGTTCTGGTTTACTAATTTAGTAAATTTTGTTACTGATTGTGTTCTGATGTGTGTTGTGATTTGGGGACACTTGTTTAGGAAATTTTGGTTCTGGATTACACTTGTTTAGTAAATTTGGGGTTCTGGTTTACTGATTCTTGTGTATTGTGATTTGGGGTTTTGGTTTAGTAAATTTTGGTTATGGATTACAAATTGTTAGTTGTGTGGCTTCTCAATTGATAGTATCTAATGTTGTGTGTTTGATTTCTTTTCTTGTGCATTTACTGATTCTCTTTCTGTTATATTTGCTTGTTTGGAGGAAAATATTGGTCCAACCGAAGAGTAGACCCGATTAAATTTAGTTCTAAAAAAAAATTTATGCATATTTGTATCTTCTATATGTATATTCAATAATTTAAATATCTATAAATTTCAATAAAATTTAAAATATTTTAATTTTTTTTTTAAAGAACTCTATAAAGTCTCATGGATAAACACTTTTTTTTTATTCTTAATGAAACTCATAATGACACTTACATTATATTTATTAATATAATTAAACTTATAATATTTTTAAAGTCTCATGGATTAACATGCTATTAGTTTATATAACGAGAAGTGATTATTGTCTAAACTTTTTTTCCTTTTTTTTTTTTATTACTTTCCTTTACTTTTTTGTTGTCGTTGTTAAGTTATATATTTCCTTTTCTTTCCACCTTAGGTTTTATCAAAGTCGGTTTAAGGTTTGTACTATGCAAACAAAGATAAGATTTTCCTTTTTATTGGGTTTGACAAAAAAAAAATCATTTTTAACGAAAGCAAATATGTAATTAATAAGTAAATATAAACCCAAAACGTTATAGGAGAAATAAAACTACCGACTCTCTCTCTATATATATAGCAATTGATTAACAATAAGCAATAAGACACAAAAGCAGCAAATTCAAATAAAAGATTTAACCCACACTCTTTTTACATACGAGCAAGAAGAGAATGGAGACGACAATATCGAACTTGGTTTTCTCAACTGCGTGGGATGAAGAAGGAAACCCGAGAAGAACATCGACCGGTTCAAAGGAAACCTGGTCTGGTTTACGCTTAAACAGCTTCTCTTATGAAGAAACTAAATACAAACAACATCGTCGGATATATCTCGAGAGCTACAAGCTATGCAAACCATGTTGTCATCAAGGTGTTATTACCCTCAAGATCCATAAGGTGTTGTCGAACATCAGAAGTAAACTTGCTTTAAATTAGTTGACCAATTTCCCCGGTTTAGTCTCATCTAGACCGGTTTCTTCTTTCTCAAGTTTCGAATTGTGTATGTATTTTATTTTCCATTAAACATCACAATCGCTAAATTATAAATAAAAAAAAAACCGGATTGGATTCATCGTCGTCTCTTTCTTTGTATTTAGAGGCCCACGCTGTGGCCCAATTCTTTTCTTTTTGATTATGGTATACAAAAACCGGTTCAAACCAAAACATTACCATTGGTATATAAATCGAATCACAAATATACATCCTGGTTTATGGAAATTTCAAAGATACAAAAACATCAAACAAAAATCGACGGTACGATCTAAACCAAACGGAAACAAAACAAAACCAAACCGGAAATCAAGATCAGCAAACCAACACTTTTCTTAGCTACATTACTCACTGTACATTCTAATAAAGATTACTCAGCTTTTTTATAGTCACTCTTTTGAAGTCGAATCTGTTTGATTCAAACCATTTGCCTGACGATCTGAGTAAGGTCTAATGAACGATCGTCTCCACCAAACCTCGAAAGCTCTCTGAAGATTCGGACATCCATCTCCTCCGTTCAAAAAACTCCCGAGCCACAACAGCAATATGCTCTGCTGATCTTCCAACGGCAATGTCAGTATCGTCCGTCCGATTCCTTCCTCTACTAGTTTACCATCGAACGATCTGCAACCGTGTTGGAGCCAGTTATAGTCGTTGAACAATGGTTGCAACCACGTGGTTAACAGCAAAAGCCGAGTGTCTTTCGAAGGCAACAATTCTCCTCTCCCAATCCCTATGAAGAGCCTAGAGGTTACACGGCTTATGTGGTAACGCGACATTAAAGGAAGCTTCTCGTGTAACAAAGCGAGCTCCTTTTGGTTTGCCCATGTGATTGAGAATTCTTCCGCAGCTTGTCTTTCCGCTAATACATCGAGCAGCCATGTGAGGTTATCCGCTTCCACCGCTATCTGTTTAGTATCCATCTCTGGTTTCTCTCCTTCGGAAGCTTGTCTAAACAGAGACAAAACTGAGTCTAAGCAGTTTTGGCACGAGGAATAGATCGTTTCGTTCAAGTTATCAGCTACATTGGCCCCATTCTGTTCCCTGAGAAGCTTCAGGACAATAGATTTCATCTCACGCCGACTTTTTTCCTCTTTGCTTCTTAAAACAAGCTCGATAATGCGAGAAAGCGTCTCTTTTGGTGGATCCACAGCATTAGAAGCAACTCGTTTGAGAACAGGCGTGACACCAACTCCTCCTTCGGATTTTAATCTGAGAATCGACGAAATAACTTTCTCCTCTTCTTCTTCCCCAACCCAAGGCACAGCTTCTAAGTAATCCAAACAAGATTGAATACATGAACTAAAACCAAGAAGCTCTGCAACCTGCAATAACAACAACTAAATCCTTAAGAAAATTCCCTAAACCTCTGAAGTTACCAAATTGAGTCATTTCTATAAACATCAACTAATCCTTACACACTCCCTTAAGCTCTAAAGTTACCAAATTGATTCATTTCTATAAACATCAACTGATCCTTAGATACTCCCTAAAGCTCTAAAGTTACCAAATTGATTCACCAAAATGATCTTCATAAGACAAGAATCTAAAAGAGGGATTTAGCTGCAAAATACCTTGAGGACACGAAGGACTCTGCTTACATTCTGTTTCATAAGCCGTTGCTTCATATCTTTACAATACATAAGACCAATGGTCTCAACATAAATCTCTGCATCTTCACAGCTTTCAATCTCAAGACAAGCGAAAACCGAATCTTTCTCTGCTAGTTTCTTAGCAAAGAAACTACTATGATCAACTAAAACTTTCTTATGAACACTAAGCTTCACACAAAAGCCTTGTTTCCCTACCAAAATCACTTTAGCATCACTACTTCCTGGTTCACCAAACTCAATCGCTACTTTTCTTGGTAAAGTCTCAACCTTTTGCCTCTGTGGTCTCTCTTGAACACTCACCGGAACAGCAATACTGTGTTGATGGGTCTCGAGATTACCCGAATTCTGTCGTTGTTCATCGGAAGCAATGACGGATCTAATAGTCGTCGACGACGGTTTCTTCTCCTTCTCCTTCTCCGTCGTCGAAGTCGGAATCGTTCTGGGTTTCGGAGATTGTTTGTGTTTGTTGAGAGAGTGATGAGATTTAAGAGTCTTTTGAAAAGCTACAGGAGAAGGACAGCACCAGAAACCTTCAGGTGTTACTGCTACTGGAACATTCCTAATCTTGGTCTGACCTTGTTCTACTTTCGCTATCTTGATCTCAGCCATTGTTGATACAGAACAGAGAGAGAGAGAGAGAGAGAGAGAGAGAGAAAAGCTTTCGACTTTCACACCATTAACGGAAATAAAAGGGACCCAGAAATCTAAAATCACAAAAACAGAGAGGAATTTTGAGAATTTGGGGAAGAAACAAGAGAAACCCTAGAAAGATATAAGAAACCAAGAAGCTGTGTAGAATGATTTTGAAGGTAATTATGGGTGTTTGAAGAATGTAAAGGAGCAAGCTTTACCCTAAATATCATTCATTGGAATTTCAAAAGAAGAGTAAAAAGCCAAAACACAAGAAAGGAAGAGAAAGAGATACATCAAATGGCCTTGTCTCTACGATTCCTTTATCTTCACTTTACCTTTGTCTCCTTCACTCTCTCTCTCTCTCTCTCTCTCTCTCAATCGCATGATTTTGATGATTACATGTAATTTGTGGGCCTTGAACCAAAAATATTCTTCTTTCTCTCTCTCTAAACATTACTTTATTATATATCTCACTCATCAGTGACCAGACAGCCACGCCATCTTCTCTCTCATCTTCTAAATCGTTATTGATGTTTAAAGGACTAAAGAAGGACTAATCAAGATTTTTAAAGTTAAAGTGGTTATGTGTTTTTCTCCATGTTCATGTGGGGACTCTGTCTCTTTATTTTTGTAAATCTTGAGTCTTGATGATGCTTACAAAACAAACCATCACTTTCTTGATTTTTTTTTTTTTTTTGATTTAGCACTTTCTTGAATATTTGTGTACGTAGATTATGCACATGCCATGATGTATTAGTTTGGATTATAATTGGTAACAAGAATCATTAATTAGTGGAACCTTATAGGCTATAGCTGTTTTTTATTCTTCTTTAAAGGCTATAGCTTAAACCTTGTTTTTTTTTTTAATCGAAGAATATAAAATATCCCATAATTGGTTAGTCGTACAAGATATCTGTTATTTAGTTATTTAGATTGTGAGCTCCATAAATTTAGGGGGTTGGTTGGATAGTTAGATTATTTTGTATAGTTTGTCCGCAGCTTCGCATACTAGACTTACCTTTATGGTTGAGCAAAAGCTGCAAAACTATTGGGAGTTACATTTACAAATCTATTAATCAATATTTTATTGTACTGCTGAATTTAATTTTAATCTTGTATACGTAGATCAAATATATCGCTGAATTTGTTTATTTTGCATAGGTATATCACATATATTGCTGAAGTTGTATATGCGATATGAATAGCAATTTTTGGTGAGAAAACTATATTTTGTTTGTCACAAGAATACTACGTTCAGTTTAAAAAAAAAAAGAAAAAAAGAATACTACGTTCAACTAAATGAAGCTTAGGCTAATGACGTTTTTTAAGATTCTCTAAAGATTGCATTTCGTGAGATTCCTATTTCGATAATCGTTTGGGAAAAATATTATTTTTTCGGGATAAATCACATACCCATCTTTGGTCGAGGAATACTATGTGATTAAAGAATGAGATAACTTCTTTCTGAAAAGAAAATAAAACAAGAGTGGCACGTTCGAATTTCATTCGTAGTTAGAGGGTTCAAGATAAATAAAATAGTTAGAGGGTTCATAGTTATATTGTGTTTGAGTTATGCTGCATGAGTTGGGAAAAAAATGGAAACACATGACAAAGAAGATTTGATGGCATTTGCTGGAAGCTAGCCCACGAAAAAATCATAAGGACTATTGATGCCATGTGTTCCCACTTCATTCCAATGCCAAATAAATTAATAAATCCTTTTATTGCAACTAAATTAATAATTTCCCACATGAACATAAATAATAGACGAAGCTAGTCGAATAAACCAGGAAATGTAATGGTATCATTTCATCCTCTTATGTTATAGTTTACTAGACCGAAATCATCGAATATTCAAATATGGGCACTTAGTTCTATTTGTAGCTTACAAAACAAATTAGTAATTACTACTTGTATGTAAGAGAATATTATTTGTCTAAATTCATTAACTGATTAAATCGTATTAACTTACCAATCCACTGAAGAGTGTCGATATATTATAATATTGGGTTGATTTCCCCCACCCCCCCCCCCCCCAAAAGTCCAGGAACTGCGAGGGAAAAACTGAAGTTATTTCATTTAATGTTCAGTTGCTGGGAACAAAAAGTGACATGAACCAATTCCATCCCCATGCTTGAAAGCGAACCACATTTTGGATTTTTTGCTCAATCGGTTTTCCCCCAACTTAATTACTTGTAGTTGCTTATATCTATTTTTTGTTATCTTAAAATACACAATAAAATACAAGCTTTAGATTTTCGACTTAATCTTGCGAAAAATATATTTTTTTCTCCTTAATATAAAGAAAAATAACTAAAATATATATTTTAAAGAATTAAAAGTAACTGAATTAATAATTTTTGGGTGGATTTTCGTATGTTAACTGGAGACCAGTGAACTGATTGTAAGTCTATGTGAAGGGTAAATTCTCCCCAATTAATATCTAAATGATGTTTTTAAGGTTTGCAAAGCTATGCGATAAACCACCAAACGATAAGATCTCAAGAGAGTTTTATTAGCTGTTTAGAAAGCTGTTACAAGAGATGTTTCCTGTAAAATGTTTCGATCCCCTTTTTGGGTGAGTACAATAAGCTATATATAGTGAAATATCTAAAATGGGCCAGCTAATAAAATGGGCTTGGCCCATTAAACAATAAATCTAATTTAGGCCCATTATCCCATTAAGCCCATTTTGCTTATGGGCTTAATGTCATTTTGGACCTATATTGACCTCGTCGCTATATCGATCTCACATGGGTGAAATCTGACCCCTACAGTTAGCCCCACAGCTTGGTAGTATCGAGTTATGATGATGCCAAGGTAAAAGTTTATAGAGTCTGAGATCGATATGTTGGACCGCGAAGTTGCCAGGCGTGGACGTCTTGTCATCAAACTCGGGAAGTTCTTGTTATTCCGCGTCGAGCTGATGTCTGCGTGTTTTCCTGGGCTTGTTTTCTTTTTCATTGTCTTAGGAGACTGAGGAGGTTGATGGTCTTGTTGCATTAATGGGCTTTGAGGCCTGCTGGAAAATTTCAGAAATTTTTCCAAAAACAAAGTGATTTTATGAAATTCTCCAGATATAATAAATAAGTCTGCTCCCCTAGAGTTATTTTCCACTAATTCACTTTTTTCCTAAACACAAGGTAAAAATCATCTCCTTTCTGCCTCTTTATTTTATTGTTATTATTTTTTTGTAGGTTTTTTTTTTGTTTTCTCGTCTATCTCCGGTAAAACCGCCGTCGTTACTCCCGTCGCCGGCTTGCCTCTCCTCCGACGCATCTCGATCTCCGGCAAAACCTGTTCACGTCGGGACGGAGCTTGCAAACGAGTCGGCGACGAGACTCTACCACCGTCAAGCTCGTGATGGACCGCGGCGTCGTTGAGCTCCATAGCGATGAGCTTCGGCAGGGCAGCGTCGCGAGGAGAGAGAGAGAGACCAGCCGCGTGTAACCGCATGTTCGAGATAAGCCGCAGCGTGTGACCATCGGTTCGAGACCAGATCCGACTACGACGAGGCAGCAGAACTACGACGAGGCGGCGGAACGACGACTCCAGCGAGATCACAAAAAGGGAGAGACAGAGTCGGAGAGGACGCGATCGGTAAGGAGAGAGAGAGAAGACAGCAAGGCGACGACGAGATTCTGGCGAGATCTGGCTATTGAGAGATCTAGCGAGTCGACTCAGTGAGTTAACTAGGCCGAGTTGACTCACTGAGTTGACTCGGCCGAGTTGACGCACTGAGTTGACTCGGCGATTTTTTTTTTTTTTGCGACTCAGTGGTTCAAGTACTTGGTAGCAAGGCTGGCTTTGTGGAGCAAAATTGATTTGGATCGTTGATCTTTGGTACAGCGGAGAGGTGAATTTAGGAGGATGGTTTCTGATTTCACGAACTCGCAGCTTGACGATTCGCGCGCAAAGGACATCCGGAGAGATGGTCGCTGGTCCTTTCCTTCTCGGAAGGAGAATGGTTCTTTCGCCAGCATCCGACACTGGTAGTTCGTCGAGACCGGTCTACTATGACACTCTAGTCGCGGTTGATGAGGTTACTGATGAGGTTGTTGTTTGTCCGGCTGCCAAGAAGCTGATAGCAAAGCGAAGAGAAACCGATCCGCCTGGATCCACAATGTCAACTCTAAAATCTTTGGATTCCCTCAATGCTTGCTTTTGTTTTCCCGACGGAATTGAGCTAGTTGTTCTTTGCTCAGATGCATGGGCAGATCATCCTCCAGAGGGCTACTTCACTCTGTATGAAGCATACTTTTATGCGTGCTTCCTGCGGTTCCCGATCCCTGGCGCTATTCTTGACTTCTTATGGAGGACCAACCTTGCTGTTGCTCAGATCACGCCTAGCGGGATGCGCCACTTGGTCGGGATTATGGTACGCAGCTATGAGTATGGCTACAAAGTCGGAGTTGACCATCTGTTGAGTTTTCTGGAGGTTGGAAAAACTAGCTCCAAGAACAAACTCCTTTATTTCCTTAAGGGTAAACCGGATCTCCAAGTCGTCGGGAATTTTCCCAACATAGATCGTTTTTGGTCGGAAAAGTTTTTCTTTGTGAAAATCAATGAAGCATCTGTTGGCTGCGATCATCCAGACATGCCTCAAAAGAGATGGGGGACTCGCGGTAGCAGACCCTGCCGTGTTCTTGTGTTTAGCTTACCATTCCTTGATGGTTTTTAAAGCCACCGTTTCTTTGCTTGCCTACATACGGAGGTTCGCGATTCTAACCATTTTCTCGTGTTGTTGTTTTTGTAGTTTTGAGTCGCATTGAGAGGTTGCCGAGTGACTTATTCGTTCTTCGCGACATACTTACTGCTGAAAAGTATAGCTAGAAGGAAGACTTTTCTTTACGCAGAGTCAGAGAAACTCGTGCTCGTTGCTTCGGAGTTACTTTGCAGATTTCTTTGCCAGAGATGCCGGACAACGTGAGGAAACCCTCTGCTCATAAGAGGAGAGCTGCTGAGGCCAGAAGAGGATATAACGCAAGAGTGTCAGTTCCAAGAGCAAACACTGCTGGAACCCTTGCACCCAGGCAGCGTCGTCCAGCGTTGGAGAAAAATGATGTCATCATCACTAATCCTCGATCTAAACCATCGTATAGGCGTCATGATGATGCGCAGGGAAAGGATGATGATGCTGGGGCAAGTCGTAAGCGTTCCCGAGAAGACAGGGGCAAAGATATTGCTGGCGGAGAAGGCCTAAGCAAATCAAGGCGCGCATCGACTCCTTGACGTGATCACGTGGCAACAGACTCATCCTTTCCTTCCGGTTCTAAAAGATCTTTTAGCAGTGCCAAGCTGGCGGCGTCGCACCTGTCCAAGATCGTCTACACAGGTACTGAGTTTCCCCCTCCAGAACAAATGTCAAGAAGAGTTCTTACTCAAGCATGGCCCTCGGCTGCATGACGGTAAGACTCCGCGGCTACTCTTGTGGGATAGCGATTTCTTTTTTCTTTCTTTTTGATTTTCTAACTTTTTTTGCGTGATTCGTTTCTCTGTTTGGCAGTTCCTTTCTTCGCTTAATAAGGTCGCGATTGACTACGAGGTGACTGTTCGCTCACTGACTCGTCAGCTTGCTAACGTTCAGAAGGCTTGTGACGATCACAAAAAGCAAAAAAGGGACGCGGAGAATCGCGTTGTTACTCTTGAAGCTGCTATAAAGGAAATCAAGGATAGGCATCTCGAGATGGATGAAACATTTACAGAGTCTGAATCCGAGAATAAGCATCTTCAGAAGGAAGTCTCTGACCTTACTACCCGCTTAGATGTTGCTGCCAAACTTCAAGATGCGGCTGTGCAACGAGCTGTTGACGAAGCAAAGCACGAACTGGCGGCAAAGTATGATGCGAGGATTGTTCGTGCTACGGAGAAGATTAGAGCGATCAATGGCCAACCAAGGATTGACATAATTGATCTTGCTGAAGTCCGGAGTAACATTGAGTTCGTAAAGTTGCTTCATAGTGACATGGCGCCTGATCTTGGCGAAGAGTTAGTTGAGCTTGAAAAGCAGGAGGTAGACCTACCACTTGCAGATGAGGTGTTTGCTAATCATGTGCGCAAACTTGAAGGGATCATTAAGGATTCGCCGATTATCGCGACTGATGATCGAGTTGAGGAGTTGAACGCTGATGCCGTTGAAGATGAGGCTGGCTCGGATTTGAGATCCTCTAATTCGTCAAGCGATGATGATTTGTCAAACTCTGTGGCAACGATTCCTTCTGAGCAGGCCATCGAGATTGTTGACGATGTTAACGAGACCGCGCCTTAGTTATGTTTTTTTTTATTTTAGCGTTTTCTCGCTTTTTTATTTGACTTTGGGTTTTGTATTTGATTTAGCTTGGATTTTTATCTTATTTCGAAAGGGATGATATACGAGTATGGTTTTTTGCAGAGTTTACCTTTCAAAAAATGCCATCAGCTTAACGTTTCATAATTGTTATGATTTAAACTCTTTCACAGTTTACAACGGTGTGTCTTGAGATGATCATTCTGGTTTACAAATATTTTTCCGTGAAAAAATTTCGCTCCAGCAATGAACACAAGATTTTGACCAGCGAGCCGTGTGCTGGGTTTTTAGATGAACATTCTGGTTTATGGATATATTTCCGTGAATAAGTCCGCTCCAGCAATGAACACAGGATTTTGACCAGCGAGCCGTGTGCTGGGTTTTTGCGATGAACATTCTGGTTTACGGATATACTCTTGTGAACAAGTCCGCTCCAGCAATGAACAAAATTTATATAGCGCACTTTAATCCGCTGGGGATGTAGAGAGTTCGTCACTGTGGCCAACAACAACGAGTTAACAAGGAGAAGAAGTCTGTTTCGGAGAAGACTTTGAATGAATATGCAAGTGAAAACTTGGATTCTTATAATTGATTTTTGATAAGTTTGCAAGTGAACACTTGGCTTTTGATAAATTTGCATGTAAACACTTGGCTTTTGATAAGTTTGCAAGTAAACACTTGGCTTTTGATAAGTTTGCAAGTAAACACTTGGCTTTTGATTGATTCAATACGGCAAACCGTGTACAAGGAAGGGAGTATACGAGTATACGTACCCATTCCTCCCCTTTTTAAGGAGGGGGGCAGCTGTACCCATCCGAAAATGGGTTGCCTACGTACCCTTTGCAGGGATCAAGCCGCCCCGTAGTTCAAGTGAAGTAATCTAATGATAGTACTTCTTTAGGTGCATCGCGTTCCACGACCGTGGTATTGGGACGTCGGTCATGCTGGCGAGCCCATATACGCCTGGTTTGATGACTTTGGTTATTTTGTAATGTCCTTCCCAGTTTACTCCGAGATTTCCGGCGTTCCATTCGGCTGTGTTTTGGAAGACTTTTCGGTGAACCAAGTCTCCTTCGTGAAACGGGCGCGGCCGAACGTTTTTGTTGTAGTACCTTGCCATGGCATTTTGATAGTTCTGGATTCGGATCAATGCTTCATCTCTTCGTTCGTCAATCAGGTATTGATTATCGACCAGCATCATGTGATTCAGCCCTTTTTGTAGAGGAAATAGTCGGCGGCGAACACCTGAAAAGTGTATTTCTGGTGGAATCACGCACTCCGTTCCGTAGATAAGAGCAAATGGGATTTCTCCTGTGGCCTGCCGCGGGGTTGTTCGATGAGACCATAGGACTCCTTCCAACTCATCTGCCCATCGTCCTTTCTTCGCATCAAGTCGCTTCTTCAATCCTTCAACGATTAACTTGTTGATCTCTTCGGCCTGACCGTTCCCCTGTGGGTACCTTGGTGTGGACTTACTGAGACGGATTTTCCATTTCTCGCAGAATCCCTCGAATCTAGCAGAAATGAATTGAGAACCATTATCTGTAACAATCTCGTAGAGAACTCCATGGCGGCAGATTATATTCCTCCACACAAAATCTTCGACTTGGGCATCTTTTATGCTGGCGTACGATCCCGCTTCGACCTAATTTAAAAGTAGTCCGTCAAGACTAGCAAAAATTTCTTCTGTTTGGAAGGGTGCATCGGTCCAACGATATCCATAGACCATCGCATAAATGGGTATGGTGACGTGATGGATGAAAGTACTTCGGCGGGCTCATGGATTATTGGAGCATGGCGTTGACATTTTTCGCACTTGGCTGAAATTTTTTTGCAATCTTTGATCATAGTCGGCCAATAGTAGCCATGTCGTTTGATCTTTACAGCTAATGCTCTTCCGCCAGAATGATTGCCACACGATCCGCCGTGGACCTCTTCCATTATGCTTCGAGATTCCCTTCCTTCAACACTATTCAACAAGGGGCCCGAAAAACTCCATTTGAACACGTTTCCGTCGAGTAACATGTAACGAACAGCTTGGGCTTTCAGTTTGTGGGCTGCCATTTATCTTTAGGAACGACGTCGTCGACGATATACTCCCGGATGCGTCCGAGCCACCCCGCGTCGCAGCCGTATTCCTTTGCATGTGTATTTTCTGTGACCGGGTTGGGGAGGCAGTTCCTTCTGCTAAGGATGTTGGGCCCGCCTCTGAAGGCAGGCACATTGCCCAAAAGCGGTTTGTCATCCAGCGGCTCGTCTTCCTGGATGGACGCATTGCTGGGTAATTGCTCGCTATGTAATATTGATCCATCAGTTTGAGAGGGCTCACAATTGACATCCATCATCTCCGGTTCGTCCAAAGCTATGTCTTTTGTTGAATCACCTGTTGTGGCACTGTCTTTGTCTGCCGCGATGGGAATTTGTTCGCAGGTTGCTCCTTCGGCGGGCTAGTCGATGTCTTCCATCTCAATGTCTGACCCCTCACGGGGCGTGTCGCCCTTATCGGCCAGGGCTTTCTTAGCTTGTGAGCGGGTCACGACGTTCGCCATTCTGGGTGGGTTTATGCTTGGGTGTTCGATGTGTTCGACTGGGATGATCCATCTCAGCTCTGAACTAGATGTTGACGCCAACACTGCCAATGCGTCCGCCGATGTGTTCTTGCTGTAGGGTATTCTTGTCAAGCTGAATTCATTAAATTGGGTTGCCAAATCCTCTACTATTTGTAAATATGTTTCCATCCGCCTGTCTTTTGCGATATACTCTCCGGTGAACTGATTGACGACGAGCTGCGAGTTGCAAAACACGTGGAGGTGGTTGATTTTGAATCCTTTGGCAAGTCGTATTCCCGCTATCTGAACTTCATATTCTGCTTCATTGTTGGAAGTTCGAAAACCCAGTCAAAAAGATTGCTCAAGTATTTCTTCAGTGGGAGATGTCAGGCGTATCCCCACTCCAGCTCCATTATTAGACGACGATCGGTCGACATGGAGTTTCCAGACCGAAGCTGGTTCCTCTTTGCCAAGATTATCCTCTGGTAATTTGATCAGAAAATCCGCCAGAACTTGAGACTTGATGCTAGTTCGGGCTCTGTATTCGATATCATACTCACTAAGTTCAATTGCCCATTTTGCAATTCGTCCTGACTGGCTTGGACTATATAGAACGAATCGAAGCAGAAATGTGCTGAGGACTACTTTCGAATGGGACTGAAAATACGGCCTTAGCTTTCGAGCTGACATTAGAACGGATAAGGCTAACTTTTTTATCTGAGGATATCTCGTCTCGGCGTCGGTGAGGCTTTTGCTGACATAGATGATAGGCTTTTGCTCGCCTTGCTATTCTCTGACGAGGACTCCGCTGACCATTGTTTCGGATACAGCAGTGTATAGGAAAAGCGGTTCTCCCTCCGCTGGTTTGGCTAGCACTGGAGGGCTCGACAAATACTTCTTGAGCTGTTGAAAAGCCTCTTCGCACTTTGCCGTCCACTCAAAAGGCTTCTTCTTCTTTCCAACTTCTTTTTTCCCTCGCAGAGTGTCATAGAATGGCAGACACTTGTCGGTTGATCACGAGATAAACCTGTTAAGTGCGGCCACTCTTCCAGTGAGTCGTTGCACTTCTCGCTCTATCCTTGGCGATGCCATGTGGATGAGCGCGTCGATCTGTTTTGGATTTACTTCAATGCCTCGGCGAGTTACCAGATAGCCCAAAAATTCTCCAGATGTAACGCCAAATCTGGACTTAGCCGGATTTAGTTTCATGTTATGGAAGTTCAGCCTTTCGAAACACTTCTCCAAGTGGGCTATGTGATCTTCTCCTCCAAGGATTTCACCAGCATGTCATCGATGTAAACTTCCATTGTTTTGCCGAGTTGATTAGCAAACATCATGTTTACTAAGCGTTGGTAAGTTGCGCCAACGTTTTTAAGGCCAAAAGGCATTACCTTATAGCAATATATTCCTCTGTTTGTGATAAAAGCCGTCTTATCGCAGTCTTCAGGTTTCATGAAGATTTTGTTGTAGCCGGAGAAAGCATCCATGAATGACAACATCTTATTGCCTGTCGTTGCCTCGACGAGCCGGTCTATATGCGGAAGAGGAAAACTGTCTTTGGCACAAGCTCTGTTTAAGTCGGTAAAATCTACGCATACGCACCACTTGCCATTTTTCTTCTTCACTACAACGGGATTCGCCAACCAATCGGGGTATTTGATTTCCGTGATCGAGCCAACTCGTAGCAACCTTTCGACCTCGTCGTTAACTGCTTTCGCCCTCTCTGGGCCGAGCTTCCTTCTTTTCTGCTTGACTGGTTTAAAAGTTGGATCGACGTTCAACTCATGGCTTGCTACGCCGATGTCTATCCCGGGCATGTCCTCTGCTGCCCAGGCAAAAGTATTCACGTTCTTTTTCAAAAAGTCGACGAGTTGCTCTTTGATTCCTTTGCCTAGGTCAGCCCTGATTTCCACACACCTTTCGGGGTGCAGCTCGTCGATGCCGACCATAACAATAGGGTCGCAAGTCGGCCTAACTTCTTTTGCGCGATCCTCCGTGATCTGTAGTTGCTATAAGAGTTTGGAGAGCCCCCTCACCGGCTCTTTGTCCATTTTTATCTTCTTATGCTCCTCCTTTTTGGTATCTTCAGTAACGGGCTTTCTCATTCTGTGCTCCGTCAGGAAACACATGCGCGATTCTTTCTGCCTCCCAAAAACGGTTTTTAAACCTTTTGGTTTGGGAAACTTCACGCAGAGATGATATGTCGAGGCGACTGCTCGCATTAAGTTCAACCATGGCGTTCCCAAAATAGCGTTGTAAATCGCTGGATGTCTGCCACTTCAAATTCGATAGTCTTGGTCATCCCTCCAGCTCGAACAGGCAGTCGGATTAGTCCTATAGTCATAGTTGTTTTTCCAGAGAACCCGGTGAGCGGCTTTGGATATGGCTTGATCTCGGATAAATTGATGTTCATTTTTTTAGAGTGTCTTTGAAGATAATGTCGACGATGCTCCCCGTGTCTATCAGGATTCGGGCTACGTCACAGTCGCCGATGACGAGCTCGATCACGAGCGGGTCGTCGTGTGGCCAATCTATCCCCGCAGTCTCAGATTCTTCAAACGAAATCACGTCATTAGGAAATTTTGAAGGGGTTTGAAGATTAATGTTGACCTCGGCGCGCTGCTGAAATGCTTTTATAAATGAGACGGTGTCCACACAGTAGTGCGACCCGCCCATTATCATGTTGATGCGCCTCCTGGTTTCAGGGGGTGGACTCTCGCTGCCTTGCCTTCCGCGTTTCGAGAGCTCGCCGTTGGCCTTTTCCTTATGGTCTGCTTCAAAATCCTTAAGAGTAAAATCTCCTTTAAGCTGGCCAGCCGCCAGTTTTGCTGCGAGCATGCGACCGAGATTTCTACAGTTGGCAGTGGAATGTCCGTGGATTCGGTGATGATCGCAATTGGCTACCTCGTTGTAGGATCTTTGTCCTCTAACCCAAGTATTGCTCATCATGCCCCTTCCACGGCTTATGCCCCTTCCTCTACTGTATCTGGGCGAGTCCACTTTAAAATTGTGGGCTCCCCGGAATCCTCCTTCATGTTGCACGAATCCGCCAGACTGATTATTCTTCTTATTGCTTTGTTGGCTCTGATTCTGGGAAGGAGTGCTAAGTTGTTTTGTCTTTCCGTGTTTTTTCGCCAATAACTACATTTCTTCTTCGTTCCTTGTGAACTTAGTTGCTCAGTGGAGGGCGTCCTGAATTGTTGCCGACTCATTCACCATTATTTCCTTGCAGAAATCTGACTCGTACCAGAGTGCTTTCCTTAGAGCCTCAAGGGCCGACGAGTCGTCAACGCCTTTTACTCTTAACAGGATGGTCTTGAATCGCTCGATGAAGTTGCGGAGGGACTCCGCAGGCCCCTGTGTCATTGTCCATAGGTCGGCTCCCAGAGTTCTTCGCTCTATGAATATAGCGTATTGTTTGAGGAAGGCCGCGGACAACTGGCTAAAACTATCAATGGAGTTACTCTTAAGCCCAGCAAACCACTCGAGAGCTGGCCCTTTGAGGTGTTCAACGAACAGATGGCATTGACTAATATTCTTTTCATCTCCTCTGAAGTTGGCTTGTCCCATCGCTATAGTGAAAGCGGTGATATGATCTGTTGGATCAGAACTCCCTTCATAGGTTGACACTTTAATCTTTCCAGGGTCAGACAACCTTGCTTTTGAGATGCGAGCCGTGAAAGGTGTACGTTGCGCTTCTTCAAGCACTCGATCAATCTCTAGCGCCGTGCTGGTTGCTCGATCCATTTGTGAGCGCATCACCTTTAGATCCATATTAGTTCGGTACATAGAGGCACAGAGCTCGTTTAATTCGTCTTTCTACATTCGTGGTGCGACTCTGCAGGTTTCAGCGGCTCGCCGTCTTTCCCAGTGGAGACGTTTTTTCTCTTCGGAGGTTCGCTGTGTCTCTCAGCGGAGACGTTCTTCTTCTTCGACGAGCTCAAAGGCGTATTGCTCGTCTCCTGGGTAATAGGTTTGTCCTGCAATCTTCTGCCCTGGTTCGTTAGGCTCGTCAGAGTCATCCTCTTCGGCGTCATCCTCAAGATCGACCACTGGCGTAGGTTTGCCAGCTAATGCCGAACCGCCATGTAGTGCTGTTTTGCCGACCAATGTCGAACCGCTAGGCTGTGTGGGGCCTACCGCCGATGTCGAGCCGCCGGCTATTGCTTTGCCTTTGTTGATGTCTCGTCCTCCACTTCCGGGAGTCGGTCAGCGTTTAGATGGAGCGGATGACGTCGACGAATTTTTTGAGCTTCTGAAGGCGTGGAGAAGTTAAGCGTTGTCGAGGCGATACGGTCCACGACTTTGGGTGTAAACCTCGTCGCTTTTTCGTGACTTGCCGCGGTTAAGGAATCCATCCGGTTTTTCATTGTGTTGTTGAAGTTGTCGTGTTCCCTTGTTTCCTAAGGATTTCTTCAAACATTCCCTTTATCTGCGTGATCTCCGTGGTGAGCTGCGATGGTTTTTCTGTGGGCTTGTCCCGTGCGGTGTTGTTTCCTCCGGGCGCATTCGCGTTTGTTTCAGGATCGGTGATGACTTTGGGTGCGTTCGCGTTTGTTTCGGAGTCCTTGGTTGCGGATCCGTCCATGGCGAGTTGTTGAGGGTTGTTTTCGTTGTTGTCTCCCTCGAGAGTCCTCTCTCCTAATCTCAGCGCGGTGGTCTTTGAGAAGCTTCACAAGGTCCCCACAGTCGGCTCTAAATTGTGGATGGTAGATTCTCCCCAATTAATATCTAAGTGATGTTTTTAGGGTTTGCAAAGCTATGCGATAAGCCACCAAATGATAAGATCTCAAGAGAGTTTTATTAGCTGTTTAGAAAGCTGTTATAAGAGATGTTTTCTGTAGAATGTTTTAATCCTCTTTTTGGGTGAGTACAATGAACTATATATAGTTAAATATCTAAAATGGGCCAGCTAATAAAATGGGTTTGGCCCATTAAACAATAAATCTAATTTAGCCCCATTATCCCATTAAACCCATTTTGCTTATGAGCTTAATGTCATTTGTGACTTGATTGACCTCGTCGCTATATCGATCTAAATAATAAATATCTAATAAGTCTTGGATTTTTCTTTTCATAATCTAGCAAAAGTTAGGATCCCACATTTTTTGCAGTTATCCAAAGCATAGAAATCAACATCATGTGAGTACTTTGTGGTAAGTTAAAAATTGGAAACCGATATAATGGGTGTGGTCATATATTTTAACTACAGGATTACGTTTTTATATAGGACTTAATTATTAAGAAACTGAAAATACTATCATCCATGTAATGCAATAACTCATAAACTATACTTATATGGATTCTTTGGATGATCACAAACGATACTATTCACCTTAAGTAACAAATACCGACTTTCCACCAAAAGAAGCCTCGGAAACCAAGACCTCGAAGGTAGCCTCGAGTATTGGTTCGAAACCAGAATCATCTCTTAATAAATCTGTCGTATTAAGCTTTGTCTTCCTATTTAGTTTCAAAGTTTTTTTAAAATTGATAAAAACATCAAAAACATGAAGCACCAGTGTCCAGTTGTAAAAAAAGTTTTTTGATTTTGAATAAACTTTACGTTCAATTAAAAAAAAATATATTCAACAGAACTAAACTTGAATTTGATGAATGTCCTCCAACAACCTCTCCTCATTAGTGGTTTAACAACTCTCTACATGTAGTAGAAACTCCATAACTACCGGGTGGGTCCGTTTTACTAAATATCAACATGCAGTTTGGGTTTGGCTGATCATTTTTAGCTGTCAGATAGACCCAAAATCATCATTTGCTTGTGAATGAAGAGCCTTCGATCATTTGTATCTTACCTCGAAGTCATTGCGAGGTTTCAGATTTAAGGATAATTCTTCATTAAACGCAAAAGATGTACAAAATAAGCTTAAATACAAGTCAAGATACTAAACCAAAGCTAATCAAAACTAATAACCAACTAAACCATATAAACCAACACTAAATCATAATCATATCATATCCAGGGTATGATACGAGGGATATCTCTATAAGGAGCAATCAGGGTATTTCATATCATATCTAATACAACAATGAACATGTTAAGAAACCATATTTTAAGGCTCTAAGCTGTGGAGTCACCACTCATTGTTCCGGATAACAATAACATGTGAGCAACATGGTTTATATTACTTTTTCAACAAAAAAATACATGGTTTATATTACATGATTTATATTGGTTTACATATAGCTATATCGTAGGGATGTAGGATGCGTAAATAAATTTAACCATGGTCCATATACAATAAAAACAAGAGAAAATTATTCAAATAACATAGAAAAGTTGTTATATTACTAGAATAACATAAATCTTTTGGAAATTACTCAAAAGTTTTTAAATCATAGTAAATTACAATAAACACTTTTGGTTATTTTTTTTAATTGAGGTTATTTATAATTAAAAAATGATTAACTAATCCACGTCACTAATCACTAATAAGATTAACCGTGTTAACAAGTCGGAAAAAGAAACTCAAAGGACGGAAAAATAAAAACTTCGTGTGTTGTCGTCGAAACTTCCAGTGTTTTCTCTTTAGTCGATTTTTGAGAAACATTCACCGCCCTTGTCGTCGAAACGTCTGTTCTGCATTTTCACAGTCGAAGGTGAGTATAAACAGAGGAGTGGAGATTCTTTTGAGTATAATCTGAGGAATCGAAGGTGTTTGTCGCTTATTAACGGTATTGTGGCTGATTTATTATTCTGTGGCGGTTTGTTTATCGTTGCTAGTGGCTGTTTAAGTTATTTATTGCGGCTGATTTATTGTTATGCTATGGCTGATTTATATGTGCAATTGTGGCTTAGTTTGTATTACGTTGCGACTGATTTATATGTTCAATTGTGGCTGAGTTTGTGTTGTGTTGCGGCTGATTTATATGTGCAATTGCAATTGTGGCTATTGTGGTTGAGTTTGTGTTATGTTGCGGCTGATTTATGTGCCGTTGTGGCTGAGTTTGTGTTTGGTTGAGGCTGGTTTATTTGTTTGTTGTGAATGAGTTTGAATTTTGTTGCGGTTGATTTATCATTAATATGTTATGTCTGTTACGTTCAGATGGCTATTTCTGAAGATCAAGCAAGGGATTACCCTCCAAGACTATACGCTAAAGGGGCTTATAATCTGGAAAATAAAAAAATTAATCACAATGTCCATTTGGGAGACTTCCCTCAAGTCAGAGACGCAATAGGACATAATGTGTGGGAACACATGAATCAGTTTCCTCTTGGAGTAGTTGCTAAGCTAGCTGATAGCCAATTCGTGTGGTCTGGGAAGACTAAACACTATCTACTATGTAGACAGCTGCGAGTACATAAGAAGGAGATTTGGTCTCTCGTTGTTGATCAACCTCTCAGGTTTAGCTTAATCCAATTTGGTGTGCTCACGGGTCTAAACACAGGTCCACTGCCAACAGAAAGTTTTGAACCTGAGCAATACAAAACGTTCTGGGAGGAGTTGAATGTGCCGCTTGGGGTAGGACCCAAGTTAGATGAACTAAGGCCAGCATTAGAGGTCTGTCGAGGCTGGAGTTTTGAAAAGCGGAAGATAACAAATCCAGGGATGTTCATCGTTCCTTGCTCAATCAAAGGTATGGAATTCAAGAATTCTCTTTGTGATACTGGAGCTAATGTGAATGTCATGTCTCAGTTTGTTGCAAGGAAGCTAGGGATTAAGGATGTGCAACCTTCGAAGATGTCTCTCGATCTGGCTGACTTTTCTTCAAGAGTCTCGAAAGGATTCAATCCTGATTTGATGCTTCAAGTAGGAGATTGTCTGGTTCCGGTGGATTTTTACATTATGGAGACGAAGAATGACAGTGAGACACCATTGATTCTTGGGTCATTATTCCTTGCTACTGTAGGTGCAATTGTGGATTTTTCCAATCAGAGAATCTCTCTCTCTAAGATCAACAAGGATGTCTTCTATCCCGCAGTTCGCATCAAGAAGAATTCTTGTATGACCGTTACAAATGGAGGAAAGCGGAGTTCAGACCTTGGAGATGACACGAAGAAAATTCTATGTGCCCCACCTAAGACTCCACCCTCTTTGAAATCTGATGGAGACTTGACTGCCTGCAAGGTGAAGCGCAAAAAGACTTCCAAACCTTTCTCCAAGTTCAGAATCATCATCTCCTTAGAGTTGAGGGAGAAAGGAGAGGTAGTTGTTCAAGAGATGCTGCAAACCACCATGAAGCTTTTCCCTGGTATTGTTCCTTGGAAGTCTAGAGGTAGAGATCGATAAAATGCAAGGCTATCAACGGATGAGGGAGACAGAAGACCCCTCAAAGATCCACCAAAAGCCTGAGTCCTCACACAGTCAAGCTAATGACTGAAAACAAACGCTTAGTGGGAGGAAACCCTGTTAGGATTTATCTTTATGTTCTTCAATCTAGATTAATTTAATTCTGATTTTAGGATTGACCAACTGAAATTGGATATCCTAGGTTGCTTTAATAGATGCGAAAGTATTATTAACAACCTGGTATAATCTTAGATGAGCAAAATTATCTATT
Source organism: Arabis hirsuta (assembly GCA_964056655.1). NCBI lineage: Eukaryota > Viridiplantae > Streptophyta > Magnoliopsida > Brassicales > Brassicaceae > Arabis > Arabis hirsuta. The sequence continues at coordinate 8,518,920 of OZ053308.1, read as the reverse complement.
CGCAAAGAAATTTGGCTTAGTAATTTTGTGAACAATTGAACCTGAACTTCAAACTTGATTTTATTCACTAAGTTTGCAAAGAAATTTGAAATTTAGGGATTTAGTCATAGATAATCTCTTCAACGAAAGTTGATTGGTTTTATATTTGTGTTTGAGTTCTAGAACCGTGCTTAATAAAATCCTAACGTCTTTTATCCCTGTGTCGATCGACACGGACATCTGTGTCGATCGACACGGACATCTGTGTCGATCGACACGAACATATTTTGATTCATTCCTGCGAATTTCTCAATGCCTAACTTTTTGTCCAATTGATAACTAAAACCTTGATAATCATTCGCTGTTTAATTTGCTGTTTATTTTACATTCACCTCTACCTACTTAGCATAATTTGAATTCACTAATTGATTATGTGATTTGATTCCATGTGGATTCGATCCTTAAATACTACTACGATCTCTTAATTTGAGAGAGTAGCTTAGGGCAAATTTGAGCATATCAATGATAATGTCTCAAAAGTCAACAACATCCTGCAGAAATCCGTTAATAATTCAGAGGTACGTTACAACTGAGTTATGTTTATTTTTGATGACTGAGTTATGGTTACATCACGACTGATTTATTCTTATTAGTCTCGGCTGAGTTGTGTTTATATGTTAATATAGCCGAAGAAGGACGAGTTTAAAAGTCATGAACCAGTCAACAGCCTCCTGCATAAATTCATTTATAGTCCAACAGCCTCAAAGGAACGTTACAGGGTATTTATGTTTATTTTTTACGGCTGAGTTATGGTTACTTTTGACGGATGAGTTATAGTTACATAACGACAAATTTATTCTTATTATTCTGGCTGAGTTATGTTTATATGTTAATACAGCATAAAAATCATGAACCAGTTAATAAGACCAAAGTGAAATTGAATATCAAAGATCCTAAGGCCACTGATTTGCAAAAGAAATTGGCTGAGGAGTTTGGTAATGACAAAGAAACAGTTGATTTTGTTACTATTTCTCCTGCTAAGAAAAATAAATTGGCTGAGGCAAAAAAGCAGGAGCCTGAGGTTAAAAAGCAAAAGGAGACCGCTGCTTTAAAGAAGAAGGAGGCCGCTGCTTTAAAAAAAACAGGGGCCAGTAAGAAGGACAACGAGGAATCGTAAAGGCAACGACGATCCAAAACCTACAGAAGTGACTATCCCAGCATCGAACAATACAATAAGAATACCTTTTACAAAGAAAAAACAGATTGGAACCAACAGTGAGACTGAGGATGTCACCGACAAAATTGTCGCGCAAAATAACGAATTGTTGCCGGAGTCTGATGAGGAAGAAGAGGAAAGGATTAGGTCTGAGAGAATTAAGGCTTATCGGGAGTCAAGTGCTCAATTATCTCCTGATGGGTTTTCAGCGAGGCTAGAAATGATCCTCAAGCACGAGTTTTTCCTTATATTGGAGATAATGGAACGACGTACATGAGGAAAAATTATAAACCTTCACCGGCAATCTATGATCCTCTCTCACCTGCTGATCCGGTTAAAGTGGATAAACTTTTGGATCACCTAAAGCCATTCAAGTATGACCCTTTAGAGCATGTGTTAATACAGCTATTAGCAATATTTACCTAAACTAACTTGTATTTAATTGTTTTAATTACAGAGGCTGCTGACAATATCGAGTTCTACAGAATTCTCATAACTGAGAGAAAGTATTGGCCAAATCCAAATTATGGATGGCTGTTTGATAATGTAAGTATACTGTTGGGGTTGAGTTAAATATACTTAATGTCTGAGTTATTTATTATATGTCTGAGTTATGTAGGCTTAAGTATGCTTTATGTCTGAATTATATATTATATGGAACTGAGTTAAGTTTAATTTTGCGCTGACTTGATTCTCTTTGTACAGCATATTGCTGCGTATTTGAGACTCCTCATAAAAAAATCCAAGCTAGATCCCTCCCCATTCTACTCCAAGCGAATTGGATTTTTGGACGCTTGGTTTACTTCAGGATGGTGTATTGATTATCCACAGTCCAAGATCAAACCAAAGATTTTTAAGTTCAAAGGTGTTGGGTATGAGGCGTTAGTAAACGGCAATATTCCCGCAGACATGCCAACAAACAAGAAGTGGTTAGAAGATATCGATCACTTGTACGGAGTTCTACAAACTGGATGAGATCATTGGGTGGCATTTCACGTGGACCTTCTTAAGGAGAAGATCGATGCTTACGACCCCATCATTGGACAGGTAACACCCGAAAGTGAACAGAAAATCCTAGATGCATTTAGGCCGTTTACGCAAATGATCCCTGCAATGATGAACGAATTAGTTCCTGCCAATCTCCGAAAACCTAGATTCAAGCAATTTGCGTTCTGAAGGAGGAAAGGCAAATACATCCCACAAAACGACCAAGTTGGCGACTGTGAGGTGTATGCATTGAAGTTTGTCGAGTGTCTAGCGCTTGGTCTAACTTTCGATGGGATAAATGATGTGAATATTCAGGATATACGGGTAAATATGGCATCAGAGATCCTCCATGAATGAACTTTTAATATGTTTGGGCAGTTCGAAACATGAACCCGTTTATTGTATTGTATTTGACTTATGTATGATAAGCTTTCATTAAAAGTGTAAATTAAATAGAGTCCCAATTAAGACTATTTAAATCAGCCCTAACTAAGACATACCGCAACCATGTCGTGTATATAACTCAGCCAAACCTCAAACATACCCTAAAATCGATATAAATAATGTTGAGGTATAGGTTCTCTTACAACTATCTAAACATACACTAACATCGTGTGTATATAACTCAGTACTTTAAACCTATACAATATGAATGGTATCTAATTGGTGAGATAAATAATGTTGAGGTATAGGTTCTCTTACAACTATCTAAACATACACTAACATCGTGTGTATATAACTTAGTACTTTAAACCTATACAATATGAATGTTATCTAATTGGTGAGATAAATAATGTTGAGGTATAGGTTCTCTTACAACTATCTAAACATACCCTAACATCGTGTGTATATAACTCAGTACTTTAAACCTATACAATATTAATGGTATTTTATTGGTGAGATAAATAATGTTGAGGTATATGTTCTCTTACAACTATCTAAACATACCCTAACATCGTGTGTATATAACTTAGTACTTTATAAAGTTACGTTGAAGCTCTTATAACCTAAACCTAGACTATCTGAATGGTATCTAATTGTTAAGATATATGTTTTTTTTTAATTTGCGAGTGGTCACTCTAAAGAACTCGATACATAAACCCTAAATCCAAATTTATGACATTCCCAAACCATGCCATAAGTCAACCATTAGGTGCATATAAGTCAGCCAAAACGTGTAATTTATCTCTCGACGTTTCGTATTTGGGCGGAAAAAAAAAACATAATTTATTCAATTTTATCTCGCGATGTTTAGTGCATATAAGTCAGCCGCAACGTGTAATTTATCTCGCGACGTTTCGTATTTTGGCGGAAAAAAACAAACATAATTTATTTAATTTTATCTCGCGATGTTTCGTATTTCTATATATCTGTATATATCTACTTTCTCGTAAACCTTGTCTCTCCCATCACATTCTATCCAACACTGTTTTCTCCCTTCTCTGTAATCTATCTGTTTCGTATTCCTTTTCGACATGTCGGTTGTCCCAAACTGTAGTTTCAAGTTAATCAGCAGTGTCGATGCCATATTATACTCTGCTGATCGGGATCACCTCCTCGTTCTAAACCCTGGTATTGGTATTATTGATAAAACAACCATCACGTGGTTCAAATATTTACACGAGCTCTCGAATGCGATCCCGGAGATTATTCGAGAAGGCTGGGTTCATGAGTGGCCGACTTACCGCTTCATTCCCGATTATTTTAAGGAACGATGGTTTCTTAAACTCGCTGTAAGCCAATACTAATATCTCTCTTTCCCGATCATTTTATCAACAACAATAATATTTCTCTTTTTTTTTGTAGCGAAAATACAGATGGTAACCGAGACACACTTTGACGATTTAGACACATTTTCATCTGGTGGCTAGAACGCTATTTCGAACTCAAATGCGCACGTTAAAGAGAATATGGGCGCATGGTGGCGAGAAGCCAGATTGGATAAACACTATAGTTTGGACGAATCTAGTCGATATGTTTGAAGAGTTTGGCCCTGATAATTTTGGTTTTTGAATGTAATTTAGTTATGAGACCTTTTAGTTATTTGTGTTTTGAATGTTTAAACCAGCCGTATCTTTTGTGTTTTGAATGTTTAAACCAGCCGTATCTTTTGTGTGTTTGAATGTATAAATCAGCCGTATAGATAAGCTAAACTGACGAGTTATTTAAACCAATAAGTCAGCCGCTTCTTTTGCACAAAGCAGTAATAACTCAGCCGAAACACGAATTCGTCACTCTTAAGTCAGCCGCTTCTTTGCACAATCAGTCTGAATTAATTGATTTACAAGTCCGAATTTACTATGGCTTCATTTATTATGCGTGTGTATATGTACATAATCAGACATACTTTGTTAATATCGACACGCTAAACTGACGGTCAAAAACGCATCAAAATTTAATTTTTTGGTTAATCAATCATAAGTCAGCCTTTACTCAAAATATACGAACAATTGTTTTTCTACTCAGTTACCGAACAGTTGTTTTTCGTAACTACTCAGTAACTGAAGAGTCGCTATTTAATTTTTTTAAAATCTATAAATACCATTTAAACACTCATTAACCAGTCATAAACCCTAGTTGTTTTTCTACTCAGTTACCGAACAGTTGTTTTTCGTGACTATTAATGAGAGTAAAGGCTGACTAACACATAAGTCAGCCTTTACTCAGTAACCGAATAGTTGTTATTAATTTGTTTTAAATCTATAAATACCATCTCTTTAGTGTTTCATTAACCTTATATCTCTAGAGAAATTTACTCAAATTTGCAGTGAAATCATAACTCAGTCGTTCTGTATCCACTTTGTAATGGAAGTATTCCCTCTTACCGCCCTACCTGAAGAAATCCAAGCCTTAGTGGCCGAACGTGTGGCTGCTAACTCCGTTGCAGATCTATATAGATTGAGAGCAACATGCAAGTCTATGAAGGAACTAACAGATCGGCCCGGAGTGTACGCATCTATAGATGTGTTTACCTTCCCTTCGTACATACATCTATCTAACTTGGTGATGCAAGTTTGATACGCTAATGGAAACCCGAGTACACTGTTCTTCGAGGGTGTACAGATGTTCTTCACGTTCGACCTCCAAGATGAAGGAATTGCTTTGATTAAGAGAGAAGCAGATGCAGGATTCGAGCATGCTTTGTACACATATGCAATGACACGCAAGGTATTTTGGAATATTGAGGAGTATTTCTCTCTTTTCACAAGGGAATCTATTAAGAGGATAGACAAGATTGTTAGATCTCTAGACTGGGGTTGGGGAACGTCTCACACTGATGCGTTTCTAACGAAGAAGTATGAGTTCATGTCAAAGGAAATAACCTTGTTCTATAATTGCACATGTACTCCATTGATGGACCGAGATTAGGATCTTTGGTACATTGAAGACAGTAAGTAGAACAATTTGTGTTACCGCTGCTTTTGGATCAAAGAGTTAGTTTTTTTTTGCCGTGATTTTAAGCCGATTATATATTGGTCAGACACTAGGCTTTGGGTGTTGTAATATAAACTACTGTTTCCTCCTTGATAATGTAATTCAGATCAGTTGTGTATTTTTAGTACTCTAATGCTTTGTTTCTTCGTTTATGACTTCACTTTTGACACGCATGAGATAAGTCAGTCTTCTGTTAAATATAATTCAGCCATGTAGTAAATATAAGTGAGTGGTGTATTAAATATAAGTCAGCTTTTTCCTTCCAATAACTCCGACTTTCCACGATTTCGTCACTGGTAAGTCAGACAATTTACGCACGCGATAATTTGAATTTACTGAAGTTAACCTCAAATTACACTTTTTTAAATTTACAATTTAATTGAATAAATATGGCGTGTGAATATATGTACGTAATCATATTACGCACGCGTTTGGTACTCTCAAGATGCTAAACTGACGAATTATATGTATTTTTTATAGTATTTTTGGCAACTACTCAGTAACCGAACAGTTTCAGTAACCGAACAGTTTCGTTTTTTTCTATAAATACCAAGTGAACACTCAGTAACCGAACATTCGTTTTTATTAACTTTGAACTTGTTTTATCATTTTGCAATCTCAAATACAAGTTAGTTTTTCTTTGTTCTCCAAGTATATGTAATTCACGTTTTTGCAACTTGATTTGTTTATATGTTTACATTATATATTAACATCCTATTTTCGATATACATGCAGCATCAATGGCAGAATCGAAGAAGATGATGAAGCGTCCAATGGAGGATGACCATGGACCAAATGCTGTTAAAAAGGCCAGAAGGGAAACCGAGGACCATTACAAGACGTTGATCCTCTCGCTCAAGGAACAGATGAAATCAAAAGCTGAATTGCATGATGCTTTGGTGGAAGTGAAATCTATTTCTGCGAAAATGGATTTGCTTGAAGAATTTATCAGGAAGGAAAAGGTTGACTTCTTTGCTGAGTTGGACAAACTTGCAGCAGAACTCGTTGAAGCCGAAGAAAAGATGGCCAACGCTAGCGTTCAAGAACTTGATTGGATGAAGTTTCATGCAAAGTAGGGATATATGTTTATCTAATGCTTATGTTTATCTAATGCTTATGTTTTAGTAGTCTTATGTTTATGTATTTTTAGTACTCTAATGCTTATCAATTAAAACTACCTTCGTTTGAATATAAATTCTTCGTAATAACTCAGCCTAACATTTGATATAACTTAGCCGAAACTTCGTTCATGACTTCACTTTTGACACTCATTAGATAAGTCAGCGGTGTATTAAATATATTATAAGTCCGCCGTGTAGCACCTATAGGTCAGCCATGAAGTTAACCTTAAATTACATATTTTTAAATTTAAATAATAGAGAATATATGATTTATTATAGCGTCTGAATATATGTACGTAATCATATTGAAATTACTACTCTCGAGACGCTAAACTGACGAGTTATATGGCTTCATATATTAGGTGTAATGATTAATCTTTTGGGAACTAAGAGTTATGATTGAACTTTTAGGAACTCTAATATTTTGGTCAGTCTTAACACGTTTATGTCACTTATAACTCAGTCATAACTCAACCTAAACTAAACATCAGTAACCGAACAGTTTTTAATTGTATTTTTGGTAACTACTCAGTAACCGAACAGTTTTTAATTGTATTTTTGGTAACTACTCAGTAACCGAACAGTTTCTAATATATATTTTTGTTTTTTTTCTATAAATACCAAGTGAACACTCAGTAACCGAACATTCGTTTTTATTAACTTTGAACTTGTTTTATCCTTTTGCAATCTCAAATACAAGTTAGTTTTTCCTTGTTCTCCTAGTATATATAATTCACATTTTTGCAACTTGATTTGTTTATATGTTTACATTATATATTAACATCCTATTTTCGATATACATGCAACATCAATGGCAGAATCGAAGAAGATGATGAAGCGTCCAATGGAGGATGACCATGGACCAAATGATGTTAAAAAGGCCAGAAAGGAAACTGAGGAGCATTATAAGTCGTTGCTCGTCTTGGTCAAGGAACAGATGAAAGCTAAAGCTGAATTGCATGATGCTATGATGGAAGTGAAATCTATTAATGCGAAAATGGATTTGCTTGAAGAAATTATGGGGAAGGAAAAGTTTGACTTCTTTGCTGAGTTGGAAAAACTTGCAGCAGAACTCGTTGAAGCCGAAGAAAAGATGGCCAAAGTCGAAGTTCCAGAAATTGATTGGCTGAAACTTGATGCAAAATATATGGCTGACTAAATGTTTATCTAATGCTTATGTTTTAGTACTCTAATGTTTATGTATTTTTAGTACTCTAATGCAGAATTTTTTTCTTTTATCATAACTCAGCCTAAACTTCGTTTATGACTCAGCTTAACTATTGACATAACTCAGCCTAAATTTCGTTTATGACTCAGCCTAACCTTTAACATAATTCAACCTAAACTTCGTTTATAACTCAGCCTAACCTTTAACATAACTCAGCCTAAACGCTGTTTATGACTTCACTTTTGACACGCATGAGATAAGTCAGCCGTGTTTAAAATATAAGTCAGACATGTAGTTTCTATAAGTTTAGCCGTGTATTTAAAATAAGTCAGCCCTGTAGTATGTACATAATCGTATTACGCACGCGTTTGGTACTCTCGAGACGCTATACTGACAATTATATGGCTCCCTATACTAGGAGTAATGATTAATCTTTTGGGAACTCTAATCTTTTTTAAATATTATTTGTTTTAAAATATTATGATTTGTTTTTAAAAGGCAAAGTTACAAACAATGACCCATAAAATCTGAACATATAAAATCTCCACCTTTGGCTTTTGTCTCTAAACCCTAGGTTGTGAAACAACGCGGCTCCTCTCTTTCTCCTCTCTTTCGAAACCGAAACTTCTGATCTCCATCCATCACCTATCACGACCTCTCCGTCAGATCTCCAAATCATTCACCGGATTCTTCCTCTGCTGACTTCACGAAAGAAGATCCATGTAAGTCTCTTCGACTTCCTCTGTTCAAGATTTTTCACCGTATTTTCTCTTTCCCTTTCTGTATGAACCATGTACAGAGTATACTCCATAAATAAGAGGATTATGAACAGCACTCATAAACTTAGGGTTTTTCTTATCTTCGAAACTCCTTTTCCAACTTCGATAATGGCGGATCAAGTATGTAAATCTCCTACAAACCCACATTTCTTTCAACCTCTTCTTCCCGGCTTCCACTCCCACCTCGTATGTAATCTCCCTTCTTCTCTCCCTCTATATATATATATATATATATATATATATATATATATATATATATATATATATCAATGTCTTTCTTCTTCTTTACGGTTTGTGTTTGTTGCAGAGCATTCCGGTGAAGTTCTTCTCGAAATACATAGAAGGAAGAAACGAAAGAAATATGATGGAGCTTAAGTCGGACGCGTGTGAGAAAACATGGAAAGTTAAGATTGAAGGTCGGAGACTCACCATTGGATGGAAAGAGTTCGCAGTTGCTCATGATTTCCGAGTCGGAGACTTCATCATTTTCAGACACGAAGGAGATTTTTTGTTCCACGTCACTGGTCTTGGACCTAGTTGCTGTGAGATTCAATATGTACAGTCTAGCAACAACGTCGATGATGATGATGTTGTGGAGGGGGAGGAGGAGGAGGAGGAGGAGGACAACATCTCCACAAAACATAACAGCAAAGAGAAGAAGAGAAAAACTGGTGAGAGTAGTCAAAGTAGAGTGTCATCTACACTAAGTGAAAACCGATTTGTGACACTAACTGTCACACCAGCTAGTCTCAAAGATTCTAGACTTGTAAGTTTAAGTAAACTCTCTTGAAAGAGTTTTGTTCCCTTATTTTTTTCGTTATTGATGCTTTGTCAAAAGCTTATTGTCTCTTTTTTATGCAGCATATTCCAGTGAGCTTCACTAGGGCTCACTAGATGGAAAAAGCAGGAAGGAATGAGATTACTCTTTTGGACAAGTATGGAGTAGAGTGGCCAGTGTATCTATGCGTGGCAGACATACATATGAGGTTGCACTTTGGTTCAGGGGTTAGAGAATTCTTCAAGGCTATTGGCGTTAAGGCGTACGAATCTTTTGTGCTGGAGTTGGTTTGGGAAGACAAAGTATCTCCTCTTATGCTCAAGTTCTGCTCCAAGATCAAGGCATGATGCCTCTAGTTTTCACCTAAGTTGTTTAATAACTATGGCTTGTTTTAGTGAACTCATAATCTATGTAGTATGGATCTGACGACTAGCTAGTTTTCTCTCTCTAGCTCTATAATAACTATGGCTTGTTTTAATGAACTTATATCTTGTTTGTAGCAAATCATCTTGAAATTGAAATACAATTTGCCAAATCATCTTTACCAATCTCAAGTTTCACAGCAAATAATCTTATAACCTTATAAATTAAGTACCACAATTTGCCAAATTTAAATATTAAAAGTGTCATAGACTACTCGAGAAGTCTACATAACTCAGCCGTATTATAATCATAACTCAGTAGTTTTGCTGACAATCAGCTGTATTGTAATAATAAGTCAGTCGTTTATTAACAATAATTCAATCTTACTTTACGGCTGATTTATCGCTGTAACAAAAACACAAATCAGCCCTAACTAAGACATACCGCAGCCCTGTCATGTATATAACTCAGTCAAACCTCAAACATACCCTAAATCGAGATAAATAATGTTGAGTTATAGGTTCTTTTACAACTATCTAAACATACCCAAACATCGTGTGTATATAACTCAGTACTTTAAACCTATATAATATGAATGGTATCTAATTGGTGAGATAAATAATGTTGAGGTATATGTTCTCTTACAACTATCTAAACATACCCTAACATCGTGTGTATATAACTCAGTACTTTATAAAGTTACGTTGAAGCTCTTATAACCTAAACCTAGACTATCTGAATGGTATCTAATTGTTAAGATATATGTTCTTTTTGAATTTGCGAGTGGTCACTCTAAAGAACTCGATACATAAACTCTAAACCCAAATTTATGACATTCCCAAACCATGCCATAAGTCAGCCATTAGGTGCATATAAGTCAGCCGAAACATGTAATTTATCTCTCGACGTTTCGTATTTGGGCGGTAAAAAAAAACATAATTTATTCAATTTTATCTCGCGACGTTAAGTGCATATAAGTCAGCCGCAACGTGTAATTTATCTCGTGACGTTTCGTATTTTGGCAGAAAAAAAAACATTATTTATTCAATTTTATCTCGCGATGTTTCGTACTCTCGAGACGCTATACTGACAGTTATATGGCTTCCTATACTAGGATTAATGATTAATCTTTTGGGAACTCTAATCTTTTTTAAATATTATTTGTTTTAAAATATTATGATTTGTTTTTAAAATATTACGCGTTTGGACGAGTTACCATCTTCTTCTTCTAAAGTTTCGAAAGAAAATGTCTTCCTCATCTAACCCAATCTCATCGTCGTTTATTGACAATCAGCCGTATTATAATCATAACTTAGTCATTTATTGACAATCAGCTGTATTGTATTCATAAGTCTGTCGTTTATTGACAATAATTCAATCTTTACGGCTGATTTATCGCATTAACAAAAACATAAATCCATATATATCCAAACAACACTTTTAAATCGGACAAGTTTTTGCATTATGCCCAGACTGTTTACAACGAGAACATGTGTGTCGTTTCCTAGGACGTTTGTTCTCAAGGGCAACTTCTAAAGCAGATTTCATCCTACTTTTCTTAGGTCTTCCTGGTTGTTGACGAACAAGCGGGGGCAAGCACGGTTGGTTAGCAACGTTATTTGGAACTTGAAGCGCTGAATCTATCGGCATGATCGACTCAGCGTATGCGTTTACCAAATAACTACTATTGTATTAAGGACTGCACAAGGATATACGATAAATTTTCCTGTCCTCGGCAGCTCCGATTGCATGCACGCATGGTAATTTCTCGTGTTCGAAACGCCGACATGTGCATTTTCTCGTTTCCAAATTCACAATATAAAAAGACGATCCATATGTAACTTCCGTGTGATAAGGATCAATCCTTTGTACCGTCATAAGTTTGGCGGCAATGACACGATCCTATTTATAATACATAAAAAATTAAAAAACATTACGGCTGGCTTGTTATAAAGGCTGGGTTATGGAACAATAACGACTGACTTATGAACTGCAATGGCTGACTTGCATGTAGTAGTTTCTCGACACCACGCGAAAGCGTGGTTAGCTGCGATTTTGCTTCCTCTCTCCGTTCTTCAAACCATCTGGTCATCATAACCCGTATCGATTCTAATAGTCGAACAATGTGAAGACTTCTAGCATTTGACAGTGCTCTGTTCATTGATTCCGCTATGTTCGTAGTCATCAAATTGTACCTTTGGCCCGGGAAATAAACACGCGCCCACAATCAGACATCAGTTCTTTGGAGGTAGGCATGAAGTTCAGGATTTATCGCTTCAATCTCCTTGAAGATCGTAGTAAAGTCAGAAACCCTAAAACATTTTGCCGCTTTCTTCACCAGGCGAAAGACATCTTTTCCTTTGTACTGTTGTAAAATGTTCTTATATAAATGGTAAGTGCAAATTCCACGAGAAGCCAACGGAAACACATTTCCAATTGCTTTTCCTATCGAATTATGCTTATCCTAGATAATCGCAAGAGCCTCATCGTCATGAATCAAAATTTTTAGTTGCGTAAAAAACCAGTGCCATGAATCATCATTTTCAATGTCAACCACACCGAAGGCTATTGGGAAAATCTGAAAGTTAACATCCTGAGCTAGTGCTGTGAGAAGTGTCCCTCTGTATTTACCATTAACAAACGTACCGTCGACAATGACAACTTTGCGCATGAAAGGAAACCCATTTATGCTCGCACCAAACGCAAGGAACACATACATGAATCTTCCAAACTCATCAATTTGAAGACGCGTAATCGTAGCCGGATTTGCCTTTCTTATCATATATAGGTAAGGAGACAAACCCACTCTCAGGAGTTCCCATATCGATTTCTCTTGCAAATTTTAGCGTCCTATGTGATTTCCAATAATCCATTTGTCCACATGGAAAACGTAAACTACAAGTAAATCAGTTGTAATAAACAAATAAGTCAGCCGCAACGTACCAATAAATCAGCTGAAATAGAAGTCAGTCGCAACGTACTAATAAATCAGCTGTAATATACAAATAAGTCAGCCAAAACGTACTAAAAAATCAGCTGTACTATACAAATAAGTCAGCTACAACGTACTAGTAATTACCTTTACACCAAAATGCTTATTGATAATTATTCCAACACTCTTAGGTCGAACTGACGGACCATCGTCACCGAGATAATCCCTGTACAACTGGCCTAAAATATTTGGTGTTGCTTGTCGAGATCGATTATAACGCTCAGTTAGAGAACATGTATGCTCCGAATCGTAAATACGAACATAAAATGCAGGTAATTCCCCTTGTGTAGAAGCACAAACTCTCCAGAGACATCCATCAACCCAATACTTAACAATGAGTGTGTCCAAATTGGATACGTCTACATCAAAATCAAATTGATCTCTCACCGTAAGAAGTTTCAGTCGTTTCTCCAAATCGGCTTTACTCTCGTATCGTTGCCCTACCGCGAGGTTTAGCGAAGACATCTCCAACCTTAGAACCTCTAGATTCCTTTCTGATCCGCTCACCGACATGTTCTGAGCTCTCTTCTTAGGCGGTAGCGTCGGTGAATCTTCGTCTTGTGTTGGAGACTCACCGTATAAACTGAAGTTATCATCTTCAGATGAAGCACCATCCGAGTCGTCGAACATATCAAATTGGCTTTCAAATTCATCATCTTCTTCATCTTGTTCGCCTACTTTGTTTTCTCCGCCTACTTCATATTCTTCACCTTCCATTTTACTTGCGTAATCCATGTCTTCATCGTCGCGTTTATCTTCGTATTTTGTTTCAACACCAGGACAATTATCATTACTGAAACCACCGTGATCTTCGTATGTAGATTCTACTTTTGAGCCATAACTGAATAACATTTTCTTCTTCTCTCTCACTTCGTCATTCCGACTAATTTTGCTCTCATTTTTCTCCGTAATCTCTACACAGAGACGCAGCTGTTTGAATTTCCTTAGGCTTAGAAAACCTATCAACTGTCGAGTATTGGAGACGTAAACTGGTGGAGTATCGTGCGCCATTGTTTTCAAAGTTTTATTTGAGAACATGTAGGTCAGCTGAATCTGATGGCTCGACTCGTTCAATCCGTAATCATCGAGTACCGACTTCGCAAGTTCGTCGTGTGTTGTTTCATCATTTAAATACAGAACTCTACACCCTCTACCGTCGGTGTTGAATACGTATCTGTTTTTCTTGACCCAATTACCGGAAACAATAATTACCGGATCCATAAGATCTCGAACAAAGATCAATGAAAAAAAAATAATGAGGAAGGAAAATAGATGAAGAGGGTGACGATTAATTTTCTAGGTATCAGATGATAAAGAAGGTAAATAGATGAAAAAGAAGAAGACACGGCGTCACAACATAAAACTCTAACAATGACATGGAAAATGACATGGAAAATAGGAGCTGATGACATGGAAAATCGGATTTGATGTCATTAATTTTTTGCTTATATGGCAAGTGAGCTACAAAATGAAAACGTAAATCAGCCTAACTAAATCAGTCATCAAATGCATATTTAAGTCAGTTGCAACGTGAATACTATTTCAGTAATAAAAACAACAAAAATCGGATTCGAAAAGAGGCCATAAAATGGCGTAAATCAGCTGGAAAATATTATGTCAGCTGTATCATCAAATAAATCAGCCGTCAAATGAATGCTATTGTAGTAATTAATCTTTCGCTAATAAATCAGACATAATAAGACCGAGTTTACTATTAATCAAGCTAAACACTGTTGATTTACGCTAATTATACTTAAATCAGTCGTAACTACCTTTCATAGGGAAGCCGTCCGTTTAGTAACACAGCCAGTCGATGATCATTCCATCAACATGAGAAACATATCTCAATCAGCCGATGTACAAATCAGCCGTCATATATGTACGTAAGTCAGCCATTAGCTCATAAATCAGGCAGATTTTTGTAAACTCTGCCATCACATAAATCTTAAGTCAGCCAGAAGATCTTAAATCAGCCACGTTTTGTAACTCAGCCATATCGTTTGGCTTATTTGTATATGTAAATCAGCCAACTTTTTTAAGTCAGCCACATCGTATATATAACTCAGCCGTCAATACCGCCGTAATGTTTTACGGCTGAGTTCATTAATACACGTCAGCGATTTTCTATGTGGCGCCGAATTTTATCTGACGTGGCACTCAAAAGTAATGGTATTTTTGTAATTAAGTTTTTTGTCAGAACGTAATTCCAAGGGCACGCTGGGCATTTAAATAAATTAGTAATAAAAAAAAAATTTATATACTTCTAGTAATATTATTTAATTTATGTGCCGTTTAAGTAAAGTTCTCTAAAAACAAATACGCCAACTTTTGTGGAGACTTTGTAGTATTTTCAATTTTACACTAAAATTTTAAAATCTAAGTTCCGCTATATAGTATTTCAATTTTGTAGCAAAATGTTGGTTATATTAAACATATATGCCAAAAGAATGAAACATGTACACCAAATCCCTTTTATTCAAGACCTTGGTAAATTTGAAACTTGCAAATAATTTTGGTGAGCGAACTGTATCACCAAAAAATTTGATACATATTAAGACAAATTACCGAAATCCTAATAAAGATAAACAAGTCATCGGATAAGAAAATGTATACATTCTGAATTTCATATCAGCTCGAAGAAAGAATCAAATAACAAATGCACTTAAAAGATAAGTAAAAATTATTGATTAAATAAAAGCTTAACAAGGTAGTCAAACAACCAACAATGATAGAACAACAAAGAGACAAAATAATCAAAAGAAATGAATGCAATCAAAGAATAAAGAGAAAATAATCAAAAGAAAGGATCGCAATCATGTTACACGTTATAGCCATTTAAGAATCAATAGTATGGAGTATTGTAAACGTACGGCGGTGGTGGTGACTTGTACTCTACCGTAGAAAAAGGTGAGTAGTACGGTGGAGGAGGTGGGGAGCTGTAGATGTATGGTGGTGGTGGAGACTTGTAGTCTACTTTAGGTGAAGGTGAGTAGTACAGTAGAGGAGGTTGGGAGCTGTATACGTATGGTGGTGGTGGAGATTTGTAGTCTACCTTAGGTGAAGATGAGTAGTATGGTGAAGGAGGAGAGTTGTAGACGTATGGTGGTGGTGGAGACTTGTAGTCTACTTTAGGGGAAGGTGAGTAGTATGGTGGAGTGGGAGAGTTGTAGACGTATGGTGGTGGTGGAGATTTGTAGACTACTTTAGGGGAAGGTGAGTAGTACGGTGGAGGAGGTGGGGAGCTGTATACGTATGGTGGTGGTGGAGACTTGTAATCTACTTTAGGAGAAGGTGAGTAGTACGGTGGAGGAGGAGGGGAGCTGTAGACGTATGGTGGTGGTGGAGACTTGTAGTCTACCTTAGGTGAAGGTGAGTAGTACGCTGGAGGAGGAGAGTTGTAGACGTATGGTGGTGGTGGAGACTTGTAGTTTATTTTAGGAGAAGGTGAGTAGTATGGTGGAGGAGGAGGGGAACTGTAGACATATGGTGGTGGTGGAGACTTGTAATCTACCTTAGGAAAAGGAGAGTAGTATGGTGGAGGAGGAGAGTTGTAGACGTATGGTGGTGGTGGAAACTTGTAGTCTATCTTAGGAGAAGGTGAGTAGTATGGTGGAGGGGGAAAGCTGTAGACGTATGGTGGTGGTGGAGACTTGTAGGCTACCTTAGGTGAAGGTGAGTAGTACGGTGGAGGAGGAGGGGAGCTGTAGACGTATGGTGGTGGTGGAGACTTGTAGTCTACTTTAGGAGAAGGTGAGTAGTACGGTGGAGGAGGAGGGGAGCTGTAGACGTATGGTGGTGGTGGAGACTTGTAGGCTACCTTAGGTGAAGGTGAGTAGTACGCTGGAGGAGGAGGGGAGCTGTAGACGTATGGTGGTGGTGGAGACTTGTAGTCTACTTTAGGAGAAGGTGAGTAGTACGGTGGAGGAGGTGGGGAGCTGTAGACGTATGGTGGAGGTGGAGACTTGTAGTCTACTTTAGGAGAAGGTGAGTAGTACGGTGGAGGAGGAGGGAAGCTGTAGACGTATGGTGGTGGTGGAGACTTGTAGTCTACTTTAGGGGAAGGTGAGTAGTACGGTGGAGGAGGAGGGAAGCTGTAGACGTATAGTGGTGGTGGAGACTTGTACTCTACTTTAGGGGAAGGTGAGTAGTACGGTGGAGAGTTGTAGACGTGTGGTGGTGATGGAAACTTGTAGTCTACCTTAGGAGAAGATAAGTAATATGGTGGAGGAGATGGAGAGCTGTAGATGTATGGTGGTGGTGGAGACTTGTAGTCTACCTTAGGGAAAGGTGAGTAGTATGGTGGAGGAGGAGAGTTGTAGACGTATGGTGGTGGTGGAGATGTGTAATCTACTTTAGGAGAAGGTGAGTTATACGGTGAAGGTGGTGGAGAGTAGAAGACGTATGGTGGTGGGGGAGATTTGTAGTATACTTTAGGAGAAGGTGAGTAGTATGGTGGAGGAGGCGGGGAGTTGTAGACCGGGGAAGTGTATTTTGGTGTTGGTGTGTAAGGGTATGCTGTGACTGTTGCCGCAATGGCACTAATGACCACGACATAAACCAGACAATGTCCTAGCCCCGTCATTCTTGTGGATCTCATCTTACTCGTAGCTCTCTTTCTCTTTATATTTCTTTCTTATGGTTATGTTATAGTTCAACATGACAATCCTTTATATATGGATCGTTTTGTGTAAAAAATACATTATCTTCCCAATTGGGTTCGTGTTTGGCACTTACAAATACATTTGGAAGACGTGCTAAGTTGTTTGTTTGAAAAGTTGGGATGTGTTGGAATCATGAATCTATTTGATTCTCTTGCATCTATTATTAAGTTTTATATACAATATGTTTAGCCACTGATATATAATAAAATAGCTAATGCCATGAACATATGCTAAATGCTTTGTTTTATAGCTAATGTCAAAGTCATATACTTTGCCTCAATAGTAAAAAGAAAACACCATGTCTTCCAAGCTTTATTTCTAATCTGATAATGTTTCCTTTAGCTGTGAAAACAAAGTTTTTAATCGACATTTTTCTATCTAAATTTGATGCAAAATTCGAAATCACAAAAACTTTCGACCTTGAGATTTTAATTCTTCAAGTAAACCTGTTTCAGGTCCTCTGTTACTTTCAAATGCTACAGTCAACATTAACTTGATAGTATTATCCGTTTTGGGAAATGCAAGATTTCTCATAATATGATTCTTTGTGTTTATTATAATTCTTGTTCACAACAACAGTGTATGAGCGTAACATACTATTCAACATAACTATACTTGAATTTGATGAACATCCTCCAAGAATCTCTCCCCATTAATGGTTACACAACTCTCTACATGTTGCAGAAACTTCATAACCACCGGGTCAGTCCAAGGAGCTCCGCTTGGAGCTTCTGGTCCTGCTACCCATCCCAAGTGCCCTCCTCTTGGTGTTACTATCAACATGCAGTTTGGGTTTGCCTGACACTTTTTATTGTTAGATAGACCCAAAATCATCATTTGCATGTGAATGAAGAAGAGCCTTCGATCATTCGTCTCTTACCTTGATGTCATCGCGAGGGATCCCTCTATCAGGAGCAATCGGGTCATTCGCTGCCTGCATTTCATATCATACAACACATGAACATACGGAGAAACCAGCATTCTAAGGTTACGGATTCATCACTCATTGTTTAGGGATTGACCTGAATGCAAAGCAAGGGTGTACGAACATGTTTTATACATTTGGAGCTGCTCGACTTGGAATAGTACTCATCCACTGTTTTGAAACCGAATGAGACTGCAACATGAAAAACAAAAACAAAAAATGATTTCAGCTGCGCATGCTCTCAATGTTACCTCAAGATTCCATTTCATCTTATCAAAGTATCAAGGAAACTAACCTCGGGTTAAGCCTTCATCAAAATCTCTAACCGTCTCAGCATTTGCAGCCATGGGAATGTTAAATTCACCTCCAATATCTTCAAAAAGAAGAGAATGTCTACATAGAGATGAAACTATATGTGACAATGACTTAACTGACAAGAAGAAAAGATAGCGAAGCGAAACCGAAAATATTACTTGCTAAATATTCTACAAAGAGATCTCGACAATGCCTTGTCATAAACATTGTTAAAACCCTTGTGGAAATCTTCGTCCGCTATGACCAAATCGAAAGGATTACATAACGAAACAGCAGCAGAAAGAGGGCAATTATGAGATTCCTACAACATAACAAGTCAGGTTATATAAATTATGCATGGATTCTTAAAACTCATCGGAGGTTAATAAAAACTAACCTGACCCAAATAGTTAACAAGAATGTTGCCTCCAAGAGACCATCCAGCTGCATACAAATTAGCTTTTGGGAATCTATCACCAACATGAGCAATCACTTCACTAATGTCTCCTAAAAACGAAGCCGAGTAGAACTGCATTTATCAGTATCATACATACTTCAGCTACCAAAATGAAGCTAATTGGAAACTATCATCATGAAATTAGTTAACAAAAGACCTGAGGAGTAGTAACAGGACTATCTCCACATCCTCGGCTATTGAACACAACACAACGCCAGTTTTTACTTCGTGCTCTTAACAACATATGTCTCACATACGAATCTTGGCTTCCTCCAGTTAAACCTGGCTGCAAAATTTCAAAGTTTAAAGACTCAAACTTTTTTGATTTTCTAAACTAGATTAACAAAATCAACTTCGTGGGTTTCGAGAATGTACCAACAAAATTAGGATCGGAGTTTCAGGAGGAAGGTAACCGTCGTCTCCGGCGACCCAATCGAGAGCAACAGAACCATCGTCTTTCGTCCGGAGACATTCGCGGCGGAGTCTGACGGAAGGAACAGAGCGGAAGAAAGCGGCGTAGATTGTCTCCACGTGGCGGTTAAATCCGATTAGAGGAAACGCATCGTAGGGTTTAGCGAGTGATTCCTTCAGAGACGGTAAGAAACGATCGGTTCCTCCGCCGATAACTTCGAGAGAGCTGTTTTGGTGGTGGCGAGGCATTTCGGGGGTTTTGGGATTCACGGCGGCGAAAACTGAGAAATGTCGACGGAGAGTACGAACTGAGATTAGCGGCGGCGATGAAGCAAAGGCGACTCTGGCCATTGCTTCCGCCGCGACGTCGTTTTCTGGTAGCGGAAGGAATGGGGTTACACGGCGAGTAAACTTAACTGCCTAAAGCGACGCAACACTTCTGTGGTCGGGAAATTTAAACTAATTTTGAAATTAAGCCCTTCAAATAATTTATTATACAAAAAGAACCCCTTAGTTATGACGGGTTATCTTATTCAACCCTGACGCATATTGTGGCGCATATCTGTGTAATCTTTAAATGGGCCGTTCAAAAAGTGGCACGGCGAGTAACCCATAAACACGGCCACTCTCTATCTAGCAGCCGGCCCATTTAAAGATTACACAGATCTGTGTGTTTTATGGATAGTGATATCTGATTTCAAAAGGAATTGCAATGTGAGCGGTGTCGTTTCATCTAACTGTTAATAATAACGATTTGAGGGCAAAAGCGTCAATATGCAAAGTGGACCATTACGCGGTGTTGACCAAAAAAAAGCCAGAGAGGATTGAGTTTTACTCAAATGCAACTTTCCATCTATTTCTCTATTTGAACTGTATGCAATTACGCAATTTAGTTTTGAATCACTTCATCCTCGTGACTTGAAGTCTCAATTTGTCCACTTTTATAAAATACTATAAAAAAGCGAAATCAACTGGATATATATATATCTTTTTAACATTAAAAGAAACAAAAAGTTAAAACTTTCTAATTACAATTTACAACATTATCTGACCAAATTACCCCTACTCAGCTATCGAACTCAAGTCCATCGTAAACTTCCTCCTCCCTTTACCACCACCACAACCTCCTCTTCCTCCGCAACCATTTCTCTTAACTCTCTTAACTCTACGCTCACCATTAGAGACTTTTCTAGCTCCATCTTCTCCATCGCCACCGCAACTCCAACCGCTTTTCGTAAGCGCAGAGCTAGCTTTAACCGCTAAAGCCGCCATCTGCTCTGCTCTTAACGGATGATTCAGCCATGTCAACGGTAATACGAAGTAAAGCTCTCCAGGACGAAGATCCTCGCTACCACCGACGGCTAAAACGGCCTCGTCGAAGTCCATATCGTCCGAGTTACAAACAAAACTCGTGGGATTCTTCTGAAGAATCTGCCACACTTTGACCGGAGATGAAAACTCTTGTAACGTTCCGTCTTGTAATATCAACTTCGCCGTCTCTGTTCTCCAAGATTCACGTGAACCACAAGCTCCCATTTGTTTTTTTTGTAGTATCTTGATTCTTGAAACGTATTGATCAGTTGACTCGTGTGTTCAAGAAAGTTTGTAGATAGAGAGAAGAAAAAAAAAGAAGAAGAAGAAGATCTTGTTCTTGTTCTTGTTTTGAAGGAGATACAAAACCTCGTGGGGACTTTGTATATATAATGAGTAGAGAAATGGAAGAAGAAGAAGAAGAAGAAAATAAAGGGAGCCTCGTGATTCGGAAACTTCAAGCAACGTTAGATTTTTGTCGTTTAGTGTTCAAAATCAGACAGGACAGCTCACGTAATATTATTGTCTCTTCAAATTACTAAAACACCCTCTCGTTCGCATAATAAGAGCGGAAGCGAAAGCGTAATAAGAGGAACAGTTAGGGGTATATCGGAAAACATGGAGAAGATTACGTGGCGAAGAAGGAGAGAAGAAAGGAGTGAAGAGAGGACACGTGGCAAACAAAATCAGCAAGCAGACAACCTTAGGTGGCCGGAGGTTTATTCTCCGGCGGATGGGGTGCACGAAGCTAGGCTTATGGTGCATCACGTGAAGGACCATGGGTGGGGCCTAACTACACCGGGTCGGGTCGGTCGGGTCCCATTTAGATACATTCGGTTTACCTAACCAGAGATTTCGGGTCTTTCTATGTACGTGCGTGCATCATTATTGATTTAATTTTTTTTTTTTTCTTATGAACGTGCATCAATAATGTAAATTCAACTCCAAATTATTGAGTGTCTAGTAACAGTATTACGGTCCACAACGATGTATCCAATTTTTGTTACATTTTAAATGTTTTTAAGTAGGATCGATTTGTTGAAGAATATCGCTTTCCGTTGAACTTTTTTTTTTAAAACAAATGTTTTCTTGTACTATATATCTAAAGTCGAATACATTGGCTTCAATTATATGAAGCTATGGAACCTCTATTATTCCCCACCACTTTATACTTTTTCTCATAAAGAAGTTTATTTTAGTTAAACTAAAATTAATATTTACAACTAAACAAGAGATATTATGTTTTCCGTTTCCGGTCTGTGATTAGGATCACCCACGTATCCGCCGAAATCGATTTTTATTAGTTTATGCGTATGATAATTGAAATATAATAAAAGTGATTTTGTCCGATTTTGTCCAGTTCTTTACATGTGAATAAGGAAGAACTGGTCCCAATTCATGAAAACATAACGCAATAATCATTGTTCTATGCTACTAGTATTACTTAACGAAACGGAATTTGGATTACCTTTAATATGGCCTTATATAACTATCAAAATTTACATTCAATAGATTTATTATTTATCTTTTCAGTGCAATTAGAATAACAGTTGATAATAATGTGTAATAGTTCTCCATTTTTCATATAGATTATGAATTTCAGTTTGATATTCGTCGGTTATAAAAAAAAAAAGGATTGACGGATGTTTTCTTTAACTATATTCATGATATGCTTAGAAAAATTGTTGATTTTGAATTTCAGACTTGTGATATTATTTCTTTAGCTTATAGATATAAACAAAAATACTATCACGTGTTTTATTTTTCCCATATTTAGCTACGCATATGGTTATCTATCAAATAAGTCCTATTTATCATATCAAATAAAAATATAATCATATCATTGTCATTAATATGAAATGTTAATTGAGTGTTCAAGAGGTTATATATTCTGTCTGAAATGTTCTGTCCCACGCCAATAGATTTTTTTTTTTATTGTGTCTAGCCTATAGAATTGTTTATATGCATGTTATTATATGTTTCTATATTAAAAGACTAAAATACATACGAACTTCTATTTAATTACTCAATCGCGTGCACAGTTGACAGTTTAATAGTTAATACAAAGAAATTTTTGAAAATAGAATAAGACGATGAACTACAAATGGTTTCACGTGAAACACATTAAACTATTTTTACTTGCCCACATAGGTTATGGTCTAGTGGTAGATGAGACTCGAGTCAGATAATGTGGTGGCCTTTCGGGGAGAAGTTCATTATGTAGCATTTCGGTGCGTTTCTACCAGGACTGACAATAGAATATATAAAAATTTATAAATAAAAACTATTTCTAATTGTCGTTGGACCATTTTTAATTACAAGGTTAAGAAACTTGCTGATTCGTGAACACATAGAAGAAATATAACACAATTGGTTCCCATTGATTATCCAAAGGAAATTGACCTGAAATTTGTTAATTTTTTAGACTAAAAAATCTAACAATTCAAACATGATTTTCAATATAATAAACTCATAAGTATTTCATAAAACAAAATTATCTCAACCTGGAAAAAAAAAAGCAGAACACAACATGGTAAAATTTAAAGAGATCATGTCCTAATGGAGATCTATTTTAATGAAACCTCCTAAACCCCTACTAAATGTCCTAATGGAGATCTACATGGAATCCCTTTCCTCCTATGTTTTCGTTTTTTCTTCACAGGTTCAATATCTTCTGATGATGAATTCTCCATTAGCTCATCCAATTGTGACCCAAGAGTATTCCTAAACTGTCCAAATTCACAAATATATAATGTTAAAATTTGACACAAAACAAAAGTTATAGACTTAAAATTTAGAGAAAAAAGAAAAATTCAGAATGAACTACAATAACGTACCTTGCATTCTATAGAACAGAACAAAGCAGAAGAAGCAGCATCAAGTTCCCATTTACAAACTTGGCATTTACGCGTAACATTGTTTCTATAACGATGATTACCATTCTCACGTCTCTGATTAATATAAATGATTGAAAACGAGTTTATCGAATATGTATGTATCCCACATGTATCCATATATTTTGATATCGCCTCTTTCCTTACTCCGGATTGGTACGAACTTCTATATGTCTACAATTTCAAAAACACAATAAATCATAATTAGATCACAACAAGTTGATTGCTTTACAAGTAATTCAAGAAAAAAGATTTGTTACCTGAATCGTAGTATGGTCTTTGTGCTCGTTCCTTTTGTAGCATTGATCGCATAAAGGAGGAATCATACAATCGCAACAAAAGTAACATCGTTTTTTGTTGATGTGTTGATCGCATAATTCGTGGAATAGCTTCGACTTCACCATCTGAATAAGCCATGGATACCTTTTGATGCAGCTCTCAACTTCTAGGGTTTCTTGCTTACTTTCCACCATTAGGGTTTTTTTTTTTTTACTTTCAAAAGCAACTCAATCTAAATTTGTAATGGTGTTGTTTTTGTTTAACACTTTTTATAGAGCCTATATAGTTTCTCAGAGAGATTAGGAATTGTCGTTTTTCTTTACTTCTAACCCAAACATAATTTTCCTTTTTTATTCTTTTTCCAAAACAGAAAAGGAAAATTTACGTCTTGTTTAGCAGAGCTCCTGAATAATCATGTCTTAATCTGAAATTATTGGGCTTATTAAGTTTGAGGGAAAGTCTCGGCCCATTAAGGTAATAAAAGAAACTGTCACCTCAATACGCCGTGGTTTCCTAATAGATGTAAATACAAATCAACAAGGGTGTGGTCTAGAACCAAATGAAATTGCAATGTAATAGTTTGGGATCAGTTTTGAAGTGTATGTGTGTATATATAAATTGGTATGTTTATTTCACATTAATACATTAACAAGACATGTACTAGAGACAGTATATAAAATGTACATTCATGTCCTATGATTATGATTCCTATCTATTTTATAAGCATGTCAATTAGTATAAAGAAGGTAAACTCCAAAGATTGAATAGAGCTGAAGCAAGTAACAGAAACCAACACAAGAAAGCCATCCCGGCCGAGAGTTGGTATTGGCTGCATCGGTTACCGTTACAGATCCGCTCTTCGATAGACAGAAGCAGTTCGGTTGCACTAGCTACAGCACAAGCTCCACCAAGAGAAAGAAACGAGAGTACCTGTTACAATATGAAACCATTGAGATAAAAGAAATCGGGTTTTTTGTTTTGTTTTTCGCGCGTTTATAGGAAACTTGCTTACGAAATCACCGGCGAAAACGACGGATAGAAGAATTGGTTCCTGAGGGAGGAGTTTGACAAAGATTGAGTATGTGTCGAACAACGCAAATGAGAAGCTCCATGGAGTTACAATAGTCATCACAACCACCAAATAGCTACCAACATACAGATCAAAATCAAAACCTTTATGGATTGATGCAAACAAAATCAAACCCTAAAAAAGTAGTTTGTTTTGATTCATTTGTCTCTCTCTCACTCACACACATCCTTAACCAAACATCAGAAATCATGGGACGAAAACAAACACACAATTTTATCCCCACTATGATCAAAAACCCAATCCTCAAATGTTTGATCAAACTTGAGAATTTCAACAATTAAAGAGTGACCCTCGTCTAAATTTCACTCCTTTAGCTTCTCAGAATCATCAATCCATCGATTCGATTAGAAATTTCAGAAAACCCAGAAAGCTACATGCAGGACAATCAATTGACGAAACCCAGAAAGGAAACACGAAATCGAATAGGGGAATCAGAGAGGGATTTTTGAATACCAGAAGGAAGTGTTGTCGTAGAAATCGTAATAGAAGTACATGAAGAACAGCGAAGCAGCTGCAAAAAAGGTTTGGCCAAAACGGAGAGCGAAACTGGCGCTGGTGCCGAACGATCCCGGCACTTTCTCCATCCGATTTCCCGCCTGTTTCGCTTCATCATCCGAATGCGAAATTCAACTCAATTTTTGTTTCTGGGGATCTTGTACCGAAAAGGGCAAAAAGAAAACTGAAAGCAGAAAAGAAAACAAGAAGCGGGGCCAAAAGCTCATTTACCTCTGTGACGCTCTAATTGGAATTTTTTTTTCTTTTGTGTGTTTCTCTTTTGCTTTGCTCTTTACAAAATAAATTACTTAATAAACTAAACAATTATAAGAGATTTAATACTATAGGATACTCGACATTTTGCCAAAAGGGTTTTCTATTATTAAAAAAGGCTTTAAAATTAAATTTGATTCTTTGACCAAAAAACAAAAAAAAAAAATTAAATTTGATTTATTTTATTTTGATTTTAGTGAGAAAATAAATTGCAAGTCAAAAGAGGCGAAAATTGGTTTTATGTAAACGACATCGATAATGGGCATATAAAATGTGTTAACATAATTTAATGTTCACCGGCCCTAGGTTTTTCATGTACTTTCAACAACAACAAAATTATAGAATTTTAAAAGCAAGATGATAAAAACAAAAAACAAAAAAACTTTAAAAGCATGAGATTTTTGAGATTATTTTCCAAATATGTAGTTTGTCTTCCCTTAACAATATAAATGCAATAATTTCTGTTGTATTTTTATGTTCCACCTTTTATTCTTACATTCTGATTACATTGCCCCAAGTTAATCAAGTGTTGTTGTTAAGAAAAAACAATATAATGCAATTATAATCAAGTAATAGATGGAAAACAAATTGGCTGATTTAACATTTGATAATTTACTGATGTAAAATGCGATAAACTGTTGATTTTGATTATATAATTGGTAATTCGATTTTCAAATACTTTCTTAAGTAAATTGACACTCTATGCGCTGGTTACAACTTCTAATCAACAAACGTAGTCCGACCAAAACTTAGTCAACTTCGTATTATTACTAAGAAGAAAAAGAACCAAAATTCATTAATTATGCTCATCTATAATATCGTTGGAATACTGAAACATACATCACACCCAACTCCAATTCACCTAATCATATAATATAAATAAAGGAAAATAATTCAACATAACACATTCCCAAGTCCTAACAAATTTCCATTTTCGTGATAAATCATAGCCCGTAACCAATACGTAATTCAATCTTCGCCCTCTCGTTCCAATCCATGTTCCATTTGTTACGGTTCATTACACTCACGTGTAACTAAAGAATCTGATTAACTAAAACTAAAATTTCTCAAATCATTTAGTTTATTTATGGAGCAATTTCATTAATATAAAGAAGAGGTTTCAATACAATTTGACAAGAGTTTATGACTTATTAAGTAATCATCACTCAAGCTGACCATACCAAACCCCTTGGATCTTCACATCCTTTGGTACCTTAGCACCCAAGTCAGTATCCGAAGGCTGAAGACTCTCAAACACTCCGATCACTTCTCCGGTCTCCGGTTTGCTCTTTGTGATCTTCAACGTGATCTCTCCGACCGAAGCCGCCGTGTTCTTCACGTTTTCCTTCGCTAGCTCTTCCTCGTCTCCTCTTCCTCCGGCAGGCAAAGCCACGGCATTGTCGTACCCAGTGGAACCACCACGACCCTTAGGGTCCAAGAAAGAAGAGCCGCGGTACGAAGGAACTAGGAATTTGCCACTGAAGTTGTCGGGTTTGCCTGAAGCCTCAAGCTGTTTCACCGTGAAGAGGAATGGTACACGTTCTCCTCCCGGAAGCTGGACTGTGACCGCTGCGTAATCGATCCCGTCTTCTTCCTTGAACTTCACGCTTCCATCTGAACCTACCTGTCAAATGAACAATCCAATTAACTTGTCTGTTTCTTGCGGTCGAAGCAACATTGAGAAATTGAGATTGGATTAAATGGTTGAAGAAAAACCTCGAAGGGTCCTTCGATCTCATCGAGCGTGTAAGTGAGACGGGTCATGAGCTTAGTGTTTTGGAAATCCGGCGGTGCATTCTTGCTGACGCTATCTGCCTTGACGGTGAAGGATGTAGGCTCGAAGCAGAATTTCTTGCCGGTGTATTTACCAGGCTTGAACGAGAATGTCTCAGAGCCACCGTCGATAGTCGGACACTGATTCGCTGTTCCGGTCCCCTTAACCTCCATGTAAGTTTTGCTCTGAATCTCGTCGTACGTTAGCCTCTTTGGTGCTCCCTCCGCACTTGCCCCCTTCATTTCCCCAAATATAAAGGTAAAATTTTCCATTATAAAATATGCAATTGAATCTAAAAGTAGTGCAATAATGCTCATATAAAAATATAATCATCAAAACTAATTTGTAATGAATGGACTTGTCTACATATGTATGTGTCTCTAGTTTAGGTTCCAATCTTATTTTCAAATGTGGAATTTATGAATTTCAATTTCGGATGTATCAAACAACTTCCTAAACTTTTGTTCTTCAATGAACAAGACACAAAGGCCTATCAACTTTGTATGTTTAAAAAAGAATATGAAGTTATACCGAGACGACGAGAGCAGAGGTGGCGAGAGCGAAACCAGCGATTTTAGCGGCATCGGAACATTTTCCGGCGAAGTCTTTGAAGTCAGAGTGGAGGGAGCAAGTGAGCCTAGCAGGTGAAAAGTCAAGACCAAAGGACTTCCCCACGGTTTGGTTTGATCGGAGATGGACGTTACGAGAAGGAGAAGCGGCGATCTTCGCCGGCTGAAGAAAAGTTGTGGCGGCTTGGAGAGAGGTTGCCATGAAGACGACAAATCTCAGATGTTTGTGTTTTGTTTGAGTGATAATGCGAAGCTGAGAAGTAATAATTCGGATAGAGTTTTTTTTGGGGGGATAAGGTCGGATAAGTTGGGAATTTTTTCATTGGATTGTTTCATGAGTATGTGGTTGTTTGGTTGCCACGTGTCGAAAGCTGATGTGGAAATATGGATACTGTCTCAATCTGCAATACTGACGTGGATATAAGGAAAGAAAAGTTATAAGAAATTCATTATTATTATTTTTTTTTTTATATATATATAAAATTTGATGATGCATCTATACTATATAAAAGTTGAGGCTATTAGCTTCTAAAGGCGTCCACATAGAATTTAAATCAACCTATAGTGACATGACACATCAACCTATAGTGACATGACAGAAGGCTCGAGAAAAATGTTTAGAGACCTTACACGTATGCTTCGATTCTCAGATTTTGTTTAACGTCCTTCAAAAGAAGAAATGACATACGGAAATACATAACATTCTTTTCGAGATTAGTATGTAAGCTACCCATTTTAGGCAACTTTTGTTTCTTTTTGTTCTACGAAAATCCAATATGTTGATGGATTCGTTATCTAAAAGAGAGTTTTCATTTCTTAATTGTCATCTTCTTAACCAACCAAAAAAAAGAGTGGGTGACAAACAAAACTTGGCAATAAAAAGAAAAATTGAGATTGGTTTCAGTGAAACACATACATCTCTTTCGCTGTCACGAGGCCTCTCTAATAAACCATTATTAAAACTGTTATATTTAACGAGGTTTTCGAGTCTATTTGGTTGCATTTTGGTAAAATCATTACTTTTTCAACATTTTTTTCTCTCATTGATTGATGTATTTTGTCATCGATGCTAACTTAGCAGCAACATCGTTTTGTGATAGGTTGTATGGTGTCTGTAAATAGAATCCTATGACTGCAATAATTGGAAGATTAGTACTCTCTCTTTATTATACTACCTAGCGGTGAAAATTCAGTTTTATATGACCACAATCATGAGAGGTGAACCCCTACGTAAAAATGTCACTTTTGGTGTGTACATTTGTAAAAATACCATTTTGGGTTGTTCATTTGCAAAAATGCCACTAATTATGGATTTTAAAAGATTAAATCTTCCGACCAAAAAAAAAAAAAGATTAAATCTTAAAATTCTAAACCCTAAAAATGTTTTTACCCTTATACCATCAAAACTAAACTCTAATACAGCATAATTAACCTAAACACAAATAATATAATGAATATATAGTTTTAAAAAAAGTCACATCTTTGCAAATATTTTGAAAATGTGGCATTTTTTAAAAGTGGCATTTCTTAAAAAAAAATTTAATTGTTATGGTAAATTAATTAATTAATTATTTACGATTGTTTCACTTTTTACCATAACACTTTTGTATTCGTAAATGTCTACGTCTACCTAATTTGAAAATTAGCAAATCCAAATATATATATTAAACGCGTATATTGGTAACACAAACCCACGCGTAGCGTGGGTACAAAACCTAGTCTACTATATGAAAGTTCAAGAACTCTTTCCAGTTGAGCGACACGTCAGCACCCGAGGAGAAGCCACGTGGCATTGCCAATTCACGTTTCAAGAAAAACCACATCGACTAATTGTCTTCCTCTTCGACGCTTGGTTTTATCGACCTCTCCCACTCTTCATCTTCACTCGCCAGTTTTTCTTTACTTTCTTTCTCTCACATGATATGACAGTCAAAAACGTAATAGAAAACACCTCATCGTCTTCTTCTTTCTCTCCGATTTTGCCCAACTCGATTTCGGCCATTCACAACAACTCTCGCTCACTCTCTCTGTATAAGCATGACGATGAGTTCAAAGTTGATATTCAGGGTTTCACAGGTTTGAGAAGGTAGATTCGTCTATTGATTGCGATGATGATGATGATTTCAATGTTGATGATGTTTTCTCCGATGTGAAACCGTCTCTCTCTCTGTTCACTGCGACTCCGAGACCCGTTATTTGGGGATTTTGTTTTGGTCTTTAACGACTGATTTGGGTCCAAGTGAATTTTTTGATTTAGCTCTGTTCAATTATGGGGTTCCTTCACTATGAAATTGAAGATTAGATTTTCGTTTGACTTTGTTGTTTATAAGCTAACGTATCATTCATAGCTTCTAAGTTTTTAACAGTCTTAATCTTTGGCATCATATGTTCTTACACATTTTTACGTCTATGATTTTTTAATCTTCTATGAGTCTTGATTTTGTTCTTTGTAATCATCTCTTTGAATTTCATTTTCAGTGATGTATTACGGCATGAGGCTTTAACGATTTGAATGAATAATCTAAGAACTTTTTAACTGTCGGTGGTTGTTATGTTCGCCATCAGATTTTGGTTTTCGCAACAAAGTTAGTGATTTTAATGGAAAAGCTGAGAAATCTGCAAAGAGGAAGAGGACGAATCAGTATCGAGGGATTAGGCAACGTCCTTGGGGTTAATGGGCTGCTGAGATTCGTGATCCGAATCTGGCTACGAACTTTCAAAAAGGAAGCTACAAGCGCTTACGATGCTCGAAAGCTAAACTGAATTTCCCCGAAAATCCTACCGTCCCTCAAAAACGTCCTGCAAAGTCAGTGGCTAAACCAATCCCAGCTTTGGCTCAGAACTTCAATAACTCCTTTGACAATATGTGTTTCATGGAGGAGAAACACCAAATGAACAACAACAATCAGTTTGGGTTGACAAACTCGTTTATATACGTTCCCCTTGGACTTGCATCCATCTATGTTTTTAGCAGTGCTCAAAGAATCCTCTTTGATTTCGACAAGTTAGCAGAGGTCAATACTTAACTACATGGTTCATTTTAATAAAATTTCATATCTGTGCAATTTCCAGTTAAAAAAAAAAAAATCCATTACTGCTCGTATGCAATTTCATTATAACCTATATATGTGCAATTTCCAGTAATGGATGCTTTTCTATCGTCTAATTTTTTTTTTCTATATATAACCTATGAACCTGTTATATTGACAATTTATAACAAATGCTTTTAACCAATTTTATAAATTTATATATATTTTTTTTAATGCGTTTGATCACGGTGAACTGTTTTATTTGTACAACACTAAAAAAAATTTATAAGCTTCATTTCATAAATCATATTTTTTTAAAATTGGTTCTCAGACAATGTACATTGGTTGAGAAATTAAACACCATTTTTTCTACTTTTAACATTCCACATCAGCTTCTCTCTCTCACCTAATAATTCAACATCCAATTCAACTTCAACCTCTACAATAGTTTTATTTAATAAAATTCAACACAATATCCCACCACTTATATATATATATATATATATATATATATATATATTTATATATATATATTTATAATTTTGAAACTACATGTTTATCACAATTATGGATTGAAACTAAATTAAATTAATAAGTATTATATAATTTAAATTTTTTTATTTTATTTTATATTCTTAATCAATATTTTTTAAATAACAAAAATAATCATATGCTAACATTCGCATGGCCGTAGTACATTTTTCTAGTGGAGATATACATTCTTTATTGGCTGCGTCAACTCGTTGGGTGAAGTAGTTGTCATTGTTTGTTAGGTCTCCAATGATCCGAAGTAAAACATGTTTTCGCATATGGAATCGGCGGCGAAACATTGCATCATCATATGCAGGTTGATTAGCAAAGTAGTCATCAATCAGTCTTTGGTTTGCTGCTACATGATCTCTCTTGATGTATTTTCTCTTGTTACGACGTGGATAGTCTTCTTCTATTTTGTTTCGACGCTCTTTAAACTGGTTGACGATGTACATCTCTTCAATCTCAGACTGCCTTTTGTAAGCTTTAATGTCAAAAGGAAGTTCATTTGGATCCATTGAAGTGTTTTTTAGTAAGATGAGATTTGTGATATTGGTTCATCAATGGAAGAATAAGTTCTCATTTATAAAAAAACATGTGGTTGAAATCGACGGAACTCAAATAAATATGTAATGCAGTTAACTAATAGATAAGAGATAAGATAATGATTTGATTAGTACACAAAAAGATAAAATTCATAGATTACATTGTCGGAAAATAATGGAGTACTGACAAACGAACATTATTGCACAAAATGACAAAGAACATTTGCACGAAATGACAAAATACAGGCATACACTTGTGAAACATTATTAAAGCGACAAATAACAAACAAACATTAAAGCACAAAGTGACAAACTTTAGACATAGACTTGACAACCACTAATTTTCGAATAGATCGTGGCTCAACTTCTCCAACAGCTCTTTGCTCCGATCATCGAGATGCTCTTTTTCACTTAAGTTTATAAACATTTTCATCTTCTTGGTTTGAGTCTTATCTTTCATCAGTTGGTTTGCCTCCTCTTGCCTCATGGCTATTTTTTCCAATCGTTCCAACTCTTGCTTCTTTAGTTGATTGAATTCAGTCCACTCTTCGTTAACAACTTCCAAGGCTGCACCCTTACCTTTTTTTTAGCCTTTTTTTAGCTTCATCCCTCCCCGTTGGACGAACACTAGATCTTACAGAGTTGGAGTCACTTGCATCACTCTCATGGGCTCTCTTAGATCCACTGCTTCCAGATCCAGTATTTCCTCCGACCTGACTACCATAACGCGGTTGATCAAGTACAGCGAGCCATTCCGACATTAAATTGAAATGCCCATTCTTACCACTTGAATATAGTTCATGTGCTTTCGCCAATACATCATTCTCTGACCATCCACTTTGTTGCATACGCTTAGCATTATCGTAAGCACCAATCCATTTGCCAAATTTTTTGTTAATGTAGTTGAAATGATTTCTGCATGAAATTCCATCACGCGGAGGATCAAATGAGCAATGTTCATTACAATACTCAGCAATCTTACCCCAATATGTCTCACTTTTTTGGTCTCTGCCAAGAATGTTGTATGTTCCAAATTTAATCCATCCACTCAGTAGCACTAAATTCTCCTCAGTAGTCCATTTGGGGCTTTTTGGCGTGTAAAGGTTGAATCTTCTGCATTTGAAGTGACTTCATTAACACCGTTCATCTCTCCGAGAGCTATTTGTGTAGAAAATCCGAGAAATTCAATTGGTCTACCACTCACAATATTTCCATTAGCCATCAAAGTAGAAGAAAAAGGATTGGTTGAGATGATATGGCATCATCGATCCATAATATGGATGGTAGTTTTGAGCAGATGATGACATTGAAAAATTTGGTGGAAACCCATAATTTGAGACATTCTGGGATTAGTTAAAAGAGGGATTTAGAAATTGATAATTATTGGGATTTAGGTAGGGAAAAGGGTAATTAGTAGAATTTTGTGTAGGATTATTGTTTGGATCCATTTCACAAGATTTCTTTTTAAAGATGTAAACAAGAATTTATGAGAGAATAATTAAAAAATTATGGTAGAAATTGTGTTTTTTTTTTCGGTTTCCAAATGAAATGAAACAAGTCTTGATTTATAGAGTTTTTAAAATGATAAATTTTCATATAAAATTTATTAAAAAAATTTTTATTTACGATTAATAATTAATCTTGAAAGATAAAAATCTCCAAAAATCTGATAAGCTAATTAAAACTCAACACTTGTCCATCTTTGTTGTTTTTTTTATTTTTGGGGCAAAAAAAAAACAAACAAGAAAAAGTAAGAGATTTTCGGTGGATGAAAGTTAACCGTGGGTCCCACTTTTGTTTTTTCAACATGTTGAGAACTTTCAACATGAATTAATACAAGTAAGATTTTTATTTTTTTCAACACCTCCATTGTATCCATTAAACTGTTGAATTCTTAATTCAACATGCTCATTGCACATAGTCTCAGATTATCTAACACCACC
This sequence comes from Arabis hirsuta, assembly GCA_964056655.1. NCBI lineage: Eukaryota > Viridiplantae > Streptophyta > Magnoliopsida > Brassicales > Brassicaceae > Arabis > Arabis hirsuta. The sequence continues at coordinate 8,484,621 of OZ053308.1, read as the reverse complement.
TACAATGGTGTTGAAAAAAAAAAAATTCAACAGTTGAATGTTTGCAATGGTTGTGTTGAATTTTTATGAAAGTACAGATGGCAAAAAAAGTGTTGAACAAATTCAACATGTTGAATTAAAACAATCGGACCATTTATTGCCATATGGCAATATATTAGAGAACCAAAATTATGTGGGGTCTACGTAATTAACCAACAGAGCATAAATTTTGGTTGATAAAATTTGACTGCTTTTTATCAGATCATAATAATTTCATCTCAATTATTAGATAGTATTCTACTTTAAAAAAAAAATTACCAAAATTCATTATTTTTAATGATCTATAAATAGAGACTACTCTCATTTCATCTGGACACAGAAAAAAAAATACTATTTTTAGTATAATTTTTAGTTATCTTTCAATCACCTATTTTGTGTTATTAAATTTTTTTTTTTTTGTTAAATGGATCTCAACAATAACCCTTTCAACACCCAAAATTCTTCGAATCATCTTTTTAACTATCCAAATCCCAACAATTATCAGTTTCAAAATCAGTCTGCCAGACAACCTCAAAATCTACCAAATTATGGTTTTCCACCAAATTTCTTCATGTCGTCATCTGTTCCGAACTATCATCCATATTATGCATCGATGATGCAATATTCATCTCAATCTTCTCCTTTTTCTTCTACTCCGACGGATCATGAAAATATTCCAGAATTTCCTGGATTTTCTACCCAGACAGCTCTTGCAGGCAGCAGCGATGACCATGAAGCCAATCCAAATGCAGAAGATTCAACCCTTCTTCGCAAAAAAAGCTCCAAAAGCCCCAAAACCTCCAAATGGACCACTGCGCAAAATTTGGTACTCGTGAGTGGGTGGATAAACTGTGGAACAAATAGTGTTGTTGGGAAAAACCAAAAAAGCGATTCGTTTTGGGGTAAAATTGCTAAGTATTGTAATGAGTATGGCTCATTTGATACTCCCCGTGATGCAGGTTCATGCAGAAACCATTTCAACTACGTCAACAAACTAATTGGGAAATGGATTGGCGCTTACGATCATGCTAAGCGTATCAAACAAAGTGGGTGGTCGGAGAATGATGTATTGGCAAAAGCACATGAACTCTATGAAAGTGAGGGGAATAGACATTTTAATTACATGTCAGAATGGGCCGCTCTCCGTGATCAACCACGTTATGTTAGTCAGGTAGGAGAAAATACTGGCTCTGGAAGCAGTGGAACTAAGAGAGCTCACGAGGGTGATGCAAGTGACTCCAACTCCGTAGGATCTAGTGTTCATCCAATGGGGAGGGAAGCAGCAAAAAAGAAAGATAAAAAAGAGAGTAAGGATGCAGCTTTAGAGGTAGTCAACGAAGAATGGTCTGAATACAAAGATTTGAGAAATCAAGAGATTGAACGATTAGACAAAATCGCCAAGGCACAAGAAGAGGCAAACAATTTGATGAAAGACAAGATTCGTGCCAAGAAGATGAAGTTGTGGATTAAGCTAAATGAAAAGGACCATCTCAATGACCAGAGCGCAAAGCTGTTGAACGAGTTAAGCATCGATCTATTTGGAAATTAATTATTATTAAGTGTATGTATGTTGTCGCTTTATTCTTTCATAATGTGTGTTTATCTCTTTATGCTTTCATAATGTGTGTTTATCGCTTTATGCTTTCATAATGTGTGTTTGTTGCTTTCTGCTTTCATAATGTGTGTTTGTCATTTTCTGCTTTCATAATGTATGTTTATTGTTTTATGATTTCATAATGTGTGTTTGTCGCTTTCTCTTTTAATAATGTTTCTCCTTTAATAATGTTACTCCTTTAATAATGTTACTTTGTCAGTTTTAGTCAATGAAATCCGTGATTTTTGGCTTTTAAATAAAGAATCTAATACTTATCTATTTATTAGCTGTAATCCATAATCTGCTTGGAGTCCATGGATTTCATTCACTCAACTTCTTATAAATAGAGACCTTTTATTCAATTGAAGTACCAATACAAAAAAATTTCATCTTACTTAAAAAAATATCAATGGATCCATCCGAATTTTCTTTTGATATCGAAGCTTACAGAAGGCAATCTGAAATTGAAGAGAAGTATATCCTCAACCATTTTTCGGAGCGTCGAAACAAAATAGAAGAAGATCGTGCATCTCGTAGCAAGAGAAGATACTTCAAAAGAGATCATGTAGCGGCAAACCAAAGAATAATTGACGCCTACTTTGCCAATCAACCTACATATGGGGATGAAATGTTTCGTCGACGATTTCGGATGCGAAAACATGTTTTCCTTCGGATCGTTGGGGATCTATCAAGTAGTGACAACTACTTCACCCAAAGAGTTGACGCTGCCAAAAAAGAAGGTATATCTCCTCTAGCAAAATGTACCACGGCCATGCAAATGTTAGCATATGGTGTGGCGGCCGATGCGGTTGATGAATACATCAAAATAGGAGGTACTATAGCATTAGAGTGCTTGCGTAGATTCTGTAAAGGAATCATACGATTGTACGAGCAAGATTATCTTAGAGCCCCAACTCAAGATGACCTGCAAAGAATACTGCATGTTAGTGAAATTCGAGGGTTCCCGGGGATGATTGGGAGTATCGATTGTATGCACTGGGAATGGAAAAATTGTCCTACAGCGTGGGAAGGTCAATTTACTCGGGGAGATAAGAGAACCACAACTGTTATCCTAGAAGCGGTTGCATCTCATGATCTATGGATTTGGCATGCCTTTTCTGGGTGTCCGGGCACATTGAACGATATCAATGTTCTAGATCGTTCACCAGTGTTCGATGATGTTGAAGTGGGAAATACTCCAAGAGTCAACTTCTTCGTGAACCAACGTCCATACAATATGGCATACTATCTAGCTGATGGTATTTATCCTTCTTATCCTACTTTCGTCAAATCAATCAGACTTCCTCAGAGTGAACCAGACAAGTTATTTGCAAAACATCAAGAGGCTTGCCGGAAGGACATCGAACATGCATTTGGAGTATTGCAGGCTCGATTTAAAATCATTCGCGAACCAGCTCGCCTGTGGGATATAGCCGATTTGGCTATCATCATGAGATCATGTATTATATTGCATAATATGATTGTTGAGGATGAAAGAGATACATATGCTCAAAACTGGACTGATTATGATCAGTCTAAGGCAAGTGGGTCTACTACACCGCATCCATTCTCAACTGAGGTGCTACTTGCATTTGCAAACCATATGCGTGCTAGATCAGAGTTTCGTGATTCAAATGTGCATCACGAATTACAAGCAGATCGAGTCAAACACATTTGGGCAAAATTCTGTGGTTAAAGAGATTTTTAAGTATTTGTGTGATTTTAGAGCTTTATTATTTATGAGTTGAGTTTATTGTAATAATTATGTTATGTATATTTTATTTGTTGCGTTGTGTTTTTATCTGTGTATTATATTAAATTTCAAGTTTTTGTAATTTTATTTGTTTTATAATAATTATTTTATGTTTTAATTATTTGCAAAAATAAATAAATTAATTAATTCTAAATTATTTAAGTTTTTTAATCGATAGTTGTCATTAAAATATAATAAAAACACATAATAAAAAATAAAAATATAAAAAGAAAATGGTGGGGTATAGTGTTGAATTTTATTAAACAAAACCATTGGAGATGATAAAAATTGAATAGGTATTGAATTATGATATGGAAGAGAGAGAAAATGATGTGGAGTGTTAAAAGTAAAAAAAAAGGTGTTGAATTTTTTCAACCATTGTACATGGTCTAATGTAGAAGTATTAATAAATTCTTGATCAACCCCTGAAACAAAAAGACTTTCACAAAAAATAATATAATGTTTATTAAAAATTTATGACGTAGATAATTTTTTCAAACACCAAAAAACAAGCAGAACTTAGACTTATACTTGTTTACTTTACCAAATTTCAACCGTTTGAAAATTTTATTCTTTTCGTATAAAGAAACTATATTTTGTTAAATTCATCTTTAACCCTAGACAACGTAGGCACGAGTACTTGCGTCAACATCTTGCTTCTGTTAAGGGTGGAATTATTATCTAAATTTCGATACAGTATCTATTCGGATGCGTTCTGAAAATTAGACCGAAGAGTTTGGATCCGCAAAAGGATAGTAAAATCGTGAAAAGAGAATCCGAATCCGGACGCATTAAATATATTAAAAAAATTTATGTTTTACATATAATAAATTATTTTTATATAAATATATATATGTAAAAATTGAAATTAATTTCATTTGAAATATATATTTGGTTTGAAATTAATTTCATTTCCTTACTTTCTTCTTGCTTTTCTTCGTTTGCGTCTTAGTAGACTCTTGCAAAAACAAATAAATATACATAGGGCTACTTACACATCCTCCTCGGTCTGGAGAAGACCGGAGGAATAACAAGAAACATGAGGAAGATTGGAACTTGACAATGAGATGTATGAGGAACGCTCTCTAAGATAATTCAGAATTTATCATATCTAAAATATGGGTGAAAGCGTAATAATTCCCTTCCTTCTTAAAATTCCGAATTTGTTTCTTTTGTATCTTCTTTTTAAAAACATAGAGTTTCTTGCTTTCGATTCGGTGCTTACTTGAAGCAGATTAATTGTGGTTGTGCAATCAGATCGTACGTTTGTCAAGTGTCACTATCAAATATGAGAAGGACAGGAGACATCGGGCCCCTACAATTGTTACTCCACAAGAGAAAATAAAGGGAACTGATTGTTTTCTCAACTATGCTTTTATGATCTTATATGAAAGAGTTTGGGTGTTTCTTTGTTAAGAAACTGATACCAATTTTATTGAATGAAAAAGGAATTACAAGCCAAATGAATCTGATTTCCTCAATCTCGGATTCACTCCCGATGAACTGAATCTAGATTCTCTCTACAAATTTAGATAAGACTCTAAATGATAAAGAGGGTTCCTATTTGTATGCATAGGCCCTTTCACAAACGCCAATTCACTCAATCTACTCCTTAACAACTTCTTCTTCAGTTTCTGCCACGTCACTCTGCTTATCTCCTTGCTTCCTCCACTTTTTCCTGTAAAATGCTCTCCAAGGCAGGGACTTACCATTACCCCCCCCCCCCGGGCAAGAGCCAGCTTGTCCTCAAGGGGAAAAGCGGAAAACTGAGCCTTAATATCAACCACACGTAACCACGAAGATTCATGAAAAGCCTGATTCGACCAAACCACTAGAGCCTCCAACATACCAGCCTTATCATAGCGAGTCTCCAAAATAGTTTCTGGCTGGACTTCATCTTCCAAAGACACAGCTAGAGGTAAGGGATAAACGTGTTGGCCCTGACCCAAAACCGGCTTAAGTTGAGAAACATGAAACACCGAATGAATTTTAGACCCAACTGGAAGTTGCAATTTATATGCCATAGGACCAATGCATTCCAAAACCTCATACGGCCCATACCAACGAGCTGCCAACTTGTGACAAGGACGCTTCTGCTCAGATTGTTGACGATACGGCCGAAGCTTCAAGAAAACTTTATCGCCCACCGCAAAGACCAACTCCCTTCGATGTTGATCCGCATTTGTCTTCATTCTATCTTGGGCCCAAACCAACTGAAACTTCACCTCTTCCAACGCTACATCTCTATCTTTGAGCAAGGTCTCCAACTGCATATTCTTTATAGACCCTTCTTCAAAGCGGAATAAAGCTGGAGGCTCCCAACCATAGACGACCTGAAAAGGAGTGCACTGTAAAGCTGTATGGTAAGAGGTATTATACCACAATTCAGCCCAGGGAAGGTACTTGGCCCAGGTCTTAGGGCGGGTGGCGCAAGTATATTTCCAAACAACGATTAAGCACCTTGGTCTGTCCATCAGTCTGTGGGTGATAAGATGTAGAGAACTTAAGGAGAGTACCGGAAAGCTTAAAACAATCAGTCCAAAAAGAGCTCAAGAATGTGGTGTCTCTATCAGAGATAATAGATTTTGGAAAACCATGTAACCTGACGATCTCCTGAATGAACTTAATGGCCACATCAGGGGCTTGATAGGGATGCTTAAGACCCACAAAATGAGCATATTTGCTAAGCCGATCCACCACAACTAACAACACGTTAATACCACCAGACATTGGTAAACCCTCTATGAAATCCATCAAAATTTCCTCCCTAATACGATTTGGAATGGGAATAGGCTGTAACAATCCAGCAGGAGACAATGTAGAATATTTATGAGTCTGGCAAATATGACACGCAGCCACATACTCTTGCACTGTATGCTTCATTCTCCTCCAATAAAAGACCTGTTGAATCAGTTTCAATGTCTTAAAAACACCAGAATGGCCCCCAAAAACTCCATCATGATATTCCTTTAAGATTAAAGGAATAGCAGCAGCATTTTGTGGAATAACCAGCCTATTTTTGTAGAATAATCGGCCTTGCACCAGTGTATAGCCTGGCTTGAGAGAAGCATCAGTCACAACCTGGTGCAGTAATATATGCAGTCCTGGATCTTCATCTATTTCCTTATACAAATCCTGTAACTAAAGAAAATTCTGAACTGTTAACGCCATGAGTAAGGAAGCAGCTGACCCACTAGATGGAGTTACAATACGGGATAAACCATCAGCAGTTGTATTCTCTCAACCAGCTTTGTACTCAATCTCCAAAGCATATCCCATTATGCGTGTCAACCACCTTTGGTAATCCATTGTGACCTCTCTCTGCTCCAACAGATACTTAAGACTTTTCTGATCGGTTTGGACCACAAACTTCCTTCCCATCAAATAATGTCTCTATTTTTGAATCGCCATGACTATAGCCATCAACTCTCTCTCATATATCGGTTTTAACTCTTCCTTATCTTTCAAACCATAGCTGAAATAGGCAATGGGATGATAATCCCGCATTAACACTGCCCCAAACCATAGCCAGAGGCATCAGATTCCACCACAAAAAGTTTACCAAAGTCCGATAAAACGAGCACTAGGGCAGTCAACATTGTTGTCTTCAAGGCATTGAAAGCTTGTTGTGCTTGATCATGCCACACAAACTGATCAGTCTTCAACAATTCAGTCAAGGGTCGAGCAAGAGTCCCATTAGCTTTGACAAAGCGTCTGTAATAATCGGTCAAACCTAGGAATGCTCTCAATTCTTTCACTGTCCTTGGTGTTGGCCACTCTTTAACAGCCTGCAACTTAACTCGATCTATAGACACCCCTTGATGACTGATGATATGACCCAAATATTCCACAGAAGATTGAGCAAACATACATTTCTTCTTATTTGCAAATAATGCCTGATCTTTAAAGACTTGTAGAACCTGCTGCAAATGTTGCACATGGTCCTGAATAGTAGCACTAAAGACCAAGATATCATCAAAGAAAACCATGACAAACTTTCACAAAAATGGTCTTAAAACCTCATTCATGATAGCTTGAAAAGTGGCAGGGGCATTGGTGAGGCCAAAAAGCATCACAAGAAACTCGAAATGACAATCATGTGTCTGAAAAGCAGTTTTCTCAACATCAGATTCCTTCATACGAATTTGATGATAGCCAGAGCGAAGATCCAATTTAGAGAATAGTTTAGCACCACACAATTCATCTAAGAGCTGATCTATAACAGGAATTGGAAACTTGTCTGGCACAATAGCTCTATTAAGGGCTCTATAGTCAACACAAAACCGCCAAGACTTATCATTCTTCTTAACCAGCAAGACCGGACTAGAAAAGGGGCTGCGACTAGGCCTAACAGTTTCTGCTGCTAACATGTCCTGTACCAACTTATCCATATCTTCTTTATGGGCATGAGGATACCGGTATGGTCATACACTAATAGGACCCATGCATGGTTGTATAGTAATAGCATGTTCCCTGTTTCTGCTAGGAGGTAAGCCAGAAGGAGTTTGAAAAATAGACTAAAAGTCAGACAACACATCCTTGATGGCACTGGGAATGTGCACTTCAGTCACTTCTGGTTTGTCACAGTTAGCCAACTGGGATCCCCACGTTGAACTAATCATGTGATCTTCCTCACATAGAGATTTGAGTAGCGGATTTGGAACATGTAATGATGGATCACCTGTGAGTGTAACCCATTGATTTTGGTATGAGAAGGATAATTCATGGCTGGCCCAATCCACATGACACTTTCCAAGGGTCCTAAGCCATTGAATTCCCAGAATCATTTTCGCATTTCCCAATTCTAAAGCAATGAAATCAGCAGAGAAACTGAGACCTTGCAAAAGAAAATAGATGTTTTTACAAAGGCCAGAGCCTTTGACTGAAACTCCAGTTCCAAGCATTACTTCCAAATTCTGATTAGGAACAATTTGAAGACGAGCTTGAAGAACAATTTCAGGAGAAATAAAGTTGTGAGTAGCCCCACTATCCAACAAAACTACTATACGTTGTTTCTTGAGCAAGTCAATCATTTTTGTTGTAGTTGGTGACGATAGCCCAAGAAAAGAGTTTAGTGAAAATTCCATAAATTCCCCTCCATAGTCTATATCTCCATCATCCCCATCTTCTCTTCTGTCCCCTAATACTTCCACTGCTAACCCATTAATCACTGTGAGGACTTGTAGAGTTTTATTAGGACACTCTCCATTCACCAAATGTGTTTTAGATCACTTCTCTGGACACTTAAAACACAATCCCAATCGTCTTCTTTCTGCTATCTCCTCTCTAGACAACATCTGTTGAGCTTGACCCTGAGGTTGTACATTCTGTTTACCTCCCACTTGTTGCACTTCTGTGTTAATAGTTTTCATCTTCCACCCAACCAGAGGCTTAGACTCTCAAAATGACTTTGAACTGCTTATTGTGTCCCTTCTTTGACAACATATCTTTGCATACCACACTGTACAAAGAACTTGACTCTATCTTTATAGCCCAAGAGATCATATCAGGTAAGTCAATAGGCTTACACATTGTAATTACTTCCTGCATTTCTGGTGTTAGACCATTCATAAAGATCCCTTCTAACTAAGTTTCAGGAAAACCAGTAACTTGTGAAGATAACTCCTCAAATAACTGCACATATTCCTCCATTGTTCCGGTTTATTTGATAGCGTAAAGAGGCTGACTAATGTCCGTGAACTTTTCTTTACTATACCGAGCTATCAACCTTTGCTTAAACTCCTCCTAACTTCTGAAAGGTTTCCTAGTTATCTCCCCATTGAACCAGTCTAATGGACCTTGATCCAAGCTGACCGACACGAGTTTCAGCTTTGCGTCATCCTCATAACCTCCCAAACGAAAATACCTTTATACTTTTGAGATCCATCCATACGAATTCAAACCTTGAAAAATCGGCATCTCAACTCTCTTTATTAGGCTTTGTTGATTTGCAACCAGATCTGGACGCGATTCTTCAATCACGACAGGCCTAGGACTACGGCTAGGTTCCAATTCATGAGAGCATACCTGAGTTTCAAGTCGATCCGGAGGATTCGTGGATTGCTGCACTGCGACTGTCTCCAATTGCCCCAGAAGATTACGCTTCAAATATGAGAGCATCGATTCGAATTTCGCATCCATCTTAGACTCCAGTGCTTCAAATCGAGCTGCGTTAAGCCTCTCCGATGCGTCAAATCTCTTATCCATCTTCTTCTCGAACGCGATCCTTGCATCTATCGACGATCGCAGAGATTTCCCCGGCGATTCTAAGGTGATCGGCGGCGAATTGAGGTTTTCTGATTTCGGCATCGAATTCGACACCGTGGGAGCTCCTCGTGATCCAGTCTCTTTCCCCATCGTGTTTGATCCCATCCAAAGACGCTCACGACGCACCAATTTGTTAAGAAACCGATATCAATTTTATTGAATGAAAAAGGAATTACAAGCCAAATGAATCTGATTTCCTCAATCTCGGATTCACTGCCGATGAAGTGAATCTAGATTCTCTCTACAAATTCAGATAAGACTCTAAATGATAAAGAGGGTTCCTATTTATATGCATAGGCCCTTTCACAAACGCCAATTCACTCAATCTACTCCTTAACAACTTCTTCTTCAGTCTCTGCCACGTCACTCTGTTTATCTCCTTGCTTCCTCCACTTTTTCTGTAAAATGCTCTCCAAGGCAGGGACTTACCATTCTGGTTAGGTTGTTTCTTTTTAGTTATGACCAATCATCTAGAAGTGTTGTAAGAACTCGAGAGGATGGTTATTAATGGGACCCAAAGATAGTAAATGAGTTCTTTAAAAGAGGTATGATGCCTAAGTGGCTACATGGTGATGCACTTAGAGAAGTAATAAGCTACAATACTATGAGAGGCGTGCTCTTGGCTTTGATTGATTTTCAGTATGTGATCCGTTAAACACATACAAGAAAACCTTCTTTCAACTAACTTTCAACGTTTCAAATGCAGGTAAAGGAATCAACTTTGCAAGAGAATAAATATGCTGAAGTTGCAGTATATATACTCAACGACAGTGTGTAAGGTCATGTATTTTCTTTTAACAAAGCTTTGTTAGATGGTGTTTTCTTGGAGTCTCATTTTCCATTGGAGATGAAGAATGTAGTGCTATTAACACAGATATATTTAAAAATCGAGTATGAATGGCTATTCTACTTGAAACAAGAACAACATTTCCAAAACTATATATATGAAAGGAAGGGAAACAAGTTTGATATCTGAAGGTTATTCTCTCTTTCTCATGGTCAATCACGACACCTATTACGAGATCGAAAGTTCATATCAGGTTAATGGTTTGAATCTTGCTTACTTACCTTTTGAGAAACTGATTGTTTAGGAAGCCAAAGGCCTCATCAAGATTATGTTTGCTACAAACTTGAGTTTATTTTTTTCGGTTCTTTATAATCATAATACTATGGGTCAAATTCAAAGGAAGATGGATTTGAGCAACACAAAAAGAACCAAATAAAAACGTTAAAGGAGGTCTGGCTGAAGTTGTGATACCTGTTGGAACAATTGGACAAAGAGGCATATAGGAAGAATGACAAGTAGAAGGATATATGACTTGATCCATATGGAGGCCGGAGAACGTGGGAGTTGTTGGTAAGTCAAGAGGATAGCGACTGTTATATTGAGCCATTATCATAAGTGCTAGATATTGTTTCGTACTAATTTTCAAGTTTGCAGTTTGCATCATCGCATTTGATGCCTATTTTTTAAATCTCGAGGCTGGTGTAGGTATATGCAAACAAGAAGGAATAAGGCCTAACAAAGACGTTGCACTTTTAGGTGTACCAAACTGGATCATGGGTTAATGATAGTGTGTTAGTCGATATAATACCTTCATGAGCTTTATACATACAAAACTTGATGAATAAAATTCAGTCAAAATGTCTACATTAATACATCAAGCAAAAAGAAGAAAAACCCACAGTTTAGTTGGTAAAATTACTTATGAATTAAAAAAGCAAAAACAAGTCACAATTTAGTGGGTAAATTAATTAAAATTAGTAAGATATAAATTAGATATAATTTCAAGGTGAAGACGTTTCAAATAGTTATGCTTTTAACATGTTTCATTAAAATATGCAAAACACATCGAATATAAATGTATTAAATAAATAAAAATATTAAACTCAAATATAAACCCGCGCATACGTGCGGGTAATCGCCTAATTATATTTAAAAGTAACATGGACAAGAGTTTTACAATTGTTAGACAAGATCTTACAATTGAGAAAACATATTCAAATCAAAGATAGGAGAAGTTGATAGAAAAAAAATCCACCTCGGAAATTTGATAGTTAGGTGAAATGCGGTTGAGCCAACGCCCATGCCACGATAATCACAAGTGTAGAGTAAGATGTTGAGATATCATTTTAAGAATATTTAAGATTGAGAGCCTCGGCAGCCACGACCTCGATTGTTGTTTCGTCCTTCCACATCAGTACATTTCATCTCTTGAAGTTTTTTTGTAGGTTTGATTATCCTATCTTTTTAAGTCTTCGGAGAAGGATCACCCGTCTCAAACGTAAATACCGAGTCTAAGGCAGCATAATTGCTTCCAAAAACATTATTTTCAACTTAATTAACTAATGAATTCGAAAGAGGGGGAATAAAGAATGTTACCATAGCGGGAGGAGGGACAAATGTTGGAGTAGTTTTGGTGTTGAACTCTGTTACATTAGTAATAGGAGTTGTTGGAGTTGTTGGTTCTGCCACTTCACACGAAGAGGCTAAAGTTGTGTAGTTATATCAGGTGCAACAACACTAGTGCTTGAGTGACAGAGGTTACTTCTATAGGACTATCAGAGGCAGAGCCGTTCCTAGGGTTACATAGACTAGAGGCGGAAAAAAAAGGCTTTGATTTATGTAAAACAAAAGTTTCGTAAATAATTATGTTATGCATCACTTTATAAAAGATTATGCATAAAGCATTTCTGATAACGGTACTACAATATACAATCGCAAAATCTCTCAATTATGCATTAAAATTTTACAATTTTTATCTAATCTAATTCAAATCTCAAATCAAATATTTTTAAAATTCATAATAACAAAACTATAATATAAAAAAAAATTACTTGTGAATTGTTACGGTTGCTTCTAAACAATGAACGAAAAAAAGTTGTATGGTTTGATGGGGAAGAAGAGGGGCCAAAGTTAGAAGAAGATAAATGTGGTTAAGACTCTTTAATTACCTTAATATCTTGTTTTAGTATACAGTTTTAATTAATAACTTGTTTTCAATAAAATTTTAGAAGGACAACATGAAATACTCTAATGTTAATTTATTAAAAAAAATGAAAGCCTTGATTTTTTTCGAAAAAAAGGCCGGTTGAATTTTCTTCAAAACAAAAGGCCGGAGGCAGTGGCCTCTAATTCCTCCACATAGGCACGACCCTGGCTGTTGGTGCATTAACAATTTATGAAGCTATTGCAATAGTTGTTGCATGTACTTCTTTTAGTAAATCGACTCAGAAGAGCTAAACGGCTCTATAGTGTTGGGTTTATTAAGGAGAAGACACTGAGATTCCTTATGGCCTAAATGACCACACCTCTCACTTAAAAAAGATCCAAGAATACTCAACGAAAACCATTGTGACATTGTCTATTTTGTCTTAGCCGCTATCTTTTGAGAAAAGCCCTTATCTAATTTCACTCCTACCATTAGCTTAGCCTCACCCATTTGTGTCGGATCCAACCATGATTTATTAGCGAGCATTGGTTCCCATAATCCCGAGACAATCCAATTAATACCCAATAACGAGTATAAGCGTATAAGCATACCGGTACATAAGAAATCTCAGACAATACTAAGAAAACAGAAGGAGTCCAAGAAGCAACAAACATAATGCATCCATCAATATGCCATAGACCTCGCTCCGAAATCCATCAATAAACCATAGCCCTCACTAGATGCTGTTTTGAACCATCATCCTTTGTTTTAAGGTGTTTTAGAAACAAAAGGATGCTGGTTCAATAATTGTTTTACAGTTCAGTTTAATTGTGATTAGAGAATCCTTTATTACCATCTATATTTAAAAGTATTTATTGTAAAACAATTTGTGTTAATGTTTTGTTATCATCTAAATTGACAAAAAGTGATGATATTTTAAAAGAGGTTTACTCAATCAGTCTTTTACAAGCATTTTTATGGAATACAGAAGCGATTAGAAGAAATTTATGAAAAAATATATATAGAATGAAACTGATGCTATACAATTAAATTGTACGTTCAACAAAATGAATTCTTGGAAAATGTACTCGGGTGCCGTGGATACGGGATTCTTCATGATCGAATGTGTTTGGGCTCGATCTCGTGGTCTTTCAGTTCGGACGCTGATGAGAATTTGCAAAAAAACCAAACTAGTCTACAAGTGTAGTAGACCTTCTTTCATGGTCCCATTTTAGTCTTTTTATTTTAATTTCTTTGTAAACACATATTCATGTTCATAAAATTTTCTTTTTGAATTGGGTTTTTTAAATGTTCTTTTTGAATTAGGTTTTCACCCTAATCTTAATCGTCTAAATTGTCATATCATTCTTTTTGGCTTCCTTCTTCTAATCATATCCAACATCTGGAATAACACACAAAATAAATAAAACTTTTGGCCACCATCAATTGATGTAGCAATTTTTCAATTCTATATGAACAATGCAATTATCGAATCTATGAAATCATTTAACAAAAACAATTTAAGAAAGGCATTCAGAATGAGTAGGAGGTATTTTATTCATCATGAATCAAATGACAATAAACAATCATCACCATGCCCTGATACTGATTCCAAATTTCGATAACCCAAAAACTTTAAAAAAAAGTTCTGATAGACTGAAAAAAAAAACAGTAAAAAGGATCCCTCTCAGACAAATGCCTCTAATTGTCCCCATGATTTAATGAATGGATTTTCGTCGGACTCGTCATCTATGTATAGTGTTCATCACTGAGAAACCCTTTTACTCGAAAACAAAATAAAATACCAAATCGAAAGAAAGAGATATGAGATCGAAAACAAAAACGAAACAAAAATTCGATAAGCGGAAATAAATTCAGGAACAAAAACGAAAATCAGAAGTATTAAGAGAGAATTTGTAGATCGGAGACAACTTATTTATGTAATTGGCGGAGAGTGGACTGCTTATAAAGGTACTGAATTAGGGGCTAGGGTTTTATGTAGTCGGCTATAAATAAACGACATGAAGTCTAACGATATAAATCTGAAACAGCATATAGTTCGTTTCCTCTTACGATCTGAAAACGCCACGCATTCTACATGTAAACAGCATATAGTCACAACTTATAAAACACCTTGTAGTTTATTGAGTCTTAAACGGCGTGTAGTTCATTCTCCTTTTGCTATAAAAAACGACAAACATTCCACTTCTGTGTATACGAAACGGAATTCAGAAGCAATTTCCAGAGAACTTAGAACTTAAAAAAATGAGTTTTTTTTATAAATTGAACATTCAGCTTGAAGTAGTATTTGAGTATATATGTAACATAATCAGAACAAAGGAACACCAAAGATTTTCGAGGTTGTTTCTCGATGTATGTTTATTGGACTAGCCGAGCAAGAAACAACTTGAGAGATGGAAGAAGGAATGTGATTAAGTGACACGAATGATTAGAGCCCAAACAGGGTAGACCAAAAGAAGTATGATCCCTAAAGTGTTTGATACTCCGCGAGGCTGCGTGAACGAATTCCTGAATCCACCCGATGCTCGAATATGTTCTTGAAGAAGGTAACACCCAATGAAAAGACTGATTACAATACCTATCCATGATCCGCGTATATGGTAAGCAAGAAAGTTTGGAGCAACGACAAGCAGAAGAATCAGAGAACCCGGCATCTCAAGCCAATCTGCCAATTTGAAGTAGCACGAATAAAGAAAAGTGTGAGGCTTAAAATTAGTTTTGGGACTTTAAAGCAACATACAATACAATAAGTAAGATGACACATAACCAAAGATATGAAGCTGTTCATGACCTGGGAAATGCTTAGGGAAGAAAAGTCTGAGTACGACCGCAACGAAAGCAATCCATTTCCCAACGTCTCCTCTGATAACAAACAAGGAAACTCTCACTTATCCAATTAAAGAAGATATAATATTTAAAGATTTCATTTTACAAGTTACCTGAGAAAGTTAAAAATGACACCAGGAAGGGTAAGGAAGATGTATGGTATTAGAAGTGAGGTAAGCATCTTGCTTCTCCAATTCGTACGATCCAATACTAACAAGTAACTACATCACAAACACCAAAACCAAGAACCAGAAACCAAAGCCCTCAAATTTTCAGAAACCCAATAGAGTTTGAAACAGTCTCTGATTAATGCAAACGAAAATCAGTCTGATCAATTTTCATCATCTCCAAATCTCAAATAACAGAGTGAATTAAAGAAGAATCAGATTCAGTTGCATAAATTCTCAAATTTCCAATTGACCCAAAATCAGCTTTTCGAATGAAACTGATAAAATCGATGACAATCAATCAAAATCAGAGAAATTGAAAGAAAAAGAAAAAAAAACTCACATGGCAGAGAAAGAAGCGATCCATTTGACAAAAGAAACACCGAAAGCTAATCCGCCAAGCTTGGAAACATCGGTGACGAGTTTCTTCGCAGCGATCTTAAACTCTTCCAAGTCGGAATTCACCAGAGCAACCGTATCGACGTCGGTTTTCATCGCCAGATATTCCACACGCCCCATTTTTTTTTTTTTTTTTTTGTTATTCTTTTCCTCAGTTAGAAAGAGTCAGACGAAATCGATCAATAATTTTGAGATTTTTGTGTTTTTTGTTTCTCTTCCAAATAAAATATTCCAATAGCGATTATCTCTTTTTTTTGTCCCGTCAATCAATCATTCACAACCACTTGTGGCAAGTGACGTGTCGTTCTGTGATTGGAGAGTATAGTAGGGAGGGAAAAAGCTTAAACCGCCACGTGTCATAACTACCAGTTCAGTTGACCTTTTCCTTTGGTTTGCGTGTTTTCGTAAGAGCGCCTTAATTTTTTTTTTATCATCCTCAATTATTTTAGAAATGATTGAAAGAAATAAAAAAAATTCACAAAAAATGTGAAACCTTTTTACATCAGATATGAATTAGATTATCAGATAGTGCAATTTCTTGTTGAAGTTTTCGACGTGTCTTATAAATTTATAGATATTGTCTAATCTATTATGAAAGGTATCGATGTAGATTTGTGTGTGAAAAAAATTGTCCGTAGCGTCGAACGATCATGCGTAAAACCATTTGCATACAGTTGGATTCGATCGGTAAGATAGGATCAAGTTTCGTAAAGTTTCAAAAAAAAAATGCTAAATTTTATGAAATTTAAAGAAATTTAAAAAAAAAAGGAGTATTGTTTATATTATATGAATAATAGCTGAAATTTCGTGATTCTTGGTCTTGTAAATTTTAACAAATTAGTCCATATACAAAACCCAATATAAAGTTTTCGATCTTTTTAAGAGAAATTTTTTTAAAAACACACAATTCAAGAACCAAAAGATGATTCTGATTTACGTACTAAAACGTCGTGATCTTCGATCAATCATCGTCGCTTCATGTGAATCACAAATTCGAGTACTAAATTTGCATCCCAACTTCTTGCTCATCGACCACTTTCTCGACCCATACTTAGCCTCGGACAAACTTACCTTGTCAATCTTCGAGATCACTTTCTTTAAGTACAAGCATTCTCTCTCTAACTGATACACACGAGTCCTCATCGTATCCACGTCCAAACGAAGCACTTGATTCTCCCTCACCGTTTTCTCCCATCTCCCAACGTCAACCACCTCTCCTTCTCCCACCGTTTCATCACCGTCATCTTCCTCCGTCACCGCCGTTAGTAAAGTCCCGGATATTGCTTGCCGGATTTGTAATTGCTCCAAAAACAAGACATGTATGACCGCTCGTAATGGTAAACGCTCGTTTTGTGCTGCGTGTGTGCAACCTTCAAGTGTAAGTTTACGACAATCCATTACACTACATATCTTCTCTTTCTCTGTCTCCAATATCCATGGATGCGCCTATATATTATTACCAACAAAAACAAATCATTGACACATTAGGGTGCTGTGGTGTAGTGGTTATCACGTTTGCAAAAGGTCTCTAGTTGATCCTGGGCAGCATCATGTGTTGGAACTCATTTTTGACGATATGGTTATATATAGTATTTTACACTTTTATATACTCACCTTGAGATATATATCGATGGCTCTATAGAGTCCGTCATCGTATAACCGTGCTTGATATGGTAGTGACCTCGCGAGTTTGTAGAATTTTTCCGGTTTGAGATTACCGTCCGATGCGACTTCTCCAAGAACTCCATCGATTAGTTTCCCAACCACCGTCAACGAGGAGGAGGATACGGCGGCGTTTTCGACAAAGTGGCCTAGGAGTCTCTCCACTACATCTATATCGTATAATGTTTCGTTGAGGTATGAGTAACTTGGGATGAGTAGATCGTCAAGTCTAGCTTTCTCTAGCTGCGATCCGATTTTCTTCTCAAGAATGGTTCGGCATTTCTCAGAGGCATTGAGGATGATTACGGATCGTAATAAGCCGAAGAGAGATCTAGTGTTTGCGGTTATAGAAGAGTTATCTAATGGAAGATGAGAGATTATTGTCTCCAACAATTCTCTTTGTTTATTCTCGTAATATGTCAAAGTCCCTCCCATTTTGCTTTCACCAGTTTTCTTTCTACCTTTTTATTTGTGAATGCAAATGATTCTAACTAAATCATTAGTTAGAATTGTAAAGTAATTGAAATCCTCAACCAACTATGGTTTTTAATGCGGAAACAAAGATATGGTGAGTCAATATTTATTGTTTTTGTTTGCATATATAACGATATGATTGAAATGCTCAAATCATGCTTTGAAAATCCGTTGGTATACTTTTTTTTTTTTTTTTCTGTCAACATATCCGTTGGTATACACAACAGTATTATTCAAGATAATTGAGTGCATCATATCAACAATGATTTAAAAGTCTTTCATTTCTTCTCATTAGTTTCAATCATTTTTTTTTTCTTCTGTCAACCAATTTCAGTAACTTATTAACTAACAAATTAGTATAAAACTAGCAAATGTTGTGCTCAGACACTAGATGATAAACAATTAGACTAACCATTAGTTAAATCAAACTAACTCTTTCGTTAAATTAACATGACACTGCCGGAGCCAACTGAATGTTTTGCCACAACCACCAAAGTAGCATGAGAGTCACAAAAGCATTCACACATTGATAACAAGTGGCAAACATTCTTTGAGCCTATTGATTGGTTAATTGGTGCTCTGCTTAACAAGATAGAGGTTCGATAGGGAATGTAAATGATTCTAACTAATCTCTAGTTCGAATATTGAAAATGTTAAATTCTTCAACCAATTATGATTTCAATGTGGAAGGAAAGATACAAGGGGTCAATATTCATTGTTTTTGTTTGTTTATGATGATGATTTTCATTTTCTCAATCATGCTTTGAAAGTTTGTTGGTACACAACAATACAACATTATTATTCAATATATATGAATGCATGTATCATATCAATCATGCTTAAAAGACAATTCATTTATTTTTCCTTCTGTCCACCATTTTCTGAGTTTTTCTCTATGCTTTACAATTAAAATATTTGGTCCATTTTGTTCACCATGCTATACCGGCTTTGGTAGGGTTTTAATTGAAGAATTCTACCCATTTTCTTTTTAGTTACTATGGTTTGGATTCATATTTTCATGAAAAAACATTCGCAGATATCTTTTATCTACTAAAACACAAGTAAGCCTAAATCACTCTCCTTTTGACACATAAGCTTTCTATGACGTGTCTTCACCACAAAATTCTGAAAACATTTATATTAGAAAAATTATTATTAAAAACAATCCCCACTAACCTCACGATCTGACTTATTCTCTCTCCCATTATCCCCACTTTCATTAACTTCTCTTCGTCCTCTCAAAATTATATGTCTGGAATCTTCTATTCATCAGAAAACCTTCATCCCCAGTTCTCCACTAAACTCTTCAATTTTCCTTTCACCAACAAGTTTCTTTCAAATTTTCTTCCTATGATTTTGTATCTCTCTGTCTTCTACTTCATCTAGAAACTTTAACCGATTAAGTAAACAAATCCTTCACAAAATCAGTGCAAAGGTAATTTCATTCTCGACCCCTCGAAACTGTAAAATATATAGCATATATATAATTATTTTTGTCCAACAAATTCTCACATTAACTTTAATTCGCAATTACAGGAATTGGAGATCATATTCCATTCAACATGTCGCTGGATTGTTTACCTTTGTCACAACTTACTTCGGCGAGTGAAGTTTGTAAAGTCAAAGTTCGCATTGTGCGTATTTGGGGATTTCGAAAAAAAGATAGAGCAAAAGAATTATCAGGAATCGATCTTCTACTTGCGGATGAGAAGGTAAAACTTATTTCAAAATATGTTTCTTAATGTGCCTTCAATCTTGATCATCTTCTCTATTGATGTGGCTCTTCAAAATTTACAAGTCATTCCTGTAGCAAGTCTTAAGACTCTTAACTATTGTCTATCATTTTATTACTAAACAAGGTGATAGAATACAAGCCTCTGTTAAAGAAAATTTACTCTCTAAATTCAAAAAGCAATTACAAGAAGAGAAATGTTGTGTCATCATGAACTTCGAGTTAGCCAATAATATTGGAAGTTTTAGATGCAGTTCACACCCTTACAAGATCAAATTCAATTTCTATACGTGTGTCAAACCATGTGACCATATTCCTAATTTGTCAAAACGTTTCAACTTCTGCCCTTTTTCTAACATAATAGATCGGACCAATGATGACAATATATTTGTTGGTACGTCCTATCCTACTCTCTTTTCCTCTCTACATTTACATTCTTTTTTTATAGCCAAATTATATTTTATGTCACAAACATTCTTGGTGAGGTTATTGGGATGTATAATCTGAGAGATGTAAAGACTTCTGAGGACCCTACAAAGGTCCTAAATCTTCAAATCAAAGATCTTGGGTAACTGTTCTTTTCTTTTCTGCTAGAAACTTAACTTTCCCTTAACCTGTTATTTCAATTATGTTTTTGTATTATTAACTATCTATTTGTTTTTGTATTATATAAGTTTCCCTTAATATATAATAACATGTTATTTCAAAAGTTGCAGGTACATTGATCTTAATTCTTCCCTCTAAACTGTGTTGCAATATATATATATATATATATATATATATATATATATATATATATATTATAATCAATGTTTATTGATACAGCTCTAAGAGTACAACTTCATCAACTACGGCGAGAACTTTACGTGAGGATGTTGTAGAAATAATCAAGAATATGTTGGACAAGTGTAATCCGTATGCTCAGATTCTCCGAATGGCAAAGGATTGGTTTAAAGAATCGAATTCCACTGCTGATAGCACCGGCTAGTGAAGGGCATAATAGCTCAAGCAGAATAGACCCATCGATTTGATCATTTCACAGTCGCCGTCGTTGTTCACCCTACTGCCGGGGCTAAGTCCGGCGATGTTGTTGGATTCACCGAGATTCTTGGGTCTTCTCTCTCCCGTTCAGGTTCATGTTCATCAACAGAACTTATATTTTGTTCTGTTTTTGTTTAAGTTTTGGACTTGCTCAAGGTTTATATATATTTCAGAGAATGGTAACAATGTGTTTTAGATCTCTGTAACTTATGGCTTCACATTGTTCTTGATGTAGATGTGGGTCAAAGTTATTTGGTTTTAAGGTTCTCTGATAATTCCTTTACCACTAGCTTTATCACCACCATTGGGTTTGTTTTCCTTTTAACTATCTCATCTCAAGAAACCAGATATTGAATCTGATGCTTATCTCTGTGTTTTTGTTTTGAATGGTTAGGGTTAGGGATGTTGTTGATGCTCGCAATCAGCATTTCAAGCGTGTTATGGACCTCTTCGTGAAATACGAGTATCTCCTAGAGCATCTTCAGGTACACAATACACTCTTCATATTCTGCTTCTGGGATTTACCTGTTTCGTTACTTCTTGATGAAATTGATGTTGTCAGATGCTCTATGTAGGATAATAATAAAGGAGAACCGAGGCAATTGGAGGATGTTGTATATCTGTTCTGAAGATTTGGTAAAGATACAAATGGATGATGTTGAATAGCTGTTCATGGACTTTTAAATCTCTTATACATCACAACAAACTAGTGATCCCAAATCCCTAATAGTGATTTGGTTGCTCTGATTAAGGATACAGCTTTTAGCTTCATCTATGCACTTATGTAAAATTGAGCAAAGCAAATCGAAGCACTTTTCTGAATCGGAACAGAGTGGATTTATTAAATGACGAAGATGGGTTCAGTTAATGGCGAAGCCATTGTTCAAAGTAGCTCACAAGTAGAATAGCTATATGAGTCTTGAATCGGAGAAAGGAGCTATGATGCATCTAAAACGAGAGAAAGAAAATATGCTACTTTGTTTGACAACTTTGAGAATCAAAATCTTAATCGACAATCTTATAATGCAATAAGTACTTGTTATTCGCAGGAAAAACATGGTTTCACAGCTCTATTGTTGTTTCACCAACTCATGTCATTGAATACTGATTTTGCATATTCAAACATTGTTTTTTGTTTTTGTTTTATTAATCTCTAAATATGTTATTGCTATTCAAAATCAATAAAAAGGCCATTGTATTAATTTAGATCTACAAAATAAAAAGTAAAAATTATGATCATTCATTTAAATTTTAGGGCATATAATTAGGGTTTAGAGTTTTGAAATATATTTGTAGTGTTATTAAAAGTAGAGATATAAAAAAGTAATAGATTAATAAATCTTTGATTTAGGATATAGAATTTTAAATTTTTAAGTATAACCATTTTCTAATATAAAATTCTAAACCCTAAACTTCTAACTCTTAATAAATCTAAAATTTTATTTGTAAATTACTAAACATTTACATCAAAATCTACGGAAAAATCCCAATCTAAAACTACCTTTGATCAAAAAAAAAAAACTCTATCACCTACGACAAAAACAAAAACTCTACAACCTTTTGACCAAAACAGAAAAAAAAACTCTATAACCTACGACAAAAACAAAAACAAAAAATAAGCTAAACATATTATATGATCAATATATATACCCAAAAACCAAAAAGTCTACAAATACAATATATAATGAATTATGGTTTAGGGTTTGATCAAGAATTTAGGGTTTAAGGTTTAGAATAAATGAATAAATTAATGTTTTATTTAGAATTTAGTGTTTGATTTAGTTTTTGATTTAAGGTTTTCAAAAGTTTATGATTATGGTTTAGGAATTATTGTTTAGGGTTTGTTTAAGCTAAACATTAACCCTTAAAACTAAACCATAATCTCTAACTCCTAAAAGATAAATACTTAACCCTATTACTAAACCACAACCTCTAAATTCTAACACTCTTAAATCCTTATAATTTTGAAAATTACATAATTAAAAAATAGCAAAAATTTATGTTTTTATAAATCCATTATCAATTACATAAAACATTTTTAAAAACACATGAGAAAACTGTAAAAACATTAGAGAAGATAAGAGTCAATTAGAAGAGATCACTTCAATTGTTGACATGACAACTTTGAAGGCAATCTCGTCCGTTCAAATTTTGGAGATCTCAGACAATCTTGGCCGGTCACTTCTTCTATCTTTTACTCTCCTTTATTGATCAAAAGAATCGTCAATCCTTCTCGGGGGTGATTGGCATGAAGACTGTTAAAGTTTTACATATTTTTAAAGTTTTAAAAGTTGTTTTTAACCGATTAAAATTTAGAGAAAGTTGTTGAAATAACCTTAAATTTGAGGTCAATTGCAAATGTAACCCCTCTTTCTCTTTCCTCAAAATTTTATCAAACCAACCATAAAATTCAACTTATTCACGGAAATGCCATTATATTTTTAATTTTTTTTTTTTAAATCAGACATTCTAAACTATAAAATAAACAACCAAATATATTAACTTATTTACGAAAATGCCATTATCATCAATATTTCCAACCACCATGAACAACCAAAATGAAGCTCTAAATGCTTCCCCAACTAATTAGGAAAGGATAACAGCTTCATTTGTGAGCTCATAACTTCTTCCTTACCCATTTCCTCTCCAATTTCATCTAAAAAACTAACTAAATTTGGTTTTCAAATTTCTTTCTCTCATAATCTATCGATTTTTAATGGTTCTTTCATAAATGACGACTGGGCTTCTTTGTTAACGGTCATATTAGAAGTTTCAAGTGCTTGAAAGAGCTGAAAACCGAGCTCTACGTGTGATAAAAAACAAAAAACCGTGTTTTCCGATTTGGTAGACTGCACCAAAAGTCTACTACTCAACGAAAGGTTAGATTTGCAATTGACCTTTTTTAAAAATATTCAAAGTAGACTGCTCGTGAAGTCTACCTGTTTTCCTTTGATTAAAAAAAAAACACTCGTAGACTTCATGTGCAGTCTACTTGAAAATGAGTTAGTTTTGTAGTTGACGAAAACTTTGGCTTTAAAGAGTAGACTTCTCCGTAGACTTCTCCAGTAGACTGCAAATAGAGTCTATTGCAAGGTTATTTCTGGCATTGACCACATTATTGACTTTTTGTGTAGACTGCATCAGAAGTCTGTTATGTATGGACGGGTTAGTTTTGCGTTTGACCAAAATCTCAGACACTGACCAAGAAAAACATTTATCAGTAGACTTCTTATGCAGTCTACTACTTATTAAATAAATCAGTAGACTTCTTAAATAAATCAGTAGACTTCTTAAATTAGTAATAGACTGCATGAGAAGTCTGCCGATAAATGTTTGGTCAAACACAAAACTAACCTTTTTTAGAGTAGACTTCTGGAGAAGTCTACTCAAGAAGTCAACAATATGGTCAATTGCAAATGTAACCCGGCCTTTTGAGTAGACTTCAGAATGAAGTCTACACATTTCAGCAGACTTCTATTACAGTCTACTGGTAGACTTCCCAAGAGAAGTCTACCAGTAGACTGCAATAGAAGTCTACTAAATAAAGTCAAACTTTAGTCAATTGCAGAAATAACCTTTTTATTCAGTAGACTTCTCTAAGAAGTCTATTTGAAAAAGTCAAATTCTAGTCAAATTCTGGTCAAATGCAAAACTAACCTAATAGACTGCTGCTGAAGTCTACTAGCGTTTGTCGTAATTGCAAAAATAACCCATTACGTAGACTTCTCTAACTTCATAGAGAAGTCTACCAGTAGACTTCAGAGAGAAGTCTACTAATAGACTTTAGAGAGAAGTCTACCAGTAGACTTCAGAGAAATCAAATTTCTTGTTTGAGTAGTACCTACATGTTGTTCGTAGACTTCTCTGTGAAGTCTACTAGTAGTCACTTAGTAGACTTCAGTACGAAGTCTACAGCAGATGTTCGAGACCTAATGTGTTTTCTATTGTTTTTTTTTTACAGAGAATGGTTCATTTAGTTGTTGTCTATGGAGAATGGGCTATTCAAGATAAGGCGTGGCAATTTGTGGTTGATAATCCAAAAGGAGGAAGACTGTTCTTTTTGAGTGATGATTGCACCCATTGTGATCTTCTTGAGATGGCCAAAGATGAATATAAGCTGGAATCAGACTTGGTGGAGATCACTTATTCACTACCGGAATCAATGTTGCAACATATGGCACCGGATACTCCTCCAATGCATGTCACAAATGATAGACAAGTTAAGAATTTGATTGAGCTAAGTAAAATGCATGTTATACGTCTTTGTGTCTCAAGTCGGTTGGAGAAGGATGATGATGTCAACAATGATTGTGATGGAATTTTGGCCAGTGGTGGTGAAGAATATACAGACGTAGATGCTGAGGAATGCGAGGAAGGAGATGGTGACCACTATGGGGATGATACGGGAAATGATGTCAATGAAGAAGATCATGGTAGTGAATATGGTGATGGGCAAGACGAGGATATAAAAATTGATGGTGTTGGTATCAATGAAGATTACAGTGCATAAGGGAAAGTCAAAGATGAGGATGAAGATGATATCTCATTTGATGGTGTTGGTGGGAGTGAGCGTTGTTTTGGCGAAGGATTAGGATCAAAAACGACATGGTTTGATGGTATACTTGTCGGAAAGAGTTTTGGTAGCAAAGATGAGCTGCTTAGAGAGTTGCGATTGACGGCCGTGATGTCAAGATTTGCATTCAAAACATACAAGTCTACTAAGACTCTGTTAGTCGGTATGTGTCGTGTTAAAGGATGCAAGTGGAAAGTCAGAGCTGCCGTGACGAATGAACCAAACCGTTTTTGGGTGACAAAGTATATTAAAAAGCATACATGTTCACTACCGGACAGAGTCGCTCACAGGAAACGCTCTACTCCAAAGTATATTGGTAGGTTATTTATCGAGCGCGTCGGAATAATTGATAGAGTTACGCCAAAGCATATACAAGATTCAATGAAGGTGATGTTTGGTATGAATCTGGATTATTCCACTTCATACATACATTGTTATACGCCCAAGAAATGGTGAGGGGAACTGCTGAACATAGATATGAAAATCTCCCATCTTATTTACATATGATCAAGAAAGCAAATCCGGGAACATTGACCGCTCTTGAGGTTGATGCTCACAATAGATTTACATATCTATTTATATCGTTCGGAGCCTCCATAGCTGGTTTTCAGTATCTTAGACGAATAATCGTGGTTGATGGGACTCATTTAAGTGGAAAGTATGAAGGTGTTTTGCTAGTGGCGGCCGCCCAAGATGGTAATTTTTAGATTTTCCCTTTGGCGTTTGGAATTGTAGATGCTGAGAATGATGCTTCATGGCAATGGTTTTTTACCAAATTGAGAGGTTGTATTTCTGATCAATACTCGTTGAGCATAGTTTCAGACAGGCACACGTCCATTAAGAAGGCATGCGAGATGGTTTTCCCTTGGGCAACCCGAGGTATATGTTACTACCATCTATAGTGTAACATTATCACAAAATATAGGGGAAAATAGCTCATGTACTTGGTCAAAGGTGCTGCGTATGCGTATACGCTTGATGAGTATGACCGATACATGGATTTGATACGAAGTGTGAACCAGAAATTGCAACATACTTGGAGGAAGCGGATCCAAAGCTATGGTCACGAGTTCACTTCGAGGGAGATAAATATAACATAAAGACAAGCAACATTGCTAAATCTATCAATGCCGCACTTAAGGTAGCTCGAGGATTTCCCATAACATTTCTTTTGGAATTTATCCGTGAGAAGCTAGGAAGGTGGTTTCGTATAAGGCGAGAAGATGCTCTACGTCTAACAACACGCCATACACGGGCAGGTGAATACTTGTTGGCGGTTCGTGATGATTACGCGTCTCGGATGAAAGTGGGACGCATTAATAATCTTCAGTTTTATGTGAAGGGAGGAGCACGTGACTGTATTGTTGATTTGGGCCAAAACAAATGTACATGTGGTGTCTTCAACATCGAAAACATACCTTGCTCGCATGCTATTGCCGCTTTGGTAGAGAGTAAACAAGATGTCGGTACCGGTGTTTGCCCGACTTATGGAAGGGATTCTTTGTACTGGGCCTATGCGGAAAGTATTTTCCCGAAAAACCCAGTCGGTGAATGTATAGCATCAACCCCATGTCTGCCTCCTGACGTGAAGACGCGTCCGGGTCGGAAGAAGAAATCAAGGTGGCAAACTTGGTTAGAAATCGCAAGGATGAAAGGTACTAAACAACGGAAGATTCATGCTCAATACAATTGTTCAAAGTGCAACCAACCGGGGCATACGAAGCCGAATTGTGATACTTAGCTATTTTCAGTAGTACTTACATGTTGTTCGTAGACTTCTCCATGAAGTCGACTGGTAGACTTCTCTAAACAAGTCTACCAGTAGACTTCATAGAGAAGTCTACTGATTTAATTTTCTCATGGTAGCATTTCAAACTTATTTATAATGAATTTTTTAGTTTTTCTTTCTCCCAAATGTGTGTTATATAATTTTTTTCCTCCTGTATGATTTTGACATATTTAGGTTCAATATTTATTGTATAAATCAAATTTCTTGTTTTCAGTAGTACTTACATGTTGTTCGTAGACTTCTCCATGAAGTCGACTGGTAGACTTCTCTAAACAAGTCTACCAGTAGACTTCATAGAGAAGTCTACTGATTTAATTTTCTTATGGTAGCATTTCAAACTTATTTATAATGAATTTTTTAGTTTTTCTTTCTCCCAAATGTGTGTTATATAATTTTTTTCCTCCTGTATGATTTTGACATATTTAGGTTCAATATTTATTGTATAAATCAATATTTATTGTATTCAGTAGTACTTACATGTTGTTCGTAGACTTCTCCATGAAGTCGACTGGTAGACTTCTCTAAACAAGTCTACCAGTAGACTTCATAGAGAAGTCTACTGATTTAATTTTCTTATGGTAGCATTTCAAACTTATTTATAATGAATTTTTTAATTTTTCTTTCTCCCAAATGTGTGTTATATAATTGTTTTCCTCCTGTACGATTTTGACATATTTAGGTTCAATATTTATTGTATAAATCAAATTTCTTGTTTTCAGTAGTACTTACATGTTGTTCGTAGACTTCTCCATGAAGTCGACTGGTAGACTTCTCTAAACAAGTCTACCAAATATTCCATTATGAGAATATTTGGTAGCATTTCAAACTTATTTATAAAAATATTCCATTATGAGAAGTACCAAATAACGTCAACACAAGTGAAAACAAACTCCATAATGATATTTTTTAACAAATAAATACAATAAAATCCTATTTAGTAGACTTTGGTGTGGAGTTGCGTGAATTGTTTTGCATGAGACGAATAGCATTCCTGATCACTGGATCAATGACTTCTTCGTCTTCCTCGATGCGTATTAAGTAACCAAGGTGAGCGAGAGATCGTCTGTACTCTAGTTCAGTGATCTCCTCCACATCAACATCCGTAGCACTTCCTTGATTGTCATTTTTTTGTTCTTGTCTCCCAAATGGTTGTTCTGGCTGTTGTGGCGGCTGTCGGACTGTTGGGTTGGCTCCCAATGCGGGGAGAGCGAGTACGATTTTCCTTGCTGCCATTGCCTTGCTGCCATTGATAAAGTGCAAGTCAAATAACAAATAAGAAACAAGAAATAACAAAGAAACAGAGAAACAGATTTCATATTAGTGCTGCACAATTTTATATTGGTGTTTGAATCGACATGTATGCAGTTAGAAGTGTGTGGGTTTGTAATAATGATCTATACGCTCCTCAAGAGAAACATGGTTGGTTCATGGAACTTACAAGAGATTTCCTCCCATTATCGTGTAGTCAGCGATCTCCTGAGGGGCTTCAGTGGTTGTAGTTGGTTCATACAGAAAGGGAATGAGAAAAGGAGTCAGACAGTGAGTTAGAAGTCAGAAAGGGAACATCTTGAACAGAGGAACTTGAAGATACTTACATGGATCTGATGAGAAGTCAATGATATATCCAACCCTCTCGGGTCTAGGGAACCGAGTTTTAGAGGAAGCAGAGGAAGAATTCGGGTGTAGATTTGGGGATCGATACGGAGAGGCCATGATAGGTGATTGATTGAGATTTTAAGTTTTTGTTTCGCAAGAGAGGAGAAAGTGAGGAGCTTCGTTGGTTCGGAACCTAGGGTTTTGAGTTAAAGGAATTATTGACGGTTCTTTTTTGTTCAGATAAAGGTAAATAGAGAAACCATGATATTTGATGAAATCTAGTAGAGAAGTCTACCGGAGAAGTCTACAAGAGAAGCGTACACGAGAAGATTCATGTACAGAAGCAGAGGTCTACCAGAGAAGTCTACTAGAGAAGTCTACCGGAGAAGTCTACAAGAGAAGCGTACACGAGAACATTCACGTACAGCAGCAGATGTCTACTAGAGAAGTCTACCGGAGAAGTCTACTAGAGAAGCATACACGAGAAGATAAGGAACTTATTTATAATGTATAAATCAAATTTCTTGTTTGAGTATTACTTAGCTGTTGTTGGTAGACTTCTCCATGAATTTCTTGTTTATAAAATTCTACCAACAACGGCCAATGTAAAGAATTAGGTAATCCTCACCTTCACTAATTAGCCAATGAAATAATTTCGTAGACGAGATAGAGAAGTCTTCAGTTTGGAGATATAGTAGCAGACTTATCATACAAAACAGGAGATATAGTAGCAGACTTCTCATGCAAAACTAAAAAAGTTCAATCCTTTACAGAAACCTTGAGATAGAAGTCGAATTGGCGTGCCGGTTTGCTACGGCGAGGTATCGGCTCTGTGTCTCTTCGAATTTGGTGGTTGATTTGGACTCCGGCGAAATGATTCGCCTACATCTCCAGTTTTCGGCGTCTCCTCTTCGAACCGAGCTTTGTTCCTTTGAGCGAGAAAGTTCTGGTAGTACCTGCACAACGAGAAACAAACAAAATACAAGGAACATCACAATTTGACAGTGTAATTTCACCAGGTTGAAAACAACGAAAATTTTACTTGCAAAGAATTCGACATTTCATAGATGCTGAATACACATAATGACAGAATTTGACATTCAATACAATACACATGTTCACTAAGAGTTTACCTTAAAACTCTTTCGAGAATTGCCTCATACGACAAAAAATTTTCTCCGTTTCGTGATATCTTTCGGGCATAGTTGTCCATGGCCCTGTCGATTGGTCATCTCGCAATAGAGAAACAGATTTCAGATTAGTGCTGCAAAATTTAAGATTGGTATTTGAATCAACATGTATGCAGTTAGAAGTATGTAAATTTGTAATGCCGAGAAACAGGGTTGGTTCATGGAACTTACAAGAGATTTCCTCCCATTATCATGTAGTCAGCGATCTCCTGTGGGGCTTGAGTGGTTGTTGTTGGTTCGTAGAGAAAGGGAAAGAGAAAAGGGGTCAGACACTGAGAAGTAAGTCAGAACCATGAAGATCTTGAACAGGGGAAGTCGAAGAGACTTACATGGACCTACGTCGAAGTTAATGGTATATCCAACCCTCTCGAGTCTAGGGAACCGAGTTTCAGAGGTAGCAGAGGAAGAATTCGGTTGCAGATTTGGGGATGGTGACGGAGAGGCCATTATAGGTGATTGATTGAGATTTTAAGTTTTTATTTCGCAAGAGAGGAGAAAGTGAGGAGCCTTGTTGGTTCGGAACCTAGGGTTTTCAGATATATTTGATGAAATCTACTAGAGAAGTTTACCGGAGAAGTCTACAAGAGAAGATTGATGTACAGAAGCAGATGTCTACAAGACAAGTCTACCGGAGAAGTCTACTAGAGAAGTCTACCGGAGAAGTCTACAAGAGAAGCGTACACGAGAAGATTCATGTACAGAAGAGAAGTCTACCGGTGAAGTCTACTGGAGAAGTCTACCGGAGAAGTCTACAAGAGAAGCGTACACGAGAAGATTGCTCTTTATAAGCAGATGTCTACCAGAGAAGTCTACCGGAGAAGTCAACTAGAGAAGTCTATCGGAGAAGTCTACAAGAGAAGCGTATACGAGAACATTAATGTACAGAAGCAGATGTCTACCGGTGAAGTCTACTGGAGAAGTCTACAAGATTCTGATCAATACAGAAACAAATGTCTACTATTTAAGTCTACAAGAGAAGTTTTTAGAGAGAAGTTAATAACATATCAAATTACGTTAATGTACATTAGTTTGTACATATCACATCCCGCCATAATAGCCAAAAAATAAGGATGAATTTTTCTTACATCTATAATATATAGGAAAGATATCTACAATATTGAAATTGTGAGGTCCTATATTAGTCATAAACATCCAATCCAGTATATGTACCGTCGTCTGCCCCACGAAATTCAGTCTCGGCGAATATCTCAGCCGCAAGTTTTTCCTTAATACGCTTTATCTTCGCATCAGACAATACACTGGCACTAAATGGAATGCCGAGAGTATGGCATTCAATGTACTTCAGACAATACACTCCACAATCCCCAACTTTCTTGTTTTTTGGTACTTTGGATGCTGGCCACCTTTCATGCGTGAATTTGGTGAATGGCCACTTGGGTCTATCTTCTACTGCACATGCTGTATGCATTAGATAAGGTAACATAACGGCAATGGGCTCGACCAAGTCTTTGAGGTGCGCGAGCGTTGTATGGGTTACTATAGAGTCCCACACCACAATGTGTCTCTGTGGGAGTGATATCCACAAAGCCACCCAATGATCTTCTTTGACATTTAAAGGTAAATAAATGTCCTCCACTTCAGTCCCCCACACCTTCTGTACTTTTGCATACTAGGGGAGTAGACCTGCATAGTAATCCCACGCCCCACCTGGTAGCGTTTTCCCACTCCCGTCAGGATTGGGTTCTGAGTTTTTAAAGTCATTGTACCGAGTATACCATATGTTGCCTAGAGTACAGTCGAGTATGCAAATTTTATCACTCCTAAACCACTCTGGATGTTCCTTATACCGTTTCCTCAGCATATTCAACGCAGCATCCAGGTGTTGCGACAAAACAACCAAAAGAATCAAGGTTAAACATCAAAAACATAATAGAGGTCTACTGGAGAAGTTTACAACAGAAGTCTACTGGAGAAGTCTACTGGAGAAGTCTACTGGAGAAGTCTACTAGAGAAGTCTACTGAAGAAGACTTCATAGAGACGTCTACTGGAGAAGTCTACGAGAGAAGTCTGTCTACAAGAAAAGTCTACTTGAGAAGAGAAGTCTACAAGAGAAGTCTACGAGAAGTCTACTTGAGAAGAGAAGTATACAAGAGAAGTCTATTGGAGAAGTATACTGGAGAAGTCTACTAGAGAAGTCCACTGAAGAAGACTTCATAGAGAAGTCTACTGGAGAAGTCTACAAGAGAAGTCTGTCTACAAGAGAAGTCTACTTGAGAAGAGAAGTCTACAAGAGAAGTCTACGAGAAGTCTACTTGAGAAGAGAAGTATACAAGAGAAGTCTACTGGAGAGAAAAGAAGAGAAGGCTTACCGTGTCTCTTAGCCATTGTTGCGGCGTTCGAAGAGTCCAAAACCACTCTACATTAGTGAACGGAATGATCTCTTCGCCATAATCCCTGTATAGCAAGGAAATTTCAGCAATTGACAAACTTAAACAATGAGGTAAGGTCTTTTTTATACTTATGGCTTTTGCTTCAGCTACACATCAAGTCTCCTCGTCATTTGTTCATCAATGGTAGCAAAAGGATCATATCCTTTTCCTACCTTTGAATTAACAAGTTTGTTTTCGTAAGGTGACTTATTTGCCATGCCCGGCTTCTTCACCCTATCACTCCTTGCTCGTTTCAAAAGCGCCTGCTTCTTCTCCTCTTGTTTAGATTTCGCAATCTCAGCATAATTCGCAGGTAAATTCTGAGGAGGCTGAATGATAAGGCTCTTATCCGCACAAGTGACACTCGCACTCTGACCATCATCCTTAAGTGTTTCCTTGGCCTTCTGCTCCTCTTATTTAGCTTTCTGAAGCGGTAAATTCGGTTGTGGTTTTTGAGGAGGTGGTATCATAACACTAAACCCCAATATCAGGAACAGTCTTGTTCTCATCAGCAGCCGGTTCATTGGAGACCCCCACATGAAGAGCTGGGGCAATTTGGTTGGATTTGGTTTGCTCTTCCTTTCCATTCTTCACAGCCTCTTCTTTTCCCTCTTTCACAGCCTCAATGCGTTCCAAGCGTTCCTCAATATTGTTGACCTTATCACCAAGGAGTTTGATATTGTTTTCACAGCGTTTAAAACCAGCATCAACCTTCTCTGACAAGTCCTTAAAATGCTGATCAAAGTGTGCTTGTATGATCTGCACTAATGATGGTAGTTCCGCCGTGTAACCAGACTCAAATTCTTCTCGACTCCTCTTCTTCGGTAAGCTAACAAGGGTAAGGCTCATGCTGCTTTCATTTTTCACACCAGGCTTCACCCTTGACTTCACACCCTGCTTTCTTGTATCATTAGCGGAATCAATCACACCCGTCACTTGCCAGTGATCATGGGTCCATCTCCAGCCTGGTTCAGAAATAGCTGAGATTATGTTAACTATCTTCTGGTCGTAAAAATCATCATCCCACCTTGGGAACATATCTTCATACTCATCCTTCATCACACAGCTTAGGACATTCACCTACAAAATAGACATATAAGACGTAGACCGATTAACCAGAGAAGTCTACTGGATAAGAGAAGTCTAGTAGAGAAGTCTACTGGAGAAGGAGAAGTCTACGAAGAGAAGGAGAAGTCTACAAAGACCTGTTTGTACATGTTCTCTTTCATGTATCTCTTGCCTCTGGATCCCTTGAAAGCCAGTAGAGGTGGAGTAGGTTTATGTGGAAAGGGACCACCATATTGGGCTGCATAATCCGGTAGAGAATAGTACACCCATATTTGGAGAACATGTACGAAGCCTTACACTGTATACGATAACTTTACCAAGTCTTTCTCCTTCACTGACTTGATGAGTAACTTCAATGCAACCCTACCCCATGGGTAGTTCTGGAAGGCAGTGATATCCATCACAAGCCTAGCAAGGTTAACATTGATGGGTGTTGTCTCCTTTTTAGCTTCAATGTAACCGGCGTATATGCATAGATATCCCAACCTGATGCGGTCCAACCATGTCCACTCTGCACATAAACCACAAGCTTCTATTAACTCGTTCACAGTTGGACCCCTGTCGACATCAACTCCTAGAAGGGTCCAAAATTGCCGCGTTTCTTTAGTGACCTCTACATCTGGGTTATCCAAATTCGGAACGTCGCGGCAATTCAGACCGGTAATCTCCTCAAACTCAAGCAGTGAAAACCTCAACGGGTTGTTACCAATCAGGCTCCATATCTCATGGGGTTTCTTGCACTCTAGCTGAGCAGTTAGTATATAATGAACCATCCTCGATACCCAACCAAACTTGAGAGCATGGAACCGTAGCACCACACCCAATGGAGAGAATAAAATCTCGTCCCACTCATCTTTCCTTAAGACGCTCTGTAGAGATTCAACAACTGTGTATTTCCAGCATAGTAGTGTATGCTTTTATCCGGTTCAGGCTCATCTCCTTTGGAATAAAGTCTTGACGGGAAACTTCTTCCATCCATATCCATCATCGCATCCATATCAATCGTCTGAAGAAGTCTGCTAGCAAAATCCACTGTATTTCGATGAAGTTAAACTGGAAAAAAAAAGTTAGATTCTCGAATCAGATAGAGAAATAGCGAGTAAGAGATAGTAAAATCAAAAAGAGTTGAGAGAATGAAATAGAAGGCATGAAGTGTAACCGACGGTGATGATGGAGACGGAAGGTGGTAGATCTCTTGTTTGGAGACGGAAGGTTGTAACTTTAGGTTGTAAATTTTTTTTCAATTAAACCGCATTTTTGTGGTTTTATAGGTAGAGTAAATACATTGGTTAAGTTCGGTTAATTTGGATGGTTTAAAAATTGGTTCAATTTGGTTCAGCTTAACTACACGATTTGATGAATGTTTAAGAAATTCAAATTTTTAAAATGTTTTTTAAAAAATTCAAATTTGCCTCCACATGTTTAGTAGACTTCTAAATGCAGATTTAAATCTACTTGAGAAATCTACTGGATAAGTCTACTGGAGAAGTCTACTGGAGAAATCCACTGGAGGAGTCTACGGGAAAGTCTACTGAAGAAGTCTACTGGAGAAGTCTACTGCAGAAGTCTACTAGAGAAGTCTACTGCAGAAGTCTACTAGAGAAGTCTGCTGTATCCAAAACCAAACATCGTATAAGAAAATAAAAGCACAGAAACATAGTGAAAACCTTCGATTTGGAAACCTTTGATTACTAAACATACTGAGAGATGCAAACAAAAACACATCCTCTCACAAACTACTGGGCTTCGATAATGCAAACAAATACACATCCTCTAAATTAAGTCTACTTCACATAAATCGATTATTTTCAATGATTATTCGAAACCCTATACCAAAACTTTCAAAACGTATAATATATTCACTCAAAAGTTAACACTTTTATGCAAATTTGACATTTTAAATATAAAAATGATATACCCTAACTTTAACACTAAGTGTAAAAACATGTTTGCAACCTATGATGTACCTTATTTGGTAATCATTTGTTTAGTATAGTATGTATTTCATTAATAACCTAATTTGTCTAAGTATGTTTAATTTTGTGAAATTCTATTTTTCACACATCACAATTGTTTATAGTAGGGTCATCAATCAAAATTTTTTATCAAAATATTTTTTGTTAATTTATAAATTTAAATTTAAAATATAATTATATAGTAGACTGCTGTAGTAGTCTACTAAACCACAAAAGTAGTTTTCACAACCTTCTTTGTCTAAGTAGGTTTAAATATGTTTAATTTTGTGAAATTTTATTTTTCATACTTCACAATTGTTAATAGTAAGGTCATCAATCAAAAAAATTTAATAAAAGATTTTTTGTTAATTTATAAATTTAAATTTAAAATATATTTATATAGTAAACTATTTTGGTAGTCTACTAAACCCCCTCCAGTAGACTTCTTATGGAGTCTACGCGTTGATTTCCTGACAGAAGTCTAGACTTCTATATTACTCAGTAGACTTCTCTAGGTTAAAACAGTTATTATGCCTCCATTTTATTGTTTGGTCATTAAGAACGTAGTTGTAATTTCATTACCCCTTTGGATTATTTTTCTAAAACATAGGATATATGGATTATATTTGTATTTTAAATCAATTTTAGGGTCATTTTTTGTAATGGGATCTAAAATTTATTGGCTGTAATGTTTTTTAAAGTGGCTAAAGTCAATTTTTTTTTTCCTTCGGTAGTTCCTATTTTTTGTTGAAGTCAAAATACGCGTACTTTCATTCTCTCTCCTTACACCAAAAGACATGAATTTTTTTTAAACTAATTATTTTTTTTCTTTCTTTTTCTCAACAGATATCCAAATCAATATTTCAATTTATGTATAATTTATTTAAACAAAATTTTATGAAATTAATCATTAATTTTTTTTTCTCTTTCTTTTAAGATCTATTTTGTTAGTATATCTATTAATTAATTACTTCTTGTTTATTATGTCAATTACTTCTTCATAATTATTTTGTTACTTTTTGTTTATAGTATATAAAGATAAATATTTAATTTTTTAAAAAATAAATATTTAAAGTAATCCCTAAATTAAACTCTAAATTATTGAAAACACTTTTTCAAAAAAAGCTTTAAACACTATTTTTAGCATAATTAAAGATTATAAATACCATTAAACACTAAGGATGTCTAAAAGAATTATAGTTCACAGAAAAGTAATCCAAAAGATACTACTCCTAGTCCCTACGATGTCTAGTCGTTCCTATAAAAGCATCACCTTTACGTTGTATTGATTTTAAGAAAAAAAATTGTTTTAACAGCAAATGGCAACATCATCATCTTCTAGTAAGGTAATGTATAAACTTATTAAAAATATACAGTATATGTTTTGAGTTTATTTTATTATACTGATATATGTGTCTTTTATGTCAACTAGGGTGGGCAAATTATCTTTTAAATTCGATCGATTTGGTATTCATTTTAATCTGATCAAAAAAATTTAGATATCTGTTTTGAATCAAAACAAAATAAATAATAAAATTTAGTATCCATTTAAACCGAAGTAAATTACAAATATTAGTTTTAAAAATCCGAATACCCAATCTGATCCGTATATTACTTATACATACATATAATAGGGTAGATTTATAAAGTATATTTACATTTTTTACTTTTAAATATATTTAGTGAATATATTTATAGTAAAAATAGATAGATACTAAGGCTCTAACTGATGACCACTTAAAAATAATAGAAACGAAGAGAAAAATGAAAGAAATAAGTTATATGGAACAAATTAAAAAAAATGAATATAGAGAGAGAATGAAACAAATTGTCTTAGTAAATGGTAACAAAAAATAAATAAGAATGTCAAATAATGAAAGAAAAATTTTCCACGAAAAAATGCATTCTTTTTTGTTCTTTGTTAAATTAGATGGGGAATAATTTTGTTCTATGTTCCCTTTTACTGCAAAAAATAAAGATGAACTACATGCAATCTTTATTATATATAAATAGTAAAAAAAATTAAGAATGAATAGGAATTTGATATTTCTCTCCGTTCCTTTTATTCCTTGTGGTCACCCTTTAGAGCATAACTTTATTTGAAATATATTTCTTAAATAAAAAATATATATTTTATAAATAAAAAAATATATATTTCATTTTTTACCGTTTTAATCTTTCACTTTTATTTTTATACAAATTTATAGAATAAAATTAGACTCATTTCATATATTTATTGATTAATTAGTTTAAATTTTATATTAAAAATTAAAAAAATATTATGGTGTTTTAATTTTTTTTGTTTAAAACAGATATCCGCGAAGATCCGGATATCCGTTATCCCAGATATCCAAAAAAATTTGAAACAAAGCAAATCGAGAATTGGATATATGTCAAAAACAAATCGAATCACAAATATTTCATTTTTTCCAGATATCCCATCCGCGTCCAAACCTAATGTCAACATAAGAAGATCACATGGACCGATAAGAGAATTGGAAATTTTCATCTACGTGCAAGATGAAGAGAATTGGAAAGAGGCATATTTAAGTTCCGAAGAAAAAAAACAACTAATTTCTAAATTTGAGAAGGCAACAATTTGGTATGGAAAATTTTCAAAAATCACTATGACAAATTTTCACTATGAAATTAGATACGTGTTGCTTCAACAAATGGCTATGGAGAGCAAAAAAACGACAATGTAGGATGTTGTTTTACTCCTCTTCAAAAACAAAATACACTGAAACCTCCATAATTTAATACTCTATAAGTTAATAATCACCATAAATTAATAATTTTTTTCGGTCCCAAGTCGGACTAATGTAAAAATCAACAAAATTCGATAAAATGATAAGATAATAATATTTTTGAAACTCCTATGTAAAATATATTCTCAATAATAGTATAAATTAATATTCATGTATAATTATGCATATATGTATAATTTATTTGGCTTTAATGATTTTTTAGTCTATTTATTATATAAAAAAACTTTTATGATTGTTTTCTCGATATCCAAAACTTGTGAAAATTATAAACACGATAATTGTTTTACACATAACTTTTTCCAAATATATCAGAATACATCGTTGCTGACTTTATCACCAACATCAAGAATAATAACCATTTTTTTCTAAATTTTGTACTCAGTAATGTGTATTATTTTTATATGGATAGTATATTGTGATGTTAACATTCATTCTATTGAAATAATCAAAAGTATAAATTAGAATCTCAAGTTAATATATATCATTTTTACAAATGAATTAGAATAAAGTCTTTAATAATATAATTTAAATTTTTTTTAAAGAAAATTGTTACCTTTAATAGATATATTCACAATCCTTATCAATAAACCCCCTCATCTACCGAGACCCTTAACCACAAAACCTTGAATTCTAAGAACATGATTATCGGTAAAACTTTTAACTATTTCATACAATTAAAAAATAATAAAACATATTAAAAAAAAAAATTATTAACGCTTGAGTCGTCTCTCTCAGGTGAACCGATCAATGCGGACATGTGTCGCGAGACCATTGGGTCGTACTTCTTTTTCCCAAACCTAAAAATGAAACAAAAAAATTTTCACTCTCGATTTGTTCTCTCTCTTGCAGCAGTCGGCGATTCTCTCCTCTCCTCGTCGACTCTGCCGATTGTTCTCCGACGATTTCCGCTGGCTCCTTCTTGACGAGCTATGGAGGAAGATACTAGAGATTGGAGGATGATCGAGTATCAAGGAGGCAGAGAAGATCGTCGACGAGGTTCTTCGCCGGAAACATCACATTGCAAAGTTCACGAGACGAAACCTCACTCATGAGGATTTCAACTATTTGCTACTAAATGCCAAGTGAAGCAACTACTTTTAGCATCAAGGAAGCTATGTGGGTTGATTTCTGATGTTTGGAGGCAGAGAAGCAAGTCGAGGAATTTAAAATTTATGAAACATAATAAATTAGTGTTTTATATAGAATCTTGTAATTTTATTTTCTTTCATTTTATTTATTATAAAAAATAAATTATTTTTTTATTCTTTAAAACTCTATATTGAGTATCACTAATGAACATAGAAAAATTAAAAAAAATTTAATGAATCTCAAAGATTAAATTACTATTAAATTTAATACTAAACTAATGTTTAAGATACTCTAAGAGTATCACCCTTAATGATGCTCTAAGCGACAAACATAACAAAATGAAACTAAGAACATGAGATCTTCAATCAATCAAAGAGACTGATCATCCTCCGATTCCGTTTTCTCTTCTTCAGCTGCTGGGTTTGAGCGCCGCCTTCTCCTCCAGTTGTTGGTCATCAGTTGTTGCGGTTCCACAAAGAGAGAAAGATCGAGATTCATTCGACAAAGATGGATCTTCGTCGTAACTTTCTCACAAGTTCGACCACAGTCGTGTCTATGCCAAACGCGTCGTTGGTATCGAAGTCAACAAACAGGTCTGATTAACTTTTATCTCCTAAATTATTTTATCATTTTATGTTTGTTTGTAGAATGTGAAATGTGCGATTGAGTATTACTTTGTAGAATGTGAAACCCCTTCTTTGCTACAGTAAATTTTGGATCTTTCATAGGCCTTATGTTGTTTTGGTGTTGGTGTTAATTCTCTAGTATGCAGTAGCCTGTTTCTAGATCCATTTTCATATTCGATTGATTGCTTGCGTTTTTGTTTCGTCTTCAGCCTTATTTTATTGCATAATTAGCCCTCTTTGCATAAAAAAAGTTTTGCTAATGTAATATCACAGTTAAGACCTGAAACAACTCATCCCGAAAATTTAAAAAAATTTCAGTTAAAACCCGGATTATCATTATCATAAATAACAATCCTCAACGGATCAATCTCAACATGCGGAAATCAAATAAACAATAAAACAATTCAATAGATCTCATACTCTACTGAAACCTAACCAGTGCAATTCAATAATCAAATTCCAATAACCAATCAACCAATATCCAATAACAATAACCAATTCAATCAATTCTGTTTGAATAACAATAAAACAGTGGTTCCAGAACTACTGCATCCTAGCAATTCTAACTCAAGACCCCGAAACCGAGACACTAGATTATCTCCTCTTCCCGGCCATGATTCTACGATCACACTTTCTCTTTACCTGCAACACATGGCAAAAAGAGTTGCGTGAGTATTATCACAAATACTCAGCGAGGCGGTCATCCTGTCTACAAGTTATACACACAGGAATAAGCAAGAGATACAATACCAAGATGAGCAAAACAACAAGCATACACGAATAGTTCAGGAGCACTGTGTCGATCGACACAACCACTAGGTGTCGATCGACATACTACACTTGTGTCGATCGACACACCAGCATGGTGTCGATCGACATGATGCATCTGTGTCGATCGACACAAAGCAATTATGTCGATCGACACGACATCGCAGAACAGAGAACGAGCCTATCCTCTCATGGCTCGAACCCTAATGCGATCCATCGATCTCCTGCACGATTTCATCCATAAAACACACGAAATCCAATCCAAACAACCACAATCAATCATATTCTATTTAATCCTTTACCCAGATAAACCTACGGTCACGCACTTACCTCGAAAAGGATTGAAAAGAGGAAGAATGAAGAACACGAAAAATAACCACGAACCAGCCTCTGATTTTGTCCCTCCAGACCCGAAATCACCACAGCAATGATCCTCCTCGCTCACAAGCCTCAAGAACGAGCCTCAAACGATCAGTCCTTCTCAAAATCACCCAAAAACTCTCTCAATCTCTCTGATTCTGATTTCTCTTTATTTCTGATCCCCAAAAACGGCCACAATCACGACTGTTCACGTTTTATATCAAACCCTAAGGTTCCCTAAATCGGCCCACCAAACCGGATAATTAAACCGAATCTAACGGTCCAATTTAAACTTGTGTCGATCGACACATGCCCAAAACCCGACTTCTCATAAGTCAAAAGCACACGTG
Source organism: Arabis hirsuta (assembly GCA_964056655.1). Lineage (NCBI taxonomy): Eukaryota > Viridiplantae > Streptophyta > Magnoliopsida > Brassicales > Brassicaceae > Arabis > Arabis hirsuta. The sequence goes on along the minus strand of OZ053308.1, from coordinate 8,443,211 downwards.
TCGATCGACACACACACCTTGTGTCGATCGACACCCAACCAAAAATCCACTTTTTGGTTCACGGGCGTTACAAGACCAACCTCCACTTTACATCACTGTTAGGCCCGGACATGCGGTTCGCGCGATCTGGAGGCCAAAAAGCTGCTGAGACCCAACTCAACTCCTAACCGCGGTCTGGTTAAATTGGGGTCAGATTTGGCAACTACAGTTAAGAAAACCTAGGATGTACCCTCAACTTCTTTACTATAAATAGAGGTACAAGGTGATGTAACAACACATCTTTATTCCTTCCAAGAAAGGACAAGGGATCAGAACCTTCGTTTAGGTCTTTAACTCTGTAAAAAGAAGCTACCGTTGACCGGAAAACACCCAAAAAAATCCTCTTTCGTACTAGCCCGCGATGATATAGTAGTCCGGGATCTGTCCGGTCAACTACGTCCTTTCTAGTTTTCAACGATCTGATAGTTTGGGATATGTCTGAACGATCACGCTACGATCTACGTTGTAACCCGTTTTACCACGAACTCATCTTTCAATACATTACATTCTCCAATCTACTATAAATTCATTGTTCACCTTTTTGATTAAACAATTGGCGCACCAAATAAAGAATTTGGAGATTTTCTAACGCAAAAAACATGAGTCAAGACACAACAACAAGTCAACATGATATTTCAATATCGGAAACTTGACTCTTCCGTGTATATATTCTTATCATATGTCTCTCATTTTTAACATTTTCCCTAAGTTTCAAAGAAAAAGAAAAAAATCTTCCCGCCTCCAAACAAAATGGGTTTGTTAAAGTTTCCACTTGCAATCCTTCTCATCATATGTTTTCTCTTTTTTACTTCCCAATCAAAGAGTAAATTCCTTTTTTTCTTCTCACGTTTTTAGTCATTTGTATATTCACGTTATTATATTTTTTCTTTTTCGAAAAACAAAATCACCCACACCATTGTTATATAGAGATTTTTTGTTGTGTTGTTGTTTTTTTTTTTTTTGAGGTTCTCAGCCGAAATCCGTAATCCTTCCCCAGAACATGTAATATTAGTTTCGTCCCAAGAGCCATTTGAACCAGCGACCTCTAGGCTTTGTCTGAGATCTTTACCAGTTGAGTTATTGGCTTTTGGTTGTTGTGTTGTTGTAATTAATAGCATCGAAGACAGAAGTAATCGAGTCTGGAGGGTGTACCTTCAAAGATCGGTGCAGTGACGACACAGATTGTAAAAGTCGATGTGAATCACCATCAGGGCCGCCTCTTGGTTTATGCGAGCCCAGTCTTCATAGCCGCGGAAATTTTTGTTGTTGTTTGTATGAATACTTTCAATAATCTAAGATAATTATAAATTTGGTTTATTCTTACGGTCATTATGAAATTTTTGATGAAAGAATTAGAGAACTTTTTTATTTCTATAAATTAGTAGCATCACAGATTCTCTAATACAATCCAAAATTATATCTTTTTACTATTAAACGGAAATGTAATTAGTAAAAAAGGTAGTTGTTTTAATTTTATTGGTTTACAAAAAAAAAATTGACATGGCAACCATAAATGAAGACATGTATTTGAGAGAAAAAATAACATGGCATCAATCTCTACTCAATTTCGACACTACACAATTTTTTGAAAAACGAAAAAATATATAGTTGTCTAAAATATATTTAACCGAACAAAAATTTCAAATTATTTGAATAGTTTTGGTTAAATAATTTCATATTTTGTGGGTAAAAGTCAAATCCCCAGAAAAGCCAGCTCTTTGTCACGGACTGATTTCTCTCGGTAATCAGAACGTGCGGTCTTAGCTTCTTTCTACCCCGTGTAGTAGCTAAGTCAGCCTTTTCGGACAAACGATCAGTACTTAGAAAGAGAGTGGGACGGTTTTAGAGAGGTTTTGAGTTTGTAGAAGTGTTGTGTTATTAAAAATCCAATGATGTTTACAAGGGAGGTTTCACCCCTTTATATATACATCCACCTCCTTAACGGATGGTTTAGATCAAACCATGTGTCACGGCTAAGATTGTGACACCTATAAGAATACTTTACACCTAAGTATTCTACATCTTTCCCCTTCTATAATACTTTACACCTAAGTATTCTACATCCTTTTTTTTAATATTTTACTTAGATATTTTACAAAAGCTTAGAGCTTAGAAAATCTCCAAGTGTATCCAATGGGGCCGTGACACCTTTTCCAATAGGGATGTGACATCCTCCCCCACCTAAGCCGGTGATGCCCTCGTCGCCGAGTACGCCGTCAGTATCTCCCGGAATTGTCATAAGTCTTCTTCCGGTTCCCAGGTCGCTTCCGCCTCCGGTAGTCCCTTCCATTTGATAAGAAAATGGGTTTGTCTCGGAACTCCCCGCTTTCTTACTTCCTTGGACGCTAGCACCTTTTCAATCTCCTTGTCATAGGACTTGGTCATGACTGGTGGTGCACGGATCGAAACACCTCGGTCTTGATCATTTTCGTCCGCATGATAAGGCTTCAGCATGCTTACGTGGAAAACCGGATGGATCTTCAATGTATCCGGCAGGTTTAGTCGGTAGGAAACCTTTCCCACCTTCCCCACTATCTCGAACGGCCCTTCGTACCATCGAATCAAGCCTTTATGCAGGCTCCGGAATGCCTTGAACTGCTGTGGAAGTAACTTCACCAGAACAAGGTCGCCCACCAAGTACTCTGAAGGCCGTCTCTTTACATCCGCCCATTTCTTCATCCGCTTACAGGACTTTTCCAAACATGCTAGGGCAAGATCAGCATGTTTTTTTACTGTTTAGCCATTATGAACGCCCCCGGACTCTTCCCTTCAATCCCTAGTATCGCCAAGGTATGCGAGGTCAATGGCTGCTGTCCTGTCCTGGGGTGAAACCTCCCTTGTAAACATCATTGGATTTTTAATAACACAACACTTCTACAAACTCAAAACCTCTCTAAAACCGTCCCACTCTCTTTCTAAGTACTGATCGTTTGTCCGAAAAGGCTGACTTAGCTACTACACGGGGTAGAAAGAAGCTAAGGCTGCACGTTCTGATTACCGAGAGAAATCAGTCCGTGACAGTACTTTTACAAACTCAAAACCTCTCTAAAACTGTCCCACTCTCTTTCTAAGTACTGATCGTTTATCCGAAAAGGCTGACTTAGCTACTACACGGGGTAGAAAGAAGTTAAGGCCGCACGTTTTGATTACCGAGAGAAATCAGTCCGTGACATCTTGGTCTAAGCCTTTCCACGGGCAGAGCATGCTCATATTGAGCATTTGTCATTTAATTTATCAAACATTTATCCAACCTTCGTTGTGGACATTTTGTTTTAAGTCTTTTCCTTTAGAGTATCACAAGTTCCATTTCCATTTAATACAAACATGTTGTCTAAGTCTCTGAAACAATTTCATTTATCAAACATTTCACAAAACATTTTTTGGTGTATGAGATCTTTCAATGCAAAACGGTAAACTACAACTCCGATTCGAGAACCTTGTTGAGGATCATCACAATGTATAACATCAACATCGAAAATCTTCTTAGCTTTCTTGAAAAAAATCGTTTCTTTCTTCCATCTCTTGAGGTGAGACATGATAAACACTCTCTTCGATCCTTCAAAGAGCATCAAACGCAGCGTTTTGAGTAGAGGATCATAAAGATAATCGTGGTAAACCACGTCAGAGGCTATTATCAAGTCAAAGTTTTGATCCAAACTCTCCACGTCATCAACTTCTCCCCAACGTAAAGACGCCACGTGGACTTTCCCACCGGATCTAGTCACGACTTCACCGTTCGCGTCGGCGTTGAATCTAAGATTCTCGACGACGTTGGGGAGATCCGTCACCGTGACGTTACCACCAAGCGTCGCAGCCGCCGCGATCCCGACGATACCCGTTCCAGATCCGAGCTCGACGATGTTAACCGGTGATGAGAAATTCGAGAGTGTGCGAGTGAGAGGACTGTTGTTTGGGTCACGACGGTAGTTATCGAGAAGCGTGACGAGTGTTGTTGCAGGAAGCCAGAGCTTGAAGGAGATGCCTTGCGACGGTAACTGTCGGATCACGATCGTTGATTCGATCGAATGAATGCGGTACATCTGCATCTCCGATTCCGATACACCGGAGGTAAAAATTTCACCGTCGACTTCATCGTCTGCTTCACCAGTAACCATTGATTCGCCGCTTCTTCTTCTCTCGCAGTTTTCAATTTCGAATTCGATTAAAATTAGGTGAATCGAATCAGAAAACACGTGGAAGTTTCTTATTAGTTGGATCTAAATTTCAAAAGCCTCTAATGTAAAGAGAAGGTTTACATTTGAGTATTGTGAGATCAGAGTTTATGAGAGAGTTTTGATCAGCGAAGACGGAGAAATTGAGAGAGAGAGAGGTGAAGAAAAATGATAAAAGCAGTGATGATGATGAACACACAAGGCAAACCACGACTAGCCAAATTCTACGATTTTCTGGTTCCGATGCTTTTCGCGATATTATCATTCAGTTTTGGTTATTCATCGATCCATTTGTTTCTGTATCCGATTCTCATCTGGGAATTTTGATTTCAGCCTGTAGAGAAGCAACAAGAGCTAATCCGTGGTGTATTTTCAGGTTCTCTTGATCCCTACTCATGAACAATTTCATTTCTAAGATCTCGATCGATCGTGTATTAATTCTGGAACCTGCGATGGATTTTGTTTTGAGTTTCTGGGAACTTGACTGTGGTTCTTGCAGTATTGTGCAGTAGACCTGAGAATGTTAGCAATTTTCTGGAGATGGATTCGTTGTTTGGTCCGGTAATGGCTATTCTTCATTTACGGTGCTATCTAATTTCAATGGTGTGTATCCCTCACAGATCGTGGCGCTTGTTGTTATTTACTGTGTTTGAGAATTTCGTTTTGCAGGACTCTCGGCTTGTATACAAGCACTATGCTACTCTCTATTTCGTTCTTGTATTTGATGGTTCAGAAAATGAGCTTGCTATGCTTGATCTCATTCAAGGTGCGTTTGTTTGAATTCAATATCACTTTTTCTTGTTAGGTTTTTCAATATATAATCTGGAATGGCTTGCTTTCAAAACCCTTTTCCATCTCAGTCTTTCTTTAAGTAACCCTAGTCATTCAACTTGTGTGCTTTGGAATGAGACGAATCTATAGTTGTAGCTTGTTTTGAACATCTTGACCATTGTCTTCTTCCATTTTTGCTCTTGGAAAATCATATTGCAACCCGAAATTTGCAAACTCAACATCTTCAGCGTGGAGCTTCCGATTTAATGTGTTACTGTTAGGTCTCAGAGAGTATACGTGAAGAGGGAACTGGAATTTGCAATCAGCTTTGAGGAACCAAAATATAGAAATAGAGACCATAGGAACCAGAGTCTTGAGTAGTATAATGCCATGTATCAAGTACAAATGAATATTAATAGTGCGTAGCTCAGTTGATATGCATAGGATGCAGTTAACAGAGAGATCTAGGTGTTGAGTATTTTGGGGGTATTGGGTTGGTTGAGAATTGAGACTCTCTTTAATCAAATCTCAGTGGTGTAGTTTTTTCTTTTTAGTGAATACAGAGAATATTCTAGCTTGAGTCCTATAATAGGGACTCTTACCTTGTCACGGACTGATGTTAACTATGAACGGTTGCTATTCTTCTGCTCATTGGTGTTTTCTTCACAAAGCTGTGAAAATTGTATCTTCCTCAATAGTATGATGATCTCAGTTTGATTCTTGCATTGGCAGTGCTTGTTGAAACACTGGACAAATGCTTCAGCAATGTCTGTGAACGTGACATTGTGTTTAATTACAGCAAGGTAATGGTATTACACATAATAGTTCGTCCCAACATATACTTGATACTATATTCAAAAGCTGGTGCTGCATTTGGATAACTACATGAAACAAAAGCGTGTCGTAGTATTGCTTTATTTATGTCATCTTCTTTCTTCCATTCACATGTTGCAGATGCACGCAGTGTTAGATGAGATTGTGTTTGGAGGACAGGTACTGGAAACTAGTTCCGCGGAAGTCATGAAGGCTGTTGAAGAAATATCAAAGTAGTTCCCTCCTCTCTGTCTCTCTGCTGTTTTTACCATTTATGATGTGGTGATAATAAACAATTTCATTTTCGGGCAATGTGTGCAGATTAGAAGCTGCCTCAAACGCGATTTCACTTGTCCCGAAGTCTGTTTCCGGGTGGCGAGGCCGATAGATTCAAAACTTGCAAGTCAGAAAAATCATGTAACAAAGATTTTTCCGTGTCTTGTGATTACTTCGTTGCACTTTGTAACTCAATTCTTTTTTGAAGAGTGTTTGTTTTATACATAGTACAAAATTGTCTTCTCCTGAAATGTTGCGTGAATGGGCTAAATCGTAATTGTGAAAGTTAACTGCATGCTGTTTGAGACTATTAAAAGCGGCGGGAAGTTGAGAACTAGAAACGTTAAGTGGTGTCCATTTTGGAAAAGTAGAATAGAGAGTATAGGGGCAATAAGGTAATACAAAGGAAGTAGGACTACGCCGAACGGCGTGCATTGTAAAAAGAGTCAAAACGGAATTCGATGGGGAAGGAAAGGAAAGACTGAAAGATTCGAAAGAGTTTTGAAGTGCCAATTCATATCCAAAATATCATTCTGCCTTTTGAAATTCTTATGATCCATCCTGCAAATTTTACAGTACCAGCCTTTTGACCTTTTAATATCCAATAGATATGTATGTGTTTGTCTATTTACCCATTTTTTAAAATGTAAAACTGAAAATGTTTTGCCTAATCCATATGATGCGGGTCCGAATAAAAAGGATACTATCAGAAAATGTCATAGTTATAATGAAAACGTTTCGAAAAACAAAAATTTATACTTATTTATGTTTTATTTTATTTTTTAAATTCTTATATATGTATATGTGTATATTTTTGTTATTATTTAAACCAGTCCGCAACTATTACGTCTTGCACTAAAGTATCACTATGAAATGTACGAATAAGGATAAAAGATAAATGGTAGTAGTGACAAAAAAAAAAAGATAAATGCTGGTACCGATTTTATAATTAGCAACCACAAAAATGGTATATTTGTTATTGCAACGGTAAGGAGTTACTAGTTACACTTGGTATATAGTTTCAAAGATTATATTTCATTGTACATTTGGTGTTAGACGGAAAGTAAACGTAGTGATTGTTCTGAGAATATTTGCGTCAAGCTAAATTGTAACGTCAAAATAGTTTTGTGAGGGGATATTGGATCTTTCATGTAATTTTTGATTAATTTTAATATTCATAGGATTTAAACTATTCTTTTCAATCCGTATTAAGATGGAATGTCTCCCTCTTTATGCTCCAAAGCGATTGGGCTACAAGAACAAGAAAAAAGTTGAAAAATTTGTGTTGTGTTGAAGACAAAAGGATATAAGTGGAAGATTCAAAGTGGAGTCATTTAATTGGGAAACGTAAGAGTGAAAAATATATATAAGGATAAAAGAGAAACTTGTTGGGTAAAGATACAACAAAATCCAATATGCATTTGTGCCCTAGAAGAATTGGTCAAGCTAGCAAAGATGTGCCATGGACCAAAGTGACCACCTTTGATCATATTTTTATATACACATAATCTTATGTTTTTTTTTGTTTCATGATTGATACCTCTCCCAATCTTGGGGCATTCCTCTAGTTGGTCCAACATTTTTTCCTTTTCCCACTTTTGCCCTTTTCACTTACGTTGGACCACTCCCACATTTGTTTCTCTTTTTTCCACTCTTCCTACTTGATCTTCTTTGATATACTATGCTATTAATTCATCTATTACCCAAATAATTACGAATTAAATATGTGATACGGATATCTCTAGTGTATTTACTTTATCAAAGTAACAAACATTTGTTTTGTACAGAAATGAACAAAACTGAAAGAGTAAAGTATTTATGTCTTACCAACACCAAAATTGTTACATTTTGATAAATGGGCTTTTTAAGACAATTTGTGTTATTTAAAAAAAATATATTAAGGTAAATCTAGAGTTAGACCTGTATTAGAGTTAGACCTGTATTAGAGTCAAACCATACTAATTGACCAAATACAAAATACATAGCTGATTATACTTTAAAAACACAAAAACAGAAGAATTTCATAACGTAATTCTTTAGGATACGTGAAGAGACGCTTTGGAGGGGACAACATGAGGTTACAGAAGTCGTAGACAGACATATGGTCTTAACCTATGACAGCTGGATTTTGTACTGTTACATTTATAATTTTAATATACTTTTGAAACCGTTTAACAAAAATAAATAACGGGACATTTGGAAGCAACCTTGCTAATTTGAGAAAAGTGAGACAAACTGAAACAGTACATCGGTTTACACGTCTTATATTGTGTAAATAGTAAAATAGACTTCTAAAATTCAAACTAATTCGTGTGAATATAACTATATAAGTGGCCACATGGTACAAAAACGCAATACTCCAATCTTAACGGGCAATTGTAGATGACAAATATAAAAATTAATTTCCACATATTTTCAAGTACGTTGTGTCATATTGCCATTGTATACTAATTCAATCGAAAACATATTAATTAAATCATTTTAGAAACTCAATTTTACAACGAGTGTAAGCCTTATATTTTGTGTAAAAACTACTACTATAAATCTTTAGACCAACTACCTATATAGATCTAGCTACTCATATTTATTTTCACATTATTTGCTGTGTGTATAATAATACAATAAAGTAGAAAGCATTCTTAGTTAGCCCCTATAATGATTTTTCATATTTTAAGAACGCATACCATACAAACAGAATTTTAAAAAAGAAAGAAAAGCAGAATCCATCAAAAGGGCAGAGAGAAGAAACATTCCAGTCGTGTTTTGTAACTTTTGAGGAATGTCCCGTTTTTATTAATGTAACCAAGACGACTCCTAAACCAACACATTACTTACTACTATAATATTAGTATAATGTTAATATTAAAATAAAATTAAACAGTTGTTTAAGGACCTATCATTTGATCGCTTTACATGCATGCATGCGAACTTGCGTGAGAATTAAATCTCGGGGCTTTGTCCACGTGGCACCCTGATTAACGACAAATGTATTAATTCAAAAAATTAATCAAATCATCGTCGTTAAGTGGATTACTAATCTCTCTCTCTCTCCGTCTCTCTCTCTTTTCTGTTGGAACTCGCGAAACTTTCTTTTGGGAACGATTTGGGCCCCACGGAATCCACCGAAGCCAACATCATCATCATTTGCATTTGCATTTCATCATCAAACACCGTGTAGTTTTATTGCTCTCGTACTGGACTACGAGCCGTGTCTTTTTGTTTTGCGTATAGCCGTTTGGTTTTTCTTTTTTAGAATATTTTAGAATTAGATTTCTTCTCCACACATTTGCTCCCCCCCAAAAAAAAACAAACCTTCCCTATGAATAATCGATAAGTATAAATTATCTGTAAATCACGAAATCTCATGAAATAAAAATTTATTTACTTAAATAACAAAAAAAATCCAGCATAGTAGAGATTGCAATAAATGTGTAATACAGTTTATGGATTGCCATTGCATCCAGAAATACTATAAACAAGATGAATGATTTCGAGTTATATGAATTCAAAATAGATAATAACAGGATTATTTTTAAGTTTCCATATAAAGCAAATCCCGGGGTGTAATTACGGATAGCCGATCTTATACCATACTTATTTAATTACGTAGTTTAATTTATGGGCATAAACGAAACGCTTGGTTTATTCAAATAAATATACAACCACGCGCCATTGAAGCAAGTGTGTTACTAACGCAGTGGCTTTGGAAGGGAGCGTAATGGTCACGGGTTGTTTGGGTCGCGTGACATAACAGTAGCTTTGCATGTAGTGCGAAACGTAACGCTTTGTGTCTCGGGGTAATCACAGTTTTCATGTTTCGAGTTTAACAAAATTATTACTACTATAAATATATAACTTACGTACAATAATTAGAGTTTTAAATTGTATAAAATATAAACGTTCGACAGAGCATCTTTTGGAAAGTGGTGGTCGTCCCATTAGTCGAACTAAGTTTTCGGCAATCTCAAGACGATCTGATTTTCTCACTTTCTTTATTTTATTTTTATTTTTCAATTTTTTTAAAAAATGTTAGGAATTGATAGATGAATAAACAGGAATTCTTTTATCTGCATATTTTGATCAGTGTGAATACTTTGATCGATTGTGAATACTTTGATCGATTGTGATATACAGGGTCTAAATAATAATCGCAGAATTTTTGCTGAATTACTGTTGATTTCTTGCAGAATTTGATGAATAATATCAAACTTAAATAGTAACAGCAGAATTTGCTGAATTTGCTGAATTTTTTAAAAAAAGTAATTGATTTTAAAAAAGTAATTAATTTTAAAAAATTAATTAAATTTTTTTTCAAACTTAAATGGTTAATTATTATTGACCAATCACAAAAAAAATTGCAAAATACTAGTGTTCATTAAATATTTAATAAAGTTAAAAAGTACCTAATATTGTCAAATCATCTTACATTTTGAAAAAACCTCCAGAACATCTTATATTTTGAAATATATATCTTGTAATTAGGGCTGGATCGGATTCATATCCAAAAATAATGATTAAAAAAACAGAAAAACTAATTTGTAAAAATTATTTACAAAAATTTTGAACGATATTTTAAAAAACAAATATCTTACTATGAAAGAAATTAAAATCATAAACATTTTGCAATTGTCCCTTATACATTTTGCAATTGCCCCTTAAATAAATTAATAGATTGATAAAACAAATTTACATACATAATTTATGATATAATATTTTGCTATTGATTGAATTATTTTTTAGTAAACCTAATTTTTAAAATTTTGCTATTGATTGAATTGTCAAGCAAATTTAGTAAGATTTAATCACACTACATATATATCTAGGAGACAATTGCAAAAATACCACTTTTGGTGTGTAAATTTGCAAAAACGTCATTATGGGTTGTCCATTTGCAAAAATACCACTAATTTTAAACCTTCTGTGTATAAATGGTAATCGCATAATTTCTGCTGAATTGCAGAATTTGCTGAATTGGAAAATTTGCTGAATAATGTCAAACTTAAATGGTAACTACATAATTTAATGAATTTGATGAATTTGTTGAATCTGCTGAATTTGAAGAATTTATGTTACCATTTAGTGCCATATTTTGATCAATTGCGATCTATGTATGTCAAACTCATGAGTCATGAGTAATCTTCCGATGACTAGCCCTACATGTTTAGCTTCATCGTAATTTTTCCATCGATCAATACGGCAACGGACGACGTTTGATACTATCAAACATGAAATATGTGTACGAATGAGATATCACGTCGAAATTATGAGTCACGAGGCTTCTAGCGTCTACATAAAATAGCTAATGGCAAAATGTTAGACTATGACCATCAAATCCGATATGTAAATTCGGCGATTCGATGCAATTAAGTCATTAAAAAAATCATTCCACCATTAAAAAAACAACAAAAAAACAGTCGATATATTATAAGTCTATAACCACTAAAACAATATATTCTTATAGAATAATCAATTTAGTTATTATATGAAATGACAAAATACATTTTCACTCAAACGTCAATATTCTTAGTATGGCACTATATTAATATTTTGAGTAACTTTAATTGAGTTTGGCATGGTGTACATTTAATTGCTCTATAGTAAACTCCGACGATTTTACAAAACAACTACTAATAGATGAGAATTCCGGATCGAATATTTTAGAAGACACATAAGTTTTCATGATTTTTATTTAGATCTTACCACCGAATATTGTCGACTAGTGGTTAAACGAAGAGAATGGTTATGTTGTGCTCCTAGTTCAAGCCTCGGTGAGAGGAATGATTTACGCCATATTATAAAGTATTATCAAATGTTTGTTTCGGGCCATGGGGAAGATTAAATTCCATCTCCGAATTCTTCCTAGTTATTAAAAAAATAAAAGATACTCCTTCCGTTTCTATATAATTGATTTTATAGAGTTTTCACACAGATTAAAAAACATATTAATTTTTTACTATAAATACATTACTTTTTGCGCTGAACAATTTCTATAGTTTTATCCCATAATAATTTAACAAAATCAATTAATATTTTTTGAAATTCACAATTCATCATTATTGATTCATAAAATCTACATAGTAAATGTAAAAATCAATCTTTTAAAAATAACTTTTTTTAGAATATCAATTATTTAGAAATGAATGGAGTATTTATTTAGAGCAGTATTGCAAGTAATAAAAATTGTCGTTGATAAAAATGAACAAAAAATATTTGTTCTTAATACTGTAGACCATCCTAATGAGTTAGTGACTGCATTTTATTTGTAAAGAATGTATATATTTTATTAAAAAATAAAAATGTTTAAAGTTTACAAACCGAAACTTATAAATCTATATAATAGTTTTATGACAAAAAAAAATAAAAATATGAAAACATAATTTATGACAGAATTTTAAATTCTTACTTCCAAATATTATGAATAAGGAAACCTTCCGTGATTATCCATCACATTTCTTCATACCATGGCATTATAACTTGGATACAGATAAAGAAAAAAAAGTTATCATGTGGTATTACTATTAGGTATAATGATTTAAGAGGTGGGTCCAATAGCTTTTTCTTTATTTCTTTTCACTAGTTCAAGATCAAATTTATGGGGAGTATTATTAGTTCTTTGACCTTTCCTTTTTAGAGAGTCCTTCTTTGACCCATCAAGATTCAAGAGCAGAATCTCTCTCTTGCTAAGCTAACAAAACATGAAAATTGGAAAAAAAATGAATTATTAAATATAAAAGGAGATATGCACTTCATACATGTGTACGTATATGTTAATTGGGGTGTTGCTTTGATGATTGTAGGAAGGTACTTCACTTGAATAGAGGGGGATTCTTCCCTTTAACTTTTGGGTTCTTCACAATATAATCTATTAGCTTTTCTTTTGATGCAATATTTTTCTTGTTACTCTAAAAATTCTTCCAAATCTTCCTGGATATTCTCTATCTCATTATGATTCTAAATTCGTATTCTCTTTATTAAAAACCCACAAGGAATTAGATTCTCATGGGGTTTCGATACGTTACTCAACCATACTACGTAGAACATGATTGGTTCTAGCGTGACTATTGAAGATTTTTTTTGTTCAACGTTTTCACAAAGATTGTTCGAAGATAAGTAACACTGCCTCGTTTGTTTTTTGGGTTGAGTTGAATATGTTATTTCATATCCCATAATAGGTCTACACATTTCCGATTGAGTATTCCGATACGACCCATATCGTTTGATCTTTTCGGATATGGATAGTTGATAATACCTGTTTAGATGACGATAATTTATGTTAACGATAAATATAAGTCGGATAATTATCCAAAGTATCCGATTACCCGTTTGGATAGTTAAAAATTATAAAAATTTAGTTAAATGCTTATTTTAAGAAGATTAAAAAAAAACATTTAGATTGTCATTTTATCTACTCAGTTTACTTTTATCCGGTCTTTATCCTTAATTATTCGTTTGGATAATGATTTAAATATCCAAATTTACCCATTTTCTATAGGATCTTTACCCGACTCCTATTTCTAATGTTCATGCCTATCTCGAAATGTTCAAATGCAAACGAACCATGATTCTTTATCAGAATTCTTGTTCATTTATAATTTTACATTCTTTTGTTTATTGATTTTTTTATATTTAACAAAAACTTTTTCATTGTATAATATTGATCGAGTCCGATTGTTTTCAGTAAATGGAGGGGTTTACACATCCGTAGTTAAAACATTAACATACAAAAAGAAAAAAAAAACTCTTAACGAGAAAACATTAACATCCAAATCCATTCAAATACTCCTCTCAAACATTAACATTCAAACATTAATTGTCTGGAGCCTTGTGATTAAGTGGTAAGAAAATGGGTTTGTGACGCCAACACGTTACGAATTCGATCCACCTGTTGCGTGAAATTAAAACACATTGCTTTGAACATTCACATAGATATGGACTATTTTCAACCCATTTACACATCCGGATAAATGATTTATCCACAGACGACATATTTTTCAAAGATTAGTCTAGATATTTCCATAAACATAAGATTTACTCTAAGTTATAAAAAAAAAACATTCAAACGTTAACATACATTAACATTAACGAGTATATATAAGCCTTTATAGGTACGAAGACTAGTATTCGTTGACGACAAGAGTAGAGTAGAGTCTATAGGTAGCTAAGAGTTTTGAAGAAATCTAATAACCAAATCTAAGTCATTTTCATTTGCATCATCATGGATCATCATTAACCACATGAGGCTGAGCAGATATCGAACGTGTGATTGCGATGTGCAAGTAAAAGGACGATGCCACGCGCTAGAGAGAGCAGAAGCGCGTGAGATTCAGGGTTTTTTAGGGCAGAGATACGGAAAGAGACAGAGGTTTATAGCATTATATTGTAAGAGAAAAAACATAAAAACATAATTGAAAACTGAGCCTCGTGATCGGAGATTTTTTGCAGTGATGACTGTACTCTTTCTTCCTCTCCTCTCTCCCCCTTGTCACGTGGGCTAAATTTTGACCACCCTTCTTCAATGACCATCAACATCATCACACTCTCTTCTTCTTCTTCTTCGTTTTTTTAGTTTAATTTTTCTCTACAAAAACCGATAATTTTTATTTTAAAAAAAAAATTTAAATCCGATAATTTCAAGTCGGTTTCTGTACTCATGTAGATCTAGAAAACATTCGTGTGTGAGTGACATAATAATTACTTTAAAAAGCAATGACGAATTAACAAGAGTTGTAACTCTGATGGTCCAAAAATTGTATATGTGTTTTCATCAGACCGCACCATCTCAATTATTAACATTAAGATCTACCAATATCAACTTAAATCAACCACTTCGGTTTATAAAGTTTGGAAGCACGTAAATGAATGATTTTATTTTAGTATATGTTACCGAATATGCATCTACATCCGAAGTTTTGCATCCGTCGACCAGCTCATAGCCTCGTACATTTGCCCAAGATAAATTACTCTTTATAGTTTTTTTATCAACTTGTAAATTTATATATTGTTTATCAAAAAATTTATAAGCTTGCATACTAAGCCTTTATATCCGCTATATGGAAAGAGCGAAACTCTAGGCTCCATGCTGCCGTGTCTAGGCATGCTTCTACACTTATATCAGATATATAAGTCACTTTGCAATCCAAGCTTGCTCTTTTTTTGGTGATCGAAGAGATTCGATCCAAGCTTTACCACCTATCTCATGACAAGGTTTGAACTCTTTCATTGAGTACTTTAGAAATTCATTTTGGATGCAAGCCTTTAGAAGATTGGGAATCGGTGTTGTAATCCTGAGAGGAATAGATAATAGATTTTAATTTGTAATAGCTTTCTATTTAGATGGAAATTTTTAAAAATATATATATATATTTTGGTTTCATTTTTTGTTGATAACCGGAGAATATATATACCGAATGAAAATCTACACTAATAACTAGAGTTTGCGAAAGAATCAAATATTGCTGTCATTAAATGGCAAACATGATCAAAATGACAATGAACAAATTTGAACATTGATTCCAACTTTGAGAATAGATCATTGAAGGACTATAACACCAATAATTACATATGTGCTATTTTTTTTTTTCGATAAAAATATGTGTTATCTTCTATTGATATTTTTATAATGTCATCTCCATATCTTATCATCATTTGTCTAAATTCTAAAAACAAAACACTAGCTAATTAAACTTGAGATAGGTCTATTTTGATTCAATTAATTATTCACACAGATTCTATATAGGCAAGTATGTGTTAAGGGCATCTCTAACCCCACTACAAAGCCCACTATAAAATGAGATTTGGAGTAAAATTCTCTCCAATCCCAGTCCAAAATCCATTCCAAAATAGAGTAAACCCATTTTTTATTCCATATTTGGAGTAAATCCATTTTTTCTCCATTTTGAAGTTAAACTTTTTTATTTATAAAAATACCCTTTAACTTTTAAATGATTATAATTTTGTACTTAAATTATATTATTAAAAAATGTTTTGGTCATTGGTCCGTTAGTTTTCAACAAAACATTATGAATGATTGTCAATTTAATTACTAATTCTAATTCCACTAGATTTAATAAACTTATCAATGTCCACACTATGAAAAAAAACTATAACCACAACATTATTATATAACAAATAATAAACTTAAATTAAATTAAATTGATCATAAACAAACTTAAATTGATGACTAATATTAGCGTAGTCCAAACTAGTTTGATTTATAAAATAAATAACTAGCCCTGGGCATAGTAGGTTATGGCTTTGGTTTGGTTCAGTCTTTTCAGTTATGGGTTATTGTGGTTATTGAATTTAGGAACTATATAGGTATGTACATGGGTTTCAGTTTGGTTCAGTTTGATATTTTTTTGTTTGGTTCGGTTTGGATATTTTGAATAATAACCAATATAGAACCGGAAATTGTAGATATTTGGTTTGGTTTGGATATTTTGAACAATAATCAATATTTGAACTAGAATGCAATAATCTGAAAATAAAAAGTTCAAAATCATAAGAAAAATGTGAAAAGACAATACTTAAGTAGATTAATCAAAAAATAAGAAATGAAAAAAAGAATAGAGAGTTTAGTTGAGTTTGCTAAGAGAGAGTAGAGAAACTTTTAGATGAGTTAAGTTGAGTTTAATAATAAAGAGTAGACAATTAAATTTAGTTTTTAGATGAGTTGGGTTTAATTTTTTTTTTTTGGCCCATTACAATTTATACAATAGATCAAAAACTAAAAATAGTAATTAGTAATATAATAAGTAATTATTAATAACAATATTAACATATATAAATAAGAAATATAATGTATATAAAGTTTTGGTTTTCGGTTAACCTATTGGATATCGTTTTCAAACCGAACCAAACCAAAACTAATGTATCGAAAGAATAAGACCTATTGGGATAATTTATATGGTTTCGAATCTGACCAAACCATCTTTTTTGGTTCGGTTTAGGTTCGGTTTTTTGATTGTAGTTAAAATGCCGAGGGATACAAATAATTTTGTAATGATTTAATTGATCATTTGTGGAAACAAATTACTGATAATGATGCTTGAATATAACTATATTTATTTATTTATTTATTTATTTTTATTGTGCAATGTAATTTTATTTCTATAATAATTTTTAAATTAAAATAATTTGGTATAGTTAGTAAGTTAGTACGAATATAAAATAAATTGGGCAAAATATGTAATTTTAATAAAGGAGATATTTAGAATGTTTTTTTTGAAGTGAAAAATGGAGTAATGGGTTTGAGAAAACCTCTACTCCAAAATGAAGTTATTCTATTTTAAAGTGAAAAATAGAAGAATGGATTAGAAATGTTCTAAGTAAGTAAAAAAATTAAACAGTGATTAAAATAATTCTTTGTAGAAAGTAGAAACTAGAAACTTGATAGTAGCTATCATCGTAGTATTTTGTAATCGAAAACAAACATAAAAAGGCAAGGAAACCCCATTTGATTAAATGATACTAGTATTAATATTACTTCGTAAAAAGCAGCGTCCCCACATATTCTATTGATTTTTAATTATTCTTTTTACTATAAACCTGCATATATGCACATACACATGTCTGATTCTATATATAGGTGTGAGTCCCTCTTCTCCATTCTTCACTCCACACCAACGTGAAAACCTGCAACTTAACTTACCTCCCCAGTATTTTTTCTTTACTCTTTTTAAATTTAAACTTAGGGTTTCCAAACACAGAGAGAGATGATGCAGACTCCGTACAATACTTCAACGCAAGGGCAATATTGTCATTCTTGTGGAATGTTCCACCACCATAGCGAAAGCTGTTGCAACTACAACAACAACTCAAACGCTGGCTCTTACTCGATGGTCTTCTCCATGCCAAACGGCGGCGTTTTCGAGCAGAACGGCGAGGATAACTACTCTAACTCCGTCGTTGATTGCACTCTTTCTCTTGGAACTCCTTCCACGCGGCTTTGTGAGGAAGACGAGAAACGTAGACGCTCTACTTCCTCTGGTGTTTCCTCTTGCATCTCAACCATCTCAAACTTCTGGGACTTGCTTCACACCAAAAACAATAACAACTCCTACAAAACCACGCCGTATAAGGTTGGTTCTGTCTCCACTAACAAAGCATCCCGCGGTTGCTCCGGCGGAAGTGGCGGAGGTAGCTGTGGCAGTGGCGGTGGAGGTGGCGACTCTCTCCTCGCTAGAAGATGTGCCAACTGCGACACCACTTCTACTCCACTTTGGAGGAATGGTCCTAGAGGCCCTAAGGTGATTAATTTTACTTTTTTTATTAGAATGCGACTTTCGTTTAAACAATCAACAAATAAAACAAATGATTTACAAAACATAACACCGAAGTCCTTTTTTCAAAATTTCCCATGCTTTTTTTCCTTTTTCTTAAACCACAATTTCCCTTTCTGGATAGATTAATAAACTGAATACATTTTCGTTAAATTTCGTTTTTTTAAACATGCGACTTATTTCGACCCAAAAAAAAAACATGCGACTTATAAAATAAAATAAAACGCGAGTAATCAAGAATTCAAACAAAAGAATTTTTAAAAAGACATTTAAGATCTTTTTCTTTGAATATTTCCGTTTCTTTATAGCTTTATTTATTAAAAACATAACATTAAATATCTAGTGATATTGATGGTTACAATGATGTGGATTGTTTTGGAATTTACAGTCCCTATGCAACGCATGCGGCATTCGTTTCAAGAAAGAAGAGAGAAGAACCACGGCGGCTTCAGGGAACACCGTCGTCGGAGCTGCTCCGGTAACAACCGATCAGTATGGTCATCACAACGCCAGCTACAATAATTACCATAATGCCACTGGTAACAACAACAATAATGGTACTTCTTGGGCTAATCATCACACGACGCAGAGGGTTCCGTGCAATTATCCGGCGAACGAGATTAGGTTCATGGACGATCATTACGGTGACGGAGTAGCAAACAACGGTGATACCGACGGTGCTCACGGCGGCGTTCCGTTTCTTTCGTGGAGGCTTAACGTGGCGGATAGAGCAAGTCTTGTCCATGACTTTACTAGATGAAAGGAAAAGAAATCGACGTTAGATTCTTAAAATTTCCATGTGGTTTAATTACTTATTATTATTATGTCTAGTTTTAAAAAATGAAAAAGATATTGTTTGAACAAAAAAAAAATAGAAGTGTATATCGAGAGACGATGTTGATGTCACTGATAGTGACGGTCTAACTTATGGTTTATCTATAAAGTACCGTTTCTGGTCAATTTTAAAGTCATTTTCTATTTTTATTTTCGAAATTTAATTAACCTTCTTGTGATGGAAATTTCCTCTACGCGGTGTGATTTAGGAGAAAAGTAAAGTCTTTTCAATGGAAGAAAAATTTACTATGAATTTGGAGAGGGAATAATTGCTCTATGTTAGTTACTTTTTGATATTTTTAGAAGAAAACATTTTCTTCTCATTTCTTCTTGATTGGTAAATTTAGAGAATAATTTTTTTTCATCCCTTTTCTTTTTCTCTAAATGTGCATACAATCACACCCTTAGTCTTTCGAATTGAATAATATTGTTAGATTCTTCTATTGATTTATCAACAAGAGTAAAGATGCACACACACATAGTGATGCAATCAAAACATTCGAGTGTTGTAAATATTCAGAAAAAATAATAAGAATAGATGTACATAAAAGAAAACGCAGACCAAAAATATAGACATAGGATATAACTCTTTTAATGTATATAGTTTATGGTAAGAACGGAGAAGTTTCAGTTCCACCTGAGTCCCTGAATTTCACAACTGAGACTTAAATTATTACTATAACTTTTCTTTTTAATATAATTGGTTGATAAAATAAGAACAATAAATTTTTATAAAATTTGGGGGTTAGCTGTTTGGTAGTGAAGATTGAAATCTGATCGTCGAATTAGGAGATTAGATTCTGATCGTACCAATGTGGGTTTACTCATGTCTGAGTACTGTTGTGTTTCAGTTTGGATCAGAGCATTGTAGTGATTTAATGAACTTATTTTTGTCGTATTATGCTCTGTTTTTCTCTCCTTTATATTTTGACCGGCGTTTTGTCTTTTTCTATTTCTTGACCTTTTGTTAGTGTCAATATGCGCTCAACAGAATATTTTCAGTTTTTATTTTTCTCTCTTTTTATTATTATTTTTTTTCCGATTTCACTGAACCGATTCTGCAACATTGTTTGTGTACTAATTCTACCACAGCTTTTTAATCTACTCTGCACGATCACACACACAAAAAATCAAATACTATTTTTCTATCCAAGTCGTCGACAGATATTCAACTTTCTCAAATCTCCACCGTAAGTAATAATACTAATATTTTACACAATATAAAACAAATATATGTTTTACTTCTACGTGCAATCACAAGTTTTCAGTGTAATTTGGCTAATATGGGCATATTGAGTTTGGTTGAGGCCCCATATCAAATTAGAGTCGAGCAGGAGAAAACATTCCAGTGTTGTATTATTTGGCGATTAGCGACCGAAAACAATGATTATAGTCCGTTATTAGCTCATTAAGGTTTTGAATGGTTGTACAATCAACTTTGGATCATACCAAAATTATATCAATTTACACTTTTTTTTTTTTACCATTCACATTTCTATTCGATTTACCTCAGAAAAACTTCGGACATTAGTACGCAATAAATAATAATCGCACACCAAAATATTACAAATTGTCTAATTTTTTAAGTCTGTTTCAAAAATGAAGCGTATTCTAAAATTTCTAATAAACATTCAAAGGCTGATAGATTTCAACAAAACGTTTTAACGGCTACCAATTAAAATTTTTAAACATTTAAAATCTTTAAAATTCTAAATTTGAATTACCATTAGTGTGATTATATTGACCCAAAGAAGAGAAAAAAAAATTGAGCCAAAAAGTGCTATTGGGCTAAATATGGGTCGATCCATGTTGCTTGAGGCCCAATAAAGAATTTCTTTTGACTTTAACGCGCGAGATAAAAGATTCCTTAGTCTGCAACGAGGCTGACGATGACCGGATCACTGACCAACTCCGCCGTCGCCATGTCCCTACGTAAAACCCTAACCGCCGTAAACCAACCTCCATCGCCGCCGGATTCCTCAATCTCCGCCGTGAATCGCGAGGTCCCAGAACCCTCTCGTTCTTCTCCCTCTTCCAAAATCACATTTCGACCCCGTAAAATCCGGAAAGTTTCATCAGATCCACTCGATTCGCCGCCGATAATTGTCACCGCTTCTCCTCTATCATCCAAATCGACGGTTGATCTCGCTCTCCGCCATCTCCTAACCTCCGACGAACTCCTCAGGACCGTAATCGCAACCCACAATGATCCTCCGGTGTTCGATTCAAGCAACCCTCCGTTCCTCTCCTTAACCAGATCCATCCTCTACCAACAACTCGCCACCAAAGCAGCTAAATGCATCTACGATCGATTCCTCTCTCTATTCTCCGGCGGAGAATCAGGTGTACTCCCTGAATCCCTAATCTCAATCTCCGCCGTTGAACTCCGTAAAATCGGCGTCTCCGGGAGAAAAGCGAGTTACCTTCACGATTTAGCCGGAAAGTACACGAGCGGTGTACTCTCCGATGAGATGATACTAAAAATGAGCGACGAAGAGTTGATTGATCGGTTAACTTCGGTTAAAGGGATTGGTGTGTGGACTGTTCATATGTTCATGATATTCTCATTGCATAGACCTGATGTTTTGCCTGTGGGAGATCTCGGTGTTCGAAAAGGCGTAAAAGATCTTTACGGTTTGAAAGATCTTCCTGGTCCATTGCAAATGGAGCAGCTTTGTGAGAAATGGAGACCTTACAGGTCCATTGGTTCATGGTATATGTGGAGGCTAGTCGAGAGAGCTAAAACCAAATTGTCCAAATAGCAACACTTGACTGGTAATAACACTATATGGTACCTCTCTCTTTTATCGATTGCTCTGTTCTGAACAACATAATTATAAGACTGATAGGAACCAGAGTTTGCATTTAGATAGAACAATCTTGATTCTTTATAGTGTGTTCTCAAGTAGGTTTCATGCTTTACTTGCAAATTTGAACAGCTAATTACCTGATTTCCTGCATTCGATGTTTAGATGCCTTGATTAGTAAGATCTTTGGAATAGTTTCTAAGGAATATCCCGAATCACTATACGAGCATCATATAGTATTTTATCTTTTCTTGTTGTATCTTCTATATCTCTATCTAGCATCAAAATCCTAGTAAAATGAGTGATCCTTTTTTCACTGAAGCTTTCTATATCTACTATCAATCATTTTCCTATGGTTTATTTGTAACCTAATCGGGATCGTTTCAGTAACAACTACTCGAGATCCTGTTGTTCGTCCAGCTAATTTGATCGTAGAAGATATATCTTCTCTTCCAAGCAAGCTTCACTTTTGAGCTTTCCTTGTTTTGTTCATGTCTTTGTAAGTTATAGCACTTGAGGGAAAACCCTGTTTGTAGTGACTGCTACGGGTGAAATTATTTTGTCGAGTGAATACTATAAATCTAGTCCGTTTTATGTTTTCTATTTCAATCCCGAGAGGAACACTCTCCAGAGTGTCAAAATCAATGGTTTCAGAGATGAGATTGATGAAATGTCAATCAGTGCTGGTTTTGGTAATACTATTTACACCTTTCTTGACCAGGTCGAGGATCTTAATGTTAACGATGCAAATCTATTCAAGTCAAGCATCTCTGCTCCATCTGTGAAGTACAAGAGCATCATAGATATCATTACGAAAAGGCCAAAACCACAGTATCAGGAAGCGTTAAGAGAAAGAGACAGGGACATGAGGTACGATATTGTGAGTAGGGAGAAGAAACACAAAGAGAGATATGAAAGAGACAGTAGGGAAGATGAAGACAGAAGAAGAAGAAGACGTTGCGAAGAGGAGGCGAGAGATAGAGAGAGGCGTGTGGAGAGTCGAAGAGATAGAGACGATCATTGGAGTGATAAAGAGTATAAGGAGAAAAGAAGAGAAAGAGATAGAAGCAGAGGGCGCGAAGAGATGCGAGATAGAGAGAGGTGTGTGGAGAGTCGAAGAGATAGTGGCGATTATAAAGAGTATAATGGAAGGAGAAGGGATTAGGTGAAAGAAATGTGGCATATCATTTGTGTGAATCCATCAAATCTAGTTTTGGTAATGTAATGCAAAGAGGTTTCTTGGCTACAAAGAAGATTCTTGGTGGCTGTGTAGCAGGAACGAGGAAAGAAACTTGAGCACCAAAAGGGCTTCTTGTAGTGTACGTGGGAGAGAACCAGAGGAAGAAGCAGAGATACTCTTGAGGAGTGATTTGTTTCCTAAGTAATTGATGTTATGCGTTTGCCAGTTGGTAGCTTATGGTGTTTGTATTTGTTTAGTCTTTGACTGCTTTTTGTTTTCCAGTCTCCTTTGTTTGTGTTGCTCTCTTTTGGACAACGTCAGTAAACTTTCTTTATATTTCTTATCGAATTCGATTCTTCATTATTCTTCTATTGATTGCTCTGTCATGAACAAGAAAATTATAAGCCTGTTAGAAACCGTAGTTGACATTTACGCAAAAATAAATTTTTGATTATTTATAGTGTTCTTCATGCTTCGACTTGGAAATTTGAACAGATGCATAAAGTTACTCTAACAACTACTTCCTCCGTTTCAAAATATAAATTGTTTTGGAAGATTTTTTTTTTATGTTTCAAAATATAAGTTGTTTTGATAATTCTAGGTATTTTTTAACTTTATTGACTATTGTGTGACCAATAATATTTTGCAGTCGCTTTTTTTATTGGTTAAATTATTTTTATTATATATATATATATAAGATGATATATTTTAGAAGAAAAATAATTTCTTAATATTCAACTTACATTTTGAAATGGTAGGAGTACTATTTGACATTCAGTATCCTGCATTTGGTATTTAGAGGCATTGGTTTTTTTTTTTTTTTTTTTGGTCACGAAACTGAAAAACTTTAATGAAAGGGAAACTCTGTTACAACATTTTCAAGATCATAGAGAGCTTGCTTGGCCAATCCATCAGCCTCTGTATTAAGAATACGTGGTACAATTGAAAGGCAATAAAATCAAAAGAACCCGCTAACTCTCTAATATCTTCTAGAAGCATATCAACTTCAGTATGAGACTCGGGAGAGTTGAGTAGTCGGATTAGTGTTTGCGAGTCCGATCGCATTGTGATAGAAGAGCATCCAAAATCTATTGCATAGATAAGGGCAGCTTTTCGTGCTCTCGTCTCTGCAACTAAGGGAAAAGACGTTAACACATGAGGCTGATGCGGGGAAAACAGAGGACTCAGAAAAGGGAGAAAGGAGAACAAGTCGTAAGATTAAATCCCAAAAGAGGGGAAAGACTCCATACTTTGATGGAAAAAAGACAATCACGCAAAACATGTATAACTGTTTCCGGAACTCCACAGCGTTTGCATTCCTCGGTACAGCAAGAGCATACCTACAAGGAGAGCACCAAGTAAAGGCTTCCAAAGGAAGCTTTTTATCTCGGTAAGGATTGGATTCGCCAAACATGTCTTTGCCAATTAAATTGGGTTTGGTGAATCGGAACATCGTGTAGAGTAGAGACTCCATAGCCCGAGCGGGTTGAATATTCACCATTCTTTAAGGGGAGCCAAACTTGCTTATCACTTCGACGCAAAGACCCTAATGGAATCAGTTTGATTATATCATCATAAGCCGGAAGATGTAGAGGCATTGGTTAGTAGCTTTTATCTTTGTGTAGATATATGTAGTTTCATTTTGCTTTAGATTCGTTGTTTAGAGATCATGGCTTATTTCGCAATTCTTTATATCATGCCTTGTACTGGGCTTGGCCCAATAATGTCTCAACCAGCCCAATTAATTATTTAATCAGGAAGCTTGGATCTGATTTAGCCACGTCGCAAAAGGTAAATAAGAGCAACATTACAAAAATGGGCGTGCTAGAGCATGTGCAATGCTAAATACATCTTTTTGTGTTCTTAACCAAATTAAAAATTAAAAAGTAAAAAGTTAACCAAATTAAAAATTAAAAAGACCATAAGAGCATGTCCAGCTCTCTCTCCTCCAGCTCGCTTCTCTCCGTCTCCACCGTCATCTTCCTCTCCTCCAGCTCGTCTTCAATCCCTCATGGCGGAGCTCGACTCGCTTCGCCACGAAAACGCCTCTCTCCGCCATGAAAACGCCGATCTACTCGAACTAATCCATATCCCTACTTCGTCTTCCTCCTCCGTCTCTCCACCGGCAATCCATAACCGCCAACAAATCGCGAATCGAAAGCAGAGACTTGAAGAAAAAGAAAGCTTCCGACACGTGTCCTTTAAGAACATATCAAAATTAATCTTATATAAGAACAGTTTTTCTTTTTAATAAGCATTTATCAATTAAATTTAATTGAAAAAATGCTAAGAACATAGATGAAGAGCATGCGTTGTACATGCTCTTACTCTTTATTTAGTGGTGGGTTTGTAATGTGATCGTCTTATCTCTCCTTAGGTTAACCTCGTTAAGTTCTAAGTTAGCGACCAAAAAAAAAAAACATTTGGTCGTAACCACTTGCTTCTTTAAGTTAGGGAGTTTTCCTTATATGGAGACAATTACTCATATTAGAATTTTACTCCCATTTGATTCTTCTAATAATGGAATCTAAATCAAAAGTCTAAAGATGTCACGCATAACATTTATCAACCTCTTGAAATTTTTGTACAATGTAGCAAATTTATTCTTCATTGATATTATTAATACTATTTGATAAATAAGAAGTGAAGATCATCATAAAGTGCAACACAGCTGTGGGAAACAAAGAATTTGGAAATGAGACATAAGGCATGTGGAGATAAATAAAAGTGCAGGTTTTGTTGTGTTTATGTGGACCATCTTTTCAATTATTTCATACTTTAATTCCTCAACTCTTCCCACCAGAAAAATAATTTAATATGTCTTCTCTTTCAAGACTACGCATGATTAATAACTCTAATTAGGTGTTGTCAAAGCTTAACCAATGAAAAAGATCTATGTTAGAAGCCCTAATTTCATTTGTCTAGGAAAATTGAAGCAGTAGTAATTAAATTATGATTAAACTCCATGCAAACCTCTATCTAACAGGACCAACACGATACCGATTTTTTTTATGTCAATTATATTCCCATTTATTGTAACATTTAATCTGATAGGGAGGTTGTAAAGACTGATAAATAGATAGCGATATTATGAGGGCATGTACTGGATTGACAAACATCTAAACTAACATTAAGAAGTACTAATTAATACTCTTTCTGTTATAAAATAGTTGTCATTCTAGCCTTAATTTTTTTGTTTCATATTACTTGTCATTCTGGAATTTCAATGCACATCTATGATTAATTTTTCTATTTTTATTTTTATCTTTAAGTTCATTAATTACTTATATCAAATAAAATATTATATTAATTAGGGGTAAAACAGATTTTTAATATGTTTTCGTAATTTGTGTAAAAAATAACAATTATTTTGAAACGGAAAAAATATATACTATATACTTGTATATTCCCTAATAGTACATTTAATAGTACATTTAAGTCTATATTTTCTTACAAATATTTTTTTTAATGATATGGTCAATTCATAACTAAATAATACATAATCCTAACTAATTCATAAGCTTCTTGTCTATCTCTCTCCGCACCCCTAAAGTCTTTACTAGTAGGTAATAGTTTGACTAAGCTAGGGTTTTCTTTTGCAGACACACATTAATTAGTGACACCATTATCATAAAGGAAAATAGAGAAAGAGAGAGATAAATTGCAATAATGAGAGATGGACCAAATTTGCAGATGGTGAGAGATAACAAACATATGACAATGTCTCGAAATTAAGAGGCACCACACACACCCACACTCTCTCTCCTCTCTCTAGTAGGTTTATGTTTTTAAAATCAATACTTTGTTGGATCTTCATGTGAAAATAAACTTGATGGGTGATAGGAAACAAACCCACACACATCATCATAACCACTTCTATTTCTTCTTCTTCTTCTTCTTCTTCTTCTTTATCTTCAATATCAATATCAATCTCATCTTGCACTAATCTTCCAATAACAATCTTTGATAAAAAAAAAAAGAAGCTCTATAATCCCTACCGGTGAGTCCAAAAATCAATCAGATTTCATCTCTAACTATTAAAACAGAGTTTTTTTTTTTTTATATTTGCATGCATTAATGTTTTGTTCTTTAAAAGGGTTTGATTTACAATGGAGCTCGGAGGAAAAGGCAATGCAGTTACTTCCACAACAACAATGATCTCAACCAAAACCATAGAAGTTAAACCACATACCAACCCGGATCTCGAAGCCAAACCCGAATCAGATCCGTTCTTTCCTGTCAAGAAAGAAAACCAAAAACCGAAAACACGTGGCGACCAAGCATCAAAGTACCGAGAATGCCAGAAGAACCACGCGGCCTTAACCGGAGGACACGTGGTGGACGGATGCTGCGAGTTCATGGCCGGAGGAGAAGAAGGTACGCTAGGGTCGCTAAAATGCGCCGCATGCAATTGTCACCGGAGTTTCCACCGGAAAGAAGTGTATGGACACCGGAGCAACAAACAAGATCAGGTGATGATAACTCCGGCGTTTTACTGCAGTAGTAGCTCGTACAAGGAGATGCAGACACGTGGAATGCATGAGAGTATTGGAAGGAGGACTTCGTCGTCGAGCGAGGATATGAGGAAGATTTTGAGTCATCGGAATCAGAATGTTGTCGATGGTAAGGGATTGATGATGATGAGGAAGAAGAAGAGAGTGAGGACAAAGATCAATGAAGAACAAAAGGAGAAGATGAAGGAGTTTGCAGAGAGATTAGGTTGGAGAATGCAGAAGAAAGATGAAGAAGAGATTGATAAGTTTTGTAGGATGGTGAATCTAAGGAGACAGGTTTTTAAAGTTTGGATGCATAATAATAAGCAAGCTATGAAGAGGAATAGTTACACTAGTGATCTGCAAAATTGAGAAAGTTTATAGAATTTATTTAAGTATTGAGTAAGAATCCTTGACTAGTTTATAGGATTGTAGATGCAAATCTGGACAAAAGATGCGTCTATTTTATGTTTTCATTACCTTATATATTTATGTGCGATGTTTTTGTTTAGTTATTTTGTGGTTGAAATGAAGTGATGATGATAAACTTTGGTTGGACCTTCACATAATAAAAGGGATAAAACCGTGTATACAAATTTCAAATTATTTAAAAGCTATAATTAGGCATATTAGCTGGTATTGCTCAGTAGGTTAGAGGTGTGGCTGTCAACCACAAGGTCGGACGTTCGATCCCTTCTAGCGTTTTTTTTTCTTCCCTATATCATGGACAAGACTCTACAATAACAATCTCATGTCTCTAGAATTTGATTTTTTTTTTGTTTTTTTTAAAAGTCACTATAAAATTAGATGATTGCCTGTACCATGTGCGGATATGAAATATTTTAGAAAATAATTTAATTTTTGTATTTATACAATTTAATTTATCATTTATAAAAAAAATCCAATTTATCATGTATAAAAAAAACATGCATGAATATTAGTTTTACATTTATATATATGTCGGAAATAAACATGCATAAATATAATACTTTAAGTGCTATTGTAAAAATTAAAGACTTTCATTTTTAACATATATATTTGTGTTGAATTAAAATGCTAAAAGTGGATAACAATATGCAAAAGTTTATAATTAGTGAAAAGATTTATCATATTATCAATATAAACATAGCGAATATGAAGAATTTGTAAACTTAGTTTTTTTTTTTAATATTTATATAAACTCATTTAGTTATATAAATTATTTACATTTGTTTTATTTATTCTTCTCAATATTTCTAATATTTCTTTTTTTTATATTTTTTTGTTTCTTCAACCCTTTTTGTCTTCCTCATCTTTTTTTTGTTTTTCTTATTTTTATCACTTTCGTCTTTTTTGTCATGTTTCCTCATACATGTGCTTCTCTTTTTTTTTTTTATAATTATTATTTACAGTTAAAATTGCTAGATTTTTTCTAATTTCAGTCTTTCATTTTTTTTCCTTATTCTTCCAAAATTTATTTGTCCTATCTTTCATATATATTTTTTTATGTTTTCCTTCTAGAAAAAGCCTTCAAATCTTTTGCATATATAATTATCCGACTTTTTGAATCTACAAAACAAGAAAAGTGTATATATTTGTCTTTTGCATAGGAGGATGAAGAAAGTTTTGAAAACTCACTTGAAAATTTTAGTTTTAATTTGTAAAGACTCTTGCTCCTTAAGAACCACCATTTAAATCAAAGCCCATAAGCAAAAAGAGTTTTAAGTTTTAGCTAAAACATGATTACTTCAAATATATATATATGATTGAATGGTATTTGAATATTTGGATATTAGCCAATTATGTGTACTTAAATTTATGATTTTTAATCAAGATTTTGGGAAAACACAATTTCTTATTTAGAGCTTTGATATCATCTAGTTGATTCTTTTTTCTCTGTCTTCTTCATCAACCTCTGATAACATAAATTCCAAACCGAAACCATATATATCAATCCGTCATGAAACCAAACAAAATGATTATTTCATCTTGTTTCAAGTTGATTTAGTGCACCATGCGCATGCATGAAGAATTTGTAAACTTCTTCAATGACAATAATCATTCATTGATTTTGACATTTAAATAAACTCTATTGGTTGTAGTAATTATCTCCGTTGTGTTCTTTTTTATGGTCTTTGTTTCTTTTTCTTTTTCCTTGTTCTTCTTCTAGTTTTTCTTTTCTATTATTTTTTATAGTCTATGTCTTTACTATTTTATCCAACTTCTTCTCTTTCTTGTTCTTCAAAATGGGTCAATTTATATCTCAAAATTTTTGAACTTGGCTCATAGACCAACAATTTGCCCAACTTGTATATGCCAAGGAAAAAAATTGCTAATGTATGAGCAAGCAATCATCATTTATTAATTTAATATTAAATGCTAAATTAACTTATTTATGAGAAACTCGATCATAAATTTCTCATCAAAATTCGAAAAGTTTATTTTTCCCTTTTTAATATGATAAAGCCAGTGTTAATAAGTTTGGTTTCTAGACAATATATAAAACATATTTTAAACTAATGCTACAACTGAAATGTTTAATTAAATAAAGAGAAAAATAAATCACGAGTTCGCCAAATGCAAGAAATACTAAGAAATAACTTTATAATCACATTATATTTTAGGATATATTTACACATAAAAATTATAGATAGTTTACGTTGTTTTTTCAAAACATTATACATAGTTCAATGGAATATGCAATACTAAATTCTAGAGACTACTTTTGTTAGAATTATGTTATTTTAGTATTTCTTAGAATTTTTAAAATAATTTTTAGTTACTTATTTTGCTATTAAAATGAGTCAATGTCGATAAAAAAAATCCACATTTCTCCAATGAAAGGTAAATATCTAATTGCTCTTTTAAAAATTATATGTCGATTAATGGGTTATATAGTAGCTACAAATATGGAAACAAGTAAAAGACATAATTCAATAACATATTTAAATTACCATAACCGGATCTAAAAAATTGTTCATAGTATTTTATTTAAAAAAATCAGAATAATAAATTTTAAAAAGCAATTTTAGAATGGTTGTTATAAACAAATTTTTGATATATAAATTACAATTTTCGAAATTTATTATTGTAATTTAATTTATGATAAAACTTGTATTAAAAATAATTAGAAATTTAAGCCATGTCATCTTTTTTATAAGACATGTCATAGTTTTGAGTCAATAAGATTAAAACAAATAATCATTCTTACTAACTGTACTTAAGAATAACTGTACTTTAGGGGATCATGTTTTCCATACCATGCTTTCCTTTTTAAAACTTATTGCATGCATTAATAATCATTCATTACTATTACAAATTATAAATTAAAGCATGTGCATGAATTTCCATAAAACTAAAATGTAGTATTAATGATAATTACATGTTTGTGGAAACCCTTTTGGCTTAGTGGTTGATCAAGAGTACATTAAGACTTTTTCTACACCAAGAAGTCTAAGATTCGAATAATAGAAGATGCGATTTATTATTTTACAAGAATAGGACCCGTGTTAATACGCGGGTAGATACTATAAAAATTAATAAAATAAATATTTAAATTTTAATTAGTAACCCATTAAAATTTTAAATAATTTTAAAATACTATTTAACATGGATCCTAAAACCAGTAAAAATTAATTTATATAATAATTTTCATGTTCTAATACATATCATGCAAATCCAAAAATATATATTATAAAAATTTAAATCATATTCTTAATAACAGAAAAATATATATTTAACCTATTCTGAATATTTATTATTATTTACATGTATCTAAAAACTAAAATTTAATAATATTTAAAAGTTTACTTTTTATTATTTGATTAGTAACTTGACAATTACTTTCTATTTTAAATTTTATTTTTCTTAATTAATTTTAAGTTTTAACCCATTCTTCACCTGATCAATATCTCTATAATATTAAAAGAGGAGTACATTTAGTACAATGCCCAAAATTGAAAGGAATATTACTCAAATTGCCATTCTCTTATAACTAAATTGATTTAATTGAAAAGGGTAATTTTGAAATGATCCAATGGCAATTTCAGTAATTTTTAGGCCAATTTCGGATATTTTTCGGACTGGATCCGACTGCAGACACGCGGATCCTATAAGATCCGGTTCATGACCCGTTTTTCATTAATGGAAATTCTGTGATTATCATTTATACCGGATCGATCGATCCACTAAGAGGATCGATCCTCTGGGGAAGATTGGCCAGATCAATCCTGAGGTCACCCGATGAATTGGTTTTTGATTCAGCATTATGGATCGATCGATCTGGAAAATGATCAATCGATCTGACAATTTTTTTGTGGGTACAATTATGGAATTTAAATCAAATCAAATCAAATCCAAATAGGAAACAATTATCTCTATAATATTAAAAGAGAAGTACATTTAGAAGAATGTCCATATTCGTACATATTCGTTTGGTTAATATATGAAATATAATAATCAATGTAATATAATAATTCAATTGTCATAATTATCTATTTCTTTATTTACAATTTACCAAAAGGAAATCATACCAAGTCAATCGATTGTTATCATGAATATTTTAATTCCATAATAGAAAAAGTAAAGATTCGAAATTTGACAAGATTAGAAACTAATAATTAGTTAGAAAGATTTATGGAATTACAAGTATTAAAAATTTGTGAATATTTAAAAATCTGATGCGATAATAAAGAAAATCTTCAACCAAATTGAATATTTAACGAATATTCACTAATTAAATGAATATAATTATTAACTATTTGCGGCTACCCTAAATGTAAATTTGTTAACTTTCATTCCCTATATAAGACACATGAAACTCAAAGCATTGTTTCATCATTTTTTTGACGTTTAAACATTTACAATCTTTGTTGTCATTTTTTTTTATGTTTTCATTGTTGAGATTTAATCAACTTTTTTTTGTTTGTCGTTTTGTAGGTTATAATAAGTTTGATCTCCGGCATCTTCATTAGACTTTCGTCAATAGACTTGCCCAAGCTCCAAGAGAAAGGGTGAATATGGCCGGAACAGATGTAACAAAGTCTCTTGAAGAGAAATGTCGATGGTGGGTGCCAACTCGACAGATCCTACGACGTGAGTTGTAGGTTCCACATCTTTTCCAGATTTAACATTTTTAATGACAAAATATTCTATCGCTTCAGCCTTTTTCTCCAACGGTGAATTTGGAGTTCCAACTTTCAGAAGAAAAGTTGATTTGTGATGTTGATTTGAGAATTGGAAATTCAATGGAGAATGGAAAAGGAATGTTTTATCAGCTTGATCGAGGTTAGTTTCGATCTTATCAATATTTTATGTTTTTATATTCTTATAAGTTTTGATATGGTCCTTGAATTTTTTCATTCTTACTTAATTGTTCTTTTGTCATGTAGGTTTTCTAAGCTTGATCGAAGTTAGTTTTGATCTTATCAATATGTAATATTCTTATGGGTTTAGCTATGGTCCTTAAGTTTTTTCATTGTTGTTATCATCGTTTAGTTACGTTTATAAATCGTGATATCCTTTTGATAATTTTTTTATTCTTATTTACTTTTAATTGTTTTCATTTTTAATTTCTAATCATAAGTTCTTTGTATATGTATCCTAATATATTATAGAGATATAAGTAACGATTGCTAATGATTGTCTTTTTCTTTTGTACCGTAACTTTCTTCATAATGTTTAGTAGAAGAGAAATAGTTTGAGCTACTTAATAGATTATGGGCGTGTGTTTCGGAGCGAAGGAGATTTACTTTGCTTTTCTATTATTGTGTGATGTATTCTTTTTCTTCAACCTAATTTCAATTTTCACGTTTTGATAATTATTAAGATTTTCTCCGTAAAACAAGGATCTAATTTGTTTTACTATTTTCAGTTTTTGAGGATTATAACTTGGGTCCAATAGTTATGTATCTCTTATATGATTTAGTTATTATGTAAATATACATAGAATCGAATTTGATGATATCTAAATAATTCTCATCCCTATCTATTCCTCCTTTGATTCTTATAAATAATTGCCTCCGTATAGTATACCTTCCTCATGTCAAACAAATCTATACGTTCTTTATTCCATAGTTGTACGTTTTTAGTCCTTTTCATAGTTGTATATATACTTTATTTCAGTTGGATTATGTTGCTACAAGATGATTTTGTGTATCAGGACTAGGTGGCTCTTTCTTCTTCTTCTTCTTCTTCAAATAAAATTCCAAGTCTCTACATACAAGGTATACATTCACATAAGATTTGAATTATTTGGTAGGTTGGATGATTTTCGATGGAAAAGATTTATACTTTCGATGAAGTTGGAGATAATCCTTGATGGGTCACTGTAGACGAGCTAGCCGGAGGAGCCGCAACGACGATTAGCGGCGGCAACACTACAAGAAAACCCGAATTTAGCATCGAAATATAGCGTCGAAAATGTTTCGACGCTAAAATAGCGTCGAATTTGCGTCGTAGTTGTGTCGCTTGCAACATTCGACGCTATTTCGATGCTATATAGGGACGAATGATTTCGACGCTAAATCGACGCTATATAGCGTCGATTTAGCGTCGAAATTCCATCTGGAGCCTCTTTTCGACTCTAAATAGACGCTAAAATAGCGTCGATTTAGCATCGGACATATACCATCGATTTAGCGTCGAATATTGCGTCGAATTTGGTAGGTAGGTGACACATTAAAAACGCGTTCACCTACCTATTTAGCGTCGGTTTTGTTAATCGCAAAAACGACGCTAATTCGATGCTAATTCGACACAACTTTATTTGATGCTAATTCGATACTAATTATTCGACGCAAAATCGACGCCAAATCGCTGCTACAATCTCCTATATATACCCTTCCTTCCTCAGACGAAGAAGACATCGACAAATAAAAAAAAGTTTTAAAATAAATAAAAAAAATTCTTAATTTTTGAAAAAAAAATGGGCGATATATACGAACTCAGACGCTGGATGTATCGACGTAAAGATGAAAATGGAGGGCTTTCAGAAGAGTTTCTCAACGGCCTTGAAATTTTCATGGCTCAAGCGAGTAGCGTGCCTAGAATTCAACGGACCGATTTCATGGTGTGCCCGTGTCGGAAGTGCAAAAATGCGAGGCCGCAGACAATTGATACAGCTGGTACGCATTTATTTAATAGAGGCTTTACACCTGAGTATTATGTTTGGTTTTATCATGGTGAGGGATATGAAGATGAAACTTCGGGTAGTACTAGTTACCAACCTATGGATCAGGGTTATTCGAATGAGCAATATGATGAGCATCAATTTGTTATAGAAAATGATTATGATATCGGGTTAGAGCATAATAGGTTCGAAGAAATGGTAACCGATGTATTTCCTGGAGTTATGTCTACTCCTGATGTTGCTGAGGAACCCAATGTAGATGCAAATTTTTTTTATGATATGCTTGATTCTGCAAACCAACCAATCTATGAAGGTTGTAGGGAAGGTCTGTCTAAATTATCATTGGCATCTAGGATAATGACAATAAAGTCTGATCATAATCAATCTGAGAGTTGCATGGATGATTGGGCAGCTCTTCTAAAAGAATATTTTCCAGAGGGTAATCAAGCTGCTGAGTCATACTACGACATACAAAAACTAGTCTCTAGTTTAGGATTGCCTTCGCAGATGATAGATGTTTGCATTGACAATTGCATGATATTTTGGAAAGATGATGAAGATCTACAGGAATGTCGATTTTGTCACAAACCAAGATTTAAGCCCCAAGGAGCTGGTAGAAGTAAAGTGTCGTACCAGCGAATGTGGTACCTGCCCATAACAGATAGGCTACAAAGGTTATACCACTCGGAACGAACAGCTGCATCAATGAGGTGGCATGCCGAACATTCAACTATTGAAGGAGAAGTTCATCATCCTTCTGATGCAAAAGCTTGGAAACACTTCAAATCAGTACACTCTAATTTTGCTAAAGAGAAGCGCAATGTTTATCTTGGCCTATGTACAGATGGTTTTAGTCTGTTTGGTATGTCTGGCAGGCAATATTCTTTGTGGCCGGTTATATTGACACCTTATAACCTTCCGCCTGATATGTGCATGCAGAGGGAATTTTTGTTTTTGAGTATTTTAGTCCCTGGTCCGAAGCATCCAAGAAGATCTATTGATGTGTTTTTACAGCCGCTGATTAACGAGTTGAACTTGTTGTGGTCTCATGGGGTTCAGACTTTTGATTACTCTAGGAAAAAGAATTTTACCATGCGAGCTGTGCTTATGTGGACAATAAGCGATTTTCCAGCGTACGGAATGTTATCTGGTTGGACAACACATGGTCGGTTATCATGTCTGTATTGCCAAAATGAAACAGATGCCTTCCAACTTAAAAATGGTAGAAAATCTTGTTGGTTTGATTGTTACCGCAAGTTTCTCCCTATGAACCATCCGTACCGGGGGAACAGGAGACTATTCACAAAGGGCAAACGTATACGTATCCCCCACCTCCATAACTGGCTTAATATCCCGACCAATCTCCCAGATGGATACCTTGTCGAACATAATTGGCATAAGAAGAGCATTTTTTGGGATCTACCGTACTGGAAGGATCATCTATTGCGCCACAATCTTGATGTCATGCACATTGAGAAAAACTTTTTCGATAACATCATGCACACCATCTTAAATGTTTCAGGCATGTCTAAAGACAACGTGAAGTCTAGATTGGATTTGCCTCTTATATGCTCTAGAGTTGAGTTACATCTCACGGGAGATGGGAGAGCTCCAGTGCCTATCTTTAGATTATCAAGCGAAGGCAAATCAACATTTTTCAACTGGGTTTCCACCGAAGTAAAGTTTCCAGATGGATAGGGTATGAAGAGTCTGTGGAGCAAGGGAAAAAAATTTCTGGTATGAAAAGTCATGATTGTCATGTGTTTATGCAGAGGTTATTGCCTTTCGCCTTTGCAGAGCTTTTGCCAACGAACGTGCATGAATCACTTGCAGGTATAATTTCTATGACGATATATAAATATCTAAACAAATGATGTGGAAAATTATATTTCTTTTTTTGTTGATATTGGACTTTGGTTTTAGGTGTTGGAGCATTTTTTCGAGATCTGTGTGTGCGAACTCTGACTGAGGATGGAATTCAACAACTAAACAATAACATCGCAATATTGTTGTGCAACTTAGAGAAGATATTCCCTCCATCTTTCTTTGATGTTATGGAGCATCTTCCTGTCCATCTTCCTCACGAAGCCGATTTAGGAGGGCCCGTTCAATTTCGTTGGATGTATCCTTTTGAGAGATTCATGAAACACTTAAAAGAAAGGTAAAAAACTTGGCTAGGGTTGAGGGATCAATTGTTGCGGGAAGTTTAACCGAAGAAACCTCTCATTTCAGCTCATATTACTTCTCTTCAACTGTCCGGACACAAAAAAGAGCTCCACGTAGGTACGACGATGGTGGCATCGCCCAAGCGTATCCAATTTCTGATGTCCCAGATATATTCTGTGCAGTTGATAGGCATGCCGGAATCACAAGAGAAGAAGACTGGTTCTCATACGAAGACTACAATTGTGCACACACATATATTCTCTTACAATGCGATGAAGTTAGCCCATTTTTTAGGTATATTATAATTACCAACTATGGATTGAGGTCAAAAGGGTTATCTTCGTACTTATATATGCTTTCAAAACATTTGTTATAACTATATTTTCTCTTAGTGAATTCATTCGCCAAGTTAACGAGGCTTTCCCAAATGCATCCGCCAATGAGATTGAAAAATGTAAAGATCTACACTTTGCTAAATGGTTGAAGACTCAGGTAAGTTAAAAACAAAATTATATATATCTAGTTTCCATAAAAACCTATATATACAATTTGTGTATATTATATTTACAATGTGTATACTGTATTTGCCAGGTTGATTATGGAGACACGTCTTACCCTGTATGGTGAGAGTTGATCCAAGGTCCATTGGGGAAAGTTATGTTATCTCCAATGTATTTTACACGAGGTTATGTGTTTCATACGTTCGAACGTGGAAAAAATAGAGCAACTGCGAACTATGGTGTGGTAGTTCGAGCCGGGGACACGGATTTTTATGGCATTATACAAGACATTGTTCAAGTGCAATTCCCTGGTTTGGTTAACTTAAAGTGCACTCTTTTCAAATGCGAGTGGTTTGATCCAGTTGTCGGGCGAGGGATTCGAGTAGGAAAGTTTGGTGTCATCGATGTTAATGGATCCCGTTCTTATGCAAAGTACGATCCATTTGTCCTTGCATCACAAGCGGATCAAGTTTGTTTCATACCATATCCACGTGTCAGAAAAACAGGGATTTCATGGTTATTTGTGCTTAAAATAGCTCCCAGAGGAATGATAGTTGAATCCGACGACGTTCCTATGCAATATGAAACTGCCGTGGATCTAACAACTCCAGAACAAGAGATAGACAACATCATTCTTATAGATCCGCAAAATCGAGAAGCTGAAATTCTTTCGGAGGCTACCGATGCAGAAAACCCCGAAGACGAGTTCGCAAACGAGAGTGGAGAAAGTACCGATGAAGATGACGAGAACTCAAATGACGATTCGGAGTGAAGCATAATAATATATATTAATAAGTGTTTTTATTTCATTTGTAGAACAATTTTTTTATTTGTATACCGGATAATTTAAATTTGCTTATGTTTTTATTTTCGATTTTTTTTTAATTTTTAGAATATTTTAAATTTAAAATAATTTTTTAAAAAAAAAATTATTAGCGGTCAACGCTAATTCGACGCAATTTAGCGTCGAATTAGCGTCGAACACGATCGAAATGATGAATTCGACGCTAAATTGCGTCGAATTTGAAGCTAATGATGAGATCGACGCTAATTTGACGCTAAATCTTAAACCATAAACCCTAAATTAGGGTATAGAATAAAAGTTTTAGCATCGACGATTCAGAGTGAAGTATAAATGTTATCTATATTGAATCTTAATTGCGAATGAATAAGTATTTATTCATAATTAAAAACAATTACATGTAATATGAAATAGATTTCAAAAAACTATATAGTTTTACATTTAGGTTCATAACCTTATATGAACCTAATATGCAAGTAAAAAAAATTTCAAAGTTTACAATTCTTCGGTTATAACAAAGATTGAAGTGGCTAAGATTGTTTTCGTATCGGTGACGGTTTCGTTACCCTATATCACGAACTCATTTAGCGTCGTTATAGGGTCGAATTAGCATCAAAACATACGTGGTCGACGCTAATTTGATGCTATTAGCATCGAATTAGCGTCGACCTCTCGAGATTCTGATGCTAATTCGACGCTAAATGAATCAAATTTTTATGTTTGGGGTTTAGGGTATAGAATGTAAACCGCATCGATTTTTTGGGATTTGACGCAAAATTGACACTATATTGAATTAATTTGATTAAACCAATGGCGGTAAACCGAAAGTTTTCATATAAATTTTGGTAGGGAATTAATATAGCGTCGAATTAGCGTCGAGTTTTTATACAGTTCGACGCTAAATCAAACATTTTCCCGATCAACACGCGGTAAACATTTACTTCGCGTGGGAAACCGAAAAAGAATTAATTTTAAATTTTAAATGCGTTTCGACGCTAATTCGACGATAATTAGCGTCGAATTCGCGTCGGATCGCGAATATATTTTCGCGGAACAGATCTCTTCTTCCTCACTTCCGTTTTCTGCAACTCTTTATTCTCTCTCTCGCCGACGAAGCCGACTGTCTCCCTTCACCGCGCCGCCGCCGCCGTCCCATTCTCTCTCTAACAACATCAAGCTCTTCTCTATTTCTGCCCCAATCTCTTCTCTCTCTCACTCGGACCTCTCTCTTTTCGACAAAACCGCCGGCCCTCTCTTTCTCCACCGCCGTCACTCTCTCTCTCTCCACCGCAGCTTCCCTCTTTCCTCTCCACCGATCAACACACTTCCTCCAAATTATGGTAATTTTGTAATTTGTTATATATATTGAGAATGAAATTTGATATGAAATAGATTTTAGGAAATAGAGTTTAGGAAATTTGTTATATATTATATATAAAATAGATTGTATATAGATTTTGATATGAAATAGATTTTAGGAAATAGATTTTGTATATAGATTTTAGGAAATTTCATATCAAATAGAGTTTAGGAAATTTGATAGAACAAATTTGTTATGAAATAGATTGTAGGAATTTTGTAGGAAATAGATTTTAGGAAATGGAATTGAATTTAGATTTGATAAGTTATAGATTTGATAAGTTATTAATTCATCGATTTGGCAAAAATAAAAACGAATTTAAGAATTTATATTTTATGAAATTTATTTTATAAAGTAAAATAAAACGAATTTATAAATTTTTTGAATTTAAAATAATTATTTAAAATAAAAAAACGAATTTACAAAAATATTTTGGAAAATATAAAATTATTTCCTAAATGTTAAATTTATGGATTCATGTGTTTGTATTCATATATCATATATAAAATTTATGAATTTATGGATTGTTCTAAAATTTATATTTTACATATTTTAATTTAATAAATTTGTTTTTTATGTAGGCGGATCGACCACCTCCTTCATACGGACAACTATTTGGCGAGGATGTTACGGTTCCCGGATCCGCTAGTCGTTGCGCATCCGGATCAGGATCAGGGTCGGGTTCGCAGGCTGCGAACTATCGTACACGAGCTACGACACGAGTACCGACACGAGCTCCGCCAGAAGAAGACGCACCAGATCATCCCGATGACCACACCCTCCACCGCCAAACGCGCCTCTTATGATGCGGATTTATGAGCTTCTCTGCCAACCCTGGACGTGACACGGGTTATGGTTCTCCATCCGATGAGGCCTCCTGATGCATTTTGGTATGATAATTTTTTTTTCAATATTACTAATTAAATTTGTTTTGGGTAATTAATTTTTATTACAATTTATAATTAAATTATTAACATTTTAATATTTTGTTTTACAGGTTTAACGATAACAAGGTCTCGCGTTCAATCACCAAGGCCATCACAGCCTATTTCACTATGCCGCATTCTAATTGGAGCCAGACGCCGCAGCAGGTTCGGGATATTTGGTTCGAGTCATGGGCGGTAAGTAATTTATATTATTTATTTTTATTTATTAAAGTATTTAATTTTAAATATATTGATCTAACATTATTCGTATTTTTGTAGCAAAGATGGGACTGGGAGGAATTTTGTACTTTCCAAGTGCGAGCGGAGTTCGAGAAGAAGGCGCTAAAGCGCCTCAACGGTTACGTCGCTAACTTGAAGAAAGCGTGGCGCGAGAAAGGCGATGTGGCAAAGCCGATAGGGATGGATCCCGATGTTTGGTCGGGACTAGTGCGGTTTTGGGAGGATCCCCATTCAGTGGTTAGATCGGGGATGTGTTTTGCAGCCCGTCTTACGCCGGTGGCTGAAGGATATGGACCTTCAAAGCATTGTGCGGGTCAATCATCATACGCCACAGTCCGCATCAATATAGTAATATTTAAATTAAATTAATTTATTTGATTCTTTGTATTTGAAATATTTATTTATTATATATTTTATTATTATCTATGTTTGTTTTTGTTTAACAGGCTAATGGCGGAGATCTTCCTCCGATGCACAAAGTGATGGAGAAAACTCATCGGAAGAAGGATGGGACGTTTGTTACCGATCAAGCGAAACAAACGTTCAACGCGTACAACGCACGACTGGCAGAGCTAGATGAGTCTGTCCAGTCCACGATGGGTGTCGAAGATCACGATAGACTTTACGAAGAGGTAATTTTTATGTTTTTATAATATAACGAAACTTATTTTTATTATAATTTTATTGTCTAACATTTTTATTTTATAGATTGCGCCGAAGAAGAAAGGACGAACGATGGGTGTTGGATCCATCAACGATGTCCCAGCAGCTTCTAAGTCTGCTCGATGTTCCTACACTCCGGGTCCGTCTCAGCCGGAATTGACGAGACAGTTGGATGCTGCTAACACTAGGATTCGCAGTTAGAGACGCACATAGAGACAAGACTCGGAGCATTGACTAGTCTTTTCAACATCATTGCAGAGGATCATCCGACATTAGCAACTGCCTTGCAAGGGTTGCAGTTTGCTCCACCTGACGGTCCATCGCAGTTCGAGCAGGAATCCGAAGAGATGATTCGAGACGATGTCATCAACCTAAGGACCCAACAACGTCAGTAGATTAGCGTTTTAATTTTTTTTGTATCAGATAATTTAATTTTTATAATATTATTAATTTTTTATATATTTTATAATTTTTCTTTTTTAAAAAAAAATGTTATAAGACGACGCTAATTCGAGGCTAATACGATGCTATATAGGGACGAATTAGCGTCGTCTACACGAAAGGATTCGACGCTAATTCGATGCTAACTAGCATCGGAAAATAATTCGACGCGAAAACGACGCTACAATTCGACGCTAATTAGCATCGAATTAGCGTCAATAGTTTGCATCGACAGTGGTCAACGCTAATTCGATGCTAATTAGCGTCGAATTAGCGTCGAATTGTAGCGTCGAATTATTTTCCGATGCTAAAATAGTGTCGAATTAGCGTCGAAAATGATTAAGCGTCGACGGTTTAGCGTCGAAATGTAATTCGACGCTAAAACGACGTTAAGGCGTTTAGCGTCGTTTTAGGGTCGAATTATGCCGACGCTAAAACGCTGTTTTCTTGTAGTGCAAAGCCGTCGAGAAGGGGAAAAACAATTTAGATAGGGGTTTGGTCATGTGTGGGAGAAAACAATGAACAAAAATGTTAAAAATATCAACATCTCAAAATTATTAAATAAAAGTTACGTATTTTTCTTAAGAATGATAATTGGAATATTGTTTCTTATTCTTTTATTATAGAAAAACACATATTTTCGTAACTTTTTTTTAAGAAAATTATTTATTGTGTTGATGTGACTTAAACCAAAC
This sequence comes from Arabis hirsuta, assembly GCA_964056655.1. Classification (NCBI taxonomy): domain Eukaryota; kingdom Viridiplantae; phylum Streptophyta; class Magnoliopsida; order Brassicales; family Brassicaceae; genus Arabis; species Arabis hirsuta. Next base: position 8,400,644 of record OZ053308.1, on the reverse strand, counting down.
AAACAGTAACAATTGCACATGAATCATAATATTTATTACTATTTCATGTGTAAGAAGTTAAAAAAAAAAATATGTACTACAATTCTCATAAGGGAATATTGTTAACAATTTTTTATTCGCATAATCGAAATATGTAAAAAAAATATTATGAAACTTGTTTTTCGGAAAAAGATATTGGATCAAGACTAACATAAATCGATCGAATGTATCTAAATTTATTAACCGGATATTAATGTATCAAAATTCAAGCGAATGTATCTCATAAAAATATAAAATAATTTTATTGTATTGTATTATTGCAATTAATGATGTAACTATTACCTAAACAAGCAAATGACAACATTAAATTGTTTAGAAAATCTATTCACATATCTAATATTTTTTTTAGCAGATCAATTCTGTTAAGAATTCATATTCAAATTTAGATGTTCAAATATCTCTTCATTCTTATCACTAACACATAAAAAAATGGTTTGCTTCTATCCTATTTTGAGATCTAAACAACTAATATTTCTACACTTCCATAATTAAAGAAAAATTCTTCGCAAATGGGTTAGTATTAGCTACTCTAATCGAAAACAAATCCACTTTATTTTTTATGATGAAAAGATAGTAATAATGTTTTTTCAAGAAAACAACGGAAAAATTAGGATTTTCCATTTTTTAAGTTTTTAGTAATGTGCAACGTGTTTTGAAGAGACACAAAATCAAAGCCGTTCATGATGGCAATCGAGTCACTAATTTTTTGAATATCAATCGTGAAGGTGTTCGGAAAACGTTTAATTGTTCTGAAGTGATCGTTGATCGATGTCTTGTGAAGAACATATGCAATTCGTGTATGATCAATATACTTGATCACACGAGTATCACCAATTGTCTTCCGAAGCCCTTTCATCATATCATGAATTTTGTCTCTTTCGAATTATTTATTGAAACAAATGTCAAGGAGAATTCTATCGGTAATCGGTTTAATCTTACTTTTTTAAATCGGTAATAATAAATCTTTCATAATATGAATATTTTACCATTATTTAGCATGAGATTATCGAATTATATTCCCATATATAGATTGTATCTTTGCATATATTTGATTATTAAATAATATCAAGTATTAGTCTTTTTCCAGAACTAAACAATATTCTAAGCTTTTAAGGATCAGTAGGTTTAGGATTCTGAATTTTTAATATATATGTTACCGAAATATGGAGTATTAGATGTATTTTGAAACGTATAACCGAGTTGTTTGGACTACTTTCCATTCGTTTAAGTGGAAACACATAACATAGTGAAATAAATTTCTATGCTTATATTTTTATAACCATTGCTTTTATATTTTTGGATTTTTACGCGTAGATATTTAGGAAACAGAATAAAATACTAAAAAATGAAGAAGTTAAAAAAGAAGTTGAATACGAAGATAAATACAAAAAAATGCCACAAGAAGAAGAAAAAAAATCATATTAAAAAAGATTATGAAAAAAAAGAGAAAATAGAAAAAGAAGAAAAAAAAAATGAGAAAACGTAGACTAAAAAATCGGAGGAAAAAAACTAAAACTTTGAAAAAAGAAGATGAAGAAAATCGGAAAAAGAATACAAAGTTAAAATAAGTTTGAAAAACTATGAGTAGAGAAAGACGGTTAAGAAAAAAAAGAAATAATAAATGACAAAACAAATAAGAAACGACTTCAAATGAAAAAATCAGAGAAAAACAAAAAGACCCAAAAATTATAGTGATTTCGGCCGCAACTAATAACCTTTCAAAAAACAAAAAAATATGAAGAACGATAAAAAACTAAAGAGAAGTGCAATAATATAAAGATAGACTAATAAAGATATAAAAAGATTCAAATAATACAAAGACGATGAAGGAGAAGATAAGAGGAAGAAGGAAAATAAATGGGAAAAAGAAGACAACAAAAAAAATGAAAAGATAAAGACGATAAAAAAAAGTAAGAAATAAAATGGACGAAACCGAAAGAAATAACAAAGACGAAGTTGGAGTAGAACGAAAAAATCTAGCGATTTTGGACACAAGTAACAATCTTAGAAAACACAAGAAAATGAGTAGAAGAATAATAAAGAAGAAATCAGAGAAGACAAATAAAAACCGGAAGAAAAAGATGAAAAATAAGAAGTGACAAAGAAAAAGATAGAAAAAATGAAATATTAAAAGATAAAAAAATAGAAATGTAGATAATTTACTACAAGATCATAAAAAAAACCATAAATTTCAACGATTTGTTACTTCAACTTAATAAAACAAGAAATAGCTCCTAAATCGGGCTTTAGTTTGTGCATTTATTTGTGTAGAACAACAACATCAAATCTTACTCACAAAACCCGACGAATTCACAATACCAGATTTATATGAAATGTCTAATTCGCCTCGACGTTTTACCAAACTAAATAATATCAAATCTTACTCACAAAACCCGTCTAATTCACAATACCATATATATATAATCTTAGAACATATTATATACGACGCAATATGAAAACTAAGTATAGTTTACAATATATACAACAAATATTCTCGCACAAAGTGCGGGTGAGAATCTAGTTATATACATATCGCGATCTCGTGAGTTATAATTTTGCTTACGTGTCATGCTGATATAAAAATGCATTGCGGTAAATATTTTTGATTTTCAAATTTATGACGCCTATAATTTGACAAATGTAATTAGATTCTAAAATACAACTCGCACAAATATTTAATATTTATTTTATTATTATATTTTATTAAATAGTCAATTTATTTTATTTATCACACATACGTTATTATATTAGCAAAATCACACTTATAAATATGACATTTCTTTTTATCTTTAACTATTTAGATAATTTATAACGGAAAGAATGTATTTTGTAATATAAATTTTAGAAATATTCATATTTTAGTAGAACAGTTTTTTTTAATTAGTCTATAATCCTTGTTTAGAATACATTTTTTATTTTTTAAATTTTTTATTAATATTGGAAGTATTACATATTTTAGTAGAACGATTTTTTTTTAATTAGTCCATAATCCTTGTTTAGAATATATTTCTTATTTTTAAAAAAAATTTGTTAATATTGACACATGGCACAATCTAAATTTACAATTACACATGTCATGATCTCGTGAATAAGAATTTTTTTTATGTGTCGCGTTCTCATCGTGCGCATCCTTCTTTATATAATAAGATATGCAAATTAATGGAGACAAGTTTGTAGGAGTTCTTCAGCATGGGGCAAGGTAGAATCGTTTGGCGTGGATCAAAACGAAAAATTTGCCCATTATAGAATCGTCGATGTAACAATTCTCATAATTTATAATAAAATAATAATAAAAATGCAGTATTTAAAAAAAGATAATTATAATGTCATGCACTTCTCAACAAAATGACCTAAACACATTTATCAAATTAAATACATGTTTTTAAACAAAAAAATGTGGTCTTCTAATCTCACAAGCAAGTAGTACCCTTCTTCACATCAAGCACGACGACACTGGGTGAGCTATATTTTAGGATGCTTCGAAAACCACTAGAAGTTGGATCATGTTTTGAATCATGTTTTGAGTTTGGTTAACAAATGATAATTGGATTCTTGACATACAATTAAAATTGATCTAAACTCAAGTTAATAACTTTTACACTCGTGTAATTGAGTTTCATCTCCCAAAGATTATGACAAAATAAAATAAATAGTACCAAGACTAATCTGAAAAAAGTTGTAAATTTTAAAAAGACCGAGAATATGCTTTTTGATCAATTATGTCCATCTCGACTTTAAGTGGCTTTGTGAACAAAGTGTTCATATATTTCTTTGCCTATGGTTTCTGAGAGATTTCCTTTTGTAACTTTGACAAAGTTGTAACCTTTTTTCTTCTTTAATAAATTGTTGGATTTAGATGAGACAAAAAAACGTTAGTATCGCAGAAGAAACTCTAAAGACATTGTTCCATTTGAATAGTCTAAACTCTAAAAGATGTAGCGTAATAGTCAGCATAAAACACATTTGACCGGCGATTAAATAGGGGACGAAATGTATACATCATGTGGGTGTAACACTAACACATGCTTTTTATTAAATGTTACAAATATTTAATTTTGTTAGTTAGAGATCTACCACAAAAAATAAAAGTCAACAGATCTACTATTTTATCCTTTTCATTTCACAAAGCAAACTTGGCCTACTTACTTAAATAAACACCATGATCAAGAGAAAGATTCAACAACACACCTAAAACTCAAACTTTCTTTTTCACAACACACTACTCTACCACCATGTTTAGAGCCATGAGCACAAGGAAAATCCACGGTGGATACGAAAAGCTCGGCGACGAAGAAGCGAGATTGAAGAGAGTCACGAGCGTTCCGGCGAGTGTTTATGGTCATTTAAGAAACCCTATTCAAGAAGTCAAGAAAACGCCGACTCCGGCGGTGAAACCAACGGGTGGTTCTGTTCATCCTTTGCTAAGTTTCTTTGACGTTCGTTTCCAGAGGAAGATGAAGAAGAAGACGACGAAGAAGAGTTCGCCTACCGCGAAACCGGAGTTTGCTAGGTATTTAGAGTATGTGAAAGAAGGAGGTGTGTGGGATTCGAGTTCTAATGCACCTGTGATTCATTACAGATAGATACAATGAAGGAAGAGGAACCAAGACTTTGTATATTGTTTTATTTATAACAACATATGAGAAAAAGGTGAATTCGATTCAAAAAGATGGATAAAACTATGAATTTGTCATGTTTTACGAATTGATGTATTTAATGATAGTGTTTTGTACACTATCATCGAGTTCCCAGGAATAAGATAAACCATAATTAAGTTCCAAGATTCATGTTATGAACAATAAACTTGGTTTTGAATTTTTACAATTAAAGATATGTTAATGAGAATCGAATCAATTCGTAATTTGCTTATGTAGAAGCGGTCCAGAGCTGGTAGCTTTGAATCAGATTCTATATTCAAAATATTTCTTACCTTTAGCTTTTGTTTTAAAAATTCAAAATAAAAGGAAGAAAAATTTCAAATTTTCAATTGCAGCTGGTGCATTTGATTTTTCCTTCTTATGAAATAGTAAACTTTACAAAAAATATTATAATAATTAAGTAGAAAAAATAGTCTGATTTTTCTAGAAGACCAATTATATAAATATAATTATTTTGCTAACAAATTTTGAATACTCTTGTAAGCGTGTTCACATGTGTCACGTTTACGAATTTGGCTCTTAAACAAAAAAAATCAGATTCGAGATTTGAAGAAAGACAAAAACGACTTTTTCAAAATTATATTTAAATCGTTTTCCAAATGGGCTTTATAGATTCGTGAACAGGCAAATTGGGCCATAGGTTAAAAAAAAACCCCCAAAATTTGCATTTTAGGACACGATGTTGCCACGTCATATTGAATATTCGAGACAGGGCCAGGTTTTTGCACATGACCCACTCAACAAGATCCCTTCGACGACGTCGTTTCACGAAAAACCCTACCGTTGAATTATTTACACAAAATACCCCTTCCTTATCGCGCCGACCTTTCTCCCAAATTATATAACATCAAAGGTTAAATCCGTCTTTTCAAGTCCCTCCAAAAGACACGTTTGGCTAATTGTTCGACGATGACCAAAAAATTAAAAATTAAAATAATGAAATTTGTGGGTCGCCAAGAATAGGGGAAGAAGAAGAAGAAGCGAAGAAGAAGAAAAGAGCGTTTCAAATATTTGCGGAGAGAGAGACAAAGCAGAGATTATTCGATAAACAAACAAAAAAAAAAAAAAAAAAGCTTGGAGAAGAGGTCTCTTCTTCTTCCCTCCTCTGCATCTCTTATACGATGCCGTTTTCTTCTTCTTCTTCCTCCAATCTTCGCCGTCTTCTAGCTTCCGTCTAACCAGGATCTTCCGTTGAATCTTCTCCGTTTGGATCTCCTTCGCGCGCGAGGTAATTGCTCTTTTACGCCTGCGGAATACGGATTTTGTTTCTATTGGTGTTTTTGGTTTCGATGCTTGTTGTTCCGGTGGAATTTCTGGAAAAATTCGTTATCGTAGGCCTGAATCTAGGTGGTGTTGTTCTCGTTTTGCGTTGGGAGATTCGATTTAACCTTTTGTTTAGCTTCTAGATTATCGATTTGTGGTTTGATTTGTTAGCTTCTTCTCGATTTTAGGTTTCCGCGAGAATCAATGTTGAATAAAGTTTTGGTTAGGTAGCGATGGTGTGGATAATGAAGATTTGAGCATTAGGTCTTTGCTTCGTACCTTTCAAATAGCTAATTCTCACTTACTCCTTGTTAATCGATTAAAGAGTTTTGCATTTCGTCTCAGAAGGCGCTTTGTGTTTTCACCTAATTTGAATCTTCCAATGATGCAGAGCCATGCCTACTTTTTCAGCTATTGCTTTGGATAGAATGCTAGAGCCAGGAGCTTCCACATCTGTCGAGACTGTTCCAAGCACAAAATCGTTTTATGCAAAGCCACCAGTATCAAAACTGGAGAAAGGGAAAGGGAAATTATTACCTAATGAGAGGACATTTACTCGTCCTCATATGTCACCTGCTCTCTACGCCACTCCTGATGCAATTCCGCTACCAAATTCGCCATCTTCTTTCCCACCATCGCCCTATATCATCAACCACAAATCACGTGGACCGCGTCTTTTGAAAAGCTCTTCTGAGGCTAATGTGGCTTCCCAACAGAAGACCCTGGAAGACGAAAAGATTACTGGTGATACAGAGGTAAAGGCTTCTCCTCGGAGGAAGTCCACCTCGTTTTCATTTCCTGTTAGTGAGTCTATTGAAGAGAATTATTCCAATGGTGGTCATGCTCGTCAAATTGAAAACTATAATTTCGATGGCGTTGTTGATGGTCCTGTTGGGCAATGGAGTCCACTTGACAAGAAAATTGGGAATGGAAAGTCGGAGTTGGTTAATGCTGCCAATGGTTTAGAACGAGAAAATGATCTGCCAGAGCCTGTCACTGCCAAAGCAGACAAGGAGAGTGAGTCAGAAGATTTCTATGACCCAGGTGAATCAGCAAGCTTCACAAGTAACACAGAGGTAGAGGGTGATGCAGGAGAGGAAGGTTCAAATAGACTCGCGACACCTGTGGGAGAGTTCTATGATGCTTGGGATGGTACGTATTTAAATCTCACTTTATTACTAAGTATTTCCTTGTGGGCTGTGAGTTTATGGTCTTATTTTCCCAGGATAGTATGATCAATCACATTTTAGAGTCTTTTACTTTAGGGCATTTGGGATATATCAGTACTGTTTCTTTAACGCGCAGTAGTAGCCTTTTCTTGTTTGGGATTTCTAAGTGCTTTTGGATATATTGAGAGTCTTAAGTCAGATTAGTATGAACTCATGTTTCTTTTTCCACGTATTTGTAAAGTATTCTAAAAAGTTCAGATTAGCTCAACTGTATGACTGGGAACTGTTTTGTAATCCATCTTATGCCCTGACGTTGAGACTCTCGTTTCTTTGTTTTCCAGAACTATCAACCGACAGTGGAATGCAGAGTTCAGTTAACAACATCGAAGCTGAACTAAGGGAGATAAGGCTGAGTTTACTAATGGAAATCGAGAAGAGAAAACAAACAGAGGAAGCTCTCGAGCAGATGCAAATTCACTGGCAGAGACTCCGAGAGCAGTTGGCCCAGGTTGGTCTGTTCGTTCCTATCGATCCCACCACCTCCACCTACAAGATGAACCTATCAGAAGAATTACGCTGCCAACTAGAGGTTGCTAGGTTTGTCTCTGACTCTCTAGCTAGAGGTATGGCGAAAGCAGAGGCAGAGATGGAGATGGAATCTATGCTCGAAACTAAGAACTTTGAAATCACACGACTGTCTGACCGTCTACACTACTATGAGGCAGTGAACCGAGAAATGTCGCAACGTAACCAAGAGGCCATAGGTAGAATAAAATCACACTTGTTTCACAAAATCATTCTTTGTCATTTAAGTCTTTTTCCAATTTATCTAATCGCCCAACTTTGGTTATATCAGAGGTGGCACGACGAGAGAGGCAGAAGAGAAAGAAGAGGCAGAGATGGATTTGGGGATCAATTGCAGCGACCATTACTCTAGGGAGCACGGCATTGGCATGGTCTTACATTCCTGCATCAAAATCATCATCCAAAGCATCACAAACTCTTACGGATGATTAAGTAAGTCTCTTGTCTCCGTAATGGGTTTGATTGTGAGCAAGAGAAATAAGATCCTGGACGTTTGGCACGCCTTGTGAATAGAAAATATATACATATCTGGTTATTGTTTTAACCGTTTAAAGAGGAGGATGAATAGCTCCGAGTAGCTGCAAAACACTTCTGTTCCTTTTTTTTTCCCGCGGTTACAATACCGAGTGGCAGCCACAAGTCACTAATATTTGGTTTGTATTACCTTATTAACATTCAATGTTAGCTCTCTAGTGCTAGGTGCGTGGCTTGCTTTATTTTTCTTTGTCTCTATTCGTTTACTACATGTGACTTGAGATCAGAAAGAAATCTTAACGAGTGTTTTGATTTTAACATTTTCATGATCTTTACAAAGTTTAGGAATCACAAAATTGAACTTTTGAAAGAAATCAAGGGGTTACAGTTTCAGCAATGCTAATTATAGCTTTGTTTGATCATCTGTCGTCTTTGAACCAGTTAAGTACAACATACACTGCAAAAGATAAAGCAAAAGCAGCTGCAACAAGAAATACAAATATTTGGACTAATAGCGATGACTCGAAGGCTTCAAAGAGGAACGAGTTCCACGTTGCGTACCATAAGATACAGAAAACAGTACCCACGATTGCACCAACCACCACTTGACTGCTAGTGTGTAGTTTCTGAGAAACCCTTAACTTTATCTGCACATATCAAAGCAACTAAATGATTTCATATACGAATCGAAAAGCAACTAAATGATTTCATATACGAATCGAATAAGCTTCAATCGTTTAGTTGCTATCTAGACTTACAAAGTATGAACCCAATGCGAGGATGAAGCAGCTAAGGAACAACGAGACTTTATTGGTTCCAAGCCATTCCATAACTGCAGCAAACACTTGAGTAAATCCAATGTCTTCTTTAACAATTTCATGATAGTGAACAAGTTCAACTCTTTTTTTTAGCTGCTTACCAGATAAAACAGCAAACGCGGATATGAAAGAAATGGATTGGGCATGAGAAGACGGCATCCCGGGATCAGTTCGCAAGGTTGTCGCCGGTCTCTCTTGGTTAAGTATACGTTTGAGTACTACGGAGAGAGCAGAATTCGAAACGGAACCAATGATCGCCCACAATGCTGCACCATCATGTCGCAGAAGAATGATGGAACCAAATAGAGCAGACACAACCCATTTACTCTGTCATTATTAAAACCCAGTAAGTAACAGCTATACACACAAAATTATACCCAACAAGGCATTTCATCGAACATATTGTGTGCGTCAACGAAATTCCTTTTACTAACCAGACTATTAACGATGGATTCGATCCCACGACCGGCGACCAACTCTTTCCGGAGCTCCGACGAACCATTGATCAAAGATTCTTGCTTTACTGCTCCAATCTGTTCGTTTCCATCATTGCTAGAGAATCTTTTGACTAAATTGGTCATAGATCTGGAGCCAGAAACAGAGAAAAGAAACCCACGAGATATATGATCGAGCTATAGCTTCGTAATCGGATCGAAAGTCTCGATCTTCTAAAGAAGTAAGAAGGATCAAAGTAGAAGTCGCTGCCATTTCCAAAAGGGAAAATCAAAGTCAACGTAGAATCAAATGCATCGCTACAGAAGTTAAATTCATCGGAAAAATTGGAAAACTGAAGATGAATATGGAACAAATGCAAATCGGAAAATCAATGTCTGGTCGAGAGGAAAAAGTAAAACCTGAGAGCTTGTTCAATCTGCTTTCACGTTGAAACGAATTTGCACGGAAGCGAATTGTGCCTTTGTCGGATTTTGTAATATCATTTCCACTCATCTTTGTCCACGTGGCATATTGTGGAATCAATGGGTAAACCAAAGCAAATTTATGGGCTACTATTTTCCTGGCACGAAGCCCATGTGTTAAAATCATAGGCCCGTCATATTCATCTGTTTCTGGCAAATCCGGGAATTTTTCTAAAATGTTTAGATTTGTTTTTCTTTTTCTAGATATATTTTTATTAGAATTGAAAATGAAAATTACACCAAATAGATAAAGGTGGAGATCTTTTTTTTAAAACCATCAACTAATGAAAACCCTCCAGAAACAAAGTCGACAAATTTAAAGAAAACTTAAAAGCCTGATTAAGGAAAACTTGCCGATTTGTGTTCCAACTATTAGCATGTGTGGTAAACTATACATGAGCTATATACATGGTAAATTTTACTTCAATTTTTTTTTGGGGGGTTTTCCAATTTTATACGCAAAATATAAAATCGTGGCCAACAGTCGAAAATAAAGTTAAAAAAACATGAGACTGTAACACATGAAATGATCCACTAATCTAACATTTCTTTCACGGTTCCAACAAAAATCGCCGGATAACGAAAAACAAAAACCTCAAATACTTGTTTTCCTCTTTCTTTCTAGTGTCTAGGTTTTTTTTTTTAAAGATTTGATTCTGAAATCTATACTAGTTTCTAGAACATGTAAAAAATATATCCAATAGGTTATTTAAATTTGTTTATACATATTAAGTGAATATCTAATAGTAGAGATCTATAGTTGGTAGACTTCAAAATAGACTCCATATCCATAAGATTTTTTTGTTTTTATAAAATAATTTTTTTTTAAAAAAATTTGGAAAATTGTCCCACATTGAAATATAGTTTATCCCAATACATCTTTAATTACTAGTCTTTGTCTTATTATACTTTAGTTTAAGTGAAATCCATTTTTGTCCTCTAATTTAGTTTAACAAATGTTTTTGTTAAATTTGATTAACACTAATAAATCTATGGAAACTGATTTATGAAAAATATCTTTATGGAAAATATAAATATTTATAATCAAAAATCGATGTATGTGTTTAGGAAATGTTTGTATTGTTTAATTATATATTTATGGAAAATATAAATATTTATAATCAGCAATTTTGCTCGTTTTCAGTTCTTAATCATATTTAAGTTACTAATTCTACCAAACTTAGGTGTAAATAACATAAATATCATGAAAAAATGATGAAAACCGTTAAAAAGATAACTGACAACGCAAATTAGGGTTTACGGAATCGCAGCATGAAGTTGAAGACGAGGACAAAACCGTCATTTTACCCTCATTAAACGAAAAAAAAACCACGAAACAACATTATGTGGGAGTCGAACTTGGGAACAGGACCAATCGGCCAAGATTCATTTTTTGGTATCTTTCCACAAAAACAATTTATAAATGTCATTTACTTAACACAAATAAAATTACAAGATAGCTATAGGGTTTAGAACAGTCTCCCTCTTCACATCGTTTTCACCGACGAAGATGTCTTCTTCGTTGTCTTCGTCGACTCCATATTCTCCGTTCAAAACTCGGCCTCGTCATCTCTTTTTCTCCTTCGCCGTAAACTTGGACCTCTTCCGCCGATTTATAGGTTAGTCATCCCCACTTTATTTCTGTTTCTGAGTTTTCACTGATTTTGGATTCAGTTTTGTCATATTCAATAACTGTGCTTTCATGGTTTCATTTATCTATCTTTAATCGATCTATCGTTTTCAAATTTATCAGATTTGTTTTACGAATCGATAACAAAGTCATTCTTCAAAGAATCAATTATAGAAACCTTAATCTCAATTCCTTGCTCGATTGATTGATTAGAGTATTCGTTTCCTTGCATATCTTCCTTCGGTTTAAGAGATTGTGTTTTGAGAATGATATTTCCATAATCGAAAGTGATAGTTTACAGAATTAATCATTGTAGAGTCGTGTTTTCTCGCCGTCTCATCAACTGTGTTTGTCGCCTTCTAGTCCCAACTGTGTTTCTTCCCCGTCCCATCGTCTTGAGGATTCTTTGGAGCCGCTTTCTGTTCACCATCATTAAAAACCGTAAGTATCTCTTGTCTACACCAATCTCCCTCTTTTAACCTCTAATGAAAACATACTCTTCGATATTGGTTTGTTTGCATCATTATTCTGACCACTCTTATTACCCTTTTTATCCTACTTACTGATTTAAAAAAATTACTTTAGCCTAGGATTTTGTTTTTCTTTGTCGTCTTAACTTGGAAGGTGGAGATAACTTTGAATTTCGTTATCACAATTGGTCTTGTGTTGTTGTTGTTGCTTGTTAGTATTTGGTTTTCTTGCACCTTATGGAGTTATAATATGGCTAGAGATGATCAGTTTATATCATTTGATAAGTGAGAAGTTTTTGATGGTACTATCTGCTTGGTTTTGCCACTTTAAACCATAAGGAAAGTTACTCTCTGAATCCTTGTAAATTATTTCAATTCCAATTTTATTTTGGTCTTAACAAACAAATTATATGTAATTAAGTAGTTCTTGCATCAAATTCTGTTTGATTCTATAAATGAAACGACCCGACCCAAAATTTCAAAAAATTTCCCTCCAGATTATTATCATCACAGATAATAATCCTCAATGGGTCAACAACCAAGCAATGCGGAACAATAAAACATCAACGACATATTCCAATTTAACAAATCCCATACTTTATTAAATATCAACTCAGTTCAACCAATCAACCAATATGAATAAACAATATCCAATGACTAACAACCTAACAATTCCATAGAAATACAATCCAAGTGAGACCCTAAATCATCTCTTCTTCCTCGCCACGATTCCACGATCACAATTTCTCTTTACCTGCAACACATGGCAAAAAGAGTTGCGTGAGTATTATCACAAATACTCAGCGACGCGGTCGTCCCGTCTACAGGCTATTTAAATACAAGTATAAACAACCAACACAATACCAGGATGATCACAGAACAAGCATACACAACCAAGCAAACAAAACCAGTCCAGAATACACCGTGTCGATCGACAGGACTCACTGTGTCGATCGACACAACCACTAGGTGTCGATGATCAGTGACCCCGTGTCGATCGACAGGATCCGCTGTGTCGATCGACACAACCACTAGGTGTCGAAGAACACAGCCCCCCGTGTCGATCGACACACCACCTCGGTGTCGATCGACACGACGTCGCAGAACCCAGAATCGAGTCAATCCTCACACGACTCGAATCGGGTGCGATCCGTCGAGTCTCCTGCACAAATACACACAAACACATGAAACCACCAAGCAATCGTATTCCATTGGTCCCCTATACTTATACGAGCCTACGGTCACGCACTCACCTTGATTGGGATTAAAAAGGATGAAGAACGCGAAGAACGAGCGAAGAACACCAAGACAGTCTCTGATTCCGTCCTCACAGACCCGAAATCAGCATAGCAACAACCTCTTTCTCGTTCTATCTCCACTCACGATCAATCCTCCTCCAGGAATCTCCCAACAATCACTCAAGCCCTAAGATTCCTGATTCTCTCTTCTCTCTCTCAGTTTTTCTTCTGAAAACGGCCCAAAAAGGAAGACAAACCCGTCTGATCCTTTAAATACCCGAACCCTAGGGTTCCCTAAACCGGCCCGCCAAACCGGACAATTAAAACGGACCTGACGGTCTGATTTAACCTGTGTCGATCGATACACACCACCCGTGTCGATCGACATAACGCCCCAACCCCGACTTCTCCTAAGTCCAAAACACACATGTCGATCGATACACCACACCTGTGTCGATCGACACCACCAAAAATTCACTTTTTGGTTCACGGGCGTTACAATAAAAGTATGTGAACTCATTGACTTTTTAAGCTCTAATGTTTCTTTAATATTTTGTGTTTCATAATTCCGATATTTAGACATCTCTGATATAAATGTCTTAGATCATTTCTAGTACTTACAATCAGTTAGCTTTGTTAAGAATTAAAAGCTTTGCTCATTTGAAAAAAACATGATACATAGGCATGGATTGAGTATATTGTAATCTGTTTTGTTACTTTATTTTTTTTAATGTGTTCATAATTGTTTGATAATGTTTAAAAATTTTAATCACTTATCCAAGTTTTGATATTTTTCATTGTTTAATTCATTGTAGGCATGGATTCAGAATTCCCTAAAAGAATCTTTAGAGAAGGGCATGAACCGAAAGTTACACAGATCAACAACAGCTGCAGGATGTCCATTCTCAAGAAAGTGCAGCAGCTGTTGCCAACGGATTACGATGACGTGAAGGCAGATCCTCTCTTCTCTCATATCATGGCAATCCATGATAATGGTCTGGGATACTGTGGGAAATTGATACACAGTTTAATGTGTAGGCAGCTAGAAACATCTAAACTGCATGAGTTATGGATTGTGTTTGCTAGGAGGCCTCTTCGATTTTCTTTTCAAGAGTTTCATGCCGTCACTGGCCTCAAGGTCGAGAAAGAGGACAATTGCAATATTGATGACTGGATAGATGATGAGGGTTTCTGGAGTAAATTGCTAAATGCAGAGGGTATAAGCATTTCTATTCAGGACATAAGGAATGTGCACATTTTGGATGCTAAGAATTGGACGCGTGTAGATAGATTGCGTTTGGTGTATCTGTGTGTTATTGTGGTTTGTTATGTCCAATGGATGAGAAGGCTGCAATATAACACACTTACATCAAATTGATTATGGATTTTGGCAAGCTACGAACTTATCCTTGGGGTCTTGAATAATTTGATCATCTACTAAAGGAGATGAAGACTGCTAGGGGAAAACTTGATGCGGAAGATTAGCTACCCTTTGCATGGTTTCTCTTTTGTATTTCAGATTTGGATAATGGAAGCTATTCCGGACTTTGGAGATATGTTGGGCCGGAAACTGAATAAGGAAGACATTGTCTTTCCTAGATGTTCAAATTGGTCAGGAGCTTCAAAGATTTCATATTCACAAATCAACCAGCTAGAGTCTTCATTTGGATGAGAAGTAAGTAAACTTTCTATTTCTATTGGAATTTTCTTCTTTTATGACACTAAGAAGTAAGCTAGTTTTGTTGTAACTTTTTCATCATTTTGATACTAACTTTGATTATAATAACTTTTTTATAGCTGTTTTGTATCCTTTTATCTCTTGTACTGGGAATGTTGACTTATCAAGTCTGTTCAGTTTATAAGGACGAGCGAAATGAGAGATGAAAGAGTTGACAATATAATTTCTCTCATTAAAGATGGAAAAGACTGGACTGACCATATTTGGGAAGTTAAGTCACCGAATATAAGCATGGTGTAAAGGAGGTGGAGATAGAGAATGAGCTTTTAGATGTCGTTGATGTTAGTACTCCGAATGCAGACAAGATCTCTGTCTCGACTTTGAGGAGGCCTAAGAAGAAGTTTTCTGATCATGGTGTAGAGGAACGAAAGCAAAAATTGTTGTGCCAACAGGCAGCGGGAAAAAATGTAGCTGTGAATGAAGACTTAAAGTCTTTTATTACTGGTTTGTTTGAAAATTCATTCACTTCAATGGAAAAGAAGGTTGACAAGATCGAGAAGGACATCAATGTTCGATTTGCCAATATGGAAAGTGAGTTTAGGAGCCTCAAAGATGCATTCTCTGAAGCTACAGTAGCAATAAGCAGTGGACAACGATCTACTATCACAACACCGTCAACTGTCAATGAAGAAAAACATCCAAAGAAAGTACGAAAGGTAATCCACAAAAAGAAACTCTAACTCTTTTTCACTTTTGTATTGTATCAATCTGTAATGTTGTCTATATATCTATTATGTTGTAACCGGTTAAATATAAACATATGTTTTATGACAGTATGTTAGTCACATAAGTTTGAATGTAACTTATATTGTGTTTAACTCTATGTGAATGTAAACATATGTTTTATATTGTGCTTTCTTTGGTTTCATAACTTTTTCACTTTTGTTTGTCGTTTAGCATGATGACAAAATAGACAGAATATACTGTAAAATTTCTTTGGAAGGTTTACATGACGTAGATTTAACTCAGACTTGCAACATGGAGCTCGAATTAGGTATACAAGAGTACCTCTAAAAAACACTGGGACGACTATCTTAAGCTTTGGTAGTTCATGGTTTCGATCCATCTCAGTCTTCAAAAGCAAAGATGGAAGATGATCTTGATTGGTTAAGTCCACTATCTTCTTTTCCTTCCATAAAGAAAGAAAGTGTCGAAACGCGTACTCCTAGTTGGCTTCGACAATTAACTGCAAAAGAATTGGAGAACATGTCCCAAAACGCTGTAGATGCCGAATTAGTTTTCTACAAAGAAGAAGAATTTAAAGAAATGTAAGATTGGTCCACGGCTTTCGAGTAAGTCTATTAATGTGTTCTTCTTCAAAATTTTTTAACTTTATTGTATACCTACTTACTAAATACTTAATGGTTTAATAGATTGAAAGAACTACATGTCGGTCCACTAGCTTTAAATTTAAAAGTATTAACTCGGATTATTGGCTCAAGATCATGGCTCCACACTCCGGTATAAAATACGTGTTATATTTTGTTATAAAACAGTATGATTAGTAAACATATTTTACTAATTTTTAAGCTTTTTGCTCAGGATGTAGACACAATTATGTTCTTATTCCGGGAGAAGACATTTTTGCGACGTTGGAAACCAGATCGTGTAGGTTTCATTACCTGCTCATTTAGTTTCCACTTAAAAACTGCTTACCGCCAATTTGTGGCCGACAAGAAAGCATTCAAATTGAGTACTTTGCTCTTATCTTACGGCAAAGGTGATCTTCCAACTCATGGAAAGACAGGAAAATTTTGGGATGTTGACGTCGACCGTCTTTACGTTCTAGTCAATGTTAATTCTAACCACTGGATCTCGTTGTGTATCAGTTTCAAATAGAGAGCAATTCACGTATTTGATTGTGATAACCGAAAGCATGTGGAACCATTCGCAACCATCATTCCTCGTATTGTTAGAGATATGCAGGCACCTGGAAACAACAAGCATCTGAAAATCAGTCAGTATACAGTGACATATGTGAAGATGCAAGATGGTCTTAATAAAGGTAAATGTCACTGTGGAGTGTATGCTTTGAAATATATCGAGTGTCACTTGCTTGGACTAGACTTCTCTCTAGTGGACGATGACAACATTAAAGGGGCGCAATTTAGGATTGCAATCGATCTGTACCAAGCGAAAAATGATCAAGTTTTGATTGACCGTTTGTCAAAGTACGAACCTCCTGAAGCGCATATCAACTCAACCATTGTTGATATTGGCTGAGATCGACTACTGCTTCGATTTATGTTTTTATTAGGTAGCTTCTCTATGTTTCATATGATTTAGGTTATGAATTTAAAACATATGTTTTATATGGTTTAGATGGATTTAAACATACTTTAATGAAAACCTTTTACCGAAGCTCTATGCATTTATCTATCTCTAGAAAACATTCATTCTAATACTTTATACTCTAAACTTTAAATTTGTAAAAAACATTCATCTCGATTTTTAAAAAACAACGGAGAAGAATCCGGGATTTAAGTTTTACCGATGCACAGCCTCGAATGATAGAGCTTTTGGGCATGTTTTCAAGTGGGCTAAGGAGGAAGAGTTTGATGTTCTATCCAAAAAAAAAGAATCAATTGTTGATGACATTGAAAAAATAGTACGGTGTGAGAAGCATATGAGTGATACATTAGAGAAGCTTCTCGAGAAGACGAAGAAGCTAGAATGTGAAGTAAAGACGTTGCAGGCAACACTTAAGAAAATTGTGATATAGTTTGTGATAGTAGCATGTTTGTATGGTTCATGTCGTCTATTATAGGAGACTGTGTTTTGTTAAAGGTTTCTTGGCTACAATCTAATTACTATCTTTTTATGTTAGTACATTGGTTTTTTTCCTATCATTTCCACCGATGCACTCGAACTAAGCACAAAGTTGCATACTTATCAAACTTAATCTCAAATATCAGAATCCCATAGTTATCCAACTTAAAACAGAAGACAAAAAAAAAATTATAGTGATGTAAAAACCAAAGCTTGCAAACAACTTAAACATAAATAAGAAGTTTGTAAAACATAAATGAAATAATCTCTATTGTGACCGGTAATATGACAACGACTGCACTTGTGTTTCTTCAACCCTTTCGATCCTTGTGACGATCATATCTTATTTTCGGCAGATTCGTATCTTTGTTTCTTGCGCCTTCCCGCAGCTATTCGTGTTTCCGGTGGTAAAACTTGGATAAGTTCAACTTCCACTGGGACACGCCATGCATCCTCAGGAAAAAATACAGGATTAATGCATTCTTCATAAGCTGCTCTCCTTGCGAGAGTCGTATATTTATGATCGGTGAGTGAATGCATATCCCTTCCAACAGATAATCCTGCTTTTATGGCATGTCTGCACGAAATTTTTATCAATTCATACTTTCCACATGAACACGTTCTCGCCAGCAAATCAACAATGTAATTGTAGGATTCGCCTTTGACAATAAATCAGTTGTTATTAATCTTGTAAACCATGAATGTTTTACCTTTCTCAATCCTTCTGTCAATCTTTTTCTCAAATGCAATGGTTAAATGGTGCTTATGATTTGAGCTTAAGTTTTTACGCTTATGAAACCATCGGGGTAACATTTCTCTAATGTTATCCAACAAAGGAATTACTAGATACTCTCTAGGTGATCGTAATGCAGCATTGATCGATTCAGCAGGATTTGTGGTCCTAATGTCATACATGAGGAAATAGACAACGAGCCCATTTTCTCATGTCAGGAACGATTAAATATTTTCCAATGCCTGGACTAATATTGCAAATCTCAGTGAACTTCTTCTCAAAATCAGGTGGTCTATATACTTTAGAAGCCTCTGCAACCAAAGGCGCCACACCTTTTCCGTGAAAAGATGTGACCACATTAGATGTGACCACATTATTCAACAAATGGTGAATGCAAATTCCATGTGTAGCTTGCTGGTAACCTTTCTCTACTGCTTTCACAATTGAAGAATGTCTATTTGACACCAAAGCCAAACCATGCTCGTCCGCAATAACAACGTTTAGCTGCCTCAAAAACCACTTCCATGAGCGATCGTTCTCTGAATCAACAACCCCGAATGCAATTGGGTACAAGTTAGAGTTACCATCTAAAGCGGTAGCAACTAGTAAACCTCCTTTAAATTTATTCTTCAAAAACGTACAATCAACAATAACAACTCTCCGAATAGATTTGTAGAACCCCCTTACAGATTGACCGAAAGAGATAAATAGATACTTAAATCTTTCATGAAAATTTGTTTCATAATGGTAATGCGTACCCGAGTTTGCTGCTTTGAGCATGTACAAGTATTTTGGAATTTTACCATAAATTTTCTCCGATATACCTCTAATCGCGTGAACTGCATACTCACGTGCATCCCATGCTAAAGAGTAATTCAACTTGACTCCATGTTCAATACGCATAATCTGGATCACATCATGCGGTTTAGGTCCTTCTTTCACCCCCTCGTATTTATGCATAACCAACCTGCCGATTGTTTTTGCAGAAGCTGTTTTTCCACCTTTTCTTTTGTTTGAAGGAGCACAAGTATGTTTCGAAACATACTTGTTGATAATGAAATACGTAGACCCTGTCAAACACGTTGCACGAAGACTCCAATTGTATCCGTTACTTGTGCAGCGTATAGTCCACTTTGTAGTATCCGATTTAAGAATCCTATAGTCGAAGTTGTAATTCATTGCACAGATTTCAATTGTTGACTTCAACCCCCTTTTGCTTTCAAAACATTGACCCTTCTTGACAACATTCTCTACTGAAGGTCGAACCATCTTATCACTCCCTTGTTATGTATTTTCAGACATTAAGCCATCCTCGCTATCATCACCAACATCACCATGAATTTGAGCAGGAAGGAGTAAGCGTTTGTCAACATTCAGCTTAACATGAGTCGCTTCTTCGATGTTTTCGGCCATAACAGCTTTTAAGTTTTCTGATTTCGTGGGCTCTTTATTCAAATCAAAGTCAAATGTAGGTTTAAAAGTCACACACAATTTTATCGAAATTTCTTCCTTACGTACCCACCAAAATTTTTACTTGACGATCACTGGATAAGAAAACTAGAAGAGATCCTAAATTGTTGATCAAAACCCCAGGTAAATAACTGCACTCGATCGTATCAGTTTGCTCGATTCCGTAATCCTCTAAAACCAAGGTTCCCCAAGATTAAAAGAAACAAAAACGGAAAAAGAAGAGAAATAGCAAGAAGTGATATATGCACAATATCTTTAAAAACCCGAATAAGGAAAATCAAATATTCGCTTCAATATCTTTAAAAAACCGAATAAGGAAAATCAAATATTCACTTCATTTAAGATCCTAGATTTAAGGAATTTAAAAACTACTTAGTAGAAAATACATTATACTTTCGGTAGATATAGACAAAAATCGCAGAATGTACGTTCTAGATACGGTAGATATAGACAAAACTCGTAGAATGTACGTTTTGGATACGGTAGATGATAGAAAATACAATAGAATGCATATTCTAGAAACGGTAGGTGATATTGGAAACGGTGGAAGAAACATTATGCGTAGACGTAGATGAGAGACCATTAAGTAGAACACAATTTCTAAAGCTCGGTAAATACTAATAAACTAGGCAAAACCGACAATCTATGGGTTCGTAGAGCTAATAGCCGTAGAACGTACATTCTGAAAGACGTAGAAAAAATATAAAAAAAAATTTCAGCTTTTTTGTGAACTTTAAAAATATTTGAATATATAGAAATGCCTATTTTTTACGTTCTTATAATTATAGTATTTTTAAAAAATTTAAAACTATTTTTTTGTTTAAGGGTAATGTTGGTAAAAAATAATAAAAAATAAAAAATGTGTATTGAGACAAAATTATTTTTAATGTGGGACTTTTCTAAATTTCTTTTTTTTCTACTTGGTGGTTTTAATGCTTTTCTTTCTCGAATGCAGAAAAAGTATGTTTTGTTGACATGAAAAGGTGAAAGTTGATACGTTAAAAATTCGAATATGACCTAAATAATTATCAACGGTGAGGAAGCCATGTACACGTCGTTTTATTCGGAAGAATATTTTAAATGTTTCAGCGTTTTAGAGCAAGGTTGCTTTTTGTGGAAATCTGTAGACATACATATACATATGAATTAATTTTTGGATATTTTAAATATATATGGTATGGAGGTCAATTCTAGGCATGAGCGTGAGTCGGATATCCAGAAAAATGCAGTATTTGTGATTCGATTTGTTTTTAACGAATATCTAATTTTCTAGTTTGGTTTGCTTCAAAAACTTTCGGATATCCGGACTTTTTTCTGGATATTTGCGGATATCCGGATCTTCGCGGATATCTGTTTTAAACAAAAAAAAAATTAAAACACCCTAATATTTTTTCAAAAAAAAAATTTTAATATAAAATTTAAACTAATTAATCAATAAATATATGAAATGAGCCTAATTTTATTCGGTAAATTGTTTAAAAAATAAAAAGTGAAATATTAAAACGGTGAATATCTATCTATTTTTACAATAAACATATTCGCCAAATATATTTAAAAATCAAAAAATATAAATATACGTTATAAATTTACCATATTATATGTATATATAAGTAATATACCGGATAAGATCGGATATTCGGATTTTAAAATTAGTATTTGTGATTTGCTTTGGTTTAGATGGATACTAAATTTGACTATTTACTTTGCTTTGATTCAAAACGGGTATCTGGATTTTTCGGATCGGATCGAAACAAATACTGAATCAAATCGAATTAACGAATAATTTGCCTAACCCTTGTCAGTTCGAATATGCCTTGAAGAATTTTCCACGTACGCTTTTTCTGAAAATCTATGGGGCAAAGTAATACAAGGACAAAAAGGAGAGTGCATGGTCTTTATATTTTGAGCAACTATGATCAAATTAAACTACTTTACGTATACTTACAGAATAAGTTATTGTCCATTTCTTTTTGGCATTGAAATATTATGAAGTTTATATGTATAATGATTCTCTCGCTTAAAACTTTGTAATTGTTATTGCATTTGCATATGGATGCGTTTTATATAAAGGCAAAAAAAAAATATAGGTAAGAGGAGTTTTTATTGAGATGTCACTAAATGAGAACTATTTCTAGAAGCGGTCAAATTTAACCAAACAATAACAGTGGAATAATTTATTTTCACTATATAACTCTAGCCTTTACGAATATTGTTCACTCCACAAGAATGTTTTGTCATCTTTACAATTCGATCCACTTGGTTCTTTTGATATCACAGTCATATAATATCTTTGTTCTTTAATATAACATTTGTAGCTCAAAATGTGAAGTTTCAAAACAACAAAAATTATATATTTTATTTTTTCTACATTAACACCACTATTTAATATCTGATTAAATTTAATCAGTTGTAACAAATATAGTTGAACATGTATAAATTAATACTTTATAAATTAATAATCACTATAAATTAATAATTTTTTTCAGTTCCAAGTCGAGCCAACGTTAAAACAAAATTTGACAAGATAATAAAATAATAATATTTTTAAAATTTCTATATAAAATATGGTCCCAACAATAGTATAAATAATAATAACATATAATTTTGCATATATAACTATGATAATGTGCGAAAAATGGTTTTAATGACTTTTGTTTTCACTTAAAGTTAAAATCTCATTAGAGCTTATCTTTAACTTTACTTATTGCATCAAAAAATTTTAAAAATATTTTCCCGGTATGTATCCAAAATTTGTGAAAAACTCTAGACAAAATAATTAATTCTTTACATGTAACTCTTTCTAAATGTATCTATCAACATTAAGGATAATAACCATGATTTCTTTTAAATTTTATTTATAAAAACGTGTATAATTTTAATTGGATCGCCTGTTATTATATTTACATCCAATTCTATAACGATAATCAAAAGTTTTAATTATACTTTCAAGTCAATGCATGTCATTTTTGCGAATGGATTCAACTAAGTTCGTTAATATAACATCATTCGAAGAATTATTTTAAGAAAATCATTACCTAACAAAATCTCTCTCTACAAATTGAACCGATTAATTAATATCTTTCTAAATTAATAATTTCTCAAAATCCGAATATTACTAATTTATAGAGGTTTTATTGAACTACATACATAAAACAGTCACAATGTATAAATGAGTTTAAATTAGAATTCTTTTCTAGAACATCTTATAAAAAACATAAAGGGTGTGATTGATAATACTCTTTAGAGTAAAAAAAAACTAGCTGAAAATTTAATTACTATGTTATTCTATAATTTTACCAATTAAGTAAAAAAACTAGGTTAAAACCTAAATAGTAAATTTTCAGCCGGAAAATAGAAAGAAAGCAAAAAAGTAAAAGTAAGTTTCACACCCACACATGAGAGAAAAGAAAATAAGCTTTTAATTTCCTCACTTTTTATTGTCTTTTCGTCACTTTTACTCTAACACACTACTAATCACACCAAAGAGCACTGATTTATACACATATATACATATATACTTTATACTAGTCTATTGAAAATAAATACCGTGGTCACATCAATTTTGAAATCAATACCAAAGATTTTGATTTACTTACCTAAGTTTTATGTAGTTTCATAAAAAAAATTAAAAATAGTTAGAACCTGAAAAAAATGGTATACCTTAAAGTGTGGTTAATAAGAGTGAAGTTATGGGTGACGATTGCCACACGCATGTCGTCTTATCACTGGAGATAAAAACTGTGTGTCGTTTTCGAAAAATTAAATATTTAATTAAGAGTAAAGCTACGTCCATCACTCTGTCAAACTCAATCTTCAAAGTACAATTTTGGCTGACATTGAAGATGACCCAGTGAAACTTAAAAAAAAAAAACGATATGAAGTTCGGAAATGTATGGGGATAAATTAAGTACGGTGTCGTTTTATGTCAAATCATTCTTGAAATTCGTGATGATGTTTTTTCTGTGTGCTATAATCAAAAATCAATGTGGCTAATGCCAATATAGCTTGAGTAGTGGTCAAACACAAGCAAACGATATCGGTGTAGGCTAATTTGCATTTTTGATGTAAATTTTGTAGTAGTGAAAAATTGTCACAAATAAAAACTATTGTATAGCTAGTTTCAACTAAAAAGATGATTACTACTATAAGATTACATCGGTTAGTTTCAGATACTTATAATACGATCTGTGATACATTTTTTTCTGTTCTCTAAACGATTTTTTTTCTGTTCTCTAAAATGTACGAAGTATTGCGGAACCATATATAATTAGTTTTTTTTTTTTGAGAAACTATATAATTAGTTTACAACGAGTAAGCAATTCTAATCGTGCATGCATGTGTGTTGGTTCGTATTAACAAATAGAAACGAATGTAAGTGGAACTTATGGGCAAAAATTAAAGGATAATAATCAACACTAAAAAGCCATGGGTCGACCAATCTTTACTATCCACTAACTATGTTTCTATTTTTATCAAATTGGCCTCGAATTATAAATTGAAACGATTCAAAGCATTCTTTGAATCTTTTAGCCGAATATATCTTTTCATTTGGCCTCACCAAATATATTAATTCATGCCCACCAACGGCAATAGTGTGTCTCTTTCTCTTTGTTAATGATGTGTCTGTTTTATTTGGATATGTTATGTATTAATATGTAAATTAGTCATATATATAAACTTTTAGTTCTTTTTCATATGATAATCCAACTTACTATATATATAATAAGATTGTAAAAGAAAACAGTATATATGAATAGAAAAACTAAAGTGTTTAATGCGTATAAATTCGGACATAAGTAATTTCGTGTTTATAACTTACAACTTCTATGTTCCGTGAACTTGCTTTTACCGTAGTCTATATATATCTCAATTTCACAAATGAACGTACAAATATTAAGATTCCATCTGAACATATATATATATATACTAAATGGGTGGTAATCTAATGGTAATTCAAAAGGATTGGTTTTTTTGTACCCCGGATTCAAATCTTATTTGGGACAAAGAGTTATTTTTTAAATCGGAAATATCGAAAGACTGACTCCGAATATCAAAAGAGATAATGAGCCAAAAGTTTAGAACTCCCACGATTTATTAAAAAAAAATACATACATATATTTTCTTCGGTTAATGAAAAATATATAGATCAATTTGTAGACAATAAAATTTCAAATACATATATTCTTTTCCCGTTGCTTTGTCCCTTTCAAGTTTTTTAGGTTGTGATTTCCTTGTTTTACAATTATGCGTTTTGAGAAACTACCGATTGATTTATGTTTTATGTTTTCTTCCAAGAAATTGCCATTATATTAGACCATTTCTTAAGGCGAACTATTTGTTTCCAATAAATTGTAAATCTAAATTGTTAATTTCGGTAAAGTGCAAATGGATGTCTCTTTTTGTGAATGGAATAGAGCATTCCACTTATTCCACATAAAAATTCACCATTTGTGATGAAAGGAATGGAATGAACATTCCACTTATCTCACATAAAAACAATCAATTCCACAAAAAAAATCAAAAGAAATTATCCCTCTACAATTTTGATGAGGAATGAATGGAATAGTTTTATTCTATTATTTTATATTTTTTTTCAATATTATTCTTTCATATTCCATTAATGTATATTTCATCAATTACTAAAAGGCTTACCATTTAGTAATGATATTTAGAGTCTTAAAAAAGAATCTATTTATAAAATCCCTAAAATCAATTCTAAAATGGAACGTACAGAGATGGACAATGGGCTTCGAGCCCAAGGGCGTACACATCTCTACAATACAAAGGTACAGTATTTTATACGCACGTGACTTATGGCAGTTTAATTATCTCTAGAATCTTTCTCGGAACCATGTGACCGTATTCAATGCGATATTACGTGTAAACTAATCATAAAATCATACTAGTAATTTTTTTTTTTTTTATTATAGGATTGTTCTTATTTTTATGCACACGTGATAATTAGTTTTATCGTATGAGATTAGGGCAATTCTGCATGTAGCAGGAAATAGGCTTTAAGTAGTCTTCTAAATTAAATTTATATAGGATGTCTGGCATCGGTAGATACTCCCATAGTTTCTTTATTAATATTTTTATAATTATTTAATTATTTATTTAAATTTTAAATAATAAAATAAATATTCTATCTAATCAAATAGCAATAATTGCACATGAATATCTTAAAACACATGAGAACCGATTTTACATGTTCCTATTTAAGAATCCTCTTTCATTTTCTTTCCTCCCTTTTTAATATTTTCTATTTTTTTTTAATTAGGAAAAACTCCATTAAAAAATTTTGTAGGTGGTCTAAACGTCAGAGTTGTTTTATTTTTAGAGAAATTAATTTTTTCAGTTAAAAAAAAGTAATTTTTTTCTCACAGAGAAGTACAATTTGAAACAAGATTCGTCTATTGTCATTTTTCTTAAATATATAGTTTTTGAAATATATATTTGGTCTATATATTGCTCGATAAGTAATTTATCCATATTCGTAACGGTGCGTTGAACACCATTTCCTGCGTTCTATCTCCGGTGCGTTCAAAGTTCCAATCCCAGTACTGCATCACCGGATCGGAGCAGTAACATTGTTTATAAATTTTTCAGAACTTTTTTTAAGTACACCACTTAAAAAAAACCCATACGGAACATTGTAACTACATCTAATTCTAATTAAATATGCGATATATCTTTTGAGGTACGAAATATATACATTCAAAGTACATAATAGAAAATTAGCGAGGCCAAAATGTTATAGGATGAAATATATAATTTTTGCGATTCAACGATTCTTTTTAGCAATACGTAAACAATTCAAACCATGTGGTTTATGTTGGTAAGTTTTCCATATAAAGTTTTGATAAAATAAGATTATCACTGGTAATCCGCAAATGGCAGAATATTAATGCTAGGAGTACCAAAATTTGGTTAACAAAAAAATAAAAATAAAATAAAAAGGCAAGTGGTAAGAGTTTGAAAGTGTAAAGAGGAGCGGTGGTTATACGGATTCCATACGGCTCACGTGAAAACCTGATTCCTTGTTACATCACCTTTCCATTTTGCCCGGTCCAATTCTCAAATCTTACAGCTGTAACTCGTTCATACATTTTTACGGAAAAAAAAACAAAAACTCGTTCAAACATTTTCTTGTTCTTATCAACTAGTTCTAACATTTTATCAAGTATTAAGTTAACACACTATATAATTTTTTATAGAAAGATATAACTCCATTTAGTTTTTCTTTTTCATTTTTTTTGGGTTATTGGTTCATTAACATAATTAACCCGATAGTAATAAAATAGGTTCGATTCCGATTAAAATGATGTCGATTATTGATAGACTTATAGATGGCACTAGATCGCAGTCAGTTCTGATTTAATTTTCTGGATTTTATGAATCTTGTTAATTATTTATAAACATTGAATCTCGTAAAGGTGTCATACACTTTGTAGTTTATAGTTAGTCACTTTTAGTTACTATTTTAGAAAATTTTATATGATAAATTATCCATGATTCAATGTTTATCACCTAAATCGTCTGATCTAATCGACAACTAAGCAAAACCCGCTGACGATCCAACCAGAGCCGTCCAACGTTTACGGATGCCATAAGCGATAATTTTTTTTTTTTCTAAAATAACTACACTAATAGATATATATTACTAAACTACTAAACAAACTATTAGTTATAAAACATAATTTTCTTTTCTTTTCAACAAAACTGTTAACCAAACTTTCAAAACCAAATAGATTCGTAACTAAATTTTTTTAGCGGATAAATTTAATAGTTAAATCATTCAGTTTTCATGTGATTTACTCGAAAAAATAAATAGATACCCAAGTTACTCAAATTAATTTATGTAACAAACTAAATATATGATTAATTTTATCTAATTCTTTAATAATTTATAATTTTTTCTTTATTTTTAGTTACTTCACCATTAGAAGCCTATAGTTTTATCGTGTAGATCCATGTTTTGTATATTCTAACTATCTTAAACATTCAACCTATGTTTGTATAATTCCATTATTTGAGTTTAAATAAGTGAATCTAACAATTATATACCTTTGTGATTTTCTAAAAAAATTGATGCCATAAGTGAGTGTTTCTATATTTTACATTTGTTAAATTTTTTTTGAATATATCCTATTAGCTGATCTAGAAAGTACATAAAAGTGCTATAAAGTAGATTTTTCCTCTAAGAGCCACCATACTGCTTGTCCTGAGTTTGAAATACTTCCCAACTAATGCCAGGAATAGTAGGATTGCCTGTTACCAGATTACCAGTTAAAGAACCGAAGCCCAAACTCATTTTTTCCACATGAGTGTTTCTATTTTTTACATAGAGGCACGGCTCTGGATCCAACTGTTAAATAGCATTTCAATTGTTAATTTTTTTTTTAATATATCCTATCAGCTGATCTAGAAAGTTCACAGAAGTGCTACAGAGTAGATTTCTCCTCAAAGGGCCACCATACCGCTTGTCCTGAGTTTAGAATACTTTCCAACTAATGTCAGGGGTAGTAGGATCGCCTGTTACCATATTACCAGATAAATTGTCTAGACCAAATTGTCTAGACCGAAGCCCAAACTTATATTTCCCACATGAGTGTTTCTATTTTTTACATAAAGGCACGGTTCTGGATCCAACTCTTAAATAGCATTTCAGTTGTTAATTTTTTCTTTTTTGAATATATCCTATCAGCTGATCTATAAAGTACACATGAGTGCTATAGAGTAGATGTTTCCTCGAAGGGCCACCATATTGCTTATCCTGAATTTGTAATACTTTCTAACTAATGCCAAAGATAGTAAAATCGCATATTACTAGATTACCAGATAAATTGTCTGTACCAAATTGTCTGGACTGAAATCCAAACTCATATTTCTCACATGGATGGATGTGAATTTTGTTTTCAGAAAAACTCGAACGCTAGAAGAATGTTATAGCTGTTTTCTCACATGGATGGATGTGAATTTTGTTTTCAGAAAAACTCGAACGCTAGAGGAATGTTATAGCTGTTAATTTTTTTTTTAATGAATAAACTTATCGTCTAAGGTATAATTGCTAAAGTGAAAAATTTGTCTCTGACATATAGATTATTCTCTTTTCACCTTAGTTTATACATTATGGAACATTATATATTAGATTATCTACTCAACTTATTCACAATTCGTCCAAAAACGTCAACATTTTAGTGTTAAATATTTCTACCAATCCAAATTTTAATCTAAATTAGACTTAAAAAGAAAAAAAATCGAAAAAAGAGAAAAAAAAAAAAAAAGTGGAGAAAGTTCAATTATTTGAACGGGAAAAAGGCGGTCTATAAAAAGAGACGCTTAGGGAGAGTTATGGGTCCACTTCCTTCTTCTTCTCCGATTTTCCCTTTTC
The DNA here is from genome assembly GCA_964056655.1 of Arabis hirsuta. NCBI lineage: Eukaryota > Viridiplantae > Streptophyta > Magnoliopsida > Brassicales > Brassicaceae > Arabis > Arabis hirsuta. Next base: position 8,371,282 of record OZ053308.1, on the reverse strand, counting down.
AAATCTCCTCTCTCAATCTTCACATTCTAATCGAATCACAAAAATGGATTCTGATTCGATCGATTTCGAAAACGTGAAATCGGAGAAAGCAAAAGCGTTGAATCGTTACCAAAGTCTCCGTAGCATCGGTTTCCTCTTTCGTGTTACAGAGATCTCCGTCGCTCTTCTCTTCGTCTTTTGGATATTCACTTGCCTTCCTTTCGCCGTTCGAATCTCCGGCGAGTTTCTCCGTCGTCTCGCTTGCGTCGTCTCCACACCTCTCTTCATGTTCGTCCTCGGAAACACAATCGTCGTCGCTCTCCTCACTACCAAATCCACTGTCTTCTCTGGCGGCGGCGGAGACGGCGGTTCAGAGACGGATATCTACGACGCGTTCATCAGATCCGGTGAGAATCGCGTCGGAGATCTGACCGAAGAGATCATCGTCTACGATGACAAACAGATGATCGCCAGTGAAACAGATTCAATTTCGAATTCGAATTCAAATGCCACGGAGGCGCGTGAAGTTCACGCGATAATCGAAACCGAGAAGGTTTCAGATTCCGTTACCGATTCTCCGGAAAAGATCTATCGGAGAAGCAAATCGGAAATCTCTACTAAACAGAGTATGGAGATCGAGTCGAAACCTTCGCTCCGGCGATCGGAGACGGAAAAGTGCCGGAAAATCGATGAATCGTGCGAAGAAGTTCCGTTTCCGGAGGATAATCTGACGAACGAAGAGTTTCAGAAAACGATCGAAGCATTCATCGCAAAACAGTTGATATTTCGTCGGAGAGAATCTCTCGCCGTCGTTATCCATAACCAGATCTAAAAAAGTATATACATACATAGTAACTTTGTATGTATAAACTTCGAATCAACAAACAAAAGTTTTGGAAGGGAAAAAAAAGAAGCAAAATTTAACAGCATTAAACGATTGGTTGATCGATGTTTGTTTCTTGATTTCTTGTTGGATTATCAAATTATACTATGATGATGATGATGATTCTGTTTCGAATCAAATTTCTGAAAAGAGTCGGATGTATTTTAGAAACTCGATTCATATGAACAGTGCTTCTCTGTCTCTATATTAATTTTTAAAAATTATATATATTTTTGTTTTTCGTTTTTATGTTGATTCAAGTGAGTGTCACTTCCTGAAGTGATAATAAATACAAAACTTGAAGTAGAAACCATGTTTCGTGAAATTATGGCATTACCGATTTACTTTTTGTTTTAGAGCCTCTTCGTTTAGTTGTTTTTTTTTTTGAAACTTCTCTTCGTTTAGTTTGTCCATTCCTTTCAGATTCTATTGGGATGTACCATTTGGACGAATATAAAAATTAATATTATTTATGTTGGGGTTGTATTTCTTACCGAATTCGGCCCGCTAAAAGCAAAATTCAAATATTTTTATTTATTTCGTTTTGACCAGATTAAATAGGCATGCGGCCCAACCTCAGGAAAGAAGACAGACTTCGGTCAAAGCCCCAAGTTAGTTTTGAAAGCGCTGGGTCAACAGATGTAGAGCTGACGAGTTAGGAACTAGTCAACATGGCGGTTAACACAGTCGTAGGAGCGAGATTTACGGGGAATATGCAAAGAACGAATTCGAGATACACGGAACCGCCTTGGATACGCGAAACTAGATCAAAGAGTTGAATTGAGCTATAAATATACAAAGTCCGAGCAGATTTAGCCAATTTTTCACTTACGCGAGAGCTAAACACTACATTTTCAGCTTGTAACACATCTCACTCGAGATCATATTGTATATTCGATTCATATCAATATAAATCCAGCTCCGCTGTACTCTTTTTTTAATCGTTGAGCTCATAGATATTTCTTAGGACCAAAGTTTCTTTTTCGAATTCACATAAAAAATACTCAGTGCGGAATTCAACTTCCACATTTGGCGCCGTCTAAGGGAAAGAAATAGATACGTCTAGCACAGAAGTTCGACCCTAAGATCTGTTAGAGAAGAAATGGATAAATCAAAGTCTACCGCGCCGAAAGCCAACGATGCATCGACCATGATTCCCCAGGGTTAAGAATCATCTGGATCACAACCGCGGGACCACATCAGAACTGGAACCAATGTTACGGCTCCGGCTGATAATTGACTAGTAGTAGCAGGCCAGACTGACCAACGCCCACCGGCGAAGGTCACTGTCTCAGCCCCCGCTGCGATGATCCCAGCGCCCTCACGTGGCGTTTGGCTAAGGAACCCCGGCGTCTTCACGGACCAAGCGTCCGGAGGCCTCCAGGACGCGTTTGCCTTTCCACCCCCATAGGGGAAAAAGAGCGGGCTCGAGACGACATGACCGAGATCCGTCGACTGCTTTCCATCCTGGTGGAAAAGGTCCAGACACAGGATGCGTCGGTCAGGACCGTCCAGGTCCGACTCGAGCAATAAGAGAGATCCTTCCTCGCTCAAATGCGCGAGATCTCTCAGTCGGTCGACCAAGGAACTCAGCCCCGAAAGGTTGTTGGAGAAGACATTACTCCTCCCAGATTTACAACCCCTCGGTCGCATTTAGATTTTTCAGGGGTCTTCGCCACCCCTACAAGTGCAAACACATACCCCGTGTTTAATCCACGCGCAAGCTCGTAGACCATAACCGTGGACATTCCTCGTTCGAGCTCGCGTAACGACTCTACCTGGATCAACGAGCAGCCTCTTCTACCCCGACCGTGCTTGGAGAATGTCTAAAACACTCCAGCCGGGTGGATGGAAGCTACGCCTCAAACAGGAACATCTACGGCCCACCAAAACGCTGCAGATACGAACGACAATGATATGTTCTGACGGTACGCCAAACAAACCCAAACCGAGCTGCGATTCATGAGATCCTACGTTTAACGGGCGATACGCTTAGCCCCGAACATAGAGCGGGCCATCGAGGAAACTCGAAGGACCCTCTTTACAAAACGGATCGCAAACACACCGATTAGAGACATCGGGAAGATAAAGTTCCTAGAGTTCTCCGGGATTAGCGATCCAAATGCATACGTTAGGGCGTTTAGGTTGGCAGTCACGTGAGCCCATTTTTCCGAAGAGGAAATAAAATGACCCAACCATTTTACTGATGCTTACTGATGTCGTTTGTATTCGTTCCTCAGTGGCGCATAGCAATGATGAGTAACCGTCTATCAAGTATTATTACTTAATACTTAATGGGTTGGGGGTGCAACTGTTGGGGCTAGATTCGTCACCGAATTCAGCCCGCTAAAAGCCCAAGTCAAAGCCTTTCATTTATTTTGATTTAACAGACGCAGAGCTGACGAATTAGGAACGAGTCAACAGGGCGACTAGCACAGTCGTAGGAACGAGATTTACGGGGAATATGCCAAGAACGTGCCCGAAATACGCGGAGCCGTCCTAGATACGTAGAGTTGGATCCAAAAGCTGATTTATCTATAAATATACGAAGTCCGAGCAGATTTCGCCAACTTTTCACTTATGCGAGAGCTAAACTCTACATTTTTAGCTTCTAACACATTTCACTCGAGATCTTATTGTATATTCAATTCATATCTATATAAATTCAGTTCCGCTGTACTATTCTTTTAATCGTTGAGTTTATAGATATTTCTTAGGACCAAAATTTCTTCTCCGAATTCACATACAAATACTTAGTGCGAAATTTAGTTTTCACAATTTAGTTTAAAATATTAGCAAACCGGTTGGATGAGTTTTTAAAATTGCGGTCTATTTTTAAAATTCATCTAACTAAACCAAATTGGATTATATTAATGAAAATGATTCATTCAAATAGATTTTTCTGATGGATCATTTGGATGGAAATACCAGATAGCAAACAAACATGCTTTTAGTGCAATCCAAGAAACCATTTAGTCTTTTTGATTTTTGCAATGTAATCTATTGACTACATATTTAGATAATTAGTACATATTTGTCCAAGTATTCATGCAATATAAAAAGACAATCACTAGACAATGTTAATACGCGATCTTTTTTTTTGTGTGTAATAATTATGGCCTTACCAATTTACTTTTGCTTTTTTTGCAATCCAAGTAATCATATCGTCTTTTTTTTTTTGCTTTTGCAATAAAATTTATGATTACTAACTATTTGTTCATTAGATTTTGGAATTGTCTTATATGTTTTGTTTGTTTCCTCGATCAAGACTAAAGTACATATTATGCAGTTAGCGAACCTTTGATGAATACAATGTTGTCCAAGTCTTTCATGCTATCAAAATTTCAAAAAAAAAAAAGTCTTTCATACCTACAATAAAAAAATGTACCCACTAGACAATGTTAGAACGTGATCTCGTTTTAGTTATATAGCTTCGAATGGGGACGGGACGAATCATGAAGATGTGGTGCAATCTAAAAATAACAAATTTGTTTATGTACATATATGTATATAATTTTACTACTTTTGAACTGTATTACAATTTTTTTTCCGTGTCCCGCACCTTAAATATTTTTAAATAACATATAATTAACATGCATGTACATATTTTAAAACATACATATTTTAGAATATAATGCAATCTATTGTATAATCTCTTGTATAGTTGATGTCACGAACTCAAATTCATGGTTTAAAATTGTAGGATGACACCAAAACATGTGAGAACTTAGAAAAAAAGAGAGAGAGAGAACTATTCGGTGAAAAATCACCATAAGTGACGAAAATTCGTAAGTCATGTGATGAAAAAGATGTGCTGAATTGGGCATGGTATATGATTTGAAAAGATGAACATATTTCAATGAAATAAATTTTCATTCTTAATGTTCACATGGGATATGATTGATGGTCCTGATAAGTCAATTCATAGACCATAGTCCTCGATTAGTCTATATAAAAAACTAATTGCTTAAGCCGGAGAGAGTCCGGTGGGTCCGTTTTAGCACTAATCATAGTGCAATAATATTGAATTGTTTTTAGCAAATAAATAAATTATAATAATATTGAATTGCAAAAGTATTTAAAAATGCACTTTTATGCAGAAAAATTAAGAAGAAAAGTGACTTTCGTTTTCATCAAGACCCGTAATCTCTGATGATAAAATTTTAAAGAGAATTTTTTAAAAATATTACTTTTTTAAAATATCAATTTTTAACAATTTTACAAAAATATTATTTTTAAAAATTATTTATTCAATATATTATTTATGTTTGGGTTCACTATGTTATATTAAAATTTAGTTTTTAAAGTTTAATGATTTTTGGGGTCAAAACATTTTTCAAAATTTAAAATTTTAAGATTTAGAATTTAAAATTTCGTAATTAATGATAATTTTGTAAATTGACAACTTAAAGTAACATTTTTAAAAATTGACTTACCAAATGTGATATTGTTGTAATTACCCCAATTTAAAAGCAGTTTCATTTTCTTTGTTCAAATGTTATAGACTGTCGCATTTTTTTTTTTTTTTTGCTAAACAGACTGTCGCTCATATTTTGGTTATCTTTTGGGCGATCTTTAATTGAAATCAGCAACGATGATGATTGTTTCCACTTTCCACCACGAACGGCTATTGTTGGATTATTCACCATCAGTGCACTTTAATCCGATTCACTAGATGTTATACTTCCATAACACATGCTCATACAAATATAACTGGCATGCATAATTAATGCATTACATTGATATATACAGTGAAACATAGAATTATATTTACGAGGAAATTTTGCATGCGCAAAAGTGCGCACTTTTCACTGTTCTAGTGAAGCTCTTTCACTATTTTTTTGTACTTTCACCTCATGCTCACAACTTTGCGAGCCGCATAACGATAACATAATCTAGAAATTTCCTTTTCCTTGATTTTTTCATCTAAATAAAATTTTTAGAAATTTACTTTAACGAAATTTGAGATCATAATATTAAACAGCAGACATGCATTATTATCCGTATCATGGATGCATAAACGAAAAAGACAAGGATGTTGACGTAAATTCGTATATATATATATATTTACATAATTCCAAGTCTATGAATTGTAGTATAGTTTATAGATATTTTGGCCCACAATTATATCAGGAGCCGTCGACAAAAAATACATAATCTTTTACTGATTTTTTTATTTCTTTTCAATCTCAACTCAACTGTTGCTACTGTTCAAGCATAATTTTTTGGGGGTTAGTTTTAACTTTTAATACAGATATACATTATAATCTTTTCTATTATTTTGTTCGATAAAACGCTTTGTAGTAAAACATCATTTATTTTTGAAACATAAAAAGTATAAAACAGGGTGATTCACATGATTTATCTTTTATAACCTTCAAATTTCGACATGCCAAATCGATGCATTTTAGATTGATTATGACGGTACCTAAAAACTGTACATGCTTTCTTACTTTCGGTATGAGAGGATGTAGACGAAACTTCTCGGCACTTCATGCTGAGTTCGACGGATTGCTTTGAGCGATGAATTATCTAAGCGAGAGGATACTTTTCTCAGTGAGGATTGAGACGAACTGTGCAAATTTGATTTCTATGACTACGCATCCACTTGATTGACCATTTTTCAGTGCAGAGCTTGACTGGTTCACTATACTAAGACAAATTTTTATATTTTTTGGTTTAATTCATATCCCATATAGTGGTAATGTTCGAGCCGACTTCCTTGTAAAAAAGGAGTTCGAACACGAAAATATGTATTTTTTTTATATAAGTAAGACATTTTCGTTTGGAGTGACCTATCAGATAAACTATCCAATCGAAAACATTTATTTAAAAAAAAACATTCATTGGTATGCTAGTAAATGTGTGGGAATATATAAACATAAAAGCCACGCGTTGATTCATCAATTTGCTGCACACACAGGACCCCCCTCTGAAACCACACACAAATTATTATTTCATTTGACTATGTTATATATATATATATATCTTATTTTAGTAATTATAGGGTGTGACTGGTGAAACTAAAAATAGAATTGGAAGGAAAAGAAAATAATTAGGAAAAAAGAGAGAGAATGACTATTAGAAGAAAAAAATTTCTACTTTAATTTTATAGATGGAAGAATTCTTCTATTTTTCATTAGTTTTTTACTTTTTGGAAGAAACTAAAATACTTTATTTTTCACTTGATTGGTACAAACCTAGAAGAAAAAATAATCATATGTTTTTTTTCTTGTATGAATGTCTAACAGTCACACCCATAGTATTTAAAGAATATATGAATTAGTAGTTTTATGATAATTTGTTTGTCTTCTTTCACGTATAACAAATTTGAACGTCAAATATTAGCTATGAGAAACCAAGAAATTTGACCCTTTTTTTTTCAGAAGAAAGTTTGGCTTTTTTTGTTGTTGATAAAAACCACTAATCTATGTGGCTTAATCAAATCCATAAGAATTAGGGCAATTGGTTAAATTTTAAATTATAATTTTGTTTGTGTGTTATTGAGTCCAATTTCCCTATTCCAAAACTTTTCTTATTGTTTCTGCTTAAAAATTAAAGCAACTACACTCAAAATTGTTTGTTCTATATGAAAAGTAGCAGCAAGTTTGATTTTATAAAAAATTGATCCAATGTAGCTACTTGGGCTCTTCTTCCGAAAACAACACATTATTGACCATATCTCTAGACTCTAGGATCGTCAAAATAGTGAGATAAATCATTCCAAACAAAATGGTATGATTAACCCACCATAAACTAATCGTTGATTAATTGATTTCTTAAATAACGACTTCATCACAACATTCGTCTCGAAGCTACTTCCAAACAAGTCTCACCATTTGTTTTTCATTCATATTATAGTATCTAATGTATTTCCAAGGTTCCTCCATGATGGGCTTGGCGATAAAAAGAAAAACGTGTATCTTGGAAGTCCATGACTTTCAAATGTGTGCAAGCATGAATACCGGTCCGGATATCTTTGAGGCTTAAAGCACAAAAACGTGGCCCAAAGTTATAAAACTTCTATCGATTTTTAAAATTATTTAATCACTTTAGTATATATTAAAAAAGAATATATATATATATATGAAATTTCAAGCTGCCATGTGATATAAATATGATTCTAATCTATTTTTAATTATATATTTGTCAATTTTTTTTTGTTTTTTTAATATTTTATTATATAAAAGAGGATGCACGCGATGAGACCAACACACGTAAAAAATATTCTAACTCACCAAGACACATGTAATTGTTAATTTAGATTATGATATTTGTCAATATTAACAAAAAATTTTTAAAAACGAAAATATAGAATATATTCTAATCAAAGATTATGGACTAATTAACAAAAAAAAAAACCCATCCTACAAAAATAGGTAATATTTCTAAATTCTTATATTACAAAATATATTCTTTCTATTTTAAATTATCTAAATAGTTAAAATCAAAAGGAGATGTAATATTATAAGTGTCATTTTGCTAATATATAACGTGTATGAGACAATTTTAGTATGAAATAAATATAATAATTTGACGATTTAAAAAAATATAATAAGATATAATAATAAAATAAATAATTATATTTATCTTAATATAAATAAAATTACGACTCGTAAAAATATTTAATATTTTATTCTGTTAATTAGTCCATATCTTGTAATATATTCCTTATTTTTAACATTTATTTTGTTAATATTGCACAAGACACAATTTAAATTAACAATTAAATGTGTCGTAATCTAGTAAGTTATAACTTTGCTTACGTGTCGTGTTCTCATCACGTACATTCTCTTTTATGTAACAAGATTTGTGTGAGTCGTAGTTTATAATCTAATTACATTTGTCAAATTATAGGCGTTATAAATTTAAAAATCAAAATTATTTACCACAATGCATTTTTATATAAGCATGACACATAAGCAAAATTATAACTCACAAGATCGCGACATGTATATAAAATTGATCAGATGATTAATGTGTTAAAATAAAAAATAATTGTCAAGTTATTAATCAAATAATAAAAAATAAAATTTCTAATATTATCCATACTAATTAAGAAACAAAATTTAAGATGCAATATAGACATGACATAAGTCATAAAAAAACAAATAATACATACATAATAACAATGTCAATTAAAATAAATAAAAGACGAATGATAAAAAAAGAATATATATATATATATTGGAAAAACAAAAATTAGAAAGATTATTGAAACTTCAATTTAAAAATTTAAAAATATACACAACCATGCAAAATAAAAAACAAAAAAAAACTATAAGAATACTTATTTTATCAATATAGAGTTATAGAATATCACAAATAAATGAAAATTTTCGATCTATAACGCTATTGGTACTCTCCAAGTGTATATATTGAAAACTTATGTAAGTTAAAAAGTAATAATATTATATTTACTATTAAGTTAATACTATATAAAGTTTAGAGAGTATAAATTTCTATGAGAAATAAAACGATGATATTAATAAAATAGAATTATTAATCATGTACTTATGTGATGGTTCACAACATTATTTATAGTTTTTATGAGGCTACTAACATAAAATTTCCTCTTTTGTGATTTAACTATATAGCATTTTAATTATTTTTATTTTCCGTCACATAATTTATAATATGTTAAAATATATATTTTTCTATGTTATTAAAAATATGATTTAAATTCAGATAATATATATTTTTGGATTTACATGATATATATTAGAATATTTGAATTATGATATAAATTGACTTCTATTGGTCTTACAATTCATATTAAATAGTATTTTAAAATTTAAGGGGTTATTAATTAAAATTTAAATATTTATTTTATTAATTTTTTTTTTATTTACGCGCGTTTTAACGCATATCATATTCTAGTTTACAGAAATTGTTAAAAATTATTAAGAAAACAAAGAAAAATTTGTGACCAATCTTCTATATATTAAATGAGGAGACACTAAGTGAAAAAATCTTATGTGTCACTCAAAGAAGATTTTAAGGAACACATTAATTAAATTGTTAATCAAAACATTCCAATTAATTCTATATGTATGTTGAAAATCTCTACATATTTATATATATATTTTTAACATGTACTCACAAATACATATGTTACTAATTTAAATCGAAGTAATATAATATGAATCATTTACTGATGTCAATTAGTTTATAAAAATTGTATTTATGTCAATTTGGATACCATAAAATTGTTTTATTTTATATCGTTTAATTATATCTATATTACTTTAATAAAGTTATGTTTTTGTTATAAACGTCCAACTTTACAAATAAAAATTAATGTTTGAATTTCGAAAATCATCATTTTCACTTTTTATTATTTCTTTGATTTTTTTTATTTAAGAATATTTACATATTGATGCGAAATTTTTTTTGGTTAGTTGAGCTCAAATAAGTTTGAGAGAACCAATAATCTTAAACGTATTCGATTTACATTCAAAACACTTACATTCAATCTAAGTGTTATGGAGATTAAATTTTGTAATATAAAATATATTTATTTATGGGAGATATATTATTTGATCTTTGTTGTTTTTAATTTCTTCCGTATTTATAAAAATTATATTTTTTTATTTTTTTATTTTTACATATTCTAATCCCGTGTTTGACGCGGACCAAGGACCAAAAATCTAGTAGACTATATGTGGCTTAACAAGGAAAGGATATCAATAATATAATTTACATAAAAAATTTCTAAACAAAAAAGGAAGTCTCATTAGCCAAATGTAAAAATGGAAAATCATCAAAGTAAATGCTTGAACCCGCTAAGCCAACCTATGTGTAGAACTAAACCACATGAGTTAGAAAGATGACGAATTCCCTAGAATACAACATTTTAAAGTTTTGTTTTTAAAAATACCACTATTTTTAAATATTTTATAAGTACCTATATTTTTCAAATGTTTCACAAATACCACAAACGCAAAACTGATTTTCAACACTTTATAATTTAAATTTTTGGATGTGGATTAAGTATTGTAGAATTAGGGTATAGTTTTAGGAGGTAGGGTTTGAGTTTAGGATTTAGGGTTTAGTTGAACGTTGAAAGTTACCTTTAGTTTTGTGGTATTTGTGGATCATTTGAAAATAGTGGTATTTGTGGAACATTTGAAAAATAATGGTATTTTTAGAAAAAAAACTTTGTTTAGTGGTATTTATAAGAATTTTCTCAAAACATAAACAAATATAGGGACCTTAAAATTAATTTATAATTTGTGGCCTTAAACTTATATGCTTGGATGACTTAATGCAATGGACCGATCGAGCCTATCCCAGACTTACTGAATCATATTCCAATTTAAATTTTTGGGGTTGGGTTAAGTATTGTAGAATTAGGGTATAGTTTTAGGAAGTAGGGTTTGGATTTAGGATTTAGGGTTTAGTTTCGAATGTTGAAAGTTACCTTTAGTTTTGTGTATTTGTGGACCATTTAAAAAATAATGGTATTTATGGAATATTTGAAAAATGATTGTACTTTTCGGAAAAAAACTTCGTTTAGTGGTATTTGTGAGAATTTCTCTAAAAACATAAACAAATATAGGGACCTGTTAGGGCTGGATTCGTCACCGAATCCGGTCCACTAAAGTCCAAATGAAAGCATTTCATTTATTTTATTTTGACCAGATTAGATGGGTTTTGCGGCCCAAATTCAGGAAAAAGACAAAATTCGGTCAAAAGGCCCTAGTCAGCTCAGCTGACGAGTTAGGACCTACTCAACAAGGTGGTTAGCACAGTCGTAGGAGCGAGGTTTGCAGGAAATATACCAAGAACGTGCCCGAGATATGCGAAACCGCCCTAGATACGTGGAGTTGGATCGATGAGCTGAATTGAGCTATAACTACACGAAGTCCGAGCAGATTTTGCCAACTTTCCACTTACGCGAGAGCTAAACATTACATTTTCAGCTTGTAACACATCTCACTCGAGATCTTATTGTATATTTGATTCACATCAATATAAATTCAGCTCCGCTTTACTCTTTTTTTAATCGTTGAGCTTATAGATATTTCTTAGGACCAAAGTTTTTTCTCCGAATTCACATACAAATACTCAGTGCGGAATTCAGCTTCCATATTTGGTGCCGCCTAAGGGGAAGAAATAGATACGTCTAGCACAGAAGTTCGACCTAAGATCTGTTAGAGAATAGATGGATAAATCAAAGTCTACCGCGCCAAAAGCCCAAGGAACTCAGCCCCGAAAGGTTGTTGGAGAGGACATTACTCCTCCCAGATTTACAACCCCTCGGTCGCGTTTAGATTTTTCAGGGGTCTTCGCCACCTCTACTAGTGCAAACACATACACTGTGTTCAATCCACGCGCAAGCTCGTCGACCATAACCATGGACATTTCTGCTCTGAGCTCGTGTAACGACTCTACCCAGATTAACGAGCAGCCTCTTCCACCCCGGCCCCGCTTGGAAAATGTCTAAAACACTCCAGCCAGGTGGATGGAAGCTACACCTCAAACAGGAACATCTACGGCCCACCAAGACACCGCAGAAACGATCGACAACGATATGTTCTGACGGTACGCCAAACAAACCCAAGCCAAGCTATGATTCATGAGATCCTGCGTCCAACGGGCGATAAGCTTAGCCCCGAACATAGAGAGGGCATCGAGGAAACTCGGAGGACCCCCTTTACAGAACGGATCGCAAACACACCGATTAGAGACATCGGGAAGATAAAGTTCCTAGAGTTCTTTGGGTACAACGACCCTAAAGCACACGTTAGGGCGTTTAGGTTGGCAGTAACGCGAACCCATTTTTCCGAAGAGGAAATGAAATGACCCAACCCGTAAAATTTAAATTTTTTGACCCGGATTACTATTATCACAAATAATAATCCTCAACGGTCCAATCATAACAATGCGGAAACAATAAAACAATTAAAGAACAGTTCCAATCAATAAATCTCATACTTTATTAAACTATCCAATTCCAATTCAAACGATTCAACTGAGCAACAATCCAAATAACCAAATTAACAATAGTTCAAGAATTACTACACCCTAGCAATTCTAACATAACGGCCACAAAAACGAGACACTAGATCATCTCCTCTTCCCGACCACGATTCCACGATTACACCTTGTCTATACCTGCATCACATGGTTATAAGAGATGCGTGAGTATTATCACAAATACTCAGTGAGACGGTCATCCCATCTACTAGGCTATACACACATGCATAAGAAATTGACACAATACCAGGGTGAACACTCAACAACGCTGTAACATCCCAGTTTCTGGAAATATGTGGTGCATGCAGAGAAGGTTAAGAGAATTGATTTGGCTACCTATATCACCAAAGTGCACTTATCTTTTCCGTCACACATCCAGAGAGAACTCCAGAGTTAAGCGTGATTGGGCTGGAGCAATTTAAGGATGAGTGATCTACTGGGAAGTCATTTCTAGTAACGTGTGAGTGAGGACAAAACACGGGGAAAGACACGTGGTGATTTGCAGGGTTAGTAAACATGAAATAACCCATCCGGAAAATTTAAAGATTTTCCCTTCAGATTATTATCATCTCAGATCATAATCCTCAATTGAGTCAACACAACAAGCAACGCGGAAACAATAATCATCAATCATAAATTCCAAGTCAATAATCCCATACTTTATTAAATTACTAAACCGGTTCAACCATAACAGATCAACATTTCCAACAAGTTCCAGAATTACTAACAACCTAGCAATTCCATAAAACAATAACACACAACGAGTCCCTAAATCATCTCTCCTCCTGGCCATGATTCCACGATAACATTTTCTCTTTACCTTGATATTTGGTTGAAAGGACGAAAAATGCGATGAACAGCCTTTGATTCGTTCTTCCCAGACCCGAATCAACCCAGCAAACGAATCTTCCTCGTTCCTAATAGCCTCGCACGCAATTCTCCTCAAGAACACTCCCAAAAATCACTCAAAACCTTTGATTTCTCCTCTTCTTTCTGATTTCAGAATTCTGCAGTCCAAACTCAGCCAAACAACTGTTCATGGCCTTTATTATCAAACCCCTAGGGTTCCCTAAACCGCCCCACCAAACCGGACAATTGGAACCAAACCGATCGGTCCAATTCCAACTCGTGTCGATCGACACAGGTGGTGTGTGTCGATCGATCCCAGTCCAAAAATCTGACTTCTCACAAGTCAAAATACCCGTTTCGATCGACACACCTCACCCATGTCGATTGACACACCAACCAAAATTCCACTTTTTGGTTCACGGGTGTTACAATTCTCCCTCACTAACATGGATTCGACCTCGAATCGCGCGACTCCGTCTCACTAAGGCTAACACCTCCGCCTAAAACCCGACCAGATTCTGCCGGAAACATCAACGCCCCTGGTCTGGATTAGGGCTGCTCGATTGATCGCCCAACAATCAAACAAGAACATGCACGACCAACCGTTGACCCTAAATTGGACCAAATGATCGCACAACAATCAAACAAGAACATGTACGACCAACGGCGCTACATATGCTACCAGGGTTGTCCGAACGAAGTTCTAAACGTAAGCACAAACCCTAGACTCGACATCCACATCCACTCTCCTGACCCTCGGTCAGCACCACTCGTGATCACACTTGATCCCCGAACTCTACCAGGCTCACATTAGCCCCATTGCACCGTCTCACCACGGCTACAATCCTAACCCTAAACCGGTCAGCACCACCTGAGATCTACTCCCGATCCCAGAAGTTCATCCAGTCTCATGCTTACAACCACATTACAGATACTATTGCTCATACTCATATCTATATACAGCACTCCGCTCTTAGGATCGTCACCTTTTGAGCTCTCAAAGTATATCATACCCCTCCACCTTCAGGACTGCCGTCCATCCAGCTCTCGGTATGCTCCAGGCCCTCTCACTCTCAGGACACACAGTCCGTCAAGCTCGGCTGCAGAGGAATCACACATCCCCTGAAGAGGCTTCAGCCCCTCAAAGTATATGCAAGGGAACCAATTTCCCCTGGAGAGAACCTCACTGTCCCCTGAAGTATACCCAGGAGACCCACTATCCCGTGAGGCAATCAATCTGTAACTTGCTTCTTAGGCACCTATCGACTGAAATCACTTCTCGAGGTCATCCGAAACAACCCAATCACCAGGTTATTTCATAGAGTCCCTCAAAAAGACAGTCCTAACTCACATAAGACTTCTATTCTAGACTTCTCCTAGGAAATAGGCAGGCTATAACTCACATAAAACCCCTATTTCCCAGCGCCATCCAGGGAATAACAAGTCCTAACTCACATAGAACCTCATCCCTAGATAATCCTCCTAGAATATGGACAGCCCTAACTTACATAGAACTTCCATTTCTAGCCTCCCTAGCCGATAGACAAGTTCTAACACGCATAGAGTTTCTATTTTTAACCACTCCTAGAACATGAACAAGCTCATTTCTAGCCACTCCTAGAACATGAACAAGCTCTAAGCCGCATAGAACTTTTATCGCTAGACCTCTACATAACCTACCAGTCACCACAATCCATGACCTCACCTGTCATCTCATAAAAACACACGTCTCACACACATTTAATAAGGCAACCTCATCTTATTAAATCTCCAAAATGTATACTCGTTACAACAACAAACGAAATACATAACAACAACATAGCAACATGCTAATACAGACTCTGAAAACCAGAAAAGCAACTCAAGCCACCGCTTGCTTCTCGAACCACTTCGAGAACTTCTTCTTCATCGACGCCTCTGGTTCCAAAGTCTTCTCCTCAATACCGTCACAGTCCCACACGACTCTCACCAACGGTATACTTTTCCGGCACAGCACCTTGACCCTTCTCTCGAGAATCCTCACAGGCCTCGCCGCCAATGTCAAGTTGGGCTGAAGATTCTCTGGAATCCTAGCCAACACCTCTTCAGACTCATGTAGACACTTCCGCAGCATCGAAACATAGAAGACTTTGTGAAAAGCCTTCATACTCTGAGGTAACTCGAGACGATAAGCTACCGGTCCGACCCGCTCCACAACCTTGAACGGACCCATAAACCTCGGACTCAGCTTATTCTCTGAAATGGATATGTTAGGATCCCTCAACATCGCTGCCTTGAGATACACCATATGTCCCAGCTCAAACTCCAGCTCCTTCCGTCTCCTATCGGCATAACTCTTCTGCCGATCCTGAGCCTCTCTTATATGTAGCCTCAAGACACGGATCTTCTCCGTCGTCTCTTGAACAAAATCCGTACCATACATGCTCCTCTCCTCCACTTGAGTCCAACATAACGGTGTCCTACACGACCTCCCATACAGAGCCTCATACGGAGCCATCCCGATACTCGCCTGATAACTGTTGTTATACGCAAACTCTACCAGGTTCAGATGATCCGCCCAATGACCACCGTAATCCAGCACACACATCCTCAACAGATCCTCTAATGTCTGAATCGTCCTCTCCGACTGCCCATCTGCCTGAGGATGATTCGCTGTGCTCATATGCACCTTAGTGCCCATCCCAGCCTGAAACGCCCTCCAGATCTCTGAGGTAAATCTCGGATCCCTGTCTAACACAATACTCGCTGGCACCCCGTGCAGCCTCACAATATCCCGCACATACTTCCTAGCCAAAACAGCCGCTTCATCAGTCTTCTTGATGACCAGAAAGTGTGTTGACTTGGTCAGACGATCCACAATCACCCAAATCACATCATGCGTCCGTGACACTGGCAACCCCGTCACGAAGTCCATGGTAATCATAACCCACTTCCACTCCGGGATAGGCAAACTCTGCAACAAACCACTTGGAACCTGATGTTCAGCCTTCACCAGCTGACACACGTTGCACGCTGCAACCCAGTTAGCTATATCCCTCTTCATCCCGACCCAGTGATAATACCGTTTCAGGTCACGATACATCTTGGTCGCTCCCGGATGAATTGATAGTATGCTCGAATGAGCCTCCCTCAGGATCTCCTGCCTCAGATCCTCAACCCTCGGTACACAAACCCGCCCGTTCACCAGTATCATCCCACTCGCTGAGACCACATACTCTGAACCGGCCGCCTTAGAAGCGTCAATCAATCCCTGATCCTTCTCTTGAGCAACCCGAATCCTGCTCAACTAGTCTGCCTGGTTAGCTGCCTCTACCCCTAACGACTGCTGTGAGATCACACATAAACTCAACGTACTGATCTCGCTCACCAGAGCCTCCATATCGCGCTCCTGGTCTGAAGCTACTCTCTTACGACTCAACGCATCTGCAACCAGATTAGCCTTACCCGGATGGTACCCAATCTCCAGGTCATAGTCTGCAACTAACTCCATCCAGCGCCTCTGTCTCTGGTTCAGCTCTGGCTGAGTGAAGAAATACTTCAAAATCTTGTGGTCTGTGAATACCTGCACCTTTCCACCATACAGATAAGACCTCCAAATCTTAAGGGCAAATATCACTGCAGCCAACTCCAAATCGTGGGTAGGGTAATTGCACTCGTGCTTCCTCAACTGCCTCGAACCATATGCAATAACCTTTCTCTGCTGCATAAGTACACAACCCAGACCAACTCCCGTAGCATCAGTATACACCACATAAAGCTCACCGGCTCGGGTAACGCCAATACCGGTGTACTAGTCAGCATCTCCTTAAACTTCCCGAAACTCTCCTCGCAAGCTGAAGACCACACAAAAGGGACATCCTTCCATGTCAACCTCGTCATCGACTGCGCCATACTCGCAAATCCCTTGACGAACGTCCTGTAATAACTCGCCAACCCAAGAAAACTCCTGATCTCAGTTGCACTCCTCGGTCTAGGCCAGCCTCTGATAGCCTTAATCTTAGCCGGATCTAACGAAACTCGCTCTGTAGACACAACGTGGCCAAGAAAGCTCATCTCTCGCTGCCAGAAACTGCACTTTCTCAAATTCGCATACAGCTTCTCCTTCCGCAGTTTCTCCAGAACTAGCCGCAAATGCACCTCGTGCTCCTCCGGACTCCTAGAATATACCAGGATATCATCTATGAAGATGATCACGAACACATCCAGATACTCCTGGAATACCCCGTTCATCAACCGTATGAACGCTGCTGGCGCATTCCTTAACCCGAATGGCATCACTACAAACTCATAAAGCCCGTACCTCGTCCTGAATGCCGTCTTCCGAACATCTGCCTCATCAATCGGAATCTGATGGTATCCCGAAGCTAAATCAATCTTCGAGAACCAAGTAGCCCCTCGCAACTGATCCAACAACTCATCAATGCGCGGCAGAGGATACCTGTTCTTCACAGTGACTCGGTTAAGCCCCCGGTAATCAATACACAACCGGAAACTCCCATCCTTCTTCTTCACGAAGAACATCGGTACTCCCCACGGTGAAACGCTAGGCCGGATGAAACCCTTCCCCAACAGATCATCCAGCTGCTTTTTCAGCTCTGCCATCTCTGCTGGAGCCATACGGTAAGGCGCCTTAGATATAGGAGTCGTCCCAGGCTCCAACTCAATCGTAAATGGATCCGACCACGACGGTGACAATCCCAACAACAACTGAAACACATCCTGGAAATCCCGAATAACCCGAATATCCCCAACTGCAACCTCTCCAACAGTCTCCGGCATCACTATCGTCGCCAGATACGCCTCACAGCCCTTCTCAATCAACTGTTCGGCCTGTATCATTGAAATCATGAGACTTCCGGAAGTCGGTCTCACTCCCTGAAACACCAACCTCTCTGCTTCTCGCTCAAATACCACACGGCCTCGATGACAATCTAAATGGACTCTGTACCGATCCAACCAATCTATACCCAGGATGACATCGTACATCTCCACTGGACTAATAACCAGATCTGCTGGCATTGACTCTCCCGCCACCAGAACATCCACACCACGAGCCCGCCCGAAAGTAGCCAACGTCCTGCCACCAACAACCTTAACTGCTACCGGCTGCTCTCTGGAATCGCTCTGGATCCCGCTGCCCTCCGCACACTCCAGAGTAATGAAGCTATTCGTAGCTCCCGAATAGAACAACACGTGGGACTCACATTCGCCCACTACTAAGGTCTGTGCACAAACCCCATGTGCTTTAAGACCCGACACTCTAACGCAGACTCAAAATTTTACGAACAGACTAAATTCAAACAACACAAGAATTTTAAAGAAATGATCAAGTCTAGAATTTACCTGTGATCGGTCTAGCGCTAGAGCCGCCCGCTTCTGTCGACGTGTAAACCCGTGGTGCCGCTGTAATCTGCACTAACGGCTACACCGCCAAAGGCTGCACTGCTGCCACCGCCATCTGCTGCAGCTTAGGGCACTTGGGCTTGATATGCCCCGGCTCCCTGCAGTGGTAACACACCTGAGTACTCCTTGCTGCACTCCGTGTTGCACTCCTCTGTGGACAACTGGCCACCTTGTGGCCCATGCTACCACACCCGTAGCATCTTGAGCCACTCTGTCCACCCTGACTAGCCCTAGAAGTGCTCTCCCATTTCCTCTTCTGACACTGCGCAGGCTTGCTGCCCCTGCTCGATCCCGTCTGTTGCTGAGATATCCTCTGTTGTAGCTACACCGGTGGACTAACCACCACAACCTGCTCTATGAGGTCCTCCGCAATCGCCGCTGCAGTCTCAACCAGCTCCGCCCTCGTGGCAAACTTACTTGCCCTGCAGCGAGTCCTCAACTCAACTCGAAGTCCCCCGAGGTACCTCCTCACCTGGGCCTTCTCGCCCTCCAGGCCTCTACCAGCATGCACCAGCAGTCGACTGAACTCCAAATCGAACTCCCTCACAGTCCGATCCCCCTGATTCAGGTTCAGAAACCTCGACTCCATTCGATCCCTCGCCTCCTGTGGGAAATACTTGACATTGAACTCAGCCAAGAAATCCTCCCAAGCCATCTCGGCCTGGACTCTCCTGGCCTCGACGCCTCTCCACCAGAGATGCGCGTCGCCATCCAGATAATGGACTGCTAGGGCCACTCGGTATCCCTCTGGACACCTGATTGAGCGAAAGTTACGCTCTAATCTCCGCCGTCACTCATCGGCCTCCTCCGGCTTGGCACCACCCGAGAAAAACCTGGTGCCAATCATCTGCCTATGCTCCATCATCCTCAGGTAGGATAGAAGCTCCTCTGCAACCGCCGCACCCGGCTGCACACCAGCCATTCCTGGCTGAACCCCAGCCACTACTGGCTGCACACCAGCCCCACCTGGCTAAACTCTTGGAGCTTGACCCTGAGCCGGTACCTTACCTGGTAACCACTCCAGAATCAACTACAGCAAACCCGCCAAGCGATCATTTCGGTCTTGGGCCACACCTACGGGAACACCCATACCTGGGCCCCCCGCACCACCAACTATCTCGGGACCCACACTAGCCCCACCAGCCCTCACACTGTCACTCGTAGCAGTCACACACACAGACCCCTCCTGAAACGCCTGCGAGTCCGCCACCTGCTCCTGCGTGGTCTCTTGGGCCACATTCGCGGCATCAGACTCACTCACAAGTCCGCACCTACCACGACCACCTCGGCCTCCACGGCCCCCGCGACCTCTGCCTCTAGCACCTCTAGCCATCACTCTGCACTCAGGAGGAAATTACTAAGTAATAGAAAAACAGAAAATCAAATAACACATACCGTGAAATCTCATTGAAGGCTCGGAAGAGATGATCTAGGACTCTATACCCACACAACAATTAATCAATTGCACCCGCCCTAGAACCATAAGGGCTCTGATACCAAAACGAAACAACCCATCCCGAAAATTTAAAATTTTTCTCTTCAGATTATTATCATCTCAGATCATAATCCTCAATTGGATCAACACAACAAACAACGCGGAAACAATAATCATCAATCACAAATTCCAAGTCAATAATCCGATACTTTATAAAATTACTAAACCGGTTCAACCATAACAGATCAACATTTCCAACAAGTTCCAGAATTACTAACAACCTAGCAATTCCATAAAACAATAACACACAACGAGTCCCTAAATCATCTCTACTTCCTGGCCATGATTCCACGATCACATTTTCTCTTTACCTTGATTTTGGTTGAAAGGACGAAGAACACGATGAACAGCCTTTGATTCGTTCTTCCCATACCCGAATCAACCCAGCAAACGAATCCTCCTCGTTCCTAATAGCCTCGCACGCAATTCTCCTCAGAACACTCCCAAAAATCACTCAAAACCTTTGATTTCTCCTCTTCTTTCTGATTTCAGAATTCTGCAGCCCAAACTCGGCCAAACAACTGTTCGTGGCCTTTTATATCAAACCCCTAGGGTTCCTATACCACCCCACCAAACCGGGCAATTAGAACCAAACCGATCGGTCCAATTCTAACTCGTGTCGATCGACACACACCACCTGTGTCAATCGACACCCGTCCAAAAATATGACTTCTCACAAGTCAAAATACCCGTGTCGATTGACATACCTCACCCATGTCGATCGAGACACGAACTAAAATTCCACTTTTTGGTTCACGGGTGTTACAATTTTCCCCACTAACACGGATTCGACCTCGAATCGCGTGACGCCATATCACTAAGGCTAACACCTCCGCCTAAAATCCGACCAGATTCCGCCGGAAACATCAATGCCCCTGGTCCGGATTAGGGCTGCTCGATTGATCGCCTAACAATCAAACAAGAACATGCACGACCAACCGTTGATCCTAAATTGGACCAAATGATCGCACAACAATCAAACAAGAACATGTACGACCAACAACGCTACATATGCTACCAGGGTTATCCGAACGAAGTTTTAAACGTAAGCAGAAACGCTAAACTCGACGTCCACATCCACTCTCCTGACCTTCGGTCATCACCACTCGTGATCACACTTGATCTCCGAGCTTTACCAGGCTCACACTAGCCCACCTGAGATCTACTCCCGATCCCCGAAGTTCATCCAGTCTCATGCTTACAACCACATTACAGATACTATTGCTCATACTCATATCTATATACAATACTCCGCTCTCAGGATCGTCACCCTTTGAGCTCTCGAAGTATATCATACCCCTCCACCTTCGGGACCGCCGTCCATCCAGCTCTCGGTATGCTCCAGGCCCTCTCACTCTCAGGACACACAGTCCGTCAAGCTCGGCTGCAGAGGAATCACACATCCCCTGGAGAGGCTTCGGCCCCACAAAGTATATGTAAGGGAACCACTTTCCCCCGGAGAGAACCTCACTGTCCCCTGAAGTATACCCAGGAGACCCACTATCCCGTGGGGCAATCAATCGGTAACATGCATCTTAGGCACCTGTCGACTGAAATCACTTCTCGCGGTCATCCGAAACAACCTAATCACCAGGTTGTTTCACAGAGTCCCTCGAAAAGACAGTTCTAACTCACATAAGACTTCTATTATATACTTCTCCTAGGAAATAGGCAGACTCTAACTCACATAAAACCTCTATTTCCCAGCGCCATCCAGGGAATAACAAGTCCTAACTCACATAGAACCTCATCCCTAGATAATCCTCTTAGAACATGGACAACCCTAACTTACATAGAACTTCCATTTCTAGCCTCCCTAGCCGATAGACAAGTTCTAACACGCATAGAGTTTCTATTTCTAACCACTCCTAGAACATGAATGATGAAGAATAAAACTTGTCCTTTATCCGGTTTCAAAGATTAAAACCTAGATTCCCTAATCAATGTAGAATAGTTCAGGTTCGTTAAGGGACCAGCAATACGCTCTAATTCTATGGATTACAAATATCAGCGAAGTGATTCAAGTTGGGTTTAAATGTCACGATAATTAAAGCAAAACGAAATGTAAAATCGGTTGTAAATAATAATGGGAAGGCGTTAGGTCAGGGATAATTCTCAGGGATTCGAATATCTAGTGTCAAGCAATTATTCAGACATGCGATTACAACCAAGTCTCAAACTCAACCATAAATATAAGGAGATCCACTTTCGTGGCATCTACAACTCTAACAATCAATCTAACACCCTAACTGTCGTTAAGGTTAATAAAGATTATCAAGCATTAGCGATTTGGGTTGATATGTTTACGAGATGCCCTAACTTCAACTTTCGTTGGCTAAGGATCATATCGCCCATCTATGTCAATTCCAGCAATTTACAAACTTTTGATAAGTAAATTTAACCTAAAATCAAAGGCTAGGTGATCAAGCTAACCTAGGCAATATGATCGACAATAGATGGAGACTATTGAATGAATATATGAAAACCTATCTATGCTTAGTTCATGAATTCAATCCTATCGAAAACCCTAAACCTAACTGGATGACTACTCGCTCATGATTAAACGAAGAACAGCAGCAAGAGACATGATGAACAACATTGAAATCGATATATAAAAGAGTAGGGTTAAGAAAACTTACAAACTCTCTCAAAACAAGTGTTTATATCTCTCTCTCTCTCATTGTGATGTCTCTCTGCTGCTTGTGCTTCGTGATGTCTTTGGCGTGGCTGCTGTGTCGCGATGATAGTGGCGAGATCCAAATCTCAAGGAATGAGTATCGAATCTCTTTCTCTCTTTCGTGTGTTGCGGCTCTCTTTCTTCTTTTCCTCTGCCTTATTTTTTTCCTTCCTGCGTGTGTTCTCCTTTTTATATGCTTTGGGCGGCTGGCCAAAATTAGGGTTTTTTTTTCTGAATTAGGTTTAAATGGACTTTCTATATTGGGATCTTCCAGAAAGCGAGAGCACCACGTTTGCTGCAGGTGCTCCTTCTGGGCAGAATCTTTCAAAAAGATTCTATTTTCCTTCTTTTTCGCCAAGTCCATTTGCAAGACTCCAATCTTTGTTTCCAGCCACTTTTGTACCTAGAAAGACTCAAAAGAGAAATAAAGACTCGATAAAGACCTATAAAACAAGGGTCAAAACGCGCCAAAAATGCATTATATAAATTCCCCTAGACTTAGATCTTTGTTTGTCCTCAAAAAAATTCAAGACCAAGTAAAGGAGAAAGGTTTGAAAACGCGGGAACTCTTTTATCCTCAGTGAACCGAGTTTAAATCTTTCAATCTGCAGACCACATAATCCAAATTACGATTAACAAAGCTTTACCCAAACATCCTCAACACATTTCTCAACCAAGTTCCATTTCCCAAACACAAACTCAACGCATTAAAGTTGCGTGAGGGTCTCGCTAAAGGCACCATTTAGGGTAGACGGCGCTAAGGGTGTTTGGCCATTTAGAGGTGGAGTTCAAAGTGTTCAAAGTGTTTAAGGGTTACCCGATGTTTCGTAGTGGATGCAGGATATTGCACAAAATTGCAAGAGAGAACGGGTACGTTGATATCCACATTCTCTAAACCACTCTTTCTTCTCCAAATCTTCCAACCAACTCATGCTGCAAATCGTCCACCTTGGGTATACTCGCTGTGCAGAGAGACATTTTACATATTTACCACTCTTCATCATTTGATTTTTTTTTTTTTTTTGATGATGAAGAGGGTTTTATTACAAACGTATGTCTCTCAAGCACGAAAAAGAATTAGAGTTACTGTACATACCCTAGTGGAGCTCATCATCGTCACTCCTCCTAGTGGATTTTTGTTCCACTCATATAAACCATCTTCTGAGCATAGGAGCAGGTGCTCCTTCTGGAAATCAGTGCCCTCGTTCTTCAGAAAGAGTGATTTAAAGGCAGTGTCGACCCAATTCTCTCCGGCCCTTTAGCGCATATGCTGTACATATGAAAATGAAGTAACAAGAATGCAAGGGGCTTGAAAAGAGGTAAGGGTTAAGGAGGGTACTAACTAAAAATGAGCTAGCTATTCAGGAACAACAAGAGTGATAAAAAAGAATAAGGAGTCCTGAATATGATTCGTTTCAATAATCTAGTGCCAATAGCGAGAGAAATGTAGGTCAATATGAAACCTGGAAGATGGTGTGTCAAAGTGTTCCAGCTGTTCCTTGTATCTATATTCTGAAGAAATGGTCACTAGAGAGAAAGTTAAACATAGATAGTTCAAATATCATCATAAGATAAAGTCCTAATTCCCTACAAAGTCTTGACTCAATAAAACAAACCAAAAGAAAGATTCAAAATAGGACATAAGAAGCATAAGAAAAACATCCAAAATAAACGAGATTAGTAGCAACTCCCCCCAGACTTACTTCACACCGTCTCGGTGTGAGAATAAGAAAAGAGAGAGAGAGAAGTGAAATAAAAGAAAATGAAAATGCATAAAATAAAAGTGTTCATGGAATACGTAGAGATAGGATAGGATAGGGGAGCGATGTCTAATCGCTGGTGGTATCATCTGAGTCCTCACTGGTGACGGGCTTCTTACGCTTGGCGGAACGAGTAGACGGTCCGGCGGATGTAGAGGGGTGAGTAGCAGGCTGAACAGGTGTGGTGGATGGCATCGTCTTAGTGGCACCAGAACTGCTGCAGCTCTTCTGGATCATGTGGAGGATCCGACGGAGCAAGCTATTGTTCTTCTTGGTTGATGCAGCCATCCAACGTCGATACTCGGCATCCTTTGGTGTGTCCGAAATATCATCCAGTGTCAGCTCACTCGCGTATGGCATGCGATAGTGTGCTTTGGACTGACTCGTCCTTCTCGTACTCGCTGCCAGGTCTTCCTCCTCCCCTTGGCTCAGAGGGGGAGCACTCGGGATCATAGTGGGAGCAGGAGCAGGTGCAGGTCTTGTGGAGGAGGTGCTCCTCCTGGGTTTAGGCGCTCTTGCTGCCGGTGCTCTCTCTACCGGTGCTCCAGTGGCAGTGCATAGGTATTCTGTTAAGGGTGTGAAACCGACATTGGCGGCAACCTACAGGTCTGTCAGGGCCGGTTGTGGTAGTCAGCAGAACATGGTCGTCTTGTCCCTTGCGGTAAACATTTAAATGTTAGTGTCCGCCAATATTTCACAAGAGATGAGGTAAGAAGTGTCCATGAACTCCGTCGTGGAGTTGCAAGTGTAAGTCGTGAGGTCGATCTTCACGTAGGTGAACAGCCTGGTCAAAAGACTTCCGATCCTCTCGCAGTGCGATGCCGCCTTGCCCTTTGCCATCTTTGTCCTTTTATCCGCGATGCATGAGGCGAAAAGCGCTCCCATGTTGACGCTTCCATCGAACTCGCAACTCAAACCGGGTTTGCCACCAATGGCATTCCTCACAGTATTGAACAGCATGATCAATTCGTCGTTTCGTACCTTGCTCGCATCCTCTCGTGCAAAGAAAATGGTGTTGATGGCCTTAACGCCAATCCGAAGGGCAGGGTTGCGAATTGTGGATTGGGCCGCGGATCGAGAGAAGTAATCTCCTCTAGCGATGAAGTCTCAAAATTCATGTGCAACTGGAAGACGTGTGGGAGAGGCAACTCTCTCCTCCATGGGGTCGAAACCGTAGAGGGCACATATGTCCGAGATGGTCACCTCATATTTCTTTCCTCCAGTAAAGAAAGAGAGTGTTCCTTGCAAAGCAACCGGCCTGCGTGGGTTGGAGTACGTCAATTTGGTGGAAGCCAAACACTGCCTCACCAATTCGGGGTAGAGGTCATCTGGTTGGGTGACCAGATCAAACAATTGGCAGGTGTCAAGTATGCTGCTTACACCATAGAGCAGCCCCAAACCCGTAAGCGTTTGCCCACACATGAAGCGAGTCGGCTCAATGGTAATGTCGAGCCAGTTGTTGTAGTAGTACGCGTCGTTTTGGTCCCACTCTATGTCCGAGTAAAGAGGAAGGTTAGAGTTGCTCAAGTCAAACCGTTGTCCTTCGTCGCGTGGCCAATGGGTTTTTTCCTATTTGGGAGGAGGTGGAGGCTCCTTTCCCTTTGCGTGAGCATGATGGGTTATCAACTGACGTTCGTGGTCCTGACATCCAGCAACGACAACAGCAAACACAAACCAAATCCAGCATAAATTCATGTTCATACATTCACACAAGCATCGAAATATCATTCACTGTTTTTGCGAAAAGTTGAGACCAAAGTTCCAGCCATAAAATCAGATAATTTCGACCAACCCCAACAGCCCAAGATAATAAATCAAAGAATCATAAGTGCAGCCACATCTCTATTCCCCTAGATTTCCAAATTTTTCCCCATAAACTATGGTTTAAGTTTTTATCAAAATTTCAAGCCAAAATTCACGATCCTACTCATGCGAAATCGACTTTAAACAAGCATATGGTCATTCAACAACTCGTAAAGCCACGAATCAATGAGTTAAATAGCGATATTTACCTTTTTGCTTTGAGAAAAACGAGTAGAAAAAGGGAGATTTCGAGTGGGTACCTTGATTTTCTTGAGAAAAGGATTGCAGATTCGGAAAAAGGATGAAATTTCGTTTGAAATCAACCCAAAAATCACTCAGATTGGTTGGGAATTAAAGAAGTTGAGTTTTGAGCAAAAAAAACTTGAGAGTTTTTATGGAGGAAAAATCGAAAGGAGAAGGAAGAGGAAGAAGAAAGAGTTATGGGCGCGAGAAATTAGGGTTTTTGGGGGTCCCACATAACTGTATTTCCTTTTTAAAATTGGAAAATAATCCCATATTTCTCGGGCCCACTTTCTCTATCCTCGTGACTTACCTCTTGGCGGGTTGAATTTAAATGTTTAAATTTTACCCTTTGTAGCAGGTGCTCTGTTCTGGGTTTCGGGTGCTCTGTTCTGGGTAGCAGGTGCTCCCTCCGATTTGAACTTTGTAGCGGATCGACTGGAAGTCGATCTGTAGACCGACCGGTGGTTTGTCGCAGGCCCTCATCCTCATGGATCGATCGATCTATCCAAGAGGATCGATCGATCCTCCTTGCGTATTCCACAACACTTGGTTTTTTTTTTTTTTTTTTACTGAAAACTCAAGGATTGAAAACAAAGTTAGTAACAAAAGAAATCAAAATTGAAAAAGGTTAAAAAACATATCGGTGGGTTGCCTCCCACCAAGCGCTTGGTTAAAGTCGTTAGCTTGACTTGATCAGCCTTTTAGGCTTTTGGCGCATCGCCTAAGGTGATTACTCCACCTTCGGCTTGGTCCTCATCGGCTAGGTACGGTTTACAGCGCTGTCCGTTGACCACGAACTCATTGCCCTTGACATCCAGCAACACCATAGCTCCATATGATCGAACTTCTTTGACGAGAAAAGGGCCAGACCACCTTGATCGCAATTTTCCAGGAAAAAGTTTAAGGCGAGAGTTAAAGACAAGTACCATGTCATTGGGTTGGAAGTTTCGGTCAAGAATTCTCTTGTCGTGGTACATCTTGGTTCGTTCCTTGTACAATTTCGAACTCTCGTAGGCCAGGTGCCTAATCTCTTCTAACTCATTAAGTTGCATGGATCGCCTTTCCAAGGCGGGTTTGATGTCGTAGTTCATTAACTTAACTGCCCATGCCGCCTTATACTCAAGCTCTGCTGGAAGGTGGCACGACTTACCATACACCAAATGAAAGGGCGTTGTCCCCAATGGCGTTTTGTATGCGGTTCGGTAGGCCCAAACTGCGTCGTCTAACTTGGCGGCCCAATCTTTCCTTGTGGTGCCTACGGTCTTTTGCAGAATGTCCTTGATCTGCCGATTACTAACCTCTACTTGGCCACTAGTCTTTGGGTGATACGGCGTTTCAGCCTTGTGCTTTACGCCGTTCTTTCTCAAAAGGTTCTCAAAAATCCTATTGATGAAATGGGTCCCTCCATCACTAATCACCACCCGCGGAACACCAAAACGGGGAAATATGATTGTCTTAAACATCCTCAAAACCACAGCTGCGTCGTTTGTTGGAGAAGCAATGGCCTCAATCCACTTAGACACATAGTCGACGGCCACTAAAATGTACTTATTGCCATAGGATGAAGGAAATGGTCCGATAAAGTCAATTCCCCACACATCGAACAATTCAACTTCCAAGATGAAGTGCTGAGGCATCTCATTCCGTCGCGAGATGTTCCCTTGCCTCTGACATTTATCTCATCTTGCAATAAACGCATGTGTGTCACGGAACATCGTGGGCCACCAATATCCAGCTTGCAGCACCTTCGATACGGTCTTAAAGGTCGCGAAGTGTCCAGCGTAACTTGAACTGTTGCAGTGAAACAAGATTCCCAGGATTTCCTCCTCAGGAACACATCTCCGGAAAAGATCGTCGGAGCATTGTTTGTAGAGGTATGGCTCGTCCCAAAAGTACCTCTTTACGTTGCGCAAGAATTTCCTCTTCTTGTCCCCCACGAAATCAGCCGGTTCCTGGTCAGTAGCTAGGTAGTTCGCGATCTCACAAAACCACGGAAAACTTGGTGAATTTTCCTTGGAGATAGCCGCATAAAATGCCTCTGGAGCAGGTGCCCCCTCGGGTAGAACAGGTGCTCCAGATTGTACTGGGTGCTCTCGTACACAGATTCCAATAGCGTACACTTGTTCATCCGGCAATGCATCATCAAGCGGTATTGTTTCATCAACTTTCATCCTAGACAGGTGGTCAACAACTCCATTTTCCGTACCCTTCTTATCAACGATTTGAAGATGAAACTCTTGAAGCAACAAGATCCATCTCAAAAGCCTCGGTTTTGCATCTTTCTTTGTGAGCAGGTACTTCAATGTTGCGTGATCTGTATGAACAATGACCTTCGAACCCACAAGATATGATCTGAATTTTTCAAAGGCGAACACTACAGCTAGTAGCTCCTTCTCAGTCGTAGCATATCTCCACTAAGCTTCATCCAAAGTGCGACTCGCATAATAGATCACGTGAAGCTTTTTATCCTTCCTTTGCTCCAAAACAGCCCCTACGGCGTAGTCACTCGCGTTCGTCATAACCTCAAACGGTAGATCCCAATTCGGTGGTTGAACAATAGGTGCGCTTACCAATGCTCTTTTTATCGTGTGAAAAGCCTCAAGGCAAGCCCCGTCAAACTCAAACTTGGTTTCCTTACACAAAAGTTGGGTGAGCGGCCTCGCTATCTTTGAAAAATCCTTTATGAAACGTCTGTAAAAACCCGCGTGACCAAGGAAACTTCTTATCCCTCTGACTGAATCCGGCGGTTGCAGGCTCATCATTACCTCAACCTTTGCTCGGTCAACATCAATACCTTTCTCTGATATGCGATGACCCAAAACTATACCATCCCTTACCATGAAATGGCACTTCTCCCAGTTCAACACAAGATGCTTCTCCTCACAGCGCTCCAATATCCTGCAGAGATTAGAGAGACACACAGAAAAAGAACTATCGTAGACGGAGAAGTCATCCATGAAAACCTCCATAGTATCTTCAATAAAATCAGTGAAGATAGACATCATGCACCTTTGAAAAGTCGCGGGGGCATTGCAGAGCCCGAATGGCATCCTGCGATACGCAAAGGTGCCATAAGGACACGTGAAGGTTGTCTTCTCCTGATCATCCGGGTGAATTAGTATCTGAAAGAAACCTGAATAACCGTCTAAAAAACAGTAGTAAGGGTGGTTAGCTAGTCTTTCGAGCATTTGATCGATGAACGCTAAGGGAAAATGATCCTTCCTAGTTGCTGCATTCAATTTTCTATAATCAATGCACATCCGATGTCCTGTGACAGTCCTAGTGGGTATCAGTTCGTTCCTATCATTAGCGATCACAGTGATTCCGCCCTTCTTAGGTACTACGTGTACAGGATTAACCCAGTTACTATCGGATATTGCATAAATGACACCAGCTTCTAAGAGTTTCATAATTTCCTTCTTAACAACATCTTTCAAATTCGGATTCAATCTTCTTTGGTGCTCTACAGAAGTTCTAGATTCATCCTCTAAATGTATCCTATGCATGCATAAATCAGGTGAGATTCCAGGGATATCATCTAGCGAATAACCTAGAGCTTTCCTATACTTTCTAAGCTCGCATAAAAGCAAAGCGGATTTCACATTATTCAGATTAGCATTAATAATAACAGGATATGTAGAGCTGGGACCGAGAAACGCGTACCTTAGCCCAGCTAGTAAGGTTTTGAGCTCAAGTTTTGGAGCTTTCAGCTCGCTCCAAGGATTGTCAGCAAGGCTCCGAAGAGCAGAAGCAGGCGCGCTGTCTCCTTCTTCTTCTTCGAGTCTCAAAAAGTCTGTTGATTTCTCCATCTGCCTAGAATCCAACATCCTTGCGAACCCAATGGTGTCTTCGCTCAAATAACCATGTTCGCTTTCAGCTTTTGTCAATGCAACATCCAAGGGATCATCAGCAAGAATCTCTTCAATCTCTCCCTCTGAGATTTCGAGATTATCCTCGATGGCAAAAGTTTGCCCACCAATGGTTGGTTTTTTTAACATCCGATCCATCTCGAACTCCATAATAATGTCTCCCAGGTGGAGACCAATCGTTCCGTTCTTAACATCAATGATCGCACCAGCTGTGCGCAAGAAAGGACGTCCCAAAATCAAAGGATCCTTTGGTTCATCGTCCAATTCCAACACCACGAAATCTGCTGGGATGAAAATATTCCCAATCTTGACCTACAAATATTCCAAAATTCCTACATGCAACTTAATAGATCTGTCAGCAAACACTAATAAAATCCGTGTAGGTTTAAATTTTGTGTACCCGAGTTTCCTTGCAACCGAATAGGGCATGAGATTTACGCTGGAACCTAGATCACACAAGGAACAAGCAAATCGCACAGGACCAATATCAACAGAAAGCACGAACTTACATGGGTCCTCTTGCTTTTTAATGGCTTTGTTTTGTAGCACAGCGCTACAATTCTTGCTTACAACCATGGCACTCTGCTGTGAAGGAATCCGTCCAGTAACCAGGCCCTTGACATACTTTTTCATGGACGGAATCATCTGAATCGCGTCCGACAATGTCAGCTTACCCGTCAAATCTTGTAACATCTCCTTACATTTCGCCTCCTCCAAATCCTTCTGCGACTTCCTCGGAGGTACTGGGTAAGGGATAGGGGGCCTGTAAACACGAGAACGAACCTTATCAATAATCTCATTTGGTTTTAATACCTTAGGAGTTGGCTCAGCGGGTTATTCGTCGTTTTCTGTTTCTGGAGCAAGTGCTCCCTCTGTTGGTGCAGGTGCTCCTTCTGCCGGAGCAGGTGCTCCTTCTGCCTAGTTTGCAGTTTCTGTTCTTACGACTCCAGGTAAAGTTCTTCCACTTCTCAGCTCTATGGCATTTACAAACTCTCTGGGTTTGTATCCGGCTTACCAGGCAGCATTCCTTGCGGCCTTTTTATTGCATCAGCCGTTTGAGCGACTTGTGTGTCGAGTTTCTTTACATGGTTGCAAACTGCCTCAAGCCGACCATTAAGGTCTAAATACATACCATCCACCTTTGTGTTGATCTCAGTGGCAAACTTCTGCTGGTTTTTCAATATTTGCTGCACCATACCTTTCAACTCATCCTGAGAACCATTTCCAGAGCTTGCAGAAGCCTGAAAAGTCGAAAACTGCGGTTTCTGACCTTGAAAAGGGACGAATGTCTTTCCTTGGATGTTTTGGGGGAATGATTTCTGGAAACTTTGATCTTGAGGTTTCGTGGTTTGGGGATTGGTTTGTTGTGGATAAACTTGGTCCTGGGGGTTTTTAACATTCGTGCTTCGATAGGAGAAATTCGGATGATTTCTGTAGTTTTGGTTGAACCCTCGGTTTCGCACAAAACCCTGCCCATTTACATAACTAACCTCTTGCTGATCATTGTCTCCTTCCTCACTCATCTTTTCAGCTAGTTGCTCGCCATTCTCATCAGCAAAATGAACCATCCTTTGGTTCGCCTTAAGCAACAAATTGATCTTGGCCGTAAGGTCATCGATCTTAGCAGAATCCGTTCCATTGGATTTTGTAGTCCTGTCGCACTCCTGGGACTTATTACTTAAACTTGCAGCCAAGTTCTCAATCAGCTTATACGCTCCTTCTTTGGTTTTGGTCATGAAATCACCATCGCTAGCAGCGTTGAGCGCGTTCCTATAATCCCAGTCCACACCATCGTAGAAAATCCCCAGCAGGTTTTCATCAGTGAACCCATGGTGTGGGCACTCTCTCTTGTACTCCTTAAACCTTTCCCAAGCCTCACAGAAGGATTCTCCAGAATGTTGTTGGAAAGAAGAGATCTTGTTTCTCAAACTCGCGGTTTTAGACTTAGTATAGAAATGGTCCAAAAACGCAGCTCTGCATTGCGCCCAAGTCGTAATGGATCCAGCAGGTAAAGACTTAAGCCAACGAGAGGCTTTGTCCGCGAGTGAAAACGGAAACAGCTTGCCTTTTACGAAATCCGGGTTCATCCCATTAGAGCTTGTCGTGGAGCAAATCTCCTCGAAATTCTCTATATTGTCCATCGGAATTTCAGCAGGCAATCCGTGGAACAAGTGCTGCTTAACCAGCGAGATCATCTGCGGTTTGATCTCATAGTCATTCCTTTCGACAACTCGGTTTCGGTAATAAGCATGGGGATTGTCCATATCCCCTATGGTTCGTTGCTGCTCACGCGCGCGTTGTTGCTGCAGTTCACGCGCGTGCTGATGTTGCATCTGAGCCATCTGCTCTTGCAACCTTAGAAGCTCAACTGCCATGTCGTTGTCGCCTTGATCGCCCATATCAGCGGGATTAGGCCTTTGTCGTCTGTTTTCTCGTTCTAGTCTCGCGAGTTCGGGATTACTCAAAGTGACGAGGGGAGTTTGAAGATTTCTCCTTGTTGTCCTTGAGTTCATACACCTGAAACACACGCAAAGAAAAACAAAAGAACGAGATTAGTGCTTAGTCTAAAATCGTAATCGAGAAGTAGAGGTATCGAGTTGGTCCCCGTCGCAATGGCGCCAATTTGATGAAGAATAAAACTTGTCCTTTATCCGGTTTCAAAGATTAAAACCTAGATTCGCTAATCAATGTAGAATAGTTCAGGTTCGTTAAGGGACCAGCAATACGCTCTAATTCTATGGATTACAAATATCAGCTAAGCGATTCAAGTTGGGTTTAAATGTCACGATAATTAAAGCAAAACAAAATGTAAAATCGGTTGTAAACAATAATGGGAAGGCGTTAGGTCAGGGATAATTCTCATGGATTCGAATATCTAGTGCCAAGCAATTATTCAGGCATGCGATTACAACCAAGTCTCAAACTCAACCATAAATATAAGGAGATCCACTTTCGTGGCATCTACAACTCTAACAATCAATCTAACACCCTAACTGTCGTTGAGGTTAATAAAGATTATCAAGCATTAGCGATTTTGGGTTGATATGTTCACGAGATGCCCTAACTTCAATTTTCGTTGGCTAAGGATCAAATCGCCCATCTATGTCAATTCCAGCAATTTACAAACTTTTGATAAGTAAATTTAACCTAAAATCAAAGGCTAGGTGATCAAGTTAACCTATTTTCTTTCTTTTTCGCCAAGTCCATTTGCAAGACTTCAATCTTTGTTTCCAGCCACTTTTGTACCTAGAAAGACTCAAAAGAGAACGAAAGACTCGATAAAGACCTACAAAACAAGGGTCAAAATGCGCCAAAAACGCATTATATCAATGAACAAGCTCATTTCTAGCCACTCCTAGAACATGAACAAGCTCTAAGCCGCATAGAACTTTTATCGCTAGATCTCTACATAACCTACCAGTCACCACAATCCATAACCTCACCTGTCATCTCATAAAAACATACGTCTCACACACATTTAATAAGGCAACCTCATCTTATTAAATCTCCAAAATGTATACTCGTTACAACAATAAATGAAATACATAACAACAACATAGCAACATGTTAATACAGACTCTGAAAACCAGAAAAGCAACTCAAGCCACCGCTTGCTTCTCGAACCACTTCGAGAACTTCTTCTTCATCGACGCCTCTGGTTCCCAAGTCTTCTCCTCAATACCGTCACAGTCCCACACGACTCTCACCAACGGTATACTCTTCCGGCATAGCACCTTGACCCTCCTCTCCAGAATCCTCACTGGCCTCGCCGCCAATGTCAAGTTGGGCTGAAGATCCTCTGGAATCCTAGCCAACACCTCCTCAGACTCATATAGACACTTCCGCAGCATCAAAACATAGAAGACTTTGTGAAAAGCCTTCATACTCTGAGGTAACTCGAGACGATAAGCTACCGGTCCGACCCGCTCTACAACCTTGAACGGACCCAAAAACCTCGGACTCAGCTTATTCTCTGAAATGGATCTGTTAGGACCCCTCAACATCGCTGCCTTGAGATACACCAGATCTCCCAACTCAAACTCTAGCTCCTTCCGTCTCCTATCGACATAACTCTTCTGCCGATCCTGAGCCTCTCTCATATGCAGCCTCAAGACACGGATCTTCTCCGTCATCTCTTGAATAAAATCCGCACCATACATGCTCCTCTCCCCCACTTGAGTCTAACATAACGGTGTCCTACACGACTTCCTGCGGAAAATACTTGGCGTTGAACTCCGCCACAAAATCCTCCCAGGCCATACCCGCCTAAGCTTTCCTAGCCACCACACCTCGCCAGAAGAGATGTGCATCACCATCAAGGTAATGAACTGCCAGTTCCACCCGGTAGCCCACTAGACACCTGAGAGATTGGAAATTGCGCTCCAATCTACTACTCCACAAATCCGCCTCCTCAGGTTTTGCACCACCCGAAAAGAACCCGGTGTCAATCTTCTACATAGGATGGGAGCTCCTCTGCAACCGCCACACCCGGCTGCACCCCAGCCATACCCGACTGCACCTTACCATACCCGGCTACACCCCAGCCCTACCCGGCTGCACACCAGCCACACCCGGCTGCACCCCAGTTATACCCGGCTGCACACCAGCCACATTCGGCTGCACACCAGCCACACCTGGCTGAACACCAGCCACACCTGGCTGAACACCAACCACACCCGGCTTCACTCCCGGATCCCAACCCAGAGCCGGCATCCCACCTGGCAACCGCTCCAAGATCAACTGTAGCAGCACCCCCACCTGGGCCAGCTGTACCGGGACCTACACCCATCCCACCAGTCCTCACATTGGCACTCACAGTGGCCACGCCTATGGACCCCTCCTGATACGCCTGCGAATCATCCACCACCTCCTGCGTGGTCTCCTGGGTCACACTTGCGACAACAGACTCACTCTCAAATCCGCGCCTGCGCCAACCGCGGCCACCTCGTCCTCTATAGCCCCCACGAACTCAGCCTCTAGTACTTCTAGCCATCCCTCTGCACTACCCCGCAAAATACTAGAAAAACAGAAAAGTCAAACAACACTTACCGTGGAATCTCATTGAAGGCTCGGAGAAGATGATCTAGGACTCCAAACCCACACAACAATCAATCGACTAACTCACATAATCAATCAATTGCACTCGTCCTACAACCATAAGGGTTCTGATACCAAAATGAAACGATCTTACCCGTAAAATTTAAATTTTTTGATCCGGATTATTATTATCACAAATAATAATCTTCAACGGTCTAATCATAACAATGCGGAAACAATAAAATAATTAAACAGCAGTCCCAATCAATAAATCTCATACTTTATTGATCTATCCAATTCTAATTCAAACGATTCAACTCAGCAACAATCCAAATAACCAAATCAACAATAGTTCTAGAATTACAACACCCTAACAACTCTAACACAATGGCCACGAAAACGAGACACTAGATCATCTCATCTTCTAGGCCACGATTCCACGATCACACCTTATTTATACCTGCATCACATGGTTATAAGAGATGCGTGAGTATTATCACAAATACTCAGTGAGACGGTTATCCCATCTACTAGGCTATACACACATGCATAAGAAATTGACACAATACTAGGGTGAACAGTCAACAACGCAATGCACGAACAATCAACACAAGTTCACCCAAAACAGGCATGCGTCGATCGACATAACTACCATGTGTCGATTGATGCATCAACAGTGTGTCGATCGACACGTAACCCCGGTGTCGATCGACGTAGAGACACAACATCACATATCCTAGGATCGAGCCTATCCTCTCATTGTTCGATCCTGGATCGAATCACATCGATCTCTGCACAGAAATCCACACAAAACCACACGAAATCCACCAAAGAAGAACAACAAATGCATCGTATCAATCTTTTTACCCAACTAAGCTATGGTCACGCACTCACCCGAGATCTGGAAGGAAAAAGAGATGAGAAAAACAATGAAGAACGCAAAGAACACGAAGAACACGGATCTCCAATCCGAAATCCTCCAACGCAGTCAACAACCACTCCAGAAACGATCCCGAAACCTTCCAAACGAATCTCCTCACACAAATCTCTCTAGAAACACTCTGGAACTTTTCTGAAAACTTTCTGAAAACTCTAAAGTCCCAAAAACGCGGCCAACCCTTATTTATAAGGAAGCCCTAGGGTTTTACCCTAAACTGGCCCTCAAACCGACACTTAAATCGAACCAATCTGGTTTGATTTAACCTTGCGTCAATGGACGCACGACCAAAATCCACAGAAATTGGTTTGTGGTCGTTACATGAAAGGAAGGCTGGACATTGCTGCTAGTTCGAGGAAAGCCTAACGAGACCAACCCTCGAATGGTTTGCAAGGCTCGATAGCTGCTCAATAAGTAGTTTCGATAAGCTAATAGTTGTTTTCCTCTAGCAATACTCCGTGTTCATGGAAACAAAGGCCTCAGAAGCCAGTCTTTGGACACTAGCCCAGAAACCAACTTAGTCGTAATTTAGCTATATTGCACGATTTACGGAAGTTAAAGCTAGGATAGCCAACCTTAACGAGGTAGTCGCCCTAGGGGCGCTGAAAAATGGCATGTGGCACACGTCAAGATTTCAAGAGGAGTTAACAATCCACTTAACCATGCCATTAGACGATGCGTTTTACCGCTCTGCCCTTTACGCGATCCTCGAAGAGTAAAAAGCCGCCTTGGCTGAGAGACACAAGGAGACCGCTAACCCCTCAGGGCAGCAACCTCCAAGAATATTCACCAAGAGAGAAGAGTACTGCAGAGCCCAGCAAGCTCTCGCAATCGGCGAGGCTAAAACAAAGAAATCCAACTACGATAGAAGCAAGTTATGCACCCACCACAAGAAGGAGGGACACTCCACAGAAGAGTGTCGCTACCTGCTAGGCTTGAGGGCAACCTTCGAGTAAGGATCCGAGCCAAAAAAATCAAAAAAGAGTTCCGAAAGATTGTTCTTATAGAATTGATGGAATCCCGGCACAACAGGCTCTTCCGCAACCAGAAGTTCGAAAGAAAAAGCGATCCAAGGGCAAAAGCTGTGCCGGGATTCCATCAATTCTATAAGAACACATCAAACTAGGGCGGACACCTCGCATGTACCCCCGACGACTAGTAAAGAAACCGGACACGAAATCGCATTTATCGAGCACGAAACATCCCACCTCGATAAACCACACGACGATGCCCTCGTCATTCAGCTCGAAGTATGCGGATGTCTTATGTCAAGAGTGCTAATAGACACCGAAAGCTCAGTAAACCTGCTTTTCTATGATGCCTGAGCGATTCCAAGCTAAAAGGGGAATCAACCCCTCTAACCGGTTTCATCGGGGAAACCACTTACTCGATGGAGACAATCCGGCTATCCATCGTAGGTGGAGGCATCAACAAGTTCATCGAGTTCATGGTAATAGACCGACAAGCTCTATTTAACGCAATACTTTGGTGGCCATGGATATACGCCATGAAAGCCATACCATCAACTTATCACCAATGCGTTAAATTTTTGACACCCAACGGAATCGAAACCATCCAAGGCAGCCAAAAGGCCTTCAGAATATGCTACCTTAACGGGTACAAGCAGATTGAGAAATCCTCACAATAACAATTACAAAAACAAGCGGAGCTGACCACCAATCAGCTTTCAAGCCTCAGCAACCCGCTCATGTCCACTCCTGGAGGAGACGTAGTCACTCAAGTGTACATCGATGAGGTTTATCCTGATAAAAGCGTGGGAATAGGATCCCAGCTCCCACCCCCGATCAGGGAGGAGCTGGTAAAGTTCCTGAAAGAAAATGTTAACACCTTCGCGTGGACCACCTCCGACATGAAAGGGATCGACATCAACATCACTTCCCATGAACTAAACGTCGACTCAATCTACAAACCGGTTAAGTAGAAATGACAAAAAATTAGGACCCGAACGCACGAAAGCGGTAAACGATGAAGGTGACTGCATCTTGGAGGTCGGCTCAATTTGGGAGGTCAAATACCCCAATTGGCTAGCCACCCGGTGGTAATCAAAAAGAAAAACAGGAAGTGGAGAGTTTGCATTGACTTCACCGACCTCAACAAAGCATGCTCAAAGGATAGCTTCCCCCTACCACTCATATACCGGCTGGTCGAGGCAACTGCGGGGCACCAGCTTGTCTCCTTCATGGATGCCTTCTCCGGGTACAATCAGATTCTCATGAATCCAGACGACTAGGAGAAGACAACATTCATTACTGACCGAGGCACCTACTACTACCGAGTAATGCCCTTCGAACTCAAAAATGCTGGGGCAACCTACCAAAGACTAGTCAATAGAATATTTGCAGACCAACTTGGAAAAACTATGGAAGTATACATCGACGACTTGTTGGTTAAGTTAGCAACTCGAGAAGACTACGTAGCACACTTTCGGGACTGTTTCGCAGTCCTCAACCAGTACGGCATGAAATTGAACGCAGCCAAGTGCTTTTTCGGAGTGCTCTTTGGCGAGTTCTTAGGCTATCTTGTGACCGAAAAGGGGATAAAGGTAAATCCCAAAAAGATAGCTGCGTTCCTGTAAATGGCATCCGCAAAGTCCGCTCGAGTAGTTCAGAGACTAACTGGAAAGATAGCAGCTCTGAACCGGTTTATTTTCAGGTCCACGGACAAATGTCTACCTTTCTATAACTTATTGAAAATAAACAAAAGATTCAGCTGGGACCCGAGCTGTGAAGTGGTATTCGAATAATTGAAAGCCTATCTTAGCCAGCCGCCCATAGTGGAAGGGGAACCCCTCTACCTCTACATCGCGGTCTCACCCGTGGCTATAAGCGGAGTGTTGGTATGAGAGGAATAAAACGAACAAAAACCAGTATTCTACATAAGTAAGTCCCTACTGGACGCTGAAATAAGGTACCCAGCTATGGAAATGCCAGCCTTAGCCGTGGTCATCTTAGCCCGGAAGTTTAGGCCTTACTTTCAATCACACGCGATAGTGGTGATGACTTCACACCCAATCCGAATAATATTGCACAGCCCCAAATGGGCCATCGGGCTAAGCGAATACGATATAGATTATAGAAGCAAAACCAGCGCTAAAGTGCAGGTGTTAGCCAATTTCGTAATCTAGCTAGCTCCACAAGCGGTTAACGAAACCGAACCAGGAAAAACATGGAACCTCCATGAGGATGGAGCCTCCTCAAAGCAAGGATCCTGAGTCGGGGTAAAACTTACCTCCCTGTCTGGAGAGGTGCTAGAACAATCATTCGACTTGGTTTTCCCGCTTCTAACAACGAAGCAGTATACGAAGCCCTCCTGGCCGGTCTGAAGCTAACCCTAGGAATAGGAGCTAGAGATATATGTGCCTT
Source organism: Arabis hirsuta (assembly GCA_964056655.1). NCBI lineage: Eukaryota > Viridiplantae > Streptophyta > Magnoliopsida > Brassicales > Brassicaceae > Arabis > Arabis hirsuta. The sequence continues at coordinate 8,330,982 of OZ053308.1, read as the reverse complement.
CAATGACTCTCAGCTCATTACAAGACAGTTTTACGGCGAGTATGAAGCCAAAGATGACCGCATGGAAGCATATTTGAGCGTAACCCGAGACCTGGCTAAGAAATTCAAAAAATTTAAATTAACCAGGATTCCTCGAGGAGAAAATACGTCAGCAGATGCACTAGCCGCCTTGGCCTCTACCACTGACCCTCTGGTAGGGCGAATAATCTCGGTAGAAGGGATAGAAAAGTCAAGTATGTCTATAGCTACCAAGGCCGGAGTAAACATGGTAACTACAAGGCAGAAAGCCAGGGAATCACAGTCGAGCTCCAGCTCCCAAGCACGAACAACCCCGAGAACGAGCCGGAGGAGGACAACCTGACCATAAATACATTATCTACCGGAGAGCCCTCCAGGATAAATGGGAAACCAGAAAACTCCGAGTAAAGAGCACGCGCTTCAGCATAATAGAAGGAAAGTTATATAAACGCAGCGCGGCCAGACCGTACAGTCTAAGGTGCACAACAGGTCTTGCGGAAGCCATTCTGGGGGATGAGCTCTAGCATTGCGGGTAAAGAAATAGGGATACCATGATGGCCGACTGCGCCACATTCGAGAAGTGCCAAAAGCATGCCTTGATCTTACACCAGCCTGCCGAGATGCTGTCATGAAACTCCGCTCCTTACCTATTCATGAGATGGTCAATGGGCATAGTCGGACCTGTGGTTAAGTCAAGACCAAAATAGGTCGTATACCTACTTGTCCTGACCGATTACTTTACTAAGTGGATGGAAGCGGTAGCTTACGATCAAATCCACTCTGATTAGGTGAAGAAATTCGTATAGAAACATATCATATGCCGACAAGGGCAACTATACGAAATCGTAACTGATAACAGAACCAAGTTCACCTCGGCCGCAAAGCTACCAATGAAAATTACCAATAGAAGTAATGATACCAGCTGAAACAGCTCTACCAAGTCTTCGGAGGGTGATTTCCCGCTCCCCCCAATGAGGAGCTGAACAAAAAAATGCTCCAAGACGCAATAGACGTAATTGACAAACGCCGAGACCTCGCCCTCATCAGAATTCAGAACTACTAGCAAGCAGCAGCTCGCTACTATAGGTCTAGAGTGAAAATCAGGCGAATTAAAGAACGTGACCTTGTCTTACGTAAAGTAGAAGAAAACAGAAAAGAGCCAGGTGCCGAAAAGCTAGGGATCAATTGGGAAGGTCCCTACCGAGTCACTGCTGTAGTTCGCCTCAACCTCTACAAGCTCATCAAACTCCAGAACGGAAAGACAATGAGGATGGCATGGAACGCCATGAACCTCAAGAAATTCTATCACTAGAATTCCGATACAAATAATCGAATTACGTCATGGCTTGATCCCTTTACCGGGTACGTAGACAGCTCGTCCCTCGAGCCCTGCCAACCTGATATGCTCAAATTTGCCCTGAACTACGCTCTCAAATTAAGAGATCGAAGTAATACTTAGGGGTCGAATCCACAGGGAATCTAAACACACAATCGACTAAAGAATTCAAATTTTGCTAAGTAAATATGTATGAATGTAAATAAAATAGCAAAGTAAACAAGTGAATGATTATCAAGGTTCTTAGAATTCAATTGGAAAAAAAGAGTTAGGCTATGGGTAATTCGCAGAAATGAATCGAAAATTGACCGTGTCGATCGACACACAAGGTCTGTGTCGATCGACACAAGGATAAAAGACGTGAGGATTTGATTAAGCACGGTTCTAGAACTCAAACACGAATATAAAACCAATCAACTTTCGTTGCAGAGATTATCTACGACTAAATCCCTAAATCCCAAATGTCTTTGCAAACTTAGTGAATAAAATCAAGCATTAAGTTGAGGTCAATTGTTCACAAAATTACTAAGCCAAATTTCTTTGCGGATAGATAATTTTGCTCATCTAAGATTATATCAGGTTGTTAATAATACTTTCGCATCTATTAAAGCAACCTAGGATTTCCAATTTCAGTTGATCAATCCTAAAATCAGAGTTAAAGCAATCTAGAAGAAAAACAAAGAGAAAAATCCTAACAGTATTTCAATCCTATCAATTTCTCATCAAACCTTCGAATAATCCTAAACCTAACAAGCAAACTACTCAGACATAGATGAAAAAACATCATGAGATAAATAATTTGCATAAAAGAGATTGAGAATGTGATACAAAAGTGTTTGAAATCGACGAGGGTCTGAAGTCAGCGAAATCTCTCCCAAAACTCTCCAAATCTCTTAAACTCTAAGTCTCAATTAAAAACTAGATATAAACATAAAACCCTAAAGAAAAAATATATATAATATCTAAAATTCGGATTGGGCTTTTCTGTAAACTTCTGGGCTTTTTGGGCAAAACTGGAATTTCTTCAATCTTCTCGTCAGACATGATCGTGTCGATCGATACACTGAACCGTGTTGATCGACACAGACATGTAAAATCGACTCTAACTTGATCACTTTGGCTCTTCTTTCCTCGATGCTCCAAAATGCTCCAAAAGCTCCCATTAAGCTCCAATCGTCTCTCAGCATACAAAGACTCGAAAAGACTCGAAAAATACCAAAAAGTCTCTATAAAAAGGACTTATATCATGGTCAAAAACGGGTAGAAACCATGATATATCACAACCCAACAAAATTTTCCATCTTATCCACCTCAGCAGAGATGCTGAGCTCTACTTGGTGAAGGAGAACAGTCCATTGTTTACATTTTTGTAAAATGAAAAAGAGCAGAGAATCTAAATTGGTCAAAGATCTATAATAAAAAACATTTTGGTTAGAACTCGAACTCACGAGGACCTAGCCAGTCCCTAACTAAGACATCCTTAGGCATAAATCCATCGTTACAAGCGAAGCTATTCTCAACTTGATCACATAAAAATACGGACTTGAGCACCAAGCCCAGCTTCGTTACGATAAGCGTCGGCCGACCAACATTAGTAACATTGCCACAAGGAGTAGCTAGTAAGTGCTGAAATTCACCTCCCGCGATCAAACATGCCAACGAAGGATTTGACTCGAAATCGTCACTTAGTTCAAACATTCGAAATAACTCAGCCCAGAGTTGAGATGGGTTGAGATGAGTATATAAATACTTAGTCAAACACGCAAAGCTAAGATGAATCAAAGTCATGGCAAAGATGCCACTTCGACTCCCACCTCGAAAAGATGAGCTGATCTTAGGAGATCAGCTGAGCTGACCTGACTCGGACAACTCATTCGGTGATCAAAGACAGAAAAATTTCAGGACAACTTAGCTAGAGTAGAAACCAAAATGCCATTCAAAAGGCCCAACAGGCAGAGTTCAAAAAAAAGAAAAAAAAGGGAACACAATATCCAAAACCCCAAAATGGGGCATAAACAAGGATTAAAGCCCTCCCGGGGCAACTAACAAAAATATAGTAGCTTACAACGAGAAGAGGTACATAAAAGATCAAGAAAACGGGGGGTAACTCCAGATTGCCCGGTCTTCCTGGTTGATGGACTCAGCGGAAACCTGAGGAAGGTCCAGCTTCCCTATCGAGAAGTCGGACACAGTTGCATCCACGAAGGCCTTCTCCGTAGCGGGGCGCTCTACGGTTAGTTTCTCCAACTCTCCATGGATGGTGGGATGACCATCTCACTGGGTATTTATGATAATACTCAGCATCTCTTTTAACCATGTGATGCAGCTAGAGACAAAATGTGATCGTGAGATCATGGCCGGGAAGAGGAGATGATCTAGTGTCTCGATTGATTGGAGTTGTTGTTAGAATTGCTAGGTTGCTAGTAAATTCTGGAATGTTGTTTATGTGATTTGAATTGGATTATTGGATATGGATTGATTTGGTATTGGTTAGTGTTCAATAAAGTATGAGATTTATTGAATGGTATTTTTTGATATTTGTAATAATAATAATCTGAATTTGGAAATTTTAAATTTTTACTGGTTGGGTCGTTTCAGTGGGGACCAAGCTAAACGCGGTCCAGAATATTCACTCGCGATCGACCTATCGTCATAGGTGATCGATCGATTGCCAATTCATTGTTTTTGACGGACAGACGCATTAACACAACGATGAGGACACCACGTTCACCACCATCATCACCTGAAAGCTCTTAGTTCTTCACAAGTTCTAAAAATATTCATCTCTCTTTACTTGTTACCTTGCTGGTTCGGATTTTGAGAGAAAGATTCTCACTCTCTTTGTAACCCTTAGAGAAGTTTCTCGAACCCTTTTTCTTTTGCTCTTAATGAATACAAGTATTTTCATGGATTCCTTTGCTATGTTTTAGTAGTTCCTTTATTGGGTTTAAGGGTTTTTTCTAGGGGAGTTATTCATTGATCGATAAATAGGATTTGTTCATGCTTAGGAGTTTAGTAGAGTCTTCGTCTATATTTACATATCATACTCAATTGCTAGTTTAACCAACTATAATTGAATCTAGATCAATCTTAAGAACTTGAACCAATATCATTGCGAGAGTCGTGTAGGGAATTGTGATTGATTGATTGGAACTAGTATAGATGAGCTTAAGCTTTATCATTGCGAGAGTTGTGTTAAAGGTTAGGTTAACATATTGGATCTTAGTCTCTTTTATGCATGTTTATCTATCTTGTTATTTTGCGAGAGTTGAATATTAGGTTGATAGATATATTAGTCATCTTTGCGAAAGTTTGCTGACTATATCGTTAAGTGAATTCGAGTTAGGAATCCCGTTTTGCTAGATTTACTCGCATGAACACCTGAATAAACTGTTCCATGAACCCTTAGATTCTTCGAAAGCCCTACGTTTCTTTACTATTGTTTAAAACCGATTTGAATTACCATTTGATCACTTTCAAAACCACTTGTTTGGCTTAGCGTAGTTCTTAATTCATATTGCTATTGAGTGTTTCTGTGGATTCGATCCCTAAATACTACGATTGATTGGTTGTGCACTTACAGCCTAGATTGTTTTACATAAGGTAAAACTTTATTTCGTATTAATTAGTAACCAATATCACATGAATGATAGAGTAATTAATAAATTTAATAACCAAAAATCATACCAATATGACCATGTTTAATCTCGAATCATTTTTTTTATTCATCAATCACTTGAGAGATTTGAGAATTCGTTCGTCTAAACAAGAAAGAATAAAAAGCTTATGATAGTAATATTCACATAACATCATTTTATTTGTAAAAATGAACTGAACAAAAGTTACGATGCACAGAAAATTTGTGGAGCATTGACTTCTAAAACTCAATTTGTCACAAACACGTCCCACGAGAACCGGGCAGAACATTGGAAAAGATTTTCCAGCTCATGTGGGCGACTCGAGCATTGCGTGGCAATAACCACACCTTCAGGCACTATCAAGGGTAGAAATCACATTCTTCATAAAATCAATCTGTGTTGTGTACGCATAAGGAAAAGATACGTCAAGACCTTCAATTTTGTAGACAGACGACGAATTGGTGCTAAAAGAAGTCATCTTGTCCCTAAAATTAAGAAAAAGAAAGACTCAAAACATTGAATTAAATTACAAGAGATTGTAATATCGAAAAAAGGATATAATGCCAATGGTTTTTAGGTAAAACCGTACTTTTTTTCTCTTGGTTACAGATCCGGTCCGGAGCATAGTGTCACGGACTGATTTCTTTTGATAATCAGAACGTGCGGCCTTAGCTCCTTCCTACTCGTGTAGTAGCTAAGTCAGCTTGTTTGTATTCATTTAGTTGTATGATTTGTAGAGAGGTTTAGATTTTATGGAAGCAATTCTTATTAGGAATGTGTTCTTACAAATGGGAAGTCTCATCCCCTTTATATACAAGTTCACCTCCTTAATGGACGGCTTAGATTAAATTGATCCAACGGTGGGGATCTTTCCTTCCACAACCTTCTTCATTCTTCCATAACCTTCCATAGAATTCTACACTATTCTATATCTTTCCCAAAATATCTTTACTTAGATATTTACAAAGGTTTTGGGCTTAAGTAAAACCCTAAGATTAGCCCAATGGGCCGGACCATATCCAACGGCCCGTGACATCCTCCCCCACCTAATCCGGTGACGCCCTCGTCGCCGAATATGCCTTCAATGCCTCCCGGAATTGCCATAAGTCTTCTTCCGGTTCCCATGTTGCTTCCGCTTCCGGTAATCCCTTCCATTTGATAAGAAAATGGGTTTGTCTCGGAACTCCCCATTTTCTTACTTCCTTAGACGCTAACACCTTTTCAATATCCTTGTCATATGACTTGGTCATGATTGGTGGTGCACGGGTCGAAACCCCTCGGTCTCGATCATACTCGTCCGTGTGATAGGGTTTCAGCATACTTACATGGAAGACCGGATGGATTTTTAACGTATCCGGCAGGTTTAGTCGGTAGGAAACCTTTCCCACCTTCCCAATTATTTCGAACGGCCCTTCATATCTTCGGATCAAGCCTTTGTGTAGGCTTCGAAATGCCTTGAACTGTTGTGGGAGTAACTTTACCAGAACAAGGTCACCCACTGTGTATTCCAAAGGCCGTCTTTTCTCATCTGCCCATTTCTTCATCCGTTTTTGGGACTTCTCTAAACATGCTCGGGCAAGATCAGCATGTTCTTCCCATTGTTTAGCCATTATAAACGCCCCTGGACTCTTCCCTTCAACCCTTGGTGTTGCCAAGGTATGCGGGGTTAATGGCTGTTGTCCCGTGGCCAGCTCGAACGGGCTTCGTCCCGTAGATTCGTTGCGTTGAAGATTATACGAGAACTGGGCTATATCCAGCAATTTCGCCCAATCTCGTTGGTTGGCGCTTACGAAGTGTCTCAAGTAGCATTCAAGCAATGCGTTCACCCTCTCGGTCTGTCCATCCGATTGTGGGTGAAAGCTGGTTGAGAAACTTAGTTCAGTTCCCAACATCCTGAACAACTCCGTCCATAACCGCCCAGTGAATCAGGGATCCCGATCACTTACAATGTTCCGCGGAAGGCCCCAAAGCTTCACCACGTTTTTAAAGAACGCCCTTGCTGCCTCCTCTGCAGTACAGTCCCGATCACAGGCCACAAACGTTCCATACTTAGAAAAACGATCCACGATTACCATGATGGATCCAAATCCTTCGGATTTCGGTAAAGCGCTGATGAAATCAAGTGAAACCGAATCCCATGGTTTTTCTGGAATCGGAAGTGGCTGCAACAAACCCGCGGACTGCTTGTTCTCCGACTTGTCTTGTTGGCAAACCAGACAAGTTTTCACGTAAAGCTCTACGGTATCCCTCATCCGCGGCCAATAGTAACTTGCTTCAACAAGTGCCAAGGTTCTTTTCTGTCCCGGATGGCCGGCCCACCGAGTATTATGGCATTCACGAATGATATCTCGTCGAAGACTCCCATTTCGGAACATAGAGTCGACGACCCTTGGTGTAGAGTAACCCATTCTCTACCCAAAATCGATGCACTTTCCCCTCGTTGGATAGCTTCATTAGCTCTTTGGCGACTGGATCACGCTCCAGCCCCTCTCGAATTTGAGCCACGATGGTCCCCTCGACTTGGCTCATGGTTGCTAATTCCGCCTTCCGACTTAGTGCATCGGCCACTACGTTCACCTTTCCCGGCTTATACTCTAGGGTATAATCGAATTCGGCCAGGAAATCTTGCCATCTTGCCTGTTTTGGGGACAACTTCTTCTGAGTCTGAAAATAACTTGTCGCTACATTATCTGTCTTGATCGAAAAATGTGATCCCAGAAGATAGTGTCTCCATACCCGCAAGCAATGGACTATGGCGGTCATCTCTTTCTCTTGTACCGTGTACCGCCGTTCCGTATCATTAAGCTTGCGACTTTCAAAGGCAACCGGATGTCCATTTTGCATGAGTACTCCTCCGATGGCAAAGTCGGAGGCATCCGTATGTAACTCAAATGGGAGATTGAAGTCGGGTAAGGCAAGGACAGGCTCTTGGCTTACCGCGGTCTTCAATTCCTCAAAGGCTTTCTTGCACCGATCGGACCATTCCCATGTCCTTCCTTTTTTTAGTAAATCCGTCAATGGTGCAGCCTTTCTCGAGTATCCCTCGATGAACCGCCGATAGTAATTGACCAGACCAAGGAAAGATCTTAGCTCTGTTACCTTGGTTGGTGTTTCCCATTCGGTAATCGCTTTAACTTTCGGTTCATCCATCTTCAGCTTCCCATGGCCAATGACATGGCCCAGGAACTGCACTTCTTCGGTGGCAAACGTGCACTTCTCCCTTTTTACGAACAGTTCATTCTCTCGAAGGACTCGGAATACTGTCCGTAAGTGCTCTACATGCTCCTCTATTGAGTTGCTGTAGACGACAATATCATCCAAGTAAGCCACCACGAACCGATCCAAGTAGGGCTGTAGGATCTGGTTCATTAAAGTGCAAAACGTGGCTGGGGCGTTCGTAAGTCCGAATGGCATCACCAACCACTCGAACGACCCATACCGCGTTATGCATGCCGTCTTCGGCTCATCCCCTTCCGCTATCCGGACTTGATAGTATCCCTTCTGCAAGTCCATTTTCGTATAGACTTTTGCCCCACCAAGCCTATCGAAGAGATCCGCGATTAATGGAATAGGATAGCGGTTCTTGATCGTCACCTTATTCAAGGCCCGGTAGTCCATGCACATCCTTAAAGATCCGTCATGCTTCTTCTGAAACAAAACCGGGGCGCCATAAGGTGCCTTGGACGGTCTCAACTTCCCCGTCCTTAACAACTCATCGAGTTGTTTCCTTAACTCTCCTAGTTCAGATGGAGCCATCCTATAGGGAGCCATGGATGGCGGCTTGGCTCCGGGCTCCAACTCAATCCGATGGTCCACCGCCCTCCGCGGTGGTAACTTATCGGGCAACTTAACCGGCATTACATCCTTATTTTCTTCAAGGACGGCTTTAATAGCTGGTGGGATGTACTCCACGTTTTTAGGTTTATTCTCCACTTTCATTATAGCCAGAAACGTGGGTTCCCCCTTTTTCACCCCCTTGGTGAGCTGCATTGTCGAGAGTTGCCTAATCTCTTGGGTTTTCTCTTCCAAGGTTGGAATCATGCACGGTGATCCCTTTTCAAGTATACATACTGAACTTAAGGCGGGCATAGGAATGGCCGAGACTTGCCTCATGAAATCCATTCCCAAGACTGCCTTAAAGTCATCCATGGGAATAACGGAAAAGTTCACCGGTCCCTTCCAACTTCCCAGCTGCATCTCAATCCCTCGAGCTATCCTGGTGACGGGTTGAGCTTTAGCGTTCACCGCCTTCATCCAACTATCCTTCCTTGCCCAACTAATTCCGAGTCTCACGACCTCATCTACAGCCATGAAATTATGAGTGGCCCCCGTATCCACCATTACTCGGGTTGGTTTGTTGTTGATCCGGGCTTCAACGTACATAAGGCCTTTACTCGTCGGCTTCACTACCGGGTTAGCCTTTAGGGCGTTCAACATTTGTAACGACCCTATCTTACTCGGTTCGTCCTCTTGAGTCTCGGTTTCCCGATTCTCCATGATAGCCGACAGGGATCCCATCTTTGGGCAGTCCTTCATCGCATGCGGCCCCTTGCACACGAAACATCCTCCTTTAGGAACGAAGGACTTCTTCCTTGCTTCAAAATCCTCCCGACGAGCTCCCTTCTCAAAATTCTTTGAGTTGGGTGACCGGCCAGTATTCCGTTTGGCTCCCCCACCTTTGGTCCCGACCTGCTCCTTCTTTTTAGAGGATTCGGATGAGCCCGAAGTGCGGAAGTCAATCAATGACTCGGCCACAGCGATGGCCTCGTCCACCGTCTCCACTCCCCGACGCTGCAGTTCCAACTTTGCCCAAGCCTGCAAGCCATCCGTGAAGTGGAACACGAGGTCTTCGGCAGTCATGCTCGGAATCTGAAGCATGAGCGTTGTGAATTCTTTCACATAATCCCGAATCGACCCACGTTGTCGAAGTTCCCTCAACTTCTTCCGGGCTTCATAAACAACATTCTCCGGATAAAACTGCCGTTTCAGTTCTTTCTTAAAATCTTCCCAAGTACTGATCCGGCAAATCCCTTGCTCAATCTCGGAGTGTTTTCTCCTCCACCACAACATGGCTGTGTCTGACAAATAGGACGTCGCAGCCTTCACCTTCGCATTCTCATCCATCAGGTTGAGATTGTCGAAGTATTTTTCCAACTGCCATAGGAAATTCTCAACTTCCTTGGCGTCCCTTACGCCATTAAACCGGCTTGGTCGCGGAAATTCCACCCGACCAACACTGGTTCCTTCAACGGGTCCAACATTCACGCTTGCCCTCTTGACCAGCGTGATGTCCTCCTCCATCGCAGTAAAGCGTGCCTTCATCCCCTCAATGTCATCACGCATAGCCTGGATGGAACCCAACACTGATTCCTCGAGTCGAAAGAACCGAGTGTCCAAATCGGCAGCATTATGCTTGGCTTCTTCCAGTCCCCCGAACACAACATTCTCTAGTTCAGTGACGGTATGCTCGACCCTTTCGAGCTTCTCACTCATCTCACCCACGGCCGAACCCAAGGCCTCACGGGAGACACTTTTATCTCGCTGGGTGCCGGTACGGGTAGACATAGTCTCCCGTCTGCGTTCTTCCACACCGGACGTCGAGCTTACTTCCTTATCTTTCTTCTCTCCACCCTTTGCCATTTTTAATCGGACAGAATCTCCCCTTATCTGGATTGCAACCTGGCTCTGATACCAACTGTCACGGACTGATTTCTTTTGATAATCAGAACGTGCGGCCTTAGCTCCTTCCTACTCGTGTAGTAGCTAAGTCAGCCTGTTTGTATTCATTTAGTTGTATGATTTGTAGAGAGGTTTAGATTTTATGGAAGCAATTCTTATTAGGAATGTGTTCTTACAAATGGGAAGTCTCATCCCCTTTATATACAAGTTCACCTCCTTAATGGACGGCTTAGATTAAATTGATCCAACGGTGGGGATCTTTCCTTCCACAACCTTCTTCATTCTTCCATAATCTTCCATAGAATTCTACACTATTCTATATCTTTCCCAAAATATCTTTACTTAGATATTTACAAAGGTTTTGGGCTTAAGTAAAATCCTAAGATTAGCCCAATGGGCCGGACCATATCCAACGGCCCGTGACAATAGGCAAGCTAAACAATGGCTTAGGACCACCATTTAAAAAAATATTCTAGGACTACATATTTTCTCATGTAATGGATTTTAAACTATAAAAATTTGAGGTCCATATTGTTTTAAGATATTATTTTCAATTAACAAAAAGAAAACATGATTAAGTTATTGATGTAAAAGGCCACCAGAAAAGAAGAAAGAAAACATAATTTATCAAAAAAAATTATTTTTCTTTTTTTGGGAGATTAGCTAGAGTAACCTATTTTTTTTTTTTGAAATAGCTACAATAGCTTTACTATTTTTTTTATCGCTGAAATAACCTATTTTAGATTTTTTTCTTTCACAATACCAAAATTGTCTTTCGCAGACTCTACCGAAATATTGGCAGACTCTACTGAGACATTGGTAAATTTTGTCGAGATATTGGTAGACTAGCAGACTGAGATATAAGTCTACCAACATTTTAGAACACTTATAAAGCGTTTACTAGAAAAAATGCAGATTCTGCCGAAACATTGGCAGACTGTGCCGAGATATTGGCACACTCTGCCAATATATAGAAATACGCAGTCTCTGGCGAAATATTGGCAGACTCTGCCGAAACGTTAGCAGACTCTGCCAAAATATTGATAAACTCTACCGAGATATTGGTAGACTCTACCGAAACATTGGTAGACTCTGCCAAGATATTAGCAGAGTCTGCCAGTATCTAGAAAAATGCAAAGTCTGCCGAAACATTAGTAGAATCTGCCGAGATATTGGCACACACTGCCAAAAAAATGCACGCTCTATCGAGATATTGACAGACTGTAAGGAAGCATTGGGAGACTCTGTAAAAAAATATAGATTTTACAAAAAAAAAAATCATAATCTGCAAAGACATTGACAGACTTGTAGAATGTTTTGTATTTTGTTGATAATAGTTTTTTAAAATTAAATCTATTTCTAATATTAATTAATTAATAAGGATATTTTTTGTATTATGAAGGAGAAAAACGTAAAATAAGTTATTTGGACAATAAAAAATTAAAGAGGTTATCCTAGTAATTCTTTTTAAAGAGTAAGTTATTTTTGGTAAATTTTTCATTTTTTTTTCTTTCAGAAAACGTGATTGTAAACTTCCTAAAACCATATTTTCAAAAAATTGTCGTCGTTAATGCTCTATTTTCTTCTTCATCAAATTGATCAAGTAAGTTGTTTCATATCTCGAAGATTTGTTTGTTTTTCAATTCGAAAAGAAATAAAATTGTTACTTTTACTAAGAATTTTGTTGTTTAAAAAGGGCCACATTTTTGTTAGACCGACTTTGCCTAGTTATCGCAAAAATTAAAAAATACCATTACAAAAATTTATGAAATATCTCTACATATTTTCATGAGAGTAGATAATAGTTGCTCCAATACTTTCTTTTATCACTTCTATCTCAAATATCAAGCAGACAAGGAAGTTGAAGAAGTTATGGAACAGTAATATATATACAAATTCACTAATAAGTAATAACTCAAAAATTGTGGAAGTGACTAGGTTTCTGGTTGACTAATCTTTTTTTACGAGTGCCTTAATAGAAGACTAACCCTCAAATCAAGGCCAGACTCTTTTTCCTTAGTATATGTAAATATTTTCCATTAAGAATGAAAAACCTCGTGAGTCATGAAGATGTTGTGGCAATGGAAGAATCCTCCATGGTTCCTAGCTCGTCTATTAATATTGTGAGCTTTTACTTAAAAACACAGAACAAATAAGATGAAAGAAGATGAGCTCCTCTAACCATTAGGGGCCATCCTCGTTCTTCACATGTCAACCAAACAAAAGTGTCGGTGATTTGGACATTTTGTTTATAACTATAAAAACTGATGCGTAGATATCGACCAAAAAAATGATTTGAGGCTGCGATTTGTATCCAAAAAATTGTACGACCTTTTCTTATTAACCAATGAAACCATGAATAATATATTTAACGACTGGATATTGTTTGCCACTTGTATATCTCTATTCGATACTGATACTTTTTGTGCATATATTCAGATATATATATATAGCTTATCCCAGCAATTCCAAAGCCAGGTCTTCATAACTACTATATATCTGATATTTAGAAATTTGATTCAAACATTTTGTGCATATATCATGCCTCCCTCAAGGTAAAAAAATATATATTTCTTCAATCATTAAGTATACACTTGTGTAAAATGTGTACCTATGTATGTAGTTTTATCAGGTCTCACTTTGTAATTAATCCATCTGTCATTATGAACTTGTAATTTTAATTTCCAATTTTATGTGACTGAATAAAGTTACGTTTATATGAATTAGGGACTCTTTGGTGGATGCTCTTAGTATGAAAGGAGGAAATGGAGAGCACAGTTACGATACTAATTCTCATTATCAGGTACTTGGAAATATGAGAACTACTTATCAAAATTGAATTTGATTACTCTATATGTTCTGTTTCTGGCATGTTTGAGTTTACAGAGAAGTGTTTTCTCTAAGATACAACATGTGGTGATAGAGAGCACCAAAGAAATGTTAAAGAATTTGGATTTTCCGGTGAGCATCAAATTGGCTGACTTGGGTTGTTCTTCTAGACAAAACACGTTGTTGGCCATGTCCGAGATCGTCAACACGATCATAGAAACATACCAACAAAAGGGTCGAATCAACCCACCAGAGATCGATTTTTGTCTGAACGATCTTCTAGAAACCGACTTCAACACTGCCTTTAAATTGGTCCCTACCTTTCACAAGAATGTGAAGAACGATGTTAAAGGAAAGTGTTTCGTCTCGGGAGTCCCAGGTTCCTTTTATACAAGGTTGTTCCCAAGCAAGTCTATTCATTTTGTTCATTCATCTTTTAGTCTCCATTGGCTTTCTAAGGTTCCTGATGGGCTTGAGGACAACACTAAAAGCATACATATCAAAGATCCATACCCTTCAAATGTGTTCAGAGTTACTTGAATCAGTTCAAGAATGATTTTTCGTTTTTCTACGATTGTGTTCAGAAGAAATGGTTGTAACGACCGCGAACCAAAAATTGTGATTTTTGGTCGTGTGTCAATCGACACAAGTGGTGTGCGTCGATCAACGCAAGGTTAAATCGAACCGGATTATTTCGATTTAAGTGTCGGTTGCGGGTCGGTTAAGGGTGAAACCCTAGAGCTTCCCTATAAATAGGCTGTGACCGCATTTTTGGAGGACTTTTAGAGTTCCAGAGATTTCCAGAAAGTTTCAGAGAGTTCCAAAGAGATTTGTGAGAAGGAGATTCGTTTCGAAGCTTTGGAGATCTTTCCTAGAGTGATTGTTCACGAGTTGGGTGTGGATTCCGGATTGGGAGACTTGTTCTTCGCATTCTTCATCCTTTTCTTCCACCAGAGATCGATTGTTGTCTGAACGATCTTCTAGAAATCGACTTCAACACAGCCTTTAAATTGGTCCCTACCTTTCACAAGAATGTGAAGAACGATGTTAAAGGAAAGTGTTTCGTCTCGGGAGTCCCGGGTTCCTTTTATACAAGGTTGTTCCCAAGCAAGTCTATTCATTTTGTTCATTCATCTTTTAGTCTCCATTGGCTTTCTAAGGTTCCTGATGGGCGTGAGGACAACACTAAAAGCATACATATCAAAGATCCATACCCTTTAAATGTGTTCAAGAGTTACTTGAATCAGTTCAAGAATGATTTTTTATTTTTCTACGATTGCGTTCAGAAGAAATGGTTGTAACGACCGCGAACCAAAAATTGTGATTTCTGGTCGTGTGTCGATCGACGCAAGTGGTGTGCGTCGATCGACGCAAGGTTAAATCGAACCGGATTGTTTCGATTTAAGTGTCGGTTGAGGGCCGGTTAAGGGTGAAACCCTAAAGCTTCCCTATAAATAGGCTGTGACCGCATTTTTGGAGGACTTTTAGAGTTCTAGAGATTTCCAGAAAATTTCAGAGAGTTCCAAAGAAATTTGTGAGAAGGAGATTCGTTTGGGAAGCTTTGGAGATCTTTCCTAGAGTGATTGTTCGCGAGTTGGGTGTGAATTCTGGATTGGGAGACCTGTTCTTCGCGTTCTTCATCCTTTTCTTCCACCTGAGATCGATTGTTGTCTGAACAATCTTCTAGAAACCGACTTCAACACAGCCTTTAAATTGGTCCCTACCTTTCACAAGAATCTGAAGAACGATGTTAAAGGAAAGTGTTTCATCTCGGGAGTCCCGGGTTCCTTTTATACAAGGTTGTTCCCAAGCAAGTCTCTTCATTTTGTTCATTCATCTTTTAGTATCCATTGGATTTCTAAGGTTCCTGATGGGCTTGAGGACCACACTAAAAGCATACATATCAAAGATCCATACCCTTCAAATGTGTTCAAGAGTTACTTGAATCAGTTCAAGAATGATTTTTCGTTTTTCTACGATTGCGTTCAGAAGAAATGGTTGTAACGACCGCGAACCAAAAATTTTGATTTTTGGTCGTGTGTCGATCGACGCAAGTGGTGTGCGTCGATCAACGCAAGATTAAATTGAACCGGATTGGTTCGATTTAAGTGTTGGTTACGGGCCGGTTAAGGGTGAAACCCTAGAGTTTCCCTATAAATAGGCTGTGACAGCATTTTTGGAGGACTTTTAGAGTTCCAGAGATTTCCAGAAAGTTTCAAAGAGTTCCAAAGAGATTTGTGAGAAGGAGATTCGTTTGGGAAGCTTTGGAGATCTTTCCTAGAGTGATTGTTCGCGAGTTGGGTGTGGATTCCGGATTGGGAGACCTGTTCTTCGCGTTCTTCATCCTTTTCTTCTTTTTTCCTTTCCAGATTCAAAGTGAGTGCGTGACCATGGCTTATCTGGGTAAAGAAAGTGATAGGATGCATTTGATTATTGTTATTGGGTGTATTTCATGTGGTTGTTGGTGGATATATGTGTAGGGATCGATGTGATGCGATCTTGAATCGAACTATGAGATTATAGGTTCGATTATGGGTTCTGTGATGTTGCGTCGATCGACGCAGTTGCTCTGTATCGATCGACACAGGGTGGTTGTGTCGATCGACGTATGTGTAGTTGTGCGATTCTTGTTTGATTGTTCATGTTGTGCGTTGTTGAGTGTTTATCCTGGTATTGTATCTCTTTCTTATGCCTGTGTGTATAGGCTTGTAGATGGGATGACCGTCTCACTGAGTATTTGTGATAATACTCACGCATCTCGTATAACTATGTGATGCAGGTAAAGACAAGGTGTGATCGTGGAATCGTGGCTGGGAAGAGTAGATGATCTAGCGTCTCGATTGAGTAGTTATTGTTGTTAGAATTGCTAGGGTGTTTTTAATTATGGAACCGAGCTGTTTTATTATTTTGGATTATTGGTTGTTGTTTCGTACTGGAATTGTTTAGTGATTCAGTAGAGTATGGGATCTATTGAATGGTGTTTCTAGTTATTGATTGTATTGTTTTTTGCAGTTTGTGTTGTTGACCTATTGAAGATTATTATTTGTGATAATAATAATCCGAATCTGGGAAATTTTAAATTTTTACGGGTTGGATCATTTCAATGGTATTGGGAGATCGAGAGGTCGAGATCGACCGAGATTGAACGGTCTAGATGAGTGAACGAGATTATGGAAATATTGTCAATATTGAAGATTATGAAAGTTAATATTTGTGTATAAGTTAGATTTTCGATTTCATAAATGTAAAGAATTTGGTGAACAAGTTATTATCTTGTATAAATAAACCTATTGGCTAATGAATAAAACTGAGATAAACTATCATACTTCTAGGGTTTTCTCCAAAATCTAACATGGTATGAGAGCCCACGATCCAAACTGTCCAATCCGATCCACAATCTGACAAAAAAATTGGTCCATCGATACTCGGCCCAACCTAAAATTTGGTCCCGCCGCTCAAAGCCCAATATTCCGAGATTAACGGCCAAAGAACCACCATCTCGAAGAAGCGTATTAGGAACTAAAGTCCCACATCGGAAGTTGGAAGGGATCTTAAGCAATATATAAGGGATATGGACCAATCCATTCATTGTCAATGGTTTTGAGTTGGAAACCTATATTCTAACATGGTATCAAAGACATAGCCAAATTATACATATTTTTGGCTTTTGTTCGATCCTTGGCCTATGTGATTCTTTTCTTCTACGATTTCTAATTTGATTTTTTTGTTCCTTTTTAATTAATCTACTTCTTCTTTAGTTGACCTATCTCCACCATTTTTTGGCTTTTAACGTTGGAGACTTCTTTAAAAAAAAAAATTCTTCTTCTTCCCCCTCTATGATTCTTCTTCTATGATTTCTTCTAACTAGTTTTTGAATTTCTTTATTTATTTTCTTCTCCTCTTTCTTCTAGATACGTAGAGGTTCTAAAAAAATACGTTTGTCTCATACTACAAAGAAGACGACATTCTTGATTGATGACGTTGCAGTAAATTATGAGCATGAACCAAGAACGAGTTCGTTCAGTTTACATGGTGACGTGAGACGATGAAGATACACAACTACTACAATATCTTCCACGAATCAATAACTCTATGGTCGGGTATAAACGCCACGAAGATGACCCGACGGCCGGGTTTTGCAGCCAATTTGACCCTACGACCGGGTATAAACGTTGATGATGACTCGACGGCTGAGTATAATGCTACGATATTTTAAAGACATGTCCAATCTCATCCGTGTTACCACGTATGAGCTTACCGGGGGGTATTGGGAGATTGACCGAGATTCAAACGGTCAAGATGAGTGACCGAGATTATGGAAATATTGTCAATATCGAAGATTAGGAAAGTTAATATTTGTGTATAAATTAGATTTTCGATATCATAAATGTAAAGAACTTGGTGAATAAGTTATTATCTTGTATAAATAAACCTATTGGCTAATGAATAAAACTAAGAGAAACTATCATACTTCTAGGGTTTTCTCCAAAATCTATCAAACGGTGCCCAATGGACATATGGTTCTTACGTTCGTGGGGAGAAAGGTATTCGACAACTTATCCAAAAAAAAATTCCGGTTTGGTCATTGTTATCCGATTGCCTCCTTGATCTTGTCTCTGAGGTACCCAATTTCACTAACTTGTTCTCGTTCGTATTATTTTAGCTTAGCGACATCTCTCGTTACTTCATTTTGTTTGGTTTTACTGGTTGCTTAAGATTGACTTTTTTTACTTAACATAAACTTCTTAGGAATCATATATTTCTTACTTAAAATCAATTGGTAATAACGTAGATGCTTAATTATGTATGTTTTTGGTCTAGTCCAGATGCTTATGACTCTAGATACTAGTATCAGTATCTTTTGTTTCATATGTGCCCTAAAGAAATCAGGATTCTAGTATGATGTTAGAAAAATGAAGATGATTACCGACTCTAGTACCATGTTAAAAATTATGAATTTCCAACTCAAAACTAATAAAACATTTTAGTGTTCTTGTCTTTTCTTTCAAGGTTTTTGTTTGTTTGTTGACGTTGTCTTTTCTCTCATATTAATTTTTCAGGCAAACAACATGTAATTTTACTGTCCTTTTTTGGTTGTCTTCAATACATAAACTAGAAGAAAAGGATCCACAATTTTTTTTCCTTAAAAAACCGACTTATTAATGTTTTCCAGCTAGTACTTTTTCGATCAGCAATAAACATTTTCAGCTAGTACTATTTAAAAACATCTAAATACTTTTGAGAAATCTATGTAGGGGGTTATTAAGGAATCTGAGATGGAATCTTTCAACTTGCCATTTTACAATCCAAACGAAGAAGAGGTGAGGGAAGTTGTCCTAAACGAGGGATCCTTCGAGATCAACAAAATTGAGACACATGACCATATTGTTCCATACAAAATTGAGAAATATGAAGAGCCAATTCCCCTTCCGTTAATTGAAGCCGGCAAAGAGCGAGCGACCGGCATAAGATGCATCACTGAACCGCTGCTAGATGCTCACTTTGGAGAAGCTGGTATTGGCCCGGTGTTTGTCAAGTATGGACAATATATGGCTAAGTATCTCAATGTTTCAAGCCATCGCCCCAGTATGACCCTCAACATCGTTGTTTCGTTGGCAAGGAAGTAAAGATCCTCGATGTTGGCCCATGTCTTTTGTATCTTTATCTTATAAATTATAATCTACATCTTTCGGAATGAGCACTTTTAAGTCCATTGGATAGCATGGGAAAAATTATGTATCCCTTAAGAGGAGGGTGGTTTGGGATTCCGTTCTTTGGAGAATTTTAATTCGACGTTTCTGGCGAAACAACTTTGGAGAATGTATCAATATCCAAATTCTTTAGTAGCAAAAGTTTTTAAAGGGAAATATTTCCGGGATAGGCACCCGCTTTTGGCAAAAAAAAACCTATTCACCTTCATATGGGTGGACAAGTTTATTATCAGCCAGAGAATTATTATATAAACGGAGTCGGGTAAGTCTGGGATCAGGAGATAATGTAGCAGTTTGGTCCAATCCATGGATTCCAGATAGTTTTCCTAGACCAACAAGAGGTAGAGGAAACGTTTTGCACCCAAACTTGAAGGTCAACCATTTATATAATTTCGTCACGAAGGAATGGCATCTTCCAATACTTCAGAAATTTATAGAACAGAGGGATATTCAATTAGTTTAAGGGCTCAAAATTAGCCTCGTATTTATGAGAAATCGCTTCATTTGGCATTATACAAAGACAGGGAGGTATACGGTTAAGTCGGGTTATTGGTTGTCAAATGAATTGGAAAGAGAATTAGATGCTAGTCGGACAATGGAACCAAGCTTTACAGTTCTAAAAACTCAGGTGTGGAAGTTGAAATGTCCCTCAAAAATCAAACATTTCCTATGACAGATTCTGGCGGGTTCTATGGCAGTTTTAACTCGGTTAAATCAACGAGGGGTCAACTGCTCAACTGTATATTTTCGATGTGGAGTTGAAAAAGAAACAATCAATCATGATTTATTTGAATGTTCCACGGCTGTTCAGACATGGGAATTATTATAGGGGAAGGGCCTTGTTCCCTTATACATCGATATATGCATATATGGATTTTCTTTTTTGGAGGATCACGAGGGAGGATACTCTTAGTGAGGAGTGTACAATATTCTCATGGATTATGTGGTATCTGTGGAAATAGCTAAATAAAAGATGTTTTCAAGGGGTTGAAGGTATACCACAGGACATTATGCAATTGGCAGAAAGCGAATTTCGTTCATAAACGAAAGCCCAAAATATTTTACCGGAGTTTGGACATAATACAGAGGGAGAAATACAAGGAGTAGTTCGTTTGCGTACTGTGGAGGTCGAAACCAACTCAATTGAATTTGTCAAGGGTTTTTAAGGAAACGAGATCTCTGGAAAGAATTCACAAGAACAACTAAGAACAAAAACAAAAACACAAAAATAACGTTAAGAAAGCTTTATTGATTTGTTGCGTAGTGTTTGTGCGAAAAGTTGCGGATCTCCTTTTTGGGTGAGTACAATGAGCTATATATAGTGAAATATCTAAAATGGGCCAGCTAATAAAATGGGTTTGGCCCATTAAACATTAAATCTAATTTAGGCTCATTATTCTATTAAGCCCATTTTGCTTATGTGCTTAATGTCATTTTGGGCCTAGATTCAGACTAGGCCTTTGTAGACTTGTTGTGAATTTGTCAGGACATTGCGGAGTTGACCTCGTCGCTATATCGATCTCACAGGGGTGAAATCTGACCCCTACAGTTAGCCCCCCAGCTTGGTAGTATCGAGTTATGATGATGCCAAGGTAAAAGTTTCTAGAGTTTGAGATCGATATGTTGGACCGCGAAATTGCCAGGCATGGACGTCTTATCATCAAACTCGGGAAGTTCTTGTTATTCCCCGTCGAGCTGATGTCTGCATGTTTTCCTGGGTTTGTTTTCTTTTTCATCGTCTCAGGAGACTGAGGAGGTTGATGGTCTTGTTGCGTTAATGGGCTTTGAGCCCTGCTGGGAAATTTCAGAAATTTTTCCAAAAACAAAGTGATTTTAGGAAATTCTCCAGATATAAATAAGTCTGCCGAGTTGACTCGGCCGAGTTGACCCACTGAGTTGACTAGGTCGAGTTGACCCACTGAGTTGACTCGGTCAAAAAAATTTTTTTTTTTGCGACTGAGTGGTTTAAGGCCTTGGTAGTAAGGCTGGCTTTGTGGAGCGAAATAGATTCGGATCGTTGATCTTTGGTACAGCGGAGAGGTGAATTTAGGAGGATGGTTTCTGATTCCACGGACTCGCAGCTTGACGGTTCGAGCGACTTAGATGATTCCGGAGATATGGTCGCTGATCCCTTCCTTGTCGCAAGGAAAATGGTTCTTTCGTCAGCATCCGACACTGGTAGTTTGTCGAGACCAGTCTACTCTGACGCTCTAGTCGCGGTTGATGAGGTTACCGATGAGATTGCTTTTCGTCCGGCTGCCAAGAAGCCGAGAGCAAAGCGGAGAGAAAACGATCCGCCTGGATTCACCATGTCAACTCCGAAATCTTTGGATTTCCTCAATGCTTGCTTTGGTTTTCCCGACGGAGTCGAGCTAGTCGTTCCTTGCTCAGATGCACGGGCAGATCATCCTCCAGAGGGCTACTTTACTCTGCATGAAGCATACTTTTATGCGTGCTTCCTGTGGTTCTCGATCCCTGGCGCTATTCTTGACTTCTTATGGAGAACCAACCTTGCTGTTGCTCAGATCATGCCTAGCGAGATGCGCCACTTGGTCGGAATTATGGTACGCAGCTATAAGTGTGGCTACGAAGTCGGAGTTGACCATCTGTTGAGTTTTCTGGTGGTTAGAAAAACTGGCTCCAAGGACAAACTCCTGTATTTCCTTAAGGGCAAACCGGATCTCCAAGTCGTCAGGGAATTTCCCAACATAGATCGCTTTTGGTCAAAAAAGTTTTTCTTTGTGGAAATCAATGAAGCATCTGTTGGTTGCGATCATCTGGATATGCTTCGAAAGAGATGGGGGACTCGCGGTAGTAGATCCTGCCGCACTTTTGTGTTTAGCTTACCATTCTTTGATGGTTTTTAAAGTCACCGTTTCTTTGCTTGCCTACATACGGAGGTTCGCGATTCTAACCATTTTCTCTTGTTGTTGTTTTTGCAGCTTTGAGTCGCATTGAGAGGTTGCCGAGTGACCTATTCGTTCTTCGCGATATACTTGCTGCTGAGAAGTGTACTTGGAAGGAAGACTTTTCTTTACGCAGAGTCAGAGAAACTCGCGCACGTCGCTTCGGATTTACCTCGCAGATTTCTTTGCCAGAGATGCCGGACAACGTGTGAAAACCCTCTGCTCGTGAGAGGTTAGCTGCAGAGGCCAGAAGAGGATACAATGCGAGGGTCAGTTCCAAGAGCAAGCACTGCTGGAACCCTTGCACCCATGTAGCGTCGTCCAGCGTTGGAGCGAAATGATGTCGTCATCACTGATCGTCCATCTGAACCTTCGTATAGGCGTCATGATGATGCGCAGGGAAGGGACGATGATGCTAGGGTAAGTCGTAAGCGTTCTCGAGAAGATAGGGGCAAAGATATTGCTGGCGGAGAAGACCTAAGAAGATCAAGGCGCGTATCGACTCCTCGACGTGATCACGTGGCGACGGACTCATCCTTTCCTTCTAGCTCGAAAAGATCTTTTAGCAGTGCCGAGCTAACGGCGTCGCATCTGTCCAAGATCGTCTTCCCAGGCACTGAGTTTCCCCCTCCAGAACAAATGTCGAAGAAGAGTGCTTACTCAAACATGGCCCTTGACTGCATGACGGTAAGACTTCGCGGCTACTCTTGTGGGATAACGATTTCTTTCTTTTTATTTTCTAACTTGTTTTGTATGATTTGTTTCTCTGTTTGGCAGTTTCTTTCTTCGCTTAATAAGGTCGCGATTGACTATGAGGTGACTGCTCGCTCACTGACTCGTCAGCTTGCTAACGTTCAGAAGGCTTGTGACGATCTTAAGAAGCAGAAAAGGGACGCGGAGGATTGCGTTGTTACTCTCAAAGCTGCTATGAAGGAAATCGAGGATAGGCATCGCGAGATGGATGGGACGTTTACAGAGTCTGAATCCGAGAGGAAGCGTCTTCAGAAGGAAGTCTCTGACCTTACCACCCGCTTAGATGTTGCTGCCAAACTGCAAGATGCGGCTGTGCAACGAGCTGTTGATGAAACGAAAAGCGAACTGGCGGCGAAGTATGAGGCGAGGATCGTCTGTGCTACGGAGAAGATTCGAGAGATCAATGGCCAACCAAGGATTGATATAATTGATCGTGCTGAACTCCGGAGTAACATTGAGTTTGTAAAGTTGCTTCAGAGTAACAAGGCGCCTCATCTTGGCGAAGAGCTCGTTGAGCTTGAGAAGTAGGAGGTAGACCTATCACTTGCAGACGAGGTGTTTCCTAATCATGTACGCGAGCTTGAAGGGATCATTAAGGATTTGCCAGTTATCGCGACTGATGATCGAGTTGAGGAGTTAGACGCTGATGCCGTTGAAGAGGAGGCTGACTCGGATTCGATTTCCTCTTATTCGTCAAGTGATGATGATTTGTCAAACCCTGTGGCAGCGATTCCTTCTGAGCTGGCCATCGAGATTGTTGACGATGTTAACGAGACCTCACCTTAGTTATGTTTTTTTTGTTTCAACACTTTGTTGTACTTTTGATTTTAGTATTTGATTCAGCTTGGATGGTGTTTATCCTTTTGTTCATCGTCATTTTTGTCTTGCATTACTTGAGATAGTGATTTGAGTTGGGATGATGGTTGTTCTGGTTTTGAGGCATGATGTCATTGAATTGTTCATTTCCAAAGTTCAACTATATTAGAGTTAAGACCAGCGATAGGTTAGCTGGGTTTTCTGATGAACTTCTTGATTTACGGGCGAGCCTCCGTTGACACACCCGCTCCGAGAATGAACACGTTATTGCATAATGACCAACGATTAAGTTGTTGGGTTTTTGAGATGAACATTCTGGATTACGGATATGTTCCCGTGAACAAGTCCGCTCCAGCACTGAACACCGAATTTAGACCAGCGATTTGTTGTGTGCTGGATTTTTGAGTTGAACATTCTGGTTTACGGATCTGTTCCAGTGAATAAGTCCGCTCCAGCAATGAACACCGAATTTAGACCAGCGATTTGTTGTGTGCTGGGTTTCTGAATTGAACATTCTGGTTTACGGATATGTTCCCGTGAACAAGTCCGCTCCAGTAATGAAAACCAAATTTAGACCAGTGATTTGTTGTGTGCTGGGTTTCTGAGTTGAACATTCTGGTTTATGGATATGTTCCCGTGAACAAGTCCGCTCCAGCAATGAACACCGAATTTATATAGCGCGCTTTATCCGCTGGGGATGTAGAGAGTTCGTCACTGTGGCCAACAGCAGCGAGTTAACAAGGAGAAGAAGTCTGTTTCAGAGAAGACTTTGGATGGATATGAAAGTGAAAACTTGGCTTCTGATAATTGATTTTTGATAAGTTTGCAAGTGAACACTCGGCTTTTGATAAGTTTGTAAGTGAACACTCGGCTTTTGATAAGTTTGTAAGTGAACACTTGGCTTTTGATAAGTTTACAAGTAAACACTTGGCTTTTGATAAGTTTGCAAGTAAACACTTGGCTTTTGATAAGTTTGCAAATAAACACTTGGGTTTTGATTTATTCAATACGGTAAGCCGTGTACAAAGAGGGAAGTATACGTACCCATTCCCCCCTTTTTAAGAGGGGGGACAGCTGAACCCACCCGAAGATGAGCTGCCAACGTATCCTGTTTTAGGGATCAAGTCGTCTCGTAGTTCATGTTATTTAATGTAAAGTATCCTAGTGAAAATACTTTTTCAGATGTCGCGCATTCCAAGAGCGTTGGACTGGTTCACCGGTCGTGTGGGCGAGTTTGTAGATGCCTGGTTTTACTACTTGAGTGACGATGTAGGGTCCTTCCCAATTAGCTCCGAGTTTTCCGCCGTTACGTTCTGCTGTGTTTTGGAAAACTTTCCGGAGGACCAAGTTTTCTTCGTAAAACAGGCGAGTGCGAACGTTAGAATTGTAGTATCTTGTCGCGGCGTATCGGTAGTTAGTTATTTTGTTCAACGTTGTCTCGACTTGATGAATTTTGAATGCAGTGACGTTAAGGCACGTTGTAAGCTCTGCAATGCCTACATTAGTGCTCGTAATCTCTTGTTTAAAATTCTCCCAAATACTAGCAAGACTGTGCTCGAGACTTTGGATATATCTCGCGTTGCTTTGGATGTCTTGGGTGTTAAACTTGGGTGTTAAGTCAGAGGCGGCGCGCTCCAGTTGCGCTTGCATCTTGGCCATCTTGTCTAACTGAGTTTGGAGCAGGGTCTTGCATTCCTGTTCGAGCCGAACTGCTTGATTCAGTAGAGATTTCCTTCTTCGTTAGCGATATCTTGGTCGCGTTCGATGTCTGCGCTGTTCCGACGAACCTGGGATCTATCTCTCCCTTTATGTGCACTGCAATTCCTTGAGGTGCGTGTCCTACGGGGGTTGTCTATGCCGACCATTCGCGTGATCCCTCCTAAAGTAGCATGGCGTTCCTGCGTGATCCCTCCTCAAATTGCTGGTCATGTATCCGTTGTTCCGTTGGCTCGTTCTGGAGTTGGATATGCCATTCGCAGCGACGGTGGCGGTAGCAGGTCACTTCTGGTTCTCCGTATAGTGCGCAGCACCGAGACGTTGTGGCCGTGCTGCTTGAACCGCCCAAGTGATAGCCGCGCTCTACCCATCTTGTGCGCCTTACTTACCGTTGTGAGAACCTTCAGCTTTTCCTCCTGCTCTGCTGACTTTTTGAGAATTGTCTTCAACATATCCTTTAGTTCGTCTAAGGCTGCCGCATTCGTTGCGGTGACGTTGACAGTGCCATTACCTGCCTGCTTGCTCTTGGTGCCCGTGTCTTCTGGCTGCAACTCCGAAGAGTCCTCACTGCTTATGCCACTACTGGTCATGTTGTCTGGCGGCCATGCCGAAGAGTCCTCGCTGCTGCTGCTTCCGTTGTTGCTGCCGTCGCTAGTGCTTTCACTGCTGCTACCACTACTGGTCATGTTGTCTGGCGGTGATGCCGAAGAGTCCTCACTGTTGTTGCCGCTGCTGCTACTTCCGCTGTTGTTGCCACTGCTGGTGCTGCCGCTGCTAGCTGTAGCGAGGAAATCCAGTCGGCTTATCACTGTGTTGTTGAAGATATCCTGCTCCTTTGATTTTTTAAGGATTTCTTCAAACATGTTATTTATTTGAGCCAGGGGGTCGAGATTTTCTTCTATGGATCTCGGCATTTGTATTTGCGTAGATCCGCCCGCCGCGGTGTTCTTCTCTCCAGGCTTGTCTGTAGCGGTGTCTTTTGATGTAGATCCGTCCGCGACGATTTCCTTCGGGTTGTTGTCGCTGTTGTCTCCGGGTTGATCTTCTCCGGGAATCTCGGATACGTCGTCGGTGGTCATCTTTGCTGGGTCTTGTCGTGGTGTGATTCTTTTGTGTAAGAGAGTCTCAAGTTCCCCTTAGACGGCGCCAAATTGTGGAGGTCGAAACCAACTCAATTGAATTTGTCAAGGGTTTTTAAGGAAACGAGATCTCTGGAAAGAATTCACAAGAACAACTAAGAACAAAGACAAAAACACGAAAATAACGTTAAGAAAGCTTTATTGATTTGTTGCGTAGTGTTTGTGCGAAAAGTTGCGGATCTCCTTTTTGGGCGAGTACAATGAGCTATATATAGTGAAATATCTAAAATTGGCCAGCTAATAAAATGGGCTTGGTCCATTAAACAATAAATCTAATTTAGGCTCATTATTCTATTAAGCCCATTTTGCTTATGGGCTTAATGTTATTTTGGGCCTAGATTCATACTAGGCCTTTGTAGACTTGTTGTGAATTCGTTAGGACATTGCGGAGTTGACCTCGTCGCTATATCGATCTCACAGGGGTGAAATCTGACCCCTACACGTACCCATATGCGGTGTCAAGGAGACATACCCTATTTCAGGACTGGGTTGGTGCTGCTTTGAAGGTGAACATCATGTATTACTAGATGCACAAAGAATAAGTCACCGGAGATCTCCATTACACTCGGAGATGGAAACTCTTATTTGAGCTATGAGCGAGGGATGGAGTGCCAAGAGTTTGAGATAGACTCCTCTGACCTGGTGGATATCATGCGATATCCAGAGGAATGGCCTGCATTTTCCATTCTATCAGCTAGACTCAGAGATTTGCAAGAGCATTTTTCCCGATTTTCTTTATCTTTGATTTCTCATTCTTTTAATTTAAAGGCGGACTGTATAGTCTGTTCTGCACGTACTAGAGCTTTTAAATTTTCATTTGTAAGCATCTCTCAACCCAATTGTAGTGGCATATTTTAATTATAGTTTTGGTTGACAAAAGGAAAATTATTTGGAAACTCGACTTTTTATTTGAAAACAAATTATGTAAATACTTTAAAAAATTAAGGATCTATTTGTTGTTTATAATAAATTTAAAAACCTAATTATATAACACTTATATTTTCTTCTTTTCCAAATATTTGACTTTAAGTGTTTTTTTTTATCTTTTAATTAAACTATTTAATATTTATGTATTGGGTTTATGTTGTTTCAAATATTTTTTTTAGTATGGTTTTAATTTTTGATATTTTTTGTTTCGTGATATATATTTTATTAATATATATATATATATATATATATATGTTTTCGTTTCCTCTTTTTCTTAAAATTTCGTTTCGACGTTTCTTATCGTTTCGGTTCCACGTACCCGTTTTCAATTCTATGCAGCTTAGCTTATAGGTGTACATATTACATAGGCAAAATTGCCAAAAAAAATCATATTGGAAATACAATGTTAGTTAGGACTAGGGGTGGGCAAAAAATTCGAAATCGAAAAACCGAACCGAACCTGAGGCAAGATTACCCGAACCGAACTGAATCCGATTTTCTAAAATACCCGAATGGGTTCTAAACTTCTAAAACCGAAAAACCGAACCCAAAACCAAATCAAACCGAAAACAGAATAGGCAACTGAAATACATGAAACATAAATTAACCAAAGATATATAGATTTAAGATCGAGTATGTTCATATAGTTTAGTCATTTGTTTTGTTTTTTGGTAAATTTGGGTATTGTGGATATATTTGGATAAAAATAACCAATTAAATTAGGTGTAAATTTTACAAATTTTTGTTATTTTCGGATAGTTCGAGTTAAAAAATAATTAAATCGAACTACATCAAAAAAAAAGTCAGCTAATTATGAATATGTTGGATAATTTTTAGGTATTTCTGGTAATTTTTGAATATTTTTGATAACCAAAACTAAAAACAAACCCGACGAAAACCGAACCAAAACAAAACCAAAATTTCAAAATATCCAAATGGATATTATATTCCTAAAACGAAAACCAAATTAACCGATCCGAAACCCGAATGGTTACCCGAATGCCCAAGCCTAGTTAGGACAGAATTTTGATGTTTGTCTGTGTCGAGTCCGAAGAAAATAGAAGGATAGAATCACTTACTTTTACGCGTAAAAAAAGGGTTTCAATCCAGACATGATCCGATTTTGGATTGTTCATTGTATTTGGACCATAATTTCTTTGATCAATGTTTTCCAACTTTCTTTCATGATTTATGATTTTCGGATAGGGTTCAGCCCAGTGGCGCATCTAAGGGTGGGCAAAAAATCTGAAACCGAATTACCGAACCGAATCCGATCCGAATTATCCAAACCAAACCCGAACCGATTCTATAAAAATATCTGAATGGATCTTCCACACTTAGAACCGAAAACCCAAAACCGAACCCGATCCGAACCGAGAACCGAACGGGTATCCAAAATATCTGAAACATAAACTAACTTAAATGTATTTAGAGTTAAGGTTTGGTATGTTCATGTAGTTTTTGTAATTTTTATAGTTTTTCTTTACTTTTTTGATCAATTCGGATATTGTGGATATATTTCGGTAAAAATAACCAATTTATGTTATTATTTGAACTATTACAAAAATTTGCTTGTTATTTTCTGGTATTTTTTATATTTCCAATAACAAATAATTAAATTGAACCAAATAAAAAAGAAAGTGAGATAATTATAAATTTTTTGGGTAATTTTTGAATATTTTCGACAATTTTTTAGTATTTCGGATAATCCGAACCTAATCCAAACCCGACAAAACCCGAACCGAATCCGACCTGAAGTTTTCAAATACCCAAATGGATATTATATCTCTAAACCTGAAAATCCAAAAATCCGAAATACCCGATCCGAACCCGAACGGATATCCGAATGTCCACCCCTAGGTGGATCCAGAAACAAATTCTAGTGGAGGCGGTCGATATTTATAAAACATATTTTTTTGTAGAGTACAAAATATAATTTAAAAATAGTTTATATAATTTTAATTCTTATAAAGTATGATATATAAGTTACAACATTTGACCAATATATATATGCTACAACATTATATTACAAAAATAAAATGAATACAATCAATTAATTTTCTAATATTAATAAATAAAATTATTTACAAAATCACAAAATTTTAAACGAATCAAAGCCTAATATTTAAATTTTTAGGGGTTCTGAATTCACTTCTAAGATTTAAAATTTTCGTATAAAAACTGAAATTTTTGAAAAACGAAACATAAAAAAATAATTTAAAGAAATTGACTACCCAAACTAAGAGAAGAAACCACCAAAAGGTCCAAAACTATGATTAAGAAGTAATTTTCAAGTTGATAAAAATGGTAATAAATATTAGGTTTCATGCATTTTATTTATATTAAGTAAATTTTATCATGGATTTACAAGAGAACTAAAATTAATTTGGTTAATTAGCTAAATTAAAGGAAGTTAGCAGAATTAAAGGGGAAAACACATAATATTTGATTACCTTTCACTTACGTAAGTTTGGTTCATCAAACTTTTATGGAGGCAAATAAGATTTTTTCATTGGGTGCAAATGATTTAGTTCTCTATAAATCTTAAAAGAATTCAAAAATCTAATGGTGGCAACTGCCCCCATCCTAACTAACCTAGATCCGTCCCTAGTTCAGCCTAGTCCCAAACTATTTGGCGACAGACTCAAACCGCCATTTAGCAGCCTAGTTTTTTTTGGATTAGACCAAATTACTTAAACCATATATTTGGGGACCTGGAATTACTGGACAGGTCAGAATATATAAAACGAACTCAGACCATACTGATAAAATAGGCAAGGGAGTCTAAGCAAGCTTGTGGAATTGATTTTGATAGTAATATACTAATATACAACTCAGGAAATTATTATAACTAGCCGTTATTGCATTTCATGTGTGAAAATGACACGGTTTCGGGTAGACTATTCTTTTCTTTAAGATTTTTTTTAGAGAAGAATGACCCACACGTCAAGTCAGTCTTTATTTACTATTCCTATTGTCGTTTTTGTTTGACGCACGTTCTATTCACTCCTTGATAAATCAAAAAACCCGCATGACCAAGACTAGACCCCACTAAAACTGAACCTTTTCATCTACTTTTCTCATTTTCCTATCACATGAAACTTCGAGGTAGTTGCAACGGAAGAATCCTCGCTGATTCCTTGCGTCCATTAGTCTCCGACTCCCACCACTAATAATAATAAATTGAGAGTTTTTGGGCTCAGAACAAAGACACCTACAAAGAAAATGAGCTCCTCTGACTCTTCTTCCACGGGATCTCGTCTAGCCACGGCTAAGACGGTTCTCACAACCGCGGCTTCGGTGGCTGCAACCGCAATGTTTGCTAAATCCTTAGTCCAAGACTATTTACCTGACGAGGTGCATCACTACATTTCCTATGGCTTTCGCTACTTCTTTGGTTACTTCTCCTCCCAAATGACTATAATCATCGAAGAATTCGAAGGGTTTGTTCACAACGAAGTCTTTGAGGCCGCGGAGGCCTATCTAGCCACAAAGATCTCTCCTTCTAACAAAAGAATCAAAGTGAGTAAACACGAGAAAGAAAACAACTACAATGTCACCGTGGAACGTGACGAAGAAGTTGTGGACACATTCAATGGCGTCAAATTCCAATGGGTCCTCCATTGCCGCCACGTCGAGTCCAAGAACTTCCACAACCCGCGTGATCTTAACTCTACACTCAGATCCGAGGTCCGATCGTTCCATCTCAACTTCAACAAGAAATTCAAAGACATGGCTCTTGAATCTTACTTGCCATTCATGGTGAAAAGAGCTGCGTTGGTGAAGCAAGAGAAGAAAACACTCAAGATCTTTACTCTCAACCCAGATAGCATGTATGGGACTTACTCAGACGCTTGGACTTCTGTTACTCTTGACCATCCTTCCACCTTCAAGACGTTAGCAATGGATTCAGATGTCAAGAGGAATGTAATGGAAGACCTAGACCAATTCGTGCAACGGAGAGACTACTATAAGAGAGTAGGGAAAGCTTGGAAGAGAGGTTACTTGTTGTACGGTCCACCAGGCACAGGGAAGTCAAGCTTGATCGCTGCCATGGCCAATCATCTCAACTTCGATATTTATGACCTTGAGTTGACTGCTGTTAACAATAACTCTGAGCTCCGACGATTGCTGATCGCCACTGCTAATCGTTCGATTCTTATAGTGGAAGATATCGATTGTTCGATCGAATTAAAAGATAGGTCAACTGATGAACCTCTTCAGGATCCAGAAGAAACTTATAACCCACGGAACAAAAAAGTGACCCTCTCTGGACTTCTAAATTTCATAGATGGTCTGTGGTCAAGTTGCGGCGACGAAAGGATCATAGTATTCACAACCAATTACAAAGAGAAGCTCGATCCGGCGTTGTTGAGGCCAGGACGTATGGATATGCACATCCACATGTCGTACTGCACGGCGAGTGGTTTCAAAGCTCTTGCTTCAAACTACTTAGAGATCAAAGACCATCACCTTTTCAGTACGATCGAGGAAGGTATTGAGACGACAGAGGTTAGTCCAGCAGAGATCGCTGAACAGCTTATGAGGAACGACACAGTTGATAAGATTCTTGAGGGTTTGATTGAGTTCTTGAAAGTCAAGAAGATCGAGAACGAAGAAGATAAAGCTAAAAAGGAGAAGCAAGAAGTAGAGAACAAAGATAAGACCATCAAGGGCAAAAATGATTCAGAGGTCAAGAAAACCGACGAGGTGGATGAACAGAGGAATGACCGTGTTGATAAGGTTCTTGAAGGTTTGGTCGAGTTATTAAAAGCCAAGAAGATCGAGAACGACCAAGATAAGACTAACATTAATTAACTTAAGTACAGTATTACATTGCTTTGTTGGTTGTGTATTTTGAGATGATCTAACATCATTACACATGAAAAAGCTCCATAGTCAAATAATATGGATCAGATCTTCATTTTGTTAATAATTTCAAGATTTTTTTATAATCACAGTAGCAAGATTTCGAGATTCGATCAGATTACCAAAAAACCATTCCAATTATTTTTATTTGATTATATTAGATTTCGCAAGCTGAGATACAAAGCCAAAGAACAATAAATAATCATGGAAACTAAATCGGTAAAAACAAAATTTTATGCCTAACAATTAAAAATCTAACGACAACTACAATATGAAACAAAGAGAAGCTAAACTAAAACAAAACATAAACTGAGCAAGAAAAATTCACAGAATTGGTAGAAAGGCGCTGCCAAAATCTGTCACAAAACAAGAAGAGCAAGAGATTCATCGAGATAGAAAGGTATGTTTCCACATGAGAAAACAGGCACAACGACTCCAAGACTCCATCACCAAAGTGAAATCCATATCATATCTTTAGTTATATTTGATTTTTCTTTATTAAACCGATATATTATTATTTTTTCTACGAACAAATTAGAATTATTTATGTCCCCTTATAATTTTTCATAATTTTTTTCTCAAACGTCAATTTACCGTGTCCACATAATGGTAAGTCTAATCTTTTAGTTTATTGATACTTTTCTAAATATATACATTCTACATTAGCGGTGTTAGTAGTGTCATTGATAAGACAATATGTATCGAGATGTTATATCTAAAAAATTCAAATTTAAGTAAATTTGGCGGTATAAACAATTAGATTCAAACAAGAAATTCGATTTAGATTTTGTTTTCAGCTAAGTTGTATTTCATTCTTTTAACATTTCCACTTTTTCTTATTTGCAAATAGCATATTTTCATTTCAACAAAACAAAACAAAAGTATTGGTCATGAAATAGAAAAATATTGTCCAAGAAAGAAAATAAATATCTTGCGTACATGTTTTTAAATCTGTAAGCAACATCGAATTTATCAAGTATAAGACATGATATTGTAGGGAGCATTCTCATCAGACAGACTTTGATTCTAATGTGCAACTTAACTTGTCTTTGCATCGAGCAGAGGCAAGACTCTAGAAAACTGTTGGGCTATCCAGATTTTCACTTTTAACTTTACTTATTAAATGGGCAGTAATCTTGGCCCAATACTTATTACATGTTTGAATCTTCTTCTTCCTTTTCTTTGATTTCTATTAGCTTTCAGTTTCTTTTTTTACGGTGTTACTTCCTTTTTGTTTGTGTTTATTTCTTTCTTTTTTTGTGTTTACTTCCATTATTGACAACTCTGTAAATCGTATAGGAGTTGTTATGCTTATTATAAATAGAGTTGTCGTTCACAATGTGTGGAGAAAGAAAGAAAGAAACTATAGTCTTCTCACCCAAGTAACTTAACAAACCCGAGAGAGAGACGAACTCGTTCGTCATTGTTGTCAGATATGATCTCAATGGCGCCACTAACATCCCGTTCGTATCCGGTTCGTTTGCCTATCGATACCCGTAGATACAAGACACTTGAAACGCTAAACCAACCAAGACTCGTTTCGTTTCACCTTTCCGCTGCAAAATATCCAGGTATATTTGCGCAAATCCTAGAAAAAACTGATTCGGTACAAATTCAAACAATTATCACCACCGTAGCTTCCGCAGCTGAAACCGCAAGGCTGGCTCGATCGTTAGTCGATAACTATTTACCTTACGAGGTGCGCCACTACATCTCATATGAATTCCACCGCTCGGTTCGCCCCCGCATCGTTAGTTACTTTTCCTCTAAAATGACAATAGTCATCGAAGAATTCGAAGGGATTGATCACAA
Organism: Arabis hirsuta; assembly: GCA_964056655.1. Taxonomy (NCBI): domain Eukaryota; kingdom Viridiplantae; phylum Streptophyta; class Magnoliopsida; order Brassicales; family Brassicaceae; genus Arabis; species Arabis hirsuta. The sequence continues at coordinate 8,296,833 of OZ053308.1, read as the reverse complement.
TAAAGTTTTTGAAGCCGCAGAGGCCTATCTAGCCACCAAGATCTCTCCTTCTAACAAGAAACTCAAAGTGAGTAAACACGATGAAGAGACCAACTACAACGTCACCGTGGAACGTGACGAGGAAGTTGTGGACACTTTTGATGGTGTCAAATTCCGGTGGATCCTCCACTGTTACAATGTTGAATCCAAGAACTCGCGTAACTCGTCATCCGAAGAAGCCCGATCATTCCATCTCAACTTCAACAAGAAATTCAAGGACATGGCTCTTGACTCTTACTTGCCATTCATGGTCAAAAGTGCCACGTTGATGAAGCAAGAGAAGAAGAAGCTCAACCTCTTCACTCTTGATCCGGACAAGATGTATTGGAATTACTCTGACGCTTGGACCTCTGTTACTCTTGACCACCCTTCTACCTTCAAGACCCTAGCTATGGATCCAGATTTCAAGAAAAGTGTAGTAGACGATCTTGACCAATTCGTGCAGCGAAGAGACTTCTATAAGAGTGTTGGTAAAGCTTGGAAGAGAGGTTACTTGTTGTATGGTCCACCGGGTACAGGGAAATCAAGCTTAATTGCAGCCATGGCCAATCATCTCAACTTTGATATTTATGACTTAGAGTTGACTGCGGTTAACAGCAACTCTCAGCTCCGAAGATTGCTGCTTGCCACTGCTAATCGTTCGATTCTTGTTGTGGAAGATATCGATTGTTCGATCGAATGGAAAGATAGGACAACTGATGGAGAAAGAGAAAGTAAAAAATACTCACCGTACCAAAAAGTGACACTCTCTGGACTGCTAAATTTCATTGATGGTTTATGGTCAAGTTGCGGTGACGAAAGGATCATAGTATTCACGACCAATTACAAAGAGAAACTCGACGCGGCATTGTTGAGGCCAGGACGTATGGATGTGCACATCCACATGTCGTATTGCACACCGGCTGCTTTTAAGGTTCTTGCTTCAAACTATCTAAATATCGACGAGCATGAGCTTTTCGACGAGATCGAGGAAGGTATTAAGGCGACAGAAATTACTCCAGCAGATGTGGCTGAACAGCTTATGAGGAATGGCAGTGTTGATCATATTCTTGAGGGTTTGATTGAGTTTCTCAGAGTCAAGAAGATCAAGAACGAACAAGAGAAAGCCGAAAAGGAAAAGAAAGAATTGGAGAAGATGGAAAAAGATAAAGCCAAACAGGAAAAGAAAGAATCGGAGCAGATGGAAAAAGAATTGGAGAACAAGAAAAAAGAATCGGAGGTCGGAAAAACGAAAACAAAGGGAAAAGATTCGGAGGTCAAGAAAAAACGAAAAGGTTGATTATGAGGAAAGCTCGTTTCTCATGTTTTTCTCTCTAAATTTTCTTCCCCTTTTTTTGTTTAACTATAAGATTTTTTTTTCTAGAATAATTTTGGTTTTCTCAATATGTTAACTAAGCCTTCTTAAATTCGTGAAAAAAGTATTTTCTAACTTCTTTCTTATATTTTCATAAAGATTGATAGTTATATTTTGCATTCTATATTTACATAAATAAATTAACTTAAAAACAAACAAAACTAAATCAAATAATGAATTTTGAACACAAAATAATTTGAAACAAAAAACAATTATTAAAAAAAAAAATTAGTGAATCATTAAAAATAATAAATCTTAATAAAATCTAAAAAGTATATCGTCCAAGAAAGAGAAATAAAAATTTGCTAACATATCGTACTTGCCTAGTCCTCTGCATTTCTCTGTTTCTGGATTATATATATCGGATCAGTGCTCATCTTTGTGTTTTTCTTGCGTAGTTGCTAAATCTGTTAGTGAATTTTATTAAAACGACATGTTAGCGAATTTTTATTTCTTTTTCTTGGACGATACCTGTATTTCCTCCGTTTCATGAATGATTATTTTCCTATCCTTTATCTTGTTTCATATAAAATTGATGTTTTGTATTTTATATACACTATTATATATTAGTTGATATAAATATGTTAAATGGTATATTTTTTTAAATATACCATCTCATTTATCGCAGATACATTTAAGGGAAATTGGATTGAATAACCCAAAAAAAAAAATTATAATCAAAAATTTAACTATTTAACCTAAATCTAATGGACATAATTAGACCACATATGTTAATTTTTGTTAGATTTAATTTTTTTTTGGTTAGTGAGCAAATTAACCCTACATTTAATTCAAAGCACAAAAAAGTTACACTCTCTGGACTGCTTAATTTCATAGATGGTCTATGGTCAAGTTGCGGTGACAAACGTATCATAGTATTCACGACCAATTACAAAGAGAAACTCGACCCGGCCTTGTTAAGACCAAGATGTCTGGATATGCACATTCACATGTCGTATTGCCACAAGCTGCATTTAAGGTTCTTGCTTTGAACTATCTAAAGATCAAAGAACATGAGCTTTTCGGCGAGATCAGGGAAGGTATTAAGGCGACAGAAGTTGATGTGGCTGAACTATTGATAACATTCTTTTTGGTTTGATTGAGTTCTTGAGAGTCAAGAAAAACGAACAAGAAAAAGACCACTTAGGGCAAAGATTCGAAGGTCAAGAGAAAACGAAAAGGTTGATTATGAGGAAAGATCGTTTCGCAAGTTTTTGTCTTTATTTTTTCATTGATCAAGAATTTTCTTCTCGTATATTTTTTTTCTTTTTTGGCGTCATTAAACAAAAGAACAAAAGAACATTACAAAGACCATTTGATTCTGATGTGCAACTTGTCCATCGAGTGGGACTCTAGAACAGTGTAGAACTATCGAGTTTACATTTTTTTAACTATACTTAGTAATTGGGCCGTAATCTTGGCCCACTACACACAATATATGATCCATCCATAACCCCAATTATCTCACATATCTGACGATCAATTTTTGTGTGAAAGTTTAGTGATCGCAGAACCAGAGTCGACCACAAAATAAAGAGAGACTGGTATCAAAGTATTTCCTTGAGCCTCCCAATTTTTGTTTTAAATTGTTAGAATCTTAATTCGTACATTGATATATAATTCTTGAAACAAAGATTGAAGGAGATGAGTTCCTCTGCTGAATCTCATCCAGCCACCGCCAAAACAGCTCTCGCGGCAGTTGCGTCGGTGGCTGTAGCCACGATGGCAGCTCGATCAATGGTCCAAGACTACATGCCAGAGGTCCATGAACTCATCTCTTGTAGCGTTGGCAGATTCTTCGGTTACTTATCCTTTGAGATGACTGCAGTAATCGAAGAATTTGTAGGTTTTGAACCAAACGAAGTATTTGAAGCTGCAGAGTCATATCTCTCCACCAAGATCTCTCGTTCCACTAGGAGAATCAATGTGAACAAAGTTGAGAAACAGAGCAATTTTAGTGTCACGGTCGAGCGCGGCCAGGAAGTTTCGGATGTTTTCGATGGAGTCAAGCTCACGTGGATCTTGTTTGCCAATCTGTTAATAAAAAGGATTTTCGTAACCCTCGGGATTTGAATTCCACTATGAGATCCGAGGTTCGATCTTACGAGCTCAGGTTCAAGAAGAAGTTCAAGAACAAGGTTCTTGAATCTTACTTACCGTTTGTTGTGAAAGAAGCTGCTTTGCTGAAACAAAAGACGAAAACATTGAAGATCTTCAGTCTTGATTGTTACTCCGTGCAGTGGAACTCTGTGACTCTCGACCATCCTTCCACGTTTCGCACTCTTGCTATGGATCCGGAGGCGAAGAAAAACTTGGTAGAGGATCTTGATTGCTTTGTGCAGCGTAAAAGCTTTTACAAGAAAGTGGGGAAAGCTTGGAAGAGAGGGTATTTGCTGTATGGTCCACCCGGCACAGGAAAATCAAGCTTGATCGCTGCCATGGCGAATCATCTTAATTTCGATATATATGACTTAGACTTGACGTCAGTTGACAGTAATGCTAGTCTCCGGAAGTTATTGAAGACTACTGCTAACCGTTCGATTCTAGTTGTGGAAGATATTGATTGTTCGATCGAGTTTAAGGATCAGACTGGTGATGAGCATTCACGAGTAACTGACGAAGACAACGATCCGCTGCATAAACCGGTGATGCATTTGATTCACTATTGCTTTATGTTGTTAGATTAATATGTTTGAAAATGTGAATGTCTTACTTATTAGCTTAAGCTCATAATCGATGCTAAGTCCTTTTTGGTTTTGGTCATATTTCAGGTCACACTCTCTGGTCTATTGAATTTTGTAGACGGACTCTGGTCAAGTTGTGGTAACGAGCGGTTTATAGTGTTCACGACTAATTACATAGAAAAACTGGATCCGGCATTATTGAGGCCAGGACGTATGGACATGCACATTCACATGTCCTACTGCACACCAGCTGCTTTTAAGGTTTTGGCTTCGAATTATCTCGAGATCGAAGACCATATACTTTTCGAGCAGATTGAAGAATGTATCCGAGAAACAGAAGTTACACCAGCAGAAATAGCTGAACAGTTGATGAGAAATGACTCTGTGGATAAGGTACTCCAAGGATTGGTTGTGTTCTTAAAAGCTAAGAAACTTGCAAATCATGAAGCTAATAAGGCCAAAAAGAAATAGTCAATTTCTTAGAGGAAACTTCTCTTTGATCTAAAGATATTAAGTTGTTCTTTTATTTTTGACTTGTTATATACATATAAAACCATGTATATTATATAATTTTTTTGTAATTAAATAATCAAATTAGGTAATTAAAGATTTTTATTTGTATTCAATTGAAATATTTTTTTTTTGAATTTCGGTTTGTATTTGAATTCTAATTAAAATATCATTTCTATTCAAATAAAGCGTTTAGGCCAACTTTTTGTTAAACAATATCAAATTTGGAGGTTTTGATTAACTATTGAGTAATAAAAAATCCAAAATTTATGATATTACTACGTAAACTATAAAAATGTTCATGGTAAAAAAAATTCACTTGTATATAACTTTATATATAAAATATGAAATTTATTATATAAAATATAAATCATTGAAAATATTGTTTAAAAAGAACTTATTCGTTTAATAATAATAATAATATATAACGCATATTTATTTGAATTGTATCATAATATAAATTATGTTAAATTTAGTATTTCAAATATCTTAAATAAAATTTGGAATATAAATGAATTATTATAATACATAACAAAATTGTATCATAATGTCTTTTAACAATTTGGAAATAGTTTGTCACAAAACATAATAAATAATCTTTTATAAAAGATCTTGTAGATCTTTATTATAAGGTATTTATATCCTAAAAATTTTATTTTAACAAAAAAAAAATCTAACCAAATTTTAAATTGAAAGACGAAAATTATACTAAAAATGTTGGTTAAAAATTATGTTGTTTTATTGTGGAATAAAAGTTTCTCATAATTTCAAATTAAATTTTTATGGAAATAAATATAAATTTATTTATAGAAAAGATTTTTTATGATGAATTTAAAATTAAAATAGAAAATTGTTATAGAAGTTTGCCATGTTATTTTTTATTCTAACTATATCGTATTTCTTTTAGAGAGTGAATGTGAAGGTGATAAATAAACATTTTTTTATAAATCAATTTTCAAATAATATATAAGTGATGAATAAAATTGTTTCTATTTTCTGTTACATACTTGTTAATCTATGAAAATTATACTAGTTAGATGAAATAAGAAAAAATTGAATTAAGTTCGTAGTCGGCACCAAGAAAACGAGTAAAGTTGACTGTTGACTTACAATTGTTAGACCGTTGACTTCTATTTCAATAATGTTTTTTGCAATCATTCGTGAAATAAGTTGTAGAGTCGAGCGAACTCTCTCTCTCTCTCTAACTTCTGAAGATCAGGAGCTTCAGATTCTTGTCGGCTCAGTACTTCCCTTGTAAGTGTTCTCTTACCATAAAGATTGGTTACTTTGGTTAGATCCATCTTAATTTATAGGATTCTACATGTTTCTTGAGACAACACCGATTAGTGAAGAAAATCTTATCTTGGGTTACTGATTTTTCAATCGTTGGTTGATTGGTTTGTAGAAAGTTTCGATCTTTTGATACATAAACCGGTTTGAATTATTGCTTGTTTCAATTAGAGATCTATCTTTAGTTGCAGGTTCTAAGAAATGGTGGATGCTGTAGTGACTGTGTGTCTGGAGAGACTTTTGAACATCGTCGAAGAAAAAGGTCGAGTCGTATCGGAATATCGAAAACAGTTGAAAGATTTGCAAGATGAGTTGCAATATATGCAGTCATTTCTCAAAGATGCAGAGAGGCAGAAGAGAACTAAGGAAGTCTTGCGGAAACTCGTGGCGGATTTACGCGAATTAGTTTATGAAGCTGAGGACATACTCGTGGATTGTCAGCTCGAGGATGGTGATGAAGATGATAACGAGCAGAGGCCTTCAAACGCGTGGCTTACACGGTTTTATCCTGCCAAAGTTTCGCTCAAGTACAAGAAAAGCAAACGTCTCAAAGAGATCAATGAGAGGATATCAGCGATAAAGGCTAAAGTTGAGCCTTATTTCAAGTTCAGAACGTCGAGCGATGTCGGAAGAGATAATGGAACTGATCGGTGGAGCTCTCCGGTGTATGATCATACACAAGTGGTTGGTTTGGAAGGAGATAAAAAGAAGATCAAGGAGTGGTTATTTCGATCAAACGAGAGCGAGCTATTGATGATGGCCTTTGTGGGGATGGGAGGGTTAGGTAAAACTACAATTGCTCAAGAAGTGTTCAATGACAAGGAGATCGAAAACCGGTTTGAAAGAAGGATATGGGTGTCTGTGTCCCAGACTTTTACTGAAGAACAAATCATGAGAAGCATATTGCGGAATTTGGGTGACGCGAGTGTTGGAGATGATCTTGGTACATTGTTAAAGAAAATCCAGCAATATCTTTTGGGGAAAAGGTACCTGATTGTAATGGACGATGTATGGGACAAGAATTTGAGTTGGTGGGATAAGATCTACCAAGGATTGCCTAGAGGCCAAGGTGGCAGCGTCATCGTGACCACAAGGTCAGAATCTGTCGCGGTAAAAGTTCAGGCGAAAGAGAAGACTCACCGTCCCCAGCTCCTTAGTCCTGATAACAGTTGGCTGCTATTCTGTAAAGTGGCGTTTGCAGCAAATAGCGGGACTTGCGATCGTCCGGAGCTAGAAGATGTAGGCAAGGAGATTGTAACCAAATGCAAGGGTTTGCCTTTGACGATTAAGGCGGTTGGTGGGTTACTTCTGTGCAAAGACCATGTCTATCATGAATGGAGACGAATAGCAGAGTATTTTCAAGATGAACTTAAAGGAAACACTTCTGAAACTGACAATGTCATGTCTTCTCTGCAGTTGAGTTACGACGAACTCCCTTCTCACCTTAAATCATGCTTTCTCACGCTCTCGCTCTATCCAGAGGACTGTGTTATACCAAAACAACAACTAGTACACGGATGGATCGGAGAAGGCTTTGTCATGTTGAGAAACGGAAAATCTGCAACTGAATCTGGAGAAGATTGCTTTTCAGGGCTCACAAATCGGTGTCTGATTGAAGTTGTTGACAAAACATATAGTGGAACCATCCTTACTTGCAAGATTCATGACATGGTTCGTGATCTGGTGATCGATATAGCAAAGAATGATTCCTTCTCTAATCCGGAAGGCCTCAACTGTCGTCACCTTGGGATAAGTGGAAACTTTGATGAGAAGCAGATAAGAGTTAACCATAGACTGAGAGGCGTAGTGTCAACAACTAAGACAGGTGAGGTGAACAAGCTCAACTCAGAGCTAGCTAAGAAATTCACAGACTGCAAGTATCTTCGGGTTCTCGATATCTCGAAATCCATATTTGATGCTCCTCTATCTGATATTTTGGATGAGATTGCGAGCCTTCAGCACTTGGCGTGTCTTAGTATGAGCAACACACATCCATTGATTCAGCTTCCTCGTTCCATGGAAGAACTACGCAATCTTCAGATTATAGACGCGAGCTACTGTCAGAATCTGAAACAACTTCAACCTTGCATTGTCTTGTTCAAGAAACTCCTTGTACTTGACATGACAAATTGCGGATCACTTGAGTACTTCCCTAAGGGAATCGGAAGTCTTGGGAATCTCGAAGTACTGTTGGGATTTAAGCCGTCCAGGTCGAACAATGGATGCAAGCTAAGTGAAGTGAGAAATCTCAAAAACCTCAGAAAACTTGGTCTTTCTCTGACTCGTGGCGATCAAATCGAAGAAGATGAGCTTGATTCTTTGATAAACCTATCCAAGCTTATGTTCATATCAATCAACTGCTACGATAGCTATGGCGATGATCTCATAACCAAAATAGATGCTCTCGCTCCTCCGCACCAGCTCTATGAGCTTTCTCTACAATTCTATCCTGGAAACTCAAGTCCATCATGGTTAAGTCCTAACTCGCTTCCGATGTTGAGGTACATGTCAATATGCTCAGGTAATCTGGCGAAAATGCATGAACGATTCTGGGGAATTGAGACAAACACTCACTGGAGAATCGAGGGTTTGATGTTAACTTCGTTGTCGGAACTAGACATGGATTGGGAAGAGCTCCAGCGGTCAATGCCTTACCTTAGGACCGTGCACGCAAACTGGTGTCCCGAGCTAGAGACTTTCCCAATCGAAGATGTCGGGTTTAGAGGAGGAGTGTGGACGAAGACACCAACGCACAGAACCTGATGGCACATTTTAAGCAAGCCGGTCAATGTTTATTTATCAACAGCAATAAATTTGTGTCTTATATATATACCAACATACAATGTTATGTAGCATTTGACCATTTGGATATTATATCGAAATTTCCTTACTACTAAACATATAACAAAAGAGCTAAAGGCAAAAGAGAGACTAGCAGCAATGGCAGATTTGTGAAGTCAACTGCTTGATCAGTCAGAATCAGAGTCCAGATTCTCTGATGATCTAACCGACCGTCTTGTGCTCTCATTATATTCGGCTTCTTCATCATCTTCGTATTTCTTCTTCTTGCTGAGCATTCCTGTTTAACGATTTGAAAATTTTAAGCAACAAATCTCCAACTGAGCTGTAATTACTGAAAAGGTGGATGTGATGTTCTTCATACCTTTCTTAACCAGAACGTTCTCCAGTTTAGTCGTGGTGAAATCGTCCTTTGTGCCCAGATCCTGGAACCCAACTAATCTATCTATCGCGATTCCCTTGCTGAGAATGATAAAGAAAACCATATTTTATCAGTATACACCAAACGAATAAACCATGTATGTAAGAATGAATCGAAAGAGATGAAAGCTGAAAAGCAAAACGCAAGGCAAAGTCTTTATTGCAAGCTTCGTGACAAAGAAAGGAGCATTCTGCATTTATGTCAGCTAAGCATTAGTTTCACAGAACAGAAGATCTACAACCCGGAAAACAGAGTTCCAAAGGATTGTTGAAAAGCAATCCTTTTTTTCTATCAGTTCACTGACCTCTGCGTCCATTTTAATGAACTTTGTGTCGACATGTCTAGGAGCAAGAGTCTTTAGATGCTTGTCCATAATCCTACTATGACGCAGTGCATAGGTTAGGCTATGAGCTCGCATATCAGAAGACGAATAAATAAAAGCTCACGGGGGATCTTACTTGCACCGGTAAAACTCCTTGTGGTAGAAATGACAGATCACTTTCTCACTCCTGGTGACTTCGCCCAAGAAATCTCCCTCGCTTACCTCTCGAAATTCACCATGTCCTTGCCTTTTGAACGCTTCTCTCTTCTCGATTTCTCTCTGTCCAGATAAAATCTTGGAGGTTTAGTTCATAACTTGATACCAATAAAAGTAAAAAATTATTAAGCAAACTCCATCACCAAATAGATAATGCACAATGCAATGCCAAAGTTATAACCTTAAGTGCTGCAATCCTATCCGCGTGCAGTTTTTCCAGCTCTGGATCCTACAGAAAATGAGCAAGTAAAGTCTACCGTAGAGACAGAAGTATGGAAATCTCAAATGATATCGAAATAAGATAAACAGTCCAGAAAGAAACATTGCACTTACATCCATCAGTTCATCAAGATCAACCTCCTCATTGACAGGATTTGATGCTTGCGCCTTCTCATTTGCAAGAACTTCCTACAAATCCGTATAAGAAAATCATCAGAAACATACAATTCCTCACAGTCACAGGTTATCTACAAAACCACCTCAAAAACATCAGAAACTCCTAAAGAGTGCAACTTTAACAGACATAACAACAACAAAAATAAATCATTACAACAATTCTTTCTACACATAACACAGATTAAAACCCACCAAGAACATATGGTATAAACACGAAACCGAAGATATAGCAACTACGAAATCGCATTTTGATGGATAAAACCAAGACTCGAAAGAGAAATTTATTTACTTTCTTATAATCTCTCGCAGCTGCAGCCAATACATTTCCGAATGCCAGGTTCGATAGGGTCGCCACAACGACGACAAAAATTAGGATTCAGAAGTTAAAAGTCAAATCTTCGAGATCATACCTCACTCAATTCCTTCTTGCTGGGAAAAATAGATTGAGAAATCGAAATCAGAGTTTTTTGTTTTTTTACTAACAATTTCAAATCTGGAGCGGAAAATTTCCCAAAATCAAAAAGATGAACATCAAAGGTGCGGAGTGGAAGCACAAATGAAACGACGGCGTTTTCAGGGAAATATGCATTAGGGCTTTATGGTTTCTAGGCTACACCAAAAGGCCCATCAAAGAGGTGTGGGAATGATTATTTACGTATACGTGTTTGTTAAACACTACACCAACGTCATACATAATCGCCACGTGTGCCTCTTCTAATCAACACTGAATATTTTCTTTTAAATTAATAATATATGCAAAATCGCTTTCTATAAAAGCATAATTCGTGAGCTTCTAAATCTTTCATCACAAATAAATTTGTCTACGGCTAAAAAAAAGTTTTAGAATCGGAAAGAGGAAAATGGAGTCTTACCAGAACCAATCCGGAGCGCAGCAGTCTCACCAGCAGCTTGACCAATACGGAAATCCAGTTCCGGTAGCGACCGGAGCCTATGCAGCTCCGGTCATGGCTGGTCATCACACGGAAGGTGGTGGTTTGAGCGGAATGCTTCATCGCTCTGGAAGTAGCTCTAGCTCGGTACACACACTTTTTTAGACAAATTAAATTTCTTCCATGTCCCCGGTAAATCCCGAAGGGACATAGATCAATTTTTTGCCATTTGCTTTTACTGTGTTGCAAAGCATGCATCTCAGTTTTTTTGTTTTAAATATAAAATTGCAAAGAGTTCAAAGACTTTGATTTCTTTTTGTTGAAATGAGCTAAATCATTTGATTTTTACCCATTTTTTCGTTAGTATATGAAAATAGTTATATGACAGATTTTTTGTTTGTTTTAAAACAAAAATTGCATAGAGCATGCAAAAATTTTGTAGCTAGACGACATTCTACTGACTAAGATATGCACGTGCATGCATGTAGGAGGACGACGGACTAGGTGGAAGGAGGAGGAAGAAGAGGGGAATAACAGAGAAGATTAAGGAGAAGCTGCCAGGTCATCATGGGTCCCACCAGACGCCCACCACCACGGTTTATGATACCACCGGCACAGGCATCGCCGGAGTTCACCACGAGAAGAAGGGCATGATGGAGAAGATCAAAGAGAAGCTTCCCGGTGGTCATCATTAGGTTTAGATATACCGTTTTGATCATCTTGCTTACGTAAATTTAGAGTTCAATAAATTGTGTAATAATATAATGACGTGGCGCTATACATTACGTGTATGGTCCTAGCATGTTGCATGTAATGTAATTGACGTGGTCATGAAATCTAATATAAAAACTCTGCCTTTTCGTTTCATGAATTTAATATAAAACTCTGCTTTAGCTTCCTACTGTTTTGAGGAAAATACATATTAAGGTAGTTAACGAAAGGTCGATTTACGAGTCTATCGGCATCTTCCCATTTCAAAATAGCAAAGAGTTATTTTAGGTTTTCTATTCTCAACACAAAAGAAAGACAAGAAAAAAAGAAGAGGCTTTCGGGATTCCTAACAACCAACGAATAATCATTTACTTAATTGATATATTGACCATTTCACACTAGCCAGAGTAGGTTTTTGTCGACGATCAATTCTATGTTACATTTTCGATGATATATATAATTCATAGTCTCTTCGGTATCTGGAGTGACAATAACTTTGTACCGAGGACAGAAAACCCAACCCTTTGTATTCAGTTTCGAGAACAAATTTTTTCCTTTTTAATTTTTATATATAATTGTAAAAAAATACCCTCTTTTTCAAAAAAAAAAAAAAATCAGAGTTCTGTTTTGCAAAAAAATAGCCATAATTTTTTTTAAAGCAAATGGGTCTTTGCAAATGTAATTTTTGCACAGGCCTGGACTGGGCCTGTTTGCATTACCATCAGCCACCATGCTTTTAGTTTTCTTTAACGAGTTTGAGACTCTTTAAGACAATTCAAAATGTAAGGTTTTATGGTATATGACATGGTAATGCCGTAATGGAGACTATATAGTAGTAACAAATCTAATATTCATTTTACTAAAAAAAAAGAAAAAAAAAATCTAATATTCAATTTCAAACCACCACTCACATTGAATGTGTATATCCATCCAACTATCTAAAGAGCTAATTAAGTTTAGGTAACAAGTCATTCTAATCAAGTCTTCATCTATCAATTAAATGAAACGTATGATCATCACTCCCACAATATATAATCACCAGAGTCCCAAAAGAACTCCCAAGTGAATAAGAGATCATCAAATGGCAAAGTCAATGGTGTGCATTGTTCTAGCTCAAATCTCCCTCGTTGCCTTGTTTCCTCTTTGTATGTGTAATCAAACCAATGAAAGTACGAACACTGCCTCTCTTTCCCCTCAATTTTACGACAATTCCTGCCCAAAAGCACAAGCGATCGTTCAATCTGTCGTCGCCAAAGCATACTCCGATGACCCTCGCATGGCTGCCTCATTGCTTAGGCTACATTTCCATGATTGTTTCGTCAATGTTCGACCAAATCTAGTCGCTTCTCAAAAGTTTAATGTCTGATATAAAAATATATATGGATATTGCTTGTTTTTTGTGTGCAGGGATGTGATGGTTCAGTATTGTTGGACAATAGCGGAACCATGGCAAGCGAGAAACGATCAGAGCCAAACCAAAACTCTGCTCGAGGGTTCGAAGTCATTGACGATATTAAGTCTGCCTTGGAAAATGAATGTCCTCAAACAGTTTCTTGCGCCGATATTTTGGCTATCGTTGCTAGAGACTCCACTGTTATTGTAAGTCAATATACTCGTCCGTAACACAATCACTAGGATGAACAATTGTTACAAACACTCGTTGATAAATTCAATTATATACAGACTGGTAGACCGATTTGGGAAGTATATTTAGGAAGAAGAGACGCAAGAGAAGCAAACCTGCATGGTTCCAACTACAACATTCCTTCTCCCAACTCCACGATTCAGACCATGGCCAACAAGTTCTACCTTCAAGGACTTGATCTCACCGATCTTGTTGCTCTCTTAGGTATATATATACTATACCCAACCAATTAAGTTGGATTCTTTATAATTTTTATAACAATTTTTAAAATTTTGCTGAATTGCATAGAGTTATTAAACTTATGGTAAGAATATCATTAAGAGAATATCAAAAAATAATATAATTAATTAAGAGAATGAATCATTTTTAAAATAATGTCTACACTACAAATATGATATAATTGAGTTGAATCTTTTAACATTCTGAGATACATTTTGCACGAACCAACACATATATATACTTATATATATTAGAGTTTCTAAAATTAATAACCATGCTTCGAATGTGTAGGAGGCCACACGATAGGAAACTCGAGGTGCACGAGTTTCAGACAAAGATTGTACAACCATTCCGGAAACAGCGATCTCGACCGGTCTTTGAACCAAAACTACGCCTCTATGTTGCAACAAGGATGTCCGATCTCCGGTGACGACCAGAACCTCTTTGCCCTCGACTACGCAACGCCGACTAAGTTTGACAACTACTACTTCAAGAACTTGGTGACTTATAAAGGACTCTTGAGCTCTGATGAGATTTTGTACACGAAAAGCAGAGACTCCATGGAACTGGTCAAGCTTTACGCCGGGAATGAAGAAGCGTTCTTTGAACAGTTCGCTAAGTCGATTGTGAAGATGGGGAATATCTCGCCGTTGACGGGAAATAATGGTGAGATCAGGAGGATTTGCCGGAGAGTTAACCATGAAGACGTCTAGTTGAATTTCATTATCAAGTCATATTATGGGTTTGATGAACATTTCTTGATATGTGTAGAGTATAATTTCTTTTGGTCTTGTGTTTAATTTATGAGTTTGGTGTGTTTTCTCTTTCTTTTGGATAGTAGCTACAAAGTTTGGTGTTTGTTGTAAAATATTTTTATGGTTACCCAAAATCAAATCAATATTTATTGCGAGTGAGTTCTCTGATCAATTTGGAATTTGGTTATTCTCAACAATGTAAACTTTGACATTACAAAGATGATTTATGAAAAATGCTCTTAAATTTCTTAGACAAGCACATAGAAATGCTTTACTATTTACCGAGATCACACTCTGGTTTTATTCTCTGATACTTAATACTAGCAAGTCTAGCATCATATTTGTTCTTCAAGGACATAGAAATTACTCTGTTGTGCGTCGTAACTTGTTTAAGAAGGAGAGAATCTCCTGTGAGACTTGTTCAGACTTCTCCTGCTGGATAAAATGATGACCATCCTCAATAACAGCAATCTCAAGATTAGGTACAAAGCTCTTGAACATCTCTCCTTTCACATACTGCATCGTTCCAATGGCTCCTCCATTGATATCTTTGTTTCCCGCGATAAACTTAGTGGGAACGACGATCTTGGAGTCTTGCCACGGCGCCAATATCTCCCAATTCCTGCAATTTTTCACTTTTTTAAATACTTGTTCTGTAACATAAACGGACTTGATCGAGAAAAAGGCGAAACTTACAGATCCATGGCTCTGTAGTAATTCAAAGGGCCTGTGAATCCAGAACTTTGAAACTTGTTAGCATACACTTGAATCTCTTCCTCGGTTATCCAATCTGGAATCATCGATGGTAACTCAAGATCATCGATGATCTCAATACCAGGAGGAGCCACCAAGAAATCTGTTCTTGTTGTTAGCAAGAACTTCTTCATAACCGTAAAGCAATCATGTTTGGCAAATGCAGCCTCAGCTCTTCCAGGTTCCTTGTAAGAAAAACCGAATCGAGAAATCGAATCAAACGACTGACAATTTAAAACCACAAATCTTGATACTAATTTTGGGTTTTACCTGAAACTGAGTGATGTATAAACCATCTCCAAAAATATTGAAAAACTCTGAAGGTTTGAGTTTTGGATCTCTTGGAAGGTATGGAACAGAGAGACCTATGAAACCTTTGACTCTATCTGGTCTAAACAAACACAAACACCAACCTATGCTTGCACCCCAGTCATGTCCAGCTACAAAAGCCTATAACAGTAAAAACTGTAAACTTTTTTTTTCCAAGAACTCTAATCTAAATCTAAATCTAAATCTAACCGTTGGATTCTCAGAAGATCAGTTTCAGACCTTAGCAGTACCGTAGTGATCGAGCAAACCGATGACATCAGCGACGAGGTGGCTCACAGTGTAAGACTCGTGGCTTGGTGGAGAATCGGAGTCACCGTAGCCTCTGAGATCTGGAGCAACCACGTGGTAGCCATGGCTCGACAAGAAATCGATCTGGTGACGCCATGAGAACCATGTCTCAGGGAAGCCATGAAGTAACAGAACCAAAGGCCCTTCTTCGTCTCCTTTCTCAGCTACGTTTAACCAAATCCCGTTGCTCTTGATCTTCTTCTCACTCACCGAGCTCGTCATGATTCTTGATTGATGTGAGAGAGAGTGGAGAAAATTCAGCGACTAAAGCTAAAGACTTTTATAGCAAAGAGTTGACAAATGAAATACACGTGGCAGAGAGAGAGGAGACCGACGAAGCCTATAGTCAGGTGGTCGCTTGTCCTGATTCAAGAAACCCTGTCTTTAAAGTTGCCATGAATTGATGAAACAAGAAATACATGACTGATTATGAAGAACAGAAACGTCAAGTAACTCTAGGTTCTTGCGACAAAATGATAGAAGACAAGGGCGAGTAACATGAGAGAAACACAAGCAAGAGGAGCAAAGAGATTGTCATTTTAAGAAGATTATTCAATGAAAGCAATCGTCAAGAAGACATTGACTTCTTCTTCTCTTCTTCTAGCTGCTGAAGCTCAGTCAGTTTTTCAGCCCAAGCCCGATCCCTTGCGACTTTAGCCATCTTACGTTCTACTTGCTGGATTCTCTTCTTCCTCTTCGCTTCTTTCACCAACGCTTGCCTCTTCTTCTTCTCAGACTGTGAAAAAAAGTATTCAAGAGAACAAACATCTCATAAGAAAACAATATCACTCATTTATAACAACAAAATCTATACTAAGAAACATCGCAAGATTGTTCGTTTCTGCCAAGAAATGGAACAAACCAGAGAAGCAAAGAGAGATGGTTACTTCAATTTCTCAAAGTTCGCACATTTTTCTCATTTCTACAAGATATGATTCAACATTACAAGATTTCTCATCTCAAGTTTGTTCTAACAATCAGCAAACATCAAAAAAGGCTTCAAATTTCTTGAAACAAAACTAGAAAGAAACCACACAAACCAGTATAAAGGCACGCCTCTGCCCTATACGCTTCTTCGCATTCCTTCGTTTCACACTGCCTTCGTTGGGATTGTTTGGAGAAATCGGCTCGCCAGGAGTATACTGAACATATGCATAAGGCCCTGCATTTTCCTCAAATCAGTTAAATTCATCCAAACAATTCCACCATACGTTTCTCTGACTATTAACATCAATTCTTCAGGAAGAACACATCCACACAACCACATTCCCACTTAAGAGTTTTAGTTACACAGGTTTTTACCAAGAAGAAATACTACCAAAAAAATTACATAAACAAAAGATCCTTACGAAGATTACACTAACTCGATATCAATCACGCAATACAAAGCATCAATCTTTGCGTCACTACAATGAAGTTAAAATGAAGTAATCGATATATAAAGGAATCAATCAACCATCAAAAGAAAAAAGGGGCAAACCTGGAGGTTTCAATTTGGATCTTTTCTTCTTGGGATGAGTCATGGGTCGTCTCTTAGGAAGACGAGTATCAGTTAAGCTTAAGCTATGGAAATGGTTAGCCATCGGAATCCATGGAAGCCTCAAGTGACTCGATCCACCGAAAAAGGAGCATAACTCAGGTTTCACGGCCGGGAACGGCGCAGACGAGTAGTTAGCGGCGGCTCGCGAAACTAGGGTTCTCGACAATGGTCGGAGTATCGATCTAATCGCACCGAAACCCATTTCACCAAAGCATCAGCAGAACAAAATTGCGATCCAAAAAAGCTCCTGAGTTTAAGCTTTCCGATAAAATCCCTTCACACCGATTCCAAAGTTGAAACGAAAGAGACTCGCTAAACCCTGAAGATCCTCACTCATCACTAATGGGCCTTATTGGGCCTACAAAGTGAACTTGGGCCTACAATAATTTGATCATTTACAAAGTGAACTTGGGCCTACAATGATTTTGTATTCTATAAAAACTATAAGGACTTGAAATCAAATAAATCGTGCAGATAATTACACTTTTGCGAGAATATATTATGTGTATATATTCTAAAGATATAGTGTCATTATGGAGCTATAGAAGAGGCTTGCGGCGTAATTTTATACCACTAAAGAATTTGGATCAGATTCATACATTATAAGGAAAGAAAATATTATACCATTAACGACACCAATTCCAAATATGGAACCCTTTTCGTAAAATGTAGATATAGTTTCCATATAGTTATAAATTAAGAAATCCAGTATTACTTATCGAAACCAATATAAATATACACCACTCTCGTTCATTTTGCAAAGAAATTCAAAGCTCTTACAATTCTTCCTACAACTCCATATATAGTTTCTTCAAGAGTTCATAAAAGATGACAAGCATGTTTTCGTCAAATCGTCAAACAACTACAAAGCTGGTCCGTTTTTGATCTATCATTACATATTCATAATCATATTTCTCTTTTTTATGTATTGTTAATTATTACGATCCGTGTTACGTATTTAGATTATAATAACTAGAACGTTTTCTTGCAGACTTGTGGGTTCAAAGTGAACACCAACTCTCCCGAATGGCACAAGAGCATGACGAAAATCCTCAAGAAAATCAAAGGTTTGTTCTTTCTTTTACATAAACATAATATTATACGTCTCAGTATTATTTATTCTAATAGTGGTTATATAATATATGGTTTTAGGAGCGAATTTTTGGATAGACGTGGACGAAGGAATGGCGTATGTAACGGGTCAAGGCGATCCAAACAAGCTTTTGAAACTGATGGGTTCAAAGAGAGGCAAAGATGCTGAAATGGCCTTTGTGAAAACCGGAACGGAGCATCACAATTTTCACAACAACTATCAAAACTCTAACTTTGGCCAATCAACGCCTTATTGGCCGGTACAGACTCAGGGTTATTACTCTTCCGCACCGGCAATGCAATCTTACCATCAACAATATCCATATTCTGGTGGATATAATAGCTACGGTTATTATTAAGGGCTTTTAGGTTGGTGTTTTATTTATAAGTAACTACGTCGAGATCGAGCAAAACCCAAAATTAAATTAGGGTTTTATACTTGTATCCGATGGAGGAAATACTTTTTTTTCTTTTCTTTGCTCTAGCGGTATGGATATTCTCTCTGCGGTTTATTAGTACTAGCAGAAGAGAATAAAGGAGATTTCATTTTCTCTGTTTTTTTTGGTGTTTTAGTTTATTTTGTGTTTATGTGTGAATCCTATGATATTCATTTGATGTTAGGGTTCGTATAAACATGGGATGTTTCAACTTTCAAGAGTGTCTTTTCTTGTTAATTTGCATAATACGATTTATTATGGATTACACTTTTGCTTCGCCAAATATTCTTTTAAATGATATCGCGGAGGAATGACTCTTGTTTTTTTTTTGAAAATGGATTTATTAGATTTAAGTTTCCCGAAACGTTCTGATTTATTAGAAAAAGAATGATATACAAAATCCAAAAATATAAGTGATATTCACTTTTATTCGTGTAGATCCTTTGGTACTTAATACCATATAAATAAAATTCATGCTTGATTTGATATTTTATTCATGAGAAAAGCTTCAATGATCTTGTCATGGAAACCACTTGATTTCATGATACTATCCTCTCTTTGAAAATATTTGCATTTGTATCCAAACACACTTATTATCATTCACATCCTCATCTCCCAAAGTTATATTATTTTTGAAAATTAACATCAAGTGTTATGCCTTCTCTTGCCTCATCATAATTCATAACCACAAAGGAATCTACTTTTTGGGCATAAGAAACAAAGCAAACTCTCTTTTATTTGAGGACAAGTGTAGAAAGTAATACACATTGAAGTAAAAGCAACAGATTTTTCAAATTCACTAGACACAATCATAAGAATGAGTTTTAGTCCGGAATCAAACGAAGGGGAATAAGTATAACATCTCAAGAACAATAGAGAAAATAATCCAACATCTTTTAAGACATAAAAGACTTGTTAACAAAGTTAAAGAACGTTTAGAAAGCTTTAAATTAAGCCAAGTGTTTGGCAATGGTAGACTGAAGCTCATCTTTCTTGGCCCCAACAACTTTGTCCACAATCTTCCCTTCCTTCATGAACATGAAAGTTGGCATCGACTCAATCGCCCAATCGCTTGCAACCGACTGTTCCATCAAAAAAAAAAAAAAAGAAAGAGGATTTTAAAACAATCTCTTATCATGAAAGAAGGGGAGAATTTGGTTGATTATTTACCTTCAATTCATCAATATCAACCTTGAGGAAAATCACATTGGGAAGTTTCTTAGCCAAATCGGCGAAGAACGGGGCGATGAAACGACATGGTCCACACCAAGAAGCTGTGAAATCAACCACTACCTGCAACAACCACAAATCATGATGAGTCATTTCAATGAAAACAAAAACATTACAATTAGTGACATCTATCATATTCAATAGAATTGTTATACAAAACCACATACATAATTTTGGAATTTGCATGAGCTTTAAAACAAATGAAAACATTACATGCATATTTAATTTAACAGAAACATCAAATATGAATCGCATCAATCTCTATACACTAACCATATAATCTAATCTACACAATGCATTGCATCGACGAGACTCTTGAGATACAAAATCAAGGATCCATATCTCAACAAAACAAAATCAAATCAAATCAAGAAAATTTGGGAAAAGAATGGAGAGATTACAAGAGTTTTGGAATCATTGCCCTTTTGGAGTTGCTCGGTCCATGCCTCGACGGTGTGGCACGCGATCACTTGTCCTTCCTCGGCAGCCATCTTCTCTCTGTTTCTCCTTCTTCCTCTCTGTTTGATCTGTTCTGTTTCCTCTGCGTTTTCAATTACTTAGCATCATGCTCTGCTTTTCAAACATAGATCGTGGAGTCACCTGCAAATGACAATACTGCCCTTGTTCCACGCGTGATTTTGTTTCCTATTATTACACCCACCAAATATGCTACTTTCCTTCTTTATCCCAAATCATAGATATTCCCACTTTGCTCATAAATATTTTTGTTTGTAACAATTACAAACCTTTTTAAGTTTTAACACACTGAAAACAAAAAAAACATCATCTGTGCATACAGCGAAATGATGGATTTTTTATACTATTACAACAGTCTTTGGTCCGTCTCATCCCGACATAAAGTTCCGGCGAAGTCAACGTTCTTCTTCAGATTGAAACACCATTTCTTCAACATCATAATTCTCTATAACCTTCTTAACCAGAATCATTGGATCAATCAAGCCAAATCTAAAGCTGGATCAAGTTCTTGAAACAATACGTTGCCATGATGAACCAACCGGTAAGCAAAACCGCTAGAATCGAGCAGGAAACTATGAAAGTCCAACCACCTAGTAATATTCCGAATGCGTAGATTACGACTGTAGGTAACAAAGACTTTACCATTGCGGTTTTGCTCACCCAACGTCCTTTGAGGAACACAAGTGCTGCGAGATTCACCACGTTCCACCCACCTGACCTTACAGCTAGACGGTTCAGGTTGTTGGCTACAAAGGAATGACAGTTGCATGTGAATATGTTATATGAATGGTGTTGATACTCTTGTATGCCTTTTCTAAGTGCATCATCCCATGTCGGCTCTTTCTCATGAGTGTCTTCTTGCTCATCATATCTGCTCTCACCATCGAACTTACGGGAACCGGAAGAAATAAACAACTCCTGATTATATCCAAAGTTTCACAAGGTTAGTTTGCAGCAAGAACAAATATGAAAGCCAGCAAATTGCAAATGTACCTTTTCTTTGTTAATTTGGATATAGCGAGCCACAGCTCCAAATGCGAAATTGTCAACACAGACGAAATTAGGTCCTGCAAAGTCGAGGATGACACCGTCTTCTCTACAAATACCCACGTGACCGATGAAGGGAACCAGCCATGAAATGAAGGGAAGAGGTGTCCACACAATGCAAAATGGAAACCTGTCTCTTCCGGGGTCAATTTTCATGGGATCTGCAAAGCCGATCATCATACGATGTTCAGAGTCTGTCTCCGTCTCTCCCATTACCAACTCCAAGTGGGTTTTTGTTATTCGATTCTCTGCTCTCTAAACAACACGTCCGATGATCCTCGGGTAAGTATTTAGACTCAAAAAACGTTGAGGTTTTCAAATGTACAAATTCTCAATACTCGAATTGATGATTTAGCAACAACAACAAAAAAAAAACACATACATGGCACCAAAAACATAGATCATCTTGGCCTATACCAAGCTAAAGAAGTGAACTCTATAGTTATAGCAAAATAAGTTTTTTTTTTTTTTCCCCAATAGTTGCAAAAGGAGAAGCATGGAGATTTAACACCACATTGATTTCTTCATACATCTGAAGAACCTAAAGGATTTTCTATGACTAAGGCAAAGCTAAGTAAAATTTATTGTGGTTCTATGAATAGAGAATCTCTATAGATGCAAATCCGACTATCAACGAGTCAACATCGAAGCATCTCATAGACCCAGATTCTGAAAAGCTTCCATTAAAAGAAAAAATAGATCAAAGCGTACCAGTTTAAGAGACAACGACGACTATAACGAAGATGATGATCGGATTCGTCAGTACATTTTTCTAGGGAAATTTTGCTTTCATGAAGCACCATGAATGATGAATGGTGTTTCATGAATGATGAATGGTGTTTGGCTCCTTGGTTTAAAACTAATCCTCTCTGAGGATAACTTAAACCGTTTCGAGGATAGTAATAATATAGCTAGACGACACATCGTTCCGTCAAACATAATGAAACGGCAGGATGTGGAGTTATGAAACGTCCAGCATTTTAATACGACATCGTTCTGCTTCTCTCGACTATTTTCTCTTTCTCTTTCTCGCTCTCTGGAGATTGCTACCTACTGATTACATTTGATGCAAATCTGCCATTGATACATCAGCTCGAGGTTAAATAAAAGATGAGGAAACGAGATTTGGCGATTTTGATGCTCTCTGGATTTGCTATATTTTTCACTCTTCAGGTGATTGATTCTTTCTTACTTCAATTATCGCATACAATTTTCTAGAACTCGATCGATTTACTAGAGGAAGCTTTGAATTCGATCCATAAGTGGTGATATGTTAGCTAAGGATATGTGTTCTTTTTGGTGCGTAGTTTATAGAGCTTATTCTACTTGACAAGTGGGTTTTTGATTCTGGGTTTTTGCAGCACGAGGGTGATTTTGCTTTCAAAGAAGCATGGTTTCATTTGTACGATGAATATCCTGTCAAATACGAAGCTGATCGTCTCCCACCACCTATTGTAGCTGATCTCAATGGTGATGGAAAGAAAGAGGTCCTCGTTGCTACAAATGATGCAAAAATTCAGGTATCTTTATTCATATTCATATGTTATCATCTCTGCATTCTTCTTGCTTTGTTATGTAAAAATTTCTGATTACAATCTTTCTCGCCAATTTATAGAGGCCTTGCAAGCAAGTATTTTGTTTGAATGGATGATTTGCAGCTTACTATTGCTTATGCATTTCGCTTTATGGTTTTGCTTCTATGTGTTGAAAACTGTTGGTGTTTGGCGGATTAGGTCCTGGAGCCTCATTCCAGGCGTGTGGATGAAAGTTTCAGTGAAGCACGTGTTCTTGCAGAGATCAGCCTTTTGCCTGACAAAACCCGTGTTGCGTCAGGGAGACGTGCTGTGGCGATGGCCACGGGTGTTATTGATAGGTATTATAAAGATGGAACACCACAGAAGCAGGTTGTGGTCGTTGTTACCTCTGGTTGGTCTGTGCTATGCTTTGATCACAACCTGAAAAAGCTGTGGGAAACGAATCTGCAGGTTTTTATCCTCTTCGTCTGTTGTCTAATGTTTTCAGATAAGACCTTATCTTTTACTTACTCATGTTGGTCGAATGACAGGAGGATTTTCCACATAATGCACACCATAGAGAGATAGCAATATCGATTAGCAATTACACATTGAAACACGGTGATACCGGTTTGGTTATCGTTGGTGGACGGATGGAGATGCTGCCATATGTATGTAGGAGGAAAATACATCTGTTGATTTTCTATTAGCCTGCTTGTATCACTAAGAGATTAATCTTGTGTTTGTAGAATCACATGGACCCATTTGAGGAACTTGGCATGACAGCACAAAATGCTGAACAACACAGACGAAGTGCTACCGAGAATCAGGTACAATTACATGATAGTTTCCGTGGACTGCTTCTTAGCTGTGTAACTCTGTCGTTTCCTTACACAATTTTTCTTGAACTGAAAAATTACGAAGAAAAAACTATACATTTTAGTTATACATATTTCACTGTCCATGAGAGCTGTGTTTGGACTGTTTAGATGAACTTTAAGCTTCCTTTCAGGCCTCTGAAGATTCTGGAGCTACAAACCTGCGTCACTTTTCTGTTTATGCATTCGCTGGCCGGACTGGCGTTGTTCGATGGAGTAAAAAGACTGATGTCAGTTATTTACTCTTTTGTCCTCACTTCTTTATCCATATATTGTGCAACAAATTTGGTGGTCAGATCGATAGAATATTTTCTTTCTTCTCATCTAGGATGTTGAAGCTCATACCTCAGATGCATCACAATTGATTCCACAACACAATTACAAGCTCGATGTGCATGCTATAAATAGCCGTCACCCAGGAGAGGTAACGTTAACTAGTTCTTCACTGATTATTGAGCGAATTTGATAACTTGTTCTTAGTTGACTTTTGAGAGATTCATATTGCACTAGCATAATTTAAAGCTCTAAAAACTGAGATATGCTGGGCTGAAGTTTGAATGCAGGGACTTTAGAGAATCAATTCTTGGTGTTATGCCACATCACTGGGTAAGTGTTTTGCTTCCTCTACGTGCTTCCTTGGTCTAACATGCTAAGAAAGTTGTTTCAAAGTACGCTGTTGTCATTTTATCAGGACCGACGTGAAGATACATTGTTGAAGCTTGCTCATTTCAGGCGACACAAGAGGAAAACATTGAAGAAGCTAGCGGGTAAGTCCACAACTTATCCGTTTCACAAACCTGAGGAACACACATCCGCTGGAAAAGACTTGTCGAGAAAGATTCCAAAATTGATTGGCAAGGCTGCCGGTTATGCTGGCTCTGCAAAACCCAAGAAGGTAAAAGCTCTTATAAAACTTACACTATCGACTTGTAAAATACCCATTGGTTAATGATAGTAAAGCAACATGTTGATGCAGGGCATGCAATACATTCCGACTATAACTAATTACACTAAGCTATGGTGGGTTCCTAATGTTGTTGTGGCCCATCAAAAGGAAGGAATTGAAGCTATTCATTTACCTACTGGTCGAACTCTTTGCAAGGTAGGTCTTAGTTGCTATTCTTCAGCCAGGAACAAGCTTAGGATTTCACAAACCCATTTTTTACTCTCTTAGTTTCCTTAAACTCTTCCTATCTCCAGCTTCATCTGCTTGAAGGCGGGCTTCACGCGGACATAAACGGAGATGGTGTACTTGATCATGTCCAGGTACACACATCAGACACTACTGCTGCGTTTGGTTCATTGGCTTTTTTATGGGTCTTCAATTTTTTGTGATCATACATTCTCTGTGTCCACCTTAGACTGTCGGAGGCAATGCTGGAGAGAGAACTGTAGTGAGCGGGTCAATGGAAGTGTTGAAGCCATGCTGGGCAGTGGCAACCTCAGGCGTTCCGGTTCGTGAACAGCTCTTCAACGTCTCGATCTGCCATCACTCCCCTTTCAACTTCATGCACTACGGAGAGTTTTCACGAAATTTTGCTCAGGCAAGAGACACCTCAACTCTGGAGATCGCAACTCCCATTCTCATCCCTAAAGATGACGGACATAGACACCGCAGAGGAAGTCACGGAGATGTAATCTTCTTGACAAACCGTGGAGAGGTACTTTTTCCCTTTCTATATCTGACTATCCAATCTCATAATATCTTGAAACTTTGAATTTCGTTCAGTAGCTCATTGCTGTTCCGTATCAGGTGACATCATACACGCCTGATGTCCACGGCCACGACGCAGTCTGGCAATGGCAGCTTCAGACAGAAGCCACATGGTCTAACCTCCCGTCTCCGTCGGGTTTAACTGAATCAGGGAATGTGATCCCAACCCTTAAACCATTCTCGTTGCGCATTCACGATAACCAGCCAATGATCCTTGCCGGAGGAGATCAAGCGGCTGTCATCATCTCTCCGGGAGGAAGCGTATTGGCTTCCATCGAGTTACCATCTCAGCCGACTCATGTACTTATCACTGATGACTTCTCGAACGACGGTCTAACGGATGTGATTGTGATGACATCAAACGGGATTTACGGGTTTGTTCAAACCAGGCAGCCAGGGGCTCTGTTCTTCAGTTCATTGGTTGGATGTCTCTTAGTAGTAATGGCAGTTATTTTCGTTACTCAGCACTTAAACTCAATCAAAGGCAAGCCTCGACCTTCCTCTAGCTTTTGATAGAAACCTCATAGAGTTTTCTTCCCATTAGCAGCAGTTTACCCGGACCGGTTTGGTAAACCGGACAGGTTGCTGTTGTACCGGTGTTAGATTCTGGTTTGAGTTATATAATTTTATACTTTGTAGAATTCAAAGTAAAGGCGAATGTAGGAGTTTATGTTTATTTCAATTTTGATGGAATTATTGTGACATTTAATTTAGAGAAATGTTGAAAAGAAAAACAGAATATGTTTTTAGCAATATATCGTAGTTATATCTTTTCCTCAATACGAAGCTACATTTTTTCATGGGACTCATCGTACATTTCGTTGAAACAATAAACAAAATATGTATAGGTTAAGTAAATAAATAGGTTTAGCTTGCCAGTAATAATTGATGCAGCGATGTGATTAAAAGTTATAGAATTTAGGACCACGCTAGTGGTAATAATATATTCCTCAATTCTCAAATGGGAATGTGGGAGGCATGAGTGGTGTAATGATTTACATAATATATAATGTACAAAAAAATTCCATCCTTTTTTCTTGTCAACAAAAGCCATTGCTATACAACAAAATAGTAACATAGATTTGAACAAAAGGCGTGCATTTCCCATTTACCCAATTAGCTATTTTGGCTCGATGCTCAATAACTACATTTTTTCCTAGTGCGGAAAAAGAAGAAAAAATGCAACAACCTAACCAAAGTAAAATTGATCGACCGAACATAATTAGTGGACAACAATTAGTCTTTACATCTTTTTATTTTAATGGTTTAGTAACATTATATGTGCTTTATTTTTAAAAATACATAGGCTTAATGTGGAATGTAGAAGGTGACGGGAAAAGCATATTTCTAATAAAGGCATGCAATGAGGTTCACGAGATCACTTCATATGGGCACTGCTCTATTTTCTTTCTCTTTTTATGGCCCCTTTTATCCCTTCATTTATTTATAAACTTATATTATGTTTTCCTAAATTTTAACTCAATTGTCGAGGAAAAAAAACTCAGTTATCATAAAGATGGAGAATTCATGAAATTATCCAATCCACTCCCAAAAATCTACCAATATTACAAGCCTCTATTCACCAACGTTTGTATGCATTTGTACTGTCAAACATAAATTTAATTTGATCTTATAGATTTGGAAAATCTTCGAATTTAAGCCATTTATTCCCATAGAGTATATGTACTATAGATATGTCTAACTGAGGCCGAAAATAATCGTAGAGTTGTGGTCAGGAAAACAGTTAAATAAACAACATGTGTTCGATTCATATATGCCTTAATAAATGATCTAGCTAGGGTTTTGCAATTTCCTTAGAAGTTACAATAATAGAATAATGAAGAAAATTAGTGGTCCTTTTTTTGTGCAGCCTCTATATGTGTTTTTTTCAACTTTGATCCACACCCTTGGTTTCTAGCGTGGGGACTTGTTATCAGCCACGATCGATCAGACCCGATCCGATCCACTTTTTGGCCATCTTTTTCTACATTCCATGGTCCAGCCTCTTCAGGTCGATCTTACCGGTTGGTTTTGTTGACCAATTTGATTTCATTTGGGTTGGCTCTGTTTTTCTAATATAGACGAGTAAGCATCACAATTAAGCGTGTACGTACAACATGTAACCATCCTCGAGATACCTAAACAACAAGATGCAAACAAACAGCCGTAAATGTTCTGTAAAGATATATTCAAAGAAGCAAACTTGTGTTTCAATTCCATTAGGGTATGATATATTCGTCATGCTACTTTGATCGTTGTAATAGAAATGTGTATATTTATCAAGACATGTATCCTAATCAATTGTATTAGTGCGTTAATATGTTACCTCACCCATATTCAAATCCGGTAAAATGTTTGTGTGAATTGTTGAAGAGAAAACAAATTGTGTACACTCATATGTTTAAGATGTCATCGATCACGAAATGAGAATATAATATTATGATTTTGTATATTCTTACCAATCATAATTTTTCAGAATTTGTGATACTAGCATATAAAGGTTATTCAGTCAAATTATCATTTTCTCATTTTGCATGTGTGCTTAGCTAGGTCCGGTATATAGCATAAGCAAAGAAAACTGTTGTGGCGTATCATGGACAAATCAATTAACCAAAAAAAGACAACAATTTTTTTCGTACATTTATAAAAACACATGAAAAAAATGTAGAGATTTTTTTAATTTGGTGAAGGGCATATCGGTAAACATGGACCAATTATGTGTATCCTACATTTTTTTAAGTTAGTGTTTTCTAGTATGATTGTAGTGTTACCAATATGTATTCAATTGGTGAAAGCTGATAAAGTTGGGTCTAGTAATGACAGTTGAACAATCCACAAGGCCTGATATACCAATGACAAGCTAATAAGTTCTTTTTATTATCTAAAGGGGAGCTGATAATTAAGTTGGGGCTAATGAAACGTAAAATCAAATGACACAACACTTAATAAAGAGTGCAATACGTGTATGCATGTGCATGACATGGTAAGATTAAGACGCCATAACTTCAAACCTTCGGACCCACAAGAACTCTATTGGTTGTATCCTTTTTATTTCGGAGGTGAAGAAAATATATACAGTATATTATACATAGAGATACATGTATATATAATTGAATGTATCATGTATGTATACGAAGTGAAAGTGAAGTGGGGCCCAAATGGAAACACAATCCACGTGAAGAAGTTTCAGCTTCTGATTAGATATGGAATTGAAAGGAAAGCAAGAGAGAGAGAGAGAGAGAGAAAGCCAGTGAAACAGAACATAACAGAAACTAAACTAAGTTTGCAACTTTACATTCTCCTTCTTCTCTCTCTATCCTACAATAACTACTCTTGCACCAAAGAGAATGTAAGAGAAGCAAAAAGCTCATTTTTATATATTGGCTTTTTTCTTGGAAACAAAATATATATATACAAAAAAAAAAGTAACCCACCTAATCTTTTTCATCTTTGATTTCTCTGTTTGTTTATTTAGTTATATTCCTACAAAAAATTGAATTTTAAAAAGGAATAGAAAATGGATATGAGGAAGCAATAAATGAGATGACAGTGAAAGCATGGCTCATTGTAGAAACACTGTTCTCTCCCTATCTCTGTAAGAAAGATCTGTTAAGTAGCAGTGATGAGAAGCCACCAAACACTATACTCCAAAATCTCTCCCTACACTTAAATAAATGCTTCACACAAAATAATAATGAACAAATATTATCAACTACACAATACGAATATCTATACATTAATGTATACCACTCTATATTTAGTAAAAATATATATACAAATAGGTTGGTATTTTGGTTCTTTGAGTAATACGTAGTTATGTATCCTCCAAACTAAACCCTAAATTAGATACACAAAGCTCTCACAATAATTAAGCATTTATATGGTCATTATGGTTAAAGTCTCTTTGGATGGTTTCTACGTCGTATAAATGTGTTATGGATCGAATTATATATCTATGTACTTTACCAAAAAAAAGAAATATATATTATATATCTATGTACATACGTATATTAGTGAGAGGATGCTAAGAATAGAAGAAATTAAAGAAAAGAATAAAAGAAAGAGGAAGACAAGTTTACACAACACAGGGCTCGAGAAGAGACAAGCCTCTGCGGCTTCTAACCTTTTTTTGGGGACTCACTCTTCTTATCATTCACTTCCTCTCTTTTTCTCCTCCACGTCAACTCTGATTCCCATCCTTCCCTATTTATTATTTAAAAAGTATAATTTTAATTCATTATGAATTTGTTATTTCATTTATCAATTATTTTATAATTATATAATAGCAATTCTAATTCATTCCTCTTCTTGTAATTTGTAACAATGGTTATAGCTTTATTCCATATGTGTACTGTTATAAGCTATAACTAACTTTTAATTTTCCCTATAGTAATTATATTAGACCGTAAATTGGCATTCACTAAAAAATACATTGCATCGAAACTACTATAACCAATTCAATATAATTTTGACAAAAAGAAAAACCAATGTAGTGGTTAAGATATTCATTATTGGATTGAAGACTATAGTTCGAATCTTTAAGTGGTGCTTTTGTTTGTTTTAAGAAGTTATTTTTGTTTGAAAAAAAATCTTTACGTGGTTATTTCAACTAAGAGTCTAAGAATATATGATTTTTCTGTTGTCAAAAGAAAATAAAAACATGATTCTTCTATAGAGTATAGATCACATGCATTCTTTTTTTTTTTTTTCAACAAGATCACATGCATTCATTATTAAGGATTTTTGCTCCGAATCTTGTTGTTAATTATAAAAAACTAGTAAAAGACAACCCATGCTTTTATGTAGACAAATATTTTTTCAGAGATGCATTGTATTCAAATGCTTAATGCTCCATGCATTTCAAATTTATTTTAGAGAAGACAAACTTTTGTTGGAGTTTATGTACTAGTATTAATTAAGAGGAAGAGCCTGGAGAACTGAGTGATAAGCAATTTTCTTGAATATAAATATTCGTACCAAAGATAAAAAAAGAAAACTATAATAATCGATTTAACGATTAAAAATAACTAATAAGAAGAGAATGTTATGGAGAAAAATGAAAAGGAGTGGTTGGACTGAAAACGCGTGTAGAGAGGCCACGAAAGTATTATCATCTCTTCTGCTTATGCTAAATTGCATCTCAGTCACTATTCTTCACACTATTACGTATATATACACGAATTTGTTTTTACTTATATATACACGTATACTATTTCTTTATACATACGTGCATTGTTGGCATGCATACTGCATAATATATATCTATTTTCAAAATTTTATAATATTAATATATATGCACACGCGCATGTATATCTGTTTTGTTAACATTCTAAGTTTCATCACAGTCCAAATCTACTCCAAATTCATAGGCTTTTCAGTTCGGAGAAAGGCCAATTCCCCCATAAACTTAAACGTTCTCGTTTTTTTATACGTGATCTTTTAAAATACGACTGTTCCCCCATTAACTTTATATATTTTTGAATAACCTCCAAAAACTATTAAAATGTGGTCAATTTACCCATACCGTGGACGGAATTACGGTTCCGTTAACAGATATTGACAAATTACAGATGGGGTTGGTTTTGGTTTAGGTTTAACCAAAAATAATCGATTTTTTGTTGGTTTTGTCGCAAAACAAAGCCGTTTTGTACATTTGGGGGAAAAGAAAGTTTTTGGGGTTTCTAAACTCAATCGCGAAATCGATAAAGCGACGGACAATTGGAACTCGGCAGGCGACGGGGAGAAATCAAGAGAGAGGTCGTAAGGTAGAGAGAAATCAAAACTATTTGTCTGTGTCGATCGATTGAAATCGATTCAAGTAGTATGAGAGACATAGGAAGAGGAATTCCGAGCCACTGTCGTTGTGGAGAACGTGTCCGGTTGCTCACATCACGAACATCAACGAATCCATGGAGACTATTTTATTCTTGTCGACATGGAGATGAGGTAATGATAAATGTGTCATTATTGATTTTGTATTTACCTCTATTGCTTTGCGTGATCATTCTTAGATAAATTGCAGAGCATGAATACCTTATGTATGAAAAGAAATCTGTCGAGTACTATGTTGTTTAGTAATTTTACATTGTTGATTTTATTTTACAGAGAAATCGTTATCACTTGTTCAAATGGACGGACGAATCTGTGGTTGAAGAGATTGAGGATATGAAACCGAAGGATAATGATTTGGAAAGACCTTCTTCCACCTTAGATAAGGGTTTACAAATTTTCGAATCAGAGATCGAAAATCTGACAATGGAGACTCGTACTTGTGAAGCTGTAATACGCAGTTTTGAGAAGGAGGTGCGAGGGTTTGAGAAAGAGGTGTGAGGGTTTGAAAAGGAAGTTGAAGACTGCAAGATGGAGCTAAAAGGTTTGAAGAACATGGTTGTGTTTGTTGTGGTGATTGCTATTTTGTATAAGTTCGTAATGTAGAGCATGAAGGTTTGTCGTTAGCCATGTTCGTATTGACTTGTTTGTAATATTAGTTGTGACCCGTTCTGTTCAAGACTTGAGAGTTATATATATATTTGTAACTCTTACAACATCATACCCGAATACATAACAAAGTCTTAACCAAACTTATCCGAAAATAAAAAGTACCAAAAGACATCATATCATAAGTTTTTAACCAAACTTATATAAGTCTTAACATCATACCCGAATACATGTTCAAAAGACAAAATTCAGAACAGAAATTGAAACCACTTGAAACTGAAACCACTTGAACCATCATCATTGAAACCATCTGATCCATTTGCCTCTCTTGGATCCTTTCGTAGGTCTTAAAAAACAGAAAGTGAAACCACTTCATTCATTTACAATATGAAACCAAATCAGTTTGCCTAATATAAAAGTTAAACTAAAAAACAAACGCTTACTCTAACTTTCATCAATTACTTGGCTTTGCATTTGTTGGCTTAATCCTTCTCCCAAATCAGTTTGATTCGTCTTCTTTGGTCGTCTGTAAACAGGGACTCCGGTATTTGTACACTTTCACTACAAGAAAAAACTGGTATTGTGACAAAAAATTTCATCATAATAAATGATATTTCGTAACAATAGAAACATTATAACGAATTTGTGACAGTTCGCGGACTGTCACAATAATTTCGTAGCAAATTTATATATGTAACAAAAATGTCACAAGTGTTATGACGAATTATGTTAGTAATCTTTTTCTCACAAACGGTAACGGTACATAACAGTAACAAAATCGCCAATATTACATACTAAAAACAATGTTTCAAAGTCGTTATTGTTTCTGACTATCATAACGTTATAATTTTGTCTCTCATTACGACGGAAATATCGTCTCAAATCATCACAATCGGTGGTTGAAAAGTCATAGCCAAACCGTCATATTTTATTACTAATTTAAATAACAAAAACCGTTTCTCAATATTTATTAAAATCTTTTAAGGTAATTTCTGGAAAAAAAAAATAATTATGTAGTAAAAAATAATTATTAAAATAAGTTCCAGAATTGTTAATTAATTCATTAGTTATTAATTTTGTATAGCAGCAATCGTTTTCGATATCTATAAAAATCTTCCGAAGATTTATACTAATATATTACTTAAAAATCGTCATTTACAACAAACAACAAAAATCTCATAAATCGAATGCAATCCAACTAATACTGACTACCACAAACACTTTTGTAGTTTTACAAACATAAAAATAAAATAATAATATAGATAAACTAAAATCACGAGGAACATTGATCCTTCATCTTGAACTTCAATTCTTCTTCTTCACTCTGCTTCCACTTGTAGAATAAAGAATCTTCGAGACTCATACCGTGAGATCCTTTGCAATATCATTGTACTTGAAAATACTTGCATTCAACAGAATTCACGATTAAATTAAAAATATTAAGAATCTCTTGGAAAATTCTTGAAAAAAAATTATTTGAGTAATATCCATTCATAAATATGTCTATCATAGAATGTTAGAAATACCTTTACGTTGAATTTCTCCAAACCGTGTAGCACATATTTCCAACATATCATTAGCTGCATCGTCTAATTGATTTTGGAGTTACCATGTGTTGGTGTTTTTTTTTTACCTATGAACAACATTCATGGCAGATTTTTCTAAGTATAAAAACCAAATTTAACAAAAATAAAAAAAGAGTCATATGTGATGAAATCAAAAACAGAAAATGGTAGAAAAAGTAAGAGAATTTATGTTTTTGAAGGTTTTAGAAGATATATAAGTAAGAGATATCAAAGTTCAGTTATTATTTTTAAAGACGGTTTTGAAAACTTTTTTCACTTGGCAAAAAAAAACGTTTTTCAAGATAATATTGTAGCAAGAAAGATATTAGGCGTAAAAAAAGGATTATGGGAGTGGAAAAAGGATTGTGGGTGAGGGAAAAAAAGTTTATTCAACAAAATTAAAAAAAAAAAAATTTATTCGAAGCAAAGAATATAATTTTATTAAACAAAATTAATAGTAAGATTTCTCTCCATTTTATCTTTTCATGATTATCGGCATAGTCCAACTGTTTTTATTTTATTTTTATGACTATCTCATTTTTGTTATCTTTATTGCATAGAAAAGTAATTGGGAATCTTAAAAATATGTAGGCGATGTCAATTAAACTATTGTCATAGAAAAGTAACAGAGTACTTCACATGTCTTGTGTCTGATTGACTCGGGGGAGCATCAATAATGTTACAAATTTTGACGTAATTTTAGTAATCATTCGATAGAAAAATATAACGAGATAAAATGTTAGTACAATAGTCATAAGTTGCGACAAATTTATTACACATTTTCGTTATAAATTATATTGATAAATATTTGTCATTAATTACTATCATATTGTAATTGATTTTTAGTACCAATATCGATACAAACCGATACTTGCGACTTCGTCATGAATTTGTTAAATATAGTGACAACACATATGGTAATAATGCTGTCATAGTTGTCACAATTGTATGTTTGTCACAAATTTAGTCATTAATTATCACAAATCTTGGCTACGATTTTATCTGTCACATTGTTGTGACGAAACAAATACGAATTT
This sequence comes from Arabis hirsuta, assembly GCA_964056655.1. Lineage (NCBI taxonomy): Eukaryota > Viridiplantae > Streptophyta > Magnoliopsida > Brassicales > Brassicaceae > Arabis > Arabis hirsuta. Next base: position 8,262,242 of record OZ053308.1, on the reverse strand, counting down.
GAGACATTAATATTTTGGTCACAATACAATATCTAAAACGTCACAAATTTATGACAGAAAATTTCCATCTCAAAATTTCGTCACAATAGATCAATTTTCTTGTAGTGTTTCTTATGTTATGCCCAACATCTCCACAATTCCCACAATGAATAATTGTTTTTTCCTTCGAAACCTTTGTTGGAGATTCATGTCTAACCTTTGTTTTTTTCTTAGTTGGAGACTCATTCCTCTCTTTGATCCGTTTAGCAATTTTCTTTCTTCCTTTTGATGATGATGGTTGATCTATTGTTGGTGGTGGCACAATACCAGGCTCATCAGTTTCCTCCCAAAAGTCTGAACCACGTACACCTTCAATTGTTGTTTCGTATTGCTTTCTCCACGTAGAAGTAAGGTAAAAGTCAGCAATATAATCCTCTTTCTTGCGTTTCTTCACATCAATAACCTTCAGAGCATGACGACAAGGCAATCCAGACATTTCCCACTTCCGACAAGTGCAACTACGCTCAACCATCTTCACAATATATGCTGACTTTTTCCCCTTCACCTCAAAAGAATCATGACTAGCAGGAAATACCTTACACTGTCGGATCTTGAGCAGCTCCTCTTCCACTTTCTGCATTGCATTGATACTGAACTTCCCTCTATGCTTCATAGATTTCACCCTTCTCGCCTCTATGCGCAACATTTCTCTTCTACGTATTGTCTCTAACATTTCCACTAGCGGCATAACTCTTGTAGGATCTATGGCATTATTAAAAGACTCAGATATGTTGTTGCTTACATCATCACAAGTAGATGCTGGTGTGAAGTAGGCAAGGTTGCAGTTCATTGGATTCTTCATCATCATGGACTCAAAGACATCCATATCATAAGCTTTTACTTCTTCCAACCTCCTATTGTAGTCTGCCTTGTTGTAGCTCTTTGCAACCTTCCAAAACAAACCTTTCATGTCAATCCTGTTTGGATGCTTCCTCTTTAGGTTTGCATAAATGTGTCTTGCACACATCCTATGCTCAACCCGTGGTAACAGAGCTGCCATAACATTCAATAAGCCCTGCAAACAGGAGTCGTAATTAATTGTTGACAAAATTCATTAAGTTAAACAATCAAAGAATGAGTTAGTTTCATGTCATTACCTTTTGTCTATCTGATATAATTGTAAGTCCAACACCATCATGTAGATTTAAATCTGTCTGAAGTTTCTCAATAAACCATGTCCAGTTTGGTTCATTCTCTACTCCCACCACAACCCAAGCAATGGGATACATTTGATTGTTAGCATCTCTCCCAACTGCTGCTAACAATTGGCCTTTCATTGTGCTCTTGAGGAAGCAACCATCAAGACCAAATATAGGTCAACAATGACTGAACCATGTCTTCTTCAAGGACTCAAAGCAGACGTAGAATCTGTAAAATACATCCACACCATCATCTCCCAGGTAAGTCTCCAGTTCAACCGTAGAGCCTGGATTACTCCTATGAAAGAAAAACAAAAAATCAGTTCAATTACAGTCATTTAAAGAAAGTGTATACAATAGGCACCTCAAAAATTAGTTCAATTACAGTCATTTACCGTAATAGCTCAAGCCGGTAGTTTCTGAGCTTTGTGAATTGTGAGTCATGCTCCTCTTGGATGATTTCTACCACTCTAGTCTTTGCATTTCTGCACTGGCTATCGAAACAATCAAGTTCCAACGCTTATGAATTTTCTCTAGAATCTCTTTTGGCATTAAGGCTGGATTTTCTCTGATGTCATCCACAAATAACGTAGCAATAACTTCTTGAGTAAGCAGCTTTGAATGTCCTGTCTTCATGCAAGTGTGGTTCTTCACAGGGGTCTTAACCACCCATTTTTCCCTTGACTTGTCATAAGAACAGTAGATCTTCCACAAACACTTTTCTTCTCATTCTTCTGCTATACTAGCACATTTAACCTCTGATATGTCTTTGTCCCAACGAGTGTATTTCATATTCCATCCATGCTTTAACACATACTCTAACATAGCCTTCTTGAAAGCATCTAAACTGGGAAAAGCTTGTTCTAACTTCAACTCACCACTGCCTTTCTTGTATGTTAAATATTGCTGTCTTTTGTTATGATCTTCATCATCATCTGAGCAGACAGGTGTACCATACTCATCAATCTCTTCATCAATAAAATCCGCCACATTTCTTTCTTCTCTTGCTTCCTCTACAAACTGATGATCTACTCTCTCATTCTGCACTCTCTCTGTTTCATATCTCGCATTCTGCACTCGGTTAGTCTCATCTCTCTGGTTTTGCATTCTCTCGTTCTCATCTCTGTCAATATCATCCATCTGTGTCTTATCTCTCTCATTCTCCACTCTCTCGTTCTCATCTCTCTCAATATCAGCTACCACAAATATATCAATTGCCTTGGTCCAATGTGCAACATCGCACATCTTTTTAAAGCTCCCATCACCATTTGTCAACACTTTTCTATCCTCAATGTCATCAAAAGGAGGCTTGTAAGAAATTCTTTGACCATACAAACTTACCGGCAACTGATTTTGTAGCTCCGTAAATAATTGAGATGGTCGATCTTCAATAAACCGATGACTACCACCAACGTACATCGCTTTGCCACAAATGACGTCAATCTCCCCACCATGGTAACAACTGAAAGTAATCGGTGAGTCTATGTCATCACTGCAAAACACGAAACAAGTTAGAATATATCAATCCCAACTAACTCAATCCCAATCCCAATCCCAATTTTACAAAATTGCAGCTCAATAAATCGATTTACCTCATCTTTCGGGTTAAACACACCTATGTCAGAATCGACACAGACATATAGTTTTGATTTCTCTCTACCTTTCGACCTCTGTCTTGATTTCTCCCCCGTCGCCTGCCGAGTTAGATTTCTCCGTCGGGTTGGATCGCGATTTAGGTTAGAAACCCCAAAAACTTTCTTTTCCCCCAAATGTACAAAACGGCTTCGTTTTGCGACAAAACCAACAGAAAATTGATTGTTTTTGGTTAAACCTAAACCAAAACCAACTCCATCTGCAATCTGTCAATTTCTATTAACGGAACCGTAATTCCGTCCACGGTATGGATAAATTAACCACATTTTAATAGTTTCTGGGGATTATTCAAAAGTTAATGGGGGAGCAGTCGTATTTTAAAAGATCACGTATAAAAAAATAGAAACGTTTAAGTTTATGGGAGAATTGGCCTTTCTCCCTATCAGTTCCATCCATCTCTTCTAAAACCTCATTTAATTTAAAGTGTTTTGGTGAAAATCCTTTAATTGTTGTATGTGTTGGTTCCGCCTGAAACTATTATTTGGAAATGATGTTTAAAATTATTGACATTCATTGATTTGTAATGTAGCAAATAATGAACAGACTACGAGAGAGAAAAGGTCATTGTCTCGACGGTAATGTATCTATCACCCCACTCCCTTGAATTAATTGATCTCCTCTGTTAATCTTAAGGTGTGCTTTTAGATCAAAAACGAAACTAAAACAAAAAGGTAGAGTTTGTGGTCTTTTAGTTATCTTTACAATTATGTAAATTTAACTGGTGTTACGAAGTGATAATAATATATTAACGATAAAAAAACGATAAACAATTGCAAACCAGTTAAAAGTGTATAAAGTAAAATATGTTTTTATTATTTTTTTTTTTATTGGTATCAATATATTTTTAGCGCAGTGATAAAAAAAAGAGTTATCAATCATAATACCAAGGCCAGGCTGATGGAACAAGAAAATGAGGTAAAATTAGAATATAGTATTCATTAAGAATAATTTGGACATTTACTAATTAAAGAAAGTTAGAAGAAGAAGAGAGAAAAAGATCAAAGATTTAATGTTATTTATTTATTTAAGCTCTCAACTTTTTTATCGAAAAAAAAGAAAGATCAATTGAAATTTGAATGCTTCAATATTTTGAAGAGAGAACAAACCTGCTATGTGAAACATAAAACATGTGTCTTGGAACAAACTTATTCTTAAGGTGTGCTTTAATTAGATCAAAAACGATTTTTTTTTAAAACAAAGGTACAGTTTGTAGTCTTTAGATATGTATCAGAAACGTACATTTTCTCATTATGTGATAGAAATTGATTCGAAGTAAAAGATATCAAGTGTCTAGTAATTCCGTTAAGTAAATCATGTTGTAAAACTATCAAACTAACCTTTAGTATTAGATAATTTGAGGGAATATATGTGTTAACGAACCTCAAAATTATGTGCGATAAGACCACTTCCATCAAAGAGTTTTAAAGTATTAAAAAAGGTTTTAAAATAATAGTTAAATATTAAAAAAATTATAAAAAAAAGAGATGATGTCTATAATATCTTATTTGATAACTCCTCTTTTTTTTTAAAAAACATCTTCTCATATTTTATTTATATTTTATTTTATATAATATTTTTTGAAAACTCTTTTAAAAAACTTAGATAGAGATGCTTTGAGACCACTAAATAAATAAAAAAAATTAAAAAAGAAAGAGAAGGTTAGAATAAGTTCTCAATTGAGAGATTTTAGAATCTTCATTACAACTCCTCTTCACACATGTGCTTTTCTTGAAATGATTCGACCCAAAAATTTATAAATTTTCCCTTTAGATTATGATCATCACCGATCATAATCCTCAACTAGGCCAACATAAGCGATGCGGAAACAATTAAAAATCAACAATACAACCAAATCAATAAATCGCATATTTTATTAATTCCCTAAACCGTTCAATTCAATAAGAACAATATTCAATTCAATCAATTCCAGAATAATCCAATGACAACAATTTCAGAATCTACTAGCAACCTAGCAATTTTAACGCTACAACCACTTAGACGAGACACTAGATCATCTCCTCTTTCCGGCCATGATTCCACGACCACATTTTCTCTTTACCTGCAACACATGGCAAAAAGAATTGCGTGAGTATTATCACAAATACTCAACGACGCGGTCATCCCGTCTACAGGCTATTTATACACAAGCATAAACAATAGATACAATACCAGGATGAGCATACACAAGCATTCACGACACAATCAAACACGAACCAATCCAGGAACTCCGTGTCGATCGACATAACCTCTAGGTGTCGATCGATACACAGCCCGTGTCGATCGACACAACCACTAGGTGTCGATCGACATACAGCCCCGTGTCGATCGACACACCACCCTGGTGCTGATCGACACGACATCGCAGAACCCAGAAACGAGCCTATCCTCTCATGGCTCGAATCCATCGCGTTTCATCGAGTCTCCTGCACAATTTCATTCACAGAACAAACGAAATCCAACAAGCAATCGCATTCTACCCATTTCTTACACTTATGTAAGCCTACGGTCACACACTCACCTCGATTTCGGGAAAAAAACAATGAGGTTTCACGAAGAACGCGATAAACACAGCCTCCAATCTGGAAATCCCCAACAATCGAGCAGAACACGAACCCCACACACCAAAATCAAGCCTCCAATGCCCAAGAACAAATAGGAATCTCCCCAACACTCAAGAACACCAAATCTCTGTTTTTCTCTCTAGTTTCTGCCAAAATCCGACTAGAAACACGGCTGGAGGCTTTTATACTCCAACCCTAGGGTTTCCCTAACCAGTCCGCCGAACCGGACAATTGGAACCAAATCGTTCGATCCAATTTCAACTCGTGTGACACACACCACCTGTGTCGATCGACACACACCACCTGTGTCGATCGACACACCACCAAGAATCCGACTCCTCACAAGTCCAAACACCCGTGTCGTCGACATACACACCTCTGTCGATCGACACACCCAACCAAAATCCACTTTATGGTTCACAGACGTTACAATTCTCCCCCAATAACACAGATTCGACCTCAAATCACGCGACTCCGTCTCACTAAAGCTCCGCCTAAAACCCGACCAGATTCACCCGGGACCATCAACGATGCAACGCCCCCTGATCCGGATTAGGACTGCCCGATTGATCGCCCAACAATCAAACAAGAACATGCGCGACTAACCGTTGGCCCCGAATTGGACCAAGTGATCGCACAACAATCAAACAAGAACATGTACAACCAACGGTGCTACATATGTTACTAGGGTTGTCCGAACCTAGGTTTCAAACACAAGTAAAAATCCTAGACTCGACATCCACATCCACTCTCCTGACCCTCGGTCAGCACCACTCGAGATCACACCTGATCCCCGAGCTCTACTAGGCTCATACTAGCCACATTGCACCGTCTCACCACGGCTGCAATCCTGACCCCACCCGGTCAGCACCACCTGAGATCCACTCCCGATCCACCAAGTTCATCCAATCTCACACTCACGACCACGCTTAGACGCTACTGCTCATAACTCATACTCATAACTCATATACATATACACCACACCCACTCGCACGATCGTCACCCCTTGTGCTACGTGTGCAGGGAACCCACCCGTCCCCTGGAGAGAACCACCATCCCGCAAAGTACATGTAGGGAACCCACCCGTCCCCTAGAGAGAACAACAAACTCTCGAGTATATGCAGGGAATCCACCCGTCCCCTGGAGAGAACCACCATCCCTCAAGTATGCAGGAAACCCACCCGTCCCTTGGAGCAATACTCTGAACGCGCATCATAAGCACCTGTCGTACGAAATCACCTTCGTGGCTCCATCATGACATCCCCCACCCGGAATATCATCACATCCATGACCTCCACTAGGTCATCCGAAACAACCCCCACTAGGTGTTTCCACTAGAGTCCTTGGAATAGACAAGTTCTAACCACCTTAAAACCTCTATTCCAGACTCTCCCTAGGAAATAGACAAGTTCTAACTCGCGTAGAGCTTCCATTTCTAGCCACTCCTAGAACATGAACAAACTCATTTCTAGCCACTCCTAGAACATGAACAAGCTCATTTCTAGCCACTCCTAGAACATGAATAAGCTCTAAGCTGCATAGAACTTTCATTCCTAACCATCACATGACCCCACCAGTCATAAAAATATAAGAACTCATATCTTATAAAACACATTTAATAAGGCAACTCATCTTATTAAATCTCCAAATGTATACTCGTTACAACAACAAACGAAATATACATAACAACAACATAACAAAATGCTAATACAGACTCTGAAAACCAGAAAGACACTCAAGCCACCGCTTGCTTCTTGAACCACTTCGAGAACTTCTTCTTCATCGACACTTCTGGTTCCCAAGTCTCCTCCTTAATACCGTCACAGTCCCACACGATTCTCACCAACGATATACTCTTCCGACGCAGCACCTTGACTCTTCTCTCAAGAATCCTCACAGGCCTCGCCGTCAACGTCATGTTGGGCTAAAGATCCTCTGGAATCCTAGCCAACACCTCCTCAGACTCATGTAGACACTTCCGCAGCATCAAAACATGGAAAACTTTATGAAAAGCCTTCATACTCTGAGGTAACTCCAACCGATAAGCTACTGGCCCGACCCGCTCCACCACCTTGAACGGACCCATAAACCTTGGACTTAGCTTATTCTCCGAAATGGATCTGTTAGGACCCCTCAACATCGCTGCCTTGAGATACACCAGATCTCCCAGCTCAAACTCCAGCTGCTTCCGTCTCCTATCGGCGTAACTCTTCTGCCGATCCTGAGCCTCTCTCATGTTCAGCCTCAAGACACGGATCTTCTCCGTCGTCTCCTGAACAAAATCTGCATCAAACATGCTCCTCTCTCCCACTTGAGTCCAGCATAACGGTGTCCTACACTGCCTCCCATACAGAGCCTCATGTGGAGCCATCCCAATACTCGTCTGGTAACTGTTGTTATACGCAAACTCAACTAGGTTCAGATGATTCGCCCAATGACCACCATAATCCAGCACACACATCCTCAACAGATCCTCTAATGTCTGAATCGTCCTCTCCGACTGCCCATCTGTCTGAGGATAATACGCTGTGCTCATATGCACCTTAGTGCTCATCTCAGCCTGAAACGCTCTTTAAAACTCTGAAGTAAATCTCGGATCCCTGTCTGACACAATACTCCTTGGCACCCCGTGCAGCCTCACTATCTCCCGCACATACTTCCTAGCCAGAACTACCGCTCCATCGGTCTTCTTGATGGCCAGAAAATGTGCTGACTTGGTCAGACGGTCCACAATCACCTAAATCGCATCATAAGTCTGTGACACCGGCAACCCCGTCACGAAATCCATGGTAATCATATCCTACTTCCACTCCGGGATAGGCAAACTTTCCAATATACCACTCGGAACTCGCTGAGACCACATACTCTGAACTGGCCACCTTAGAAACATCAATCAATCCGTAATGCTTCTCCTGAGCAACTCGAATCCTGCTCAACAAATCTGCTTGGTTAGCTGCCTCTAACCTCAACGGCTCCTGTGAGATCACACACAATCTCAAGGTACTGATCTCACTCACCAGAGCCTCCATGTCCCGCTCTTGATCTGAAGCAACCCTTTTCCAACTCAACGCATCTGCAACAATATTAGCATTACCCGGATGGTACCCAATCTCCAGGTCATAGTCTGCAACTAACTCCATCCAGCGCTTATGTCTTCTGTTCAGCTTTGGATGAGTGAAGAAATACTTCAGAGACTTGTGGTCTGTGAATACATGCACCTTCTCGCCATACTGATAAGACCTCCAAATTTTAAGGGCAAAAATCACCGTAGCCAACTCCAAATCGTGGGTAGGGTAGTTGCACTCGTGCCTGCTCAACTGCCTCGAAGCATATACAATAACCTTCCCATGCTGCATCAGCACACATCGCAGACCAACTCCTAAAGCATCTGTATACACCACGTAAGGCTCACCTGGCTCGGGTAACGCCAAAACCGGTGTACTAGTCAGCATCTTCTTCAGCTTCCCGAAACTCTCCTCACAAGCTGAAGACCATACAAAAGGGACATTCTTCCCTGTCAACTTCGTCATCGACTGCGCCATACTCGCAAAACCCTTGACGAATCTCCGGTAATTACCTGCCAACCAAAGAAAACTCCAGATCTCGGTGGCACTCCTCGGTCTAGGCCAACCTATGATAGCCTCAATCTTAGCCGGATCTACAGAAACTCCCTCTGCAGACACAACGTGGCCAAGAAAGCTCATCTCTCGTTGCCAGAAACTGCACTTACTCAACTTTGCATACAGCTTCTGCTCCCGCAGCTTCTCCAGAACTAACCGCAAATGCACCTCGTGCTCCTCCGGACTCCTCGAATACATCAACATATCATCTATGAAGATGATCACGAACACATCCAGATACTCCTGGAACACTCCGTTCATCAACCGCATGAACGCTGCTGGCGCATTCGTCAACCCGAACGGCATTACTACAAACTCATAATGCCCGTATCTCATTCGAAAAGCCGTCTTCCCAACATCTGCCTCATCAATCGAAATCTGATGGTATCCCGAAGCCAAATCAATCTTGGAGAACCAATTAACCCCTCGCAACTGATCCAACAACTCATCAATGCGCGGCAGAGGATACCTGTTCTTCACAGTGACTCGGTTAAGTCCCTGGTAATCGATGCACAACTGAAAACTCCCATCCTTCTTCTTCACAAACAACACCGGTGCTCCCTAAGGTGAAACACTAGGCCGGATGAACCACTTCCCCAACAGATCATCCAGCTGCTTCTTCAGCTCTGTCATCTCTGCTGGAGCCATACGGTAAGGCGCCTTGGATATCGGAGCCGTCCCCGGTTCCAAATCAATCGTAAAAGGATCCGACCGCGATGGTGGCAATCTCAGTAACGATTGGAAAACCTCCTGGAAATCCCGAATAACCCGATTATCCCCAACTGCAACCTTTCCAACAGTCTCCGGCATCACTATCGTCACCAAATACGCATCACAGTCTTTCTCAATCAACTGCTCGGCCTGTATCGCTGAAATCATAAGACTCTCGGAAGTCGGTCTCAAACACCAACCTCCCTGTCTCTCGCTCAAACACCACACGTTCTCGATGACAATCCAGGTGAACACTGTACCGATCCAACCAATCCATACCCAAGATTACATCGTACAGCTCCACCGGACTAATGACCAAATCTGCTGGCATCAACTCCCCCGCCACCAGAATATCCACACCTCGAGCCCGCCCGAGAATAGCAAACGACCTGCCTCCAGCAACCTTAACTACTCCCGGCTGCTCTCCGGAATCGCTCTGGATCCCGCTGCCCTCCGCACACTCCGGAGTAATGAAGCTATTCGTAGCTCCCGAATCAAACAACACGTGGGACTTACATCCGCCCACAACTAAGGTTCCTGCACAAATCCCATGTGCTTTAAAACCCGACACTCTAGCGCAGACACACACAATTTCTAAATAGACTAAATTCAATCACCAAAAGAATTTACAAAGAACAAGTCTGAAATTATAAATGTGATCGGTCTGGCGCTAGAACCGCCCGCCTCTGCCGACGTGAAAACCCGCGGCGTCGCCGCAATCTGAGCTAAAGGCTGGACCGCCAACGGCTGCACTGCCGCCACCGCCATCTGCTGTAGCTTAGGACACCTGGGCTTAATATGCCCCGGTTCCCTGCTGTGATAGCACACCTGAGCCGCCCGATCCTCTCTCCTCTTCGGACAGTCCGCCACCTTGTGGCCAATACCACCACACCCGTAGCATCCCAAACCACCCTGATTGGATCCTGATGTGCTCTCCCACTTCCTCTTCTGACCCTGAGCAGGCTTGCCGCCCCTGTTCGAACCCGTCTGCTGCTGAGATCTCCTCTTCTGCTACTGTTGCACCGGTGGACTAACCACCATAACCTGCTCTCTGAGGTCCTCCTTAATCGCCGCAGCAGTCTCAACCAGCTCCGCCCTCGTGGCGAACTTACTCGCCCTGCAGCAAGTCCTCAACTCAGCTCGAAGTCCCCCAAGGAACCTCCTCACCTGGGCCTGCTCGCCCTCCAGGCTCCTACCAGCATGCACTAGGAGTCGATTGAACTCCAAATCGAACTCTCTCACAGTCTGATCTCCCTGAGCCATGTTCAGAAACCTCGACTCTATCCGGTCCACCGCCTCCTACGGGAAATACTTGGCATTAAACTAAGCCAAGAAATCCTCCCAGAACATCTCGGCTTGTACCCTCCTATCCTCAACACCTCTCCACCAGAGATGCGCGTTACCATCCAGATAGTGAACCGCTAGGTCCACCTGGTATCTCTCTGGACACATGATAGAGCGAAAGTTCTGCTCCAACCTCCACCGCCACTCATCGGCCTCCTCAGGCTTGACAGCACCTGAGAAAAACCCCGTGCCAATCCTCTGCATCTGCTCCATCATCCTCAGATAGGATGGAAGCTCTTCCGCAACCGCCACACCCGGCTGCCCACCAGCCACTCCCGGCTGAACCCATCCACTACTGGCTGCACACCAGCCCCACCTGGCTGAACTCCCGGAGCCTGACCTGGAGCCGGCACCCCACCTGGTAACCGCTCTAGAATCAACTGTAGCAAACCTGCCAAGCGATCATCTCGGTCTTGGGCCATACCTACGGGAGCACCCCACCTGGGCCCCCCGCACCACCAGCTACCTCGGGACCCACACTAGTCCCACCAGCCCTCACATTGGCACTCGTAGTAGTCCCACCCACAAACCCCTCCTGAAACGTTTGTGAGTCCGCCACCTGCTCCTACGTGGTCTCCTGGGCCACACTCGCGGCATCTGACTCACTCACAAGTCCTCGCCCGCGTCCACCACGACCACCTCAGCCTCCACGGCCCCTATGACCTCTGCCTCTAGCACCTCTATCCATCACTCTGCACTCACCAGCATATTACTAAGTACTAGAAAAACAGAAAGTCAAATAATACATACCGTGGAATCTTATTGAAGGCTCGGAAGAGATGATCTAGGACTCCATACCCATACAATAATCAATCAGTTAGCACACAATTAATCAATTACACCCGCCCTAGAACCATAAGGGCTCTGATACCAAAATGAAACGACCCGACCCAAAAATTTAAAAATTTTCCCTTCAGATTATGATCATCACCGATCATAATCCTCAACTGGGCCAACATAAGCGACGCGGAAACAATTACAAATCAACAATACAACCAAATCAATAAATCCCATACTTTATTAATTCCCTAAACCGTTCAATTCAATAAGAACAATATTTAATTCAATCAATTTCAGAATAATCCAATGACAACAATTTCAGAATCTACTAGCAACCTAGCAATTCTAACGCTATAACCACTCAGACGAGACACTAGATCATCTCCTCTTCCCGGCCATGATTCCTCGATCACATTTTCTCTTTACCTGTAACACATGGCAAAAAGAGTTGCGTGAGTATTATCACAAATACTCAGCGACGCGGTCATCCCGTCTACAGGCTATTTATACATAAGCATAAACAATAGATACAATACCAGGATGAGCATACACAAGCATTCACGACACAATCAAACACGAACCAATCTAGGAACTCCGTGTCGATTGACACAACCTCTAGGTGTCGATCGATACACAACCCGTGTCGATCGACACAACCACTAGGTGTCGATCGACACACCACCCTGGTGGCAATCGACACGACATCGCAGAACCCAGAAACGAGCCTATCCTCTCATGGCTCGAATCCGTCGCGATCCATCGAGTCTCCTGCACAATTTCATTCACAGAACACACGAAATCCAACAAGCAATTGCATTCTACCCATTCTTTACACTTATGTAAGCCTACGGTCACGCAGTCACCTCGATTTCAGAAATAAAAAAAATGAGGTTTCACGAAGAACGCGATGAACACAGCCTCCAATCCGGAAATCCCCAACAATCGAGCAGAACACGAACCCCACACACCAAAATCAAGCCTCCAATGCCCAAGAATAAATAGGAATCTCCCCAACACTCAAGAACACGAAATCTCTGTTTTTCTCTCTAGTTTCTGCCAAAACCAGACCAGAAACACGGCTGAAGGCTTTTATACTCCAACCCTAGGGTTTCCCTAACCAGTCCACCGAACCGGACAATTGGAACCAAACCGGTCGGTCCAATTTTAACTCGTGTCGATCGACACACACCACCTGTGTCGATCGACACACCACCAAGAATCCGACTCCTCAGAAGTCCAAACACCCGTGTTGCTTAACATACACACCTCTGTCGATCGACACATCCAACCAAAATGCAATTTTTGGTTTATGAGCGTTATATTTCTAATTAGTATAACTTTGTTATATAATTATATAATTTAATTTTTTTAGATAACTAAAATTATATTATTATTATATAAGTTAGATATTCTATTTAAGAGATGCTCTAATGTTCTCGTTCTTACAAATCCCTTGTTTGTCAACTGTTAGATATATTTCACCAATAATCACCACCAATTGATATAGGTTCATATAATTAATGAACAATAAATCGATCGATTATTAGCTACAAAATTATTGAGAAAAATAAATCAAAGACGCGTACGGAGGCGTAGGGCGGCGAGGCGGTGCTTTTAGCCTGTCTCAAACTATTCACTCTTACCATTTTTGAATCTATTATTATGAAATGTCTAATCTACCCTCCTTCCCATTAGTCAACTCTCTCCACACTTTTGGCAAATCATTTAAATGTCCCCATCTTATAATTTAATTTTCTTAACTTTTTATTTACATGACGCTCATAAACTTATTGCTCTACTAAAAGATTTTTATTTAATTATCCCAACATAATTTTTCGTGCCGGTATTCTGAGGGAATTAAAGGGTATATATAACGATAATTATAATGATTAAATTAAGTAGGATCCATGATGCTCACGGCACGGGCATTGAGGTGTGTTTGTCTGTATATAATTGTATAAACATAAATATTTATACAAAGATAATGCATAACATAGGGCACCTCAATAGAATCGTACGTTTGTCTCTACAAGTGAGAGTGTGTTTTACGTGCATTTTTATTTATATACTATAGTCTCTATATAAAGATAAATGTGTGTATATCATAATAGTTTTGTATCCTCGGAAACATGGACAAAAGCATCTGCTTTCCAGCTACAAACTTTAGACAGTTACAAGTTATAATTTAAAATTTTAAACTATAGGCAGGTGCAATCTGCAACCAAATTGATAGTATTATAAAAAGGATTATGGGCTTATGGATAACTAGAAAACTATAGTAATAACTAATAACTAAAATCAACGTAGTGATAATATAAAGAGATTGATTTTTTTTTTGCTAAAAGAGATCGATTTTTTTTTTGTTGCTAAAAGTGATTGATTTTTTTATCCGGATTTAAACCTTTTTTGAGATAGAGAGTTATTATTTAAATTTTAAATTAGAATATCGAAAAACTATTTTTAGGTATCAACAAAATTATGAGTTAAAAATTCGGAACTTCTACAATTTATAATTTAAAAAAAAAATTAAGAACTAAACAGTCCTGATAATTGGCAATCCAAAGCACTTTTTAATAATAGTCACATCATTTAATCCACATGTTTATCTGTTTGTTGAGGATTTTCGAAAACCTTAATATAACTCTCTTTTTATTTAACCCAATTCATATACCAAACAAAAACTACTTAACATTTTAAAAGAAATTTTAGAGTGTTGAAATATATACCCAAAAAAACAATAGACCTATGGACTTTTGACAAGGTTTTGGCGTTAGTTATAGATCATGATTAAGAGGTCTAATGCAATAGGTCCCAAAATATAGAACAATCTTAGGAACCCGTAATAAATTACATTACTCTTATTTATTCCTTTTAAAGGATACTTTAGTTTATTTACATTCTTCCAGAAAAAGCAAATTACACAATGTAAAAGAGAATTAGAGGAAAGGAAACTGCGAGTTTCCCGGAAGAAAGGACACAAGAGGGAAAATCCAAGTCGTATCTACGTGGCATAAAAACAACCGTCCGATTATAAACTGCAAGATATCAACGACAAGAGATTGTTCTTCGGAAAAAAAAGAAAAAATAGATATTTTTTTGCAAACACTGAAAAAACAATGAAAAGAGATGTGAGAGAGAGGAGACAGAGAATTAAATTAGAGGGAGCAGAGGAAAGAGAGAGTGAGAGAAGATAATAGTTAAGGTCATGGCGGCGTTGCAGAGCGCGAGAAAGGTGATGAAATGAAACCTCTCTGATCTCTCTTCTTTCTTCTTCCTCTTTCTCTCTGTGTTTTTCTTAAACTCTCTCTCTTTCTCTCTCTCTACTTTCTCTCTCTTGTACCGACAAAGGAGCTTTGCCTTTACCAGACTCCCAAAAGCTACTCAACTTCAATACACTACAAACCCAGAGAATGAAATTCTACCTATAAACCCTAGAATTCCTCTTCCTCCCCAATAGTCTCTAAGATCTAGAGAGATAGAGTAGAGAGTAGAACAAAAAAAAGAAAAAGGATTTTTAATTTTGGGTTTCTTTTTTTCTTTCTGAAAAACCTATTTGAGAGTGGTGGTGGTTATGGGTGGTGGTGAATGTCGGGGTATTTCTCGTTAGACGGAGGAGGAGGAGGAGGAGGAGGAGGGGGAAACAGCCAAGAAGAACACCGGAGCAACACTAACCCTCCTCCTCCAACTGTATCAGAATCTTGGCTCTGGTATAGAAACCCTAACGCAAACGCAAACGCAAACGCTCCTTCTTCTTCAAACGCTGCTTTAGGCACACTTGAGCTATGGCAAAACCACAATCAGCAAGAAATCATGTTCCACCACCAGCAACAACAACAACATCAGCAAAGGCTGGACCTTTACTCCTCAGCCGCAGGTTTAGGCGTCGGACCAAGCAACCATAGCCAATTCGATATCTCCGGCGAAACCTCAACCGGCGGCGCCGGAAGAGCTGCGGCGTTGATGATGATGAGGAGTAGCAGCAGCGGAGGAGGAAGTGGCGGTGTGAGCTGTCAAGACTGGGAATCAAGCGAAGAAAGATTGTGCTCACATGAGGTGTCGAACTTGCTGCAAGAGCCGTGGCTTCGAGTGTACTACTCACGTGAGGAGCACGTGGGTTCCTGCCGCTAAACGCCGTGAGAGACAACATCAACTAGCCACGGGTCAGCCTCAAATGCACCAGCCGCCCGGTGAAAGCGTTACGAAACGCCAACGGGAGAATTTGCCGGCCACCTCGTCGGCTCTTGTCTGCACTCGCATACCTACTCACAACGCTTCAGGTATAAAATGTTTATACATTAATTTTATCTTAAGGTCTTGAAATAATGAAATGTAGGCAGCATTTTAAAAGTTTGTTTTTTAATAACGATTGGGATCAGTTTTGATGAGCAAGAAAACCCTATTTTTGTAGATTATTTTTTAGAAAATTTGCTTTTTTTGTTTTGTTTTGTTTTGTGATTTAGTTGTGAAAGTACTGTGTTGGAGTAAACACTGACTACTATTAGATTGACAAGAACAAGCCGTTTCTCACCGATCTTGAAGTCTGTGTTCTTTCTCTTATTCCCTGCTACTTTCCTTTCCGAAGAAAAAAAGAATATTAATGTTTTCATCTATATATACTCAAAACATGTGATTACCTCTCACATTTTTTTTCATTGTTACTTTTTTTTTTTTCCTTGAAAATTCTAGGGTTAGAGGTTGGGAATTTCCCGGCGGAGGTGAGTTCACCGGCAGTGTTTAGATGCGTGCGTGTGAGCTCAGTGGAAGATGGAGAAGAAGAGTTTGCTTACCAAACAGCAGTAAGCATTGGTGGTCACATTTTCAAAGGCATTCTTTACAACCACGGCTCTGGAAGTAGCAGCGCCGGTTACAACGTTATCGCCGCCGGTGAGAGCTCTTCTGGTGGAGCTCAGCAGCTCAATCTCATAACAGCTGGCTCTGTGACTGTTGCAACCGCCTCTTCCTCTACTCCAAACCTCGGTGGTATTGGCAGCTCCTCCGCCGTTGCCGCGACCACGTATCTTGATCCAGCCGCTCTTTATCCAACTCCGATCAACACTTTCATGGCCGGTACACAATTCTTTCCAAACCCAAGATCATGATGAAATTCTGACATAAAGAAGCAACATAACTCTTTTAGATTCTTAGAATAGAATTAGGGTTTTTTACTACCTTAATTGTTGGATCATCTTATTATATAAAGTTTGCTAGAAAGTGGGCAAAACTTAGGAGAAGGAAAAGTGTCATGTTTATGCTTCTCATTAGGCCTACTTCTCATGGACACTCAAAGTTGTTGCAATTTTAGGGTTTTTAAATGGAAATTTAATTCAAATAATAATACCATCTTCTTATTATATAATGATATTTGTGAGGAATGTGTGTTGTGTATTATTTTAAAATGTTATAAGGAGCACAATATATATATATATATATATTTTTTTTTTTATAAGGAGCACAATATAGCTCTTTTTGTCTGAATCTTTGTTTCATTAATGTGTTTGTTTCTTGTTTGTGTAACACGTAACCTTAGAATCCGGAGATAATGTTTCTCATCTTTATATCATCTTTTGTGTCTTCTTCTAACCAATAGAAAAATTTATTACATGTGTGGTTACATATATATAGTTTCAGTTGCGGCGACTCTGGTCTGCCATGCCCATCCCATGCATTTAATGATTTTCAAAAGTGTATTATTTAATTTGTTTGTTGCTAATTGATATATGCCATAATTGACATGTGATTGAATCAGAGAAGATGACTAGATGAGTATGTATTTATGTTTAGAAGAGTGACATGTATAGATGTGACATGAGGGTGCGTTCAACAATGTACGTTAATTAATCCCACTACTTCGGCCTTGAATGTAATTCAACACAATTTCATAATTGTAATTTGGTTTTCAATAGAGCAAAAATAAATAATAAAAAAAGAAATTGGAATGCATTTTAAATAAAAAATGAAATCCCGCACATGAAGAAAGTAATCCTCCAAATTTGATGTTAGGTGCGTTTCACATTATTTTCTTTTATTTATGCTTTATTTTTTTAAAATAAATTTATGAAAGATAATAATATAAATCAATACAATTTTATTTGAAAAAATTAATATTTAAGCAAACTAAAATACTAAAAATAATTAGTAATTTTTAATATTTATTATACCTACACCGCATTTATGATATTTACCATTCAAACATTATCCCGCACCGCTTATTTTACACTAAACGCAGTTGTTTCGCATAATACTTTTTTCTTCCACACTGCACTTGAACCGCACCACATCTTAAATATTGAACCGCACCACATCTTCTAATCCACTTGTCCCGCACCGCTTAATCCGTTCTTTCCTTTCGAAGCCTTAATTATCTCAATGGCCTCCATTAGCTAGGCCTTTGATTATTAAAATACTTTAAGTTTAATTCTACAATTAGATATTTTATTCTATAACATTTTATGTGTTGACTAAGAAAAAATCTAGTATTCTCTTAACTTTATAGTAGAAATTTCAAAGGTTTAACCTTATTTATATCTTTTTATTTTTATTTCGTTGTGCAACCAAATATCTAATTTTCTGTGTGAAATTGTCAAAACGATATGTGATTTGGAACGAGAAAAATACTATTTTCGTTTATATAATTTATATTTACATAAATTATCAGATGAGTGAGTGAAAGAAAAATATTGATCATAAGGAATATATACGTGTCTGATACTATCAAACAACCTAACCCGTAAAATTTAAAAATTTTTCTTTTCAGATTATTATTATCACAAATAATAATCCCAACGGGTCATCACGTCACACGGAAAACAATACAACGATTAAACAACAATGCCATTCAATAAATCTCATACTTTATTGAAACTAAACCAACTAATTCAATTCAACAATACCAATACGAAACAACAACCAAATAACAATCTAATACTGTTCCAGAATTACTAACACCATAGCAATTCTAACAACAATAACCACTCAACCAAGTCCCTAGACCATCTCCTCTTCCTCGCCACGATTCCACGATCACACCTTGTCTTTATCTGCATCACATGGTTATACGAGATGCGTGAGTATTATCATAAATACTCAGTGACGCGGTCATCCCATCTACTTGGCTATACACACATGCATAAAGGACAAACCACAACACCAAACAATAACCAACCATCACACAACAATCAATACGTCAAACTGACGGCATCGATCGACACAAGCACTATGTGTCGATCGATGCACTCTGTGTCGATCGACACAAGCCCGTGTGTCGATCAACGCATCGACACAAAATCTGGAAATCGAGCCTATCCTCTCATGACCCGATTCCAAACGATTCCCCTGCACAAATCCACTCAAAACAACACGAAATCCACCAAATAACAATAATCAAACGCATCCTATCAATTCCTTTACCCAGATAAGCCATTGTCACGCACTTACCTCAAATCTAGAAGGAAAAGGATGAGAAAAGGATAAAACCACGAAGAATGACCCCCCAATGCTGAGATCTACACTCTCCTCAAGAGAAATCACTCCAAGAACGATCTCCCAAGCCTCCCAGACGAATCTCCTCTCACAAATCACTCTGGAACTTTTCTGAAACTTTATGGAACTCTAAAAATCCCAAAAATGCGGCCACACCCCTATTTATAGGGAAGCCTTAGGGTTTCACCGTAAACCGGCCCGCAAACCGACACTTAAATCGAACCGATCCGGTTCGATTTAACTTGCGTCGATCGACGCACGACCAAAAATCTGATTCTTGGTTCGCGGTTGTTACATACTAGGTGAGTATCCGCGCACGCGCGGAATTTTACTGTAAATGTACTTTGCTTTTTGGTTTTGATATTTTACCTAAAATATTT
The DNA here is from genome assembly GCA_964056655.1 of Arabis hirsuta. Taxonomy (NCBI): domain Eukaryota; kingdom Viridiplantae; phylum Streptophyta; class Magnoliopsida; order Brassicales; family Brassicaceae; genus Arabis; species Arabis hirsuta. The sequence continues at coordinate 8,242,536 of OZ053308.1, read as the reverse complement.
GTAATAGCATGCGCAGGTTCAAAAGCATTTTTTCTCTCTTTTTTGTTTTTTTATCTAAAATATTATATTGGATAATTTATATATTTATTTTTATATCGCGATAAATATATATTTACTATTGTTTATGTATCAATAATAGTATGTTTAACAAAATAATATAAGTATACTCTTGGTTTTAAATTTGTAAATTTCATTTATATTTAAAACAATTCTAATTTAGAAATTGATTAAATCTCTTGATAAAATATTATTTTATTTTTTTTGTGTGAAAATAGTATTAATTATTGTGCACATCTTTATAACTACGTCTCAAAATTGTTGTCTTTATTAGTTCTTGTATCTAAGTGAGTAAAGAAATCATTAATTAATGCTTCAATTGCTTTCTAAAAATTTATATTATTTTGAAGTAATGAAAATAACTTAGGTTAACTAACAAACACATATGCTTGTAAGTTGAAATTATTTTTAAGTATACTTTAATATTTTTAATTATATTATTAGATATAATATTTACTAATTTATATTTTTGCTTTATGAATTTAGTTCTAGATTAATTTATTTGTTTAATTGTTAGGACTTAACATAGATTCGTTAATTTTAGCATCTTTCAATCATTTTTCATTTTGATCTTGATGCTCTGTTTTATGTTGTTTTGCGTTCTGTTTTACAAACTTTGGTTTTGTTTCTTCTTCCTTTGTTCATGAATCTTAAAAATAAAGAGTATTTGTGAGGTTAAAAATTGTATCTAATTTTTGTTTCATCTTGTATTATTCCCAATTTAGTTTCTATTATATATTAGTTGTACTTAAAGTTTTCTTATGGTTAAAAATAAAATCACCAAACATAACGTTCTCTGTATTTTATTTTGATCATATTTTGTATTTTATCTTATGAGGTTACTTGTATACAAAATAATATACAAAATATATCTGTATAAAATATATTCTCACAAAATTCTTAGGAAAATCAAGACAAACGCGAAAACATGTGGGACCCACCAAAAGACCCACTAGAAGATCCAACTACACTATCGGCACCAATCAGAAGGATAAACCAAAAAAGTGTCAGACAACCCTGACTCAGACTGGACGCAAGACTATGACATACACCAATAAAAAAAGAAAAGCAAAAGACAAAGCAATAATTCACGAGAGCAATAATAAAGATTCGCTTCACAAGACCAATAGTAAAGATTCACTCAAACTCTCTGATGCGAGTCGAGTTTTACCTCTCAACTAACTACCTGCAAGTGCACAGCAATCACGGCTAGTATAGATAAGGGATCGTATCCACAAGGACTTCTTAATCACACTTCGAATTGTAATAAATAAAACAAAGTTAGAACAAGATATTTTTGTCGTTTTTGTGATTGAAAATTAAGTAAGCAAGCAACGAATGTGAATTGTAATGAAAATCAATAAAAGAAAAGTGTTAGGACTTAGGTATTTCGCAGAGAATCATGCAACAATAAAGATTGATTGATTTTAGGGATTTAGGAATTATGAACCGTCTAGAACACAAAGCACTGATTTAAGGTCATCCCACTATCGTGACGTAACTAACCATCTACGTTTTAACACCCTAATAGACTCAACTGTCGCAGGTTATTACAAGGTGAAAACATGCATTAAAAGTTCAAGTTTGATAAAGTTCGCCGCACTCCATAACTAAACTTTCGAATTGTTAAGGTTTTTGGCTCATCAAATACTAGTTCAGGCAATATAACAAGCTTTTGGAGAGTATATCTGTAACGACCGCGAACCAAAATTTGGGAATAAACCGACGGGTTCGGTTTTGAAGCACCGGTTTATGGTTTCGGTTAGTGAAAACCGTGTGTCTTGCCTATAAAAGCAAGGAGCTGAGTGTGGAGTCTTGTTATAGACAGAATTCAGAAAGAAAGCACAGAGATAGAGAGAATGATTGAGAGAATTGTGAGAGAAGTGATTTCTTGAGAGAAAAACACTTCTATCCGATTTTTGAAGGGGAGACGAACGGCTGTCAAGATCAGGTCGGATTAGAATGAAAATTTGAGGGTAAGTTCTTCACTCTCTGATATTGATTCAGGAGAAAACGGTTTGTAAATCGGTTAAATATTCTGGGAGTTATCGTTGTTTTACTAAGAGAGTTTTCTGCAGTTTTCAGTTCCGATCATCGAGCTTACGGGCTTAATTTCCGTCGAACCAGAAGGAACCAGAGAGCGATCTATATACGGTTAGAAAGCTCTCTCTGTCTAGTTTGCAGATCGGGTTTCCGATTGTTTTTCCGATGTATATTCCGTTCTCTGTGTGCTTTTTAGTTCAACATATCGTTCCTGTCTCCAGTTCCGATTGACGAACTTGCGGGCTGTTTTCCCGTTGATTTGTTGGGAGTTAGCTGACGTTCTACACACCGTTGTGTAGCTCTGTGCGTCTAGTTTCCAGCGCAATTTTCCGATTGGAATTTGGAGTAGCCGTTCGTTGTGCACGTTGAGTTCTTTGGGGAGATCGTGTTCTTGGTGTTCTTCGTGTTCTTGAGCACTTTTGAATCCGTTTTTCTTTTCCAATCGAGGTGAGTGCGTGACCATAGGCTCGTATAAGCATAAGAAGTGTTAGAATACGATTGAGTGTTGTTTGGGATCGATTTCGTGTTGTTTGATGGATTATTATGCAGAAAATCGCGTGTGCGAGTTTTCTGGGTTTGGTGTGTCGATCGACACATATGGATGTGTCGATCGACATGGTGTCAGTAGGTCACCGGGATGGTGTGCTGACGGACATGAGTGTCGGAGTTGGTGTCGATCGACACGGGTTAGTGTATCGATCGACACAGGCTTTTTTTACGCGATTGTGCTGTTTTCGTGTTGATTGTTCATCCTGGTATTATAGCATTATTATGCTTATATTTAATTAGTCTGTTGATGGGATGACTGTCTCACTGGGTATTTATGATAATACTCACGCATCTCTTATAACCATGTGGTGCAGGTAAAGAGAAGGTTTGATCGTGGAATCATGGCCAGGACGAGGGGATGATCTAGTGTCTCATTTAAGTGTATTATATCTTTTTCCGCTGTTGTTATTGGTGTAAATTGTTGAGGAAATTAATATTTATGGGAATATTAATTCCGGTGTTAAAAAAAAAAAAAAAAAAAAAATCGGGTTGTCACAATATCAACCTAAGATCAGATCACTAAATGCGCGGTAAAGCGATCATGCATTGAGTATAAGTAAAGATGAAGACTCTAATGTATTCCCTAAACAGTCATCAATCAATTATCGAATTATGAAACTCATTGAAAACCTAAAACCTAACAAATAAAACTACTCAGACATGATGCACGAAGAACCAGAGATAGATGACGAATTCATGATAAATAAACTTGAATTAAAGAGTAAGGGTAAGAAGATTCTTCTCTATATCGAGATACAAAGCGAGATCATCTACCGGATTGCTCTAGAATCCAAATCTGAAGAAGAACACCAAGAGAACTCGTGGTGGCTGCTACTGTATGATAAACTACTCTATTGTTTCGGCTGCATCATACCTAACAAAAGGCTAAAAACAAGTATATATAGGCTTAGGTCTTCTAGGGCTTCATTTAGGTCAAATCCGTCTTTTTACGTCAAAACTACTCCAACGTCGGTTGGGATTTCGGTTAGGCTACGTGACCGGTATTGGGCCAAAAGTGCCTTGATTTATGCTGGCATCAGCCCAGAATATCGGTCCATGAAGTGGCCCGGTATTTGGATCGATTCTGCACTTGCTTCATTTCTGAGGCAGCTTGACGTATCTTCACTAAATCCAGTGTAACTTCCTGTTCACAGCTCCAATTGAGATGACTCAAACTTCATTGTGAAGCTGACTCAAATATCTATATTCACACCAAGTTTCATCCAATTCCAAATCGATTTGATCCTCCGTTAACCGCTGAACTTCTGGCGTATATGTTCTGTCCAATTTGGTAGAATGTTGATTCTTGTGAATTCTTGGTTCTTGAAAGTGTCTTTGGCTTATGATAGTTGCTGTAGCTTGGTTTACACCTATTTTTGGCTCTTTTTGCTCATTTTTCCTTGATTTCCCTGTTAAGACTCTAAAACTACAAATACGAGAAAAACTACCTTTAAAGGTATAAAACCGTAGATAAATGTATAGAAAACATAGTAAAATATATAGTAAAATAGGTAAAATATGGGATATATCAACTCTCCCAGACTTAAACCTTGCTTGTCCTCAAGCAAAATCCAAGTATAGAAAAGAGGTTTGAAAATAACTTGAACTTAGAAAAACCTTTTGAAAATAACGTTGATACTAATACCGTATGTGACATGATCGATCCAAGGGTATCTTCATCATACGCCATTCATAACCTTCGCAGCCTACTCCATGTTTTAATTACAATCCTGCAAAAATTTCAACTGCACTTCATTTGACTCTCTACATTCATTAAGTTATAGGTGAATTTCTCATCAAGGGAATCATTCGGGGTAGACGGCGCTAGGATCTGAAAAAGGCTAATATATGTGGTGAGGTTTAAAGTGATTAGGGTTATCATAGACTCCGGGTGCGAGATATTATGCAAAATCGCAAGAGAGAATGGACCTGTTGATATCCACAATTTCCCAACCACTTTCTTCGCGTCTTTTTCCCCAGACTTAGATCTTTCTTCGGGAATCACTCGAAATCTCTTTTACTCGTCTCTTCTTTTGTATCATGGCATTCCTTGGGTATTCTTTTGGCATTAAAACTCTTAGATAACCTATTTCATTTCCCTTCCTTTTATTTCTTTTATATATATATATTTTTTTTCTTTTTCTTTATTATACATATATATATATGTATTATTTTATTTTATTTTATTTTTTTTTTCGAAGGGGGAAAACGGTATCTATTTGATACGAGTCAAGTATAGGCACGAAATATTACCATGTATTAGTCATCCAAGGAAACGGCCAAGCTGTTTGAAATTTATTCTTTGTACTCTACCCTTCTTTACCAAATCCTCGCATCTCTAGTGATTGGAAAATTGCGTCGATCCTTTTCTCTCTGACGTTTTTGCACATATATGCAAGTATGAAACTAAAAAGAGAAGGCATGAGGTCTGAAAAGAGGTAAAGGGTTTTAGGTAGGGTACCAACTAAAGATGAGCTGGCCATTCATGACAACAAAGAGTGGTAAAAGAGGATAAGATGTCATGAATGTGTGATTCGTTTCCCCGATTTAACTCTTTAATGAGAAATAATTAAAGTCAGGTTAGTAGTCAAATAAAATAGAGTCAAAATTGGATTCATCAAAACTTATGCGAGATGAATTATATGGGGCAAGTTCCAGTCATGAAGGTTTCTGAATCGTATATCCTGGACAAACCCTGTGACAATGGTGATTAGATAATAAAATACGCATAAATTCCTGAAAATATCATAGTTCGAAACATAGGATTTTCGACTCAATAAAAGACTCTAAGAAAATCATTAAAATGACTCAAAACATAAGAAAATAGAAAAGGACGTTAGTACGATAAATCCCCCCAGACTTAACTTACACCGTCCCCGGTGTAAAAAGTCACACAAGGGTGAGATGACTCAATAAAATAAAAAGATAATAATAAAAGGATAGATAAAAATCGATACACCTGGCTCAAAAGACGGGTGACATAGACTCTGGTGAATCCGGAACTATCACGTGAAAGCGATCTCCATCAGAATCAGAGTTGACGATCTCTGTCTCGTCTGAAGCGGTTGCCTGGACTAATGAGTGATGTCCGTATTGGGCAGTGGCGGTCTCATCAAGGGCACGTGTGTTGGAATGACTAGAAACATCATCATCGACATCCTCATCATGCTCAAATGTAGAGACGAGCGAAAGACTACCAAACTCGTTGTTGCTTGTTGTGGCGGTTGTGCTTCTAGAGGAGCGCCTAAAGAGATGTGGGATTGATTTCTTGACTGCTTTTACAAGCTTAGAAATCATCTTACCTTGCCTAGAAACCGTAGCTTCAAGAGCAATTCTCTTCTCCTTTTCTTCCTCAAAGCTAGTGCGAAGCCATTCATAAAAACCGGCTTGTGTAGCGGTTGGAAATTGTTGCGCTTGGGGTGGCATGTGAGATGTGGAAGGCTGGAAAATACCACCTTCTTGTGGTCCTCTAGACCTCTCCTTTCGTGCCATCCTTGCCTTGGATTGATAGTAGAGCGAAACTCCAACAAGAGGACATCTGGGACAACGATAAAACCATGTGGAACGAGTGGGGTGAAAGTACGTCTTACCTTCACTCAAGGCTGGGATTTACACATGTGGGAGTAGAACACACATGTTCTCTTCCTCGTATGGTGGAGTGAAAAGGTACCCAAAATTTGTAGATTGCTCTTACCATCCACAAAGATAATGTTTCCTTTGAAGGGCATGTAGATCAAGCTTACTCTCAACCATCAAAGGGACTTCAAGATGAAAATCAACACCACACGCAAGTAGTATGGCCGTGATTGTTCCACCAAAATCACTCGATGCTCTCTTTGGTATTTTCTCCTTAACGGCATCATGGTTGATTTGTACCATTCTTCGAGCTAAAAGTGAGGCGAGGTTTACCTTCTTGGGAGTCTCCACAAACACTGAGATTAGTATATAAAACTCTTCTTGTTTCACCACTCCATACTCATTCCTACTGAAAATGAGTTGAGAAAGTAGGTAGTAAACATAACGAATCGCCGGATGTGTAATCTTCGATGTCTTAGAACTTCCGGGCTTAAGTCTATCACTTCCAATCTTTGACCATTCATCATAATGAGCTTCACTACCACTGAACTTGATCCTCTCATGACACTCAAGTCCCAAAATATCACAAAGTTCTTCAATACTTAGGGTATACGATTTCTCATTAACCGTAAAAGCTAGAATTCCTTCCTTTGCGATGGCCGTCTTTGTCTTGGGGTAAGACAATGTCACCGTGGCTAGAAATTCACGTGCAAGCCTTCCATAGGTAGGGTGAGAGATAGTCACAAACTTCGATAGGCCCAATGCTTCACTACAAGAAAACAGACATTTAGCGTCAGCATAATTCGACGCTAAAAGCCTTTAGCGTCAAATTAGCGTCGAAATAATTTTCGACGCTAAAACGTCGACGCTAAATTCATTTCGACGCTAATTCGACGCTTATTTGGCGTCAAAACAAATTACGACGCTAAATCGACGCTAATTTTTCGACGCTAATTCGACGCAAAATAGCATCGATTTAGCGTCACAGTGTCTCGATGCAACGTATCGACGCTAAATCGATGCTATTTTGCGTCGAAGTAGCGTCATCACTTTCGACATGTTCGACGCTGATTCGACGCTAAATAGCATCGATTTAGCGTCGTTTGTAATTTTTTTTTTTAAAAAAAAAATTATAAAAATATATTAAAAATATTATAAAAATATATTAAAAATTAAAAACATTATAAAACAAAATATGCGATACAAATGAAATAAAAATCCTAATCTACTCTTGTTGTTGGGTTCTTAGGTTGATGACATCTTCCCGGATCATCTCTTCGGATTCTTGCTCGAATTGCGTAGGACCGTCAGGTGGAGGAAACTGAAGCCCTTGCAAGGCAGTTGCTAATGCCGGATTATCCACTGCAATGATGTTAAAGAGACTGGTCATTGCTGAAAGGTTAGTCTCTAGCTGCGAAATCCTAGAATTAGCAGTTTCCAACTGCCTGGTCAATTGCGGCTGAGACGGACCCGCGGTGTAAGAATATCGAGCCGACGAACAAGCTGCTGGAACATCTCTGATGGATCCAACACCCATCGTTCGTCCTTTCTTCTTCGGTGCAACCTATAAAATAAAAATGTTATAGAATAAAATTGTAATAAAAAATAATTTTAAATATATTAAAAAAATCTAAAAAAACTACCTCTTCGTAAAGTCGATCCAAATCTTGGACACCCATCGTAGACTGGACAGATTCGCCTAGCTCTGCCAGTCGTGCGTTGTACTCGTTGAACGTTCGTTCCGCTTGAGCGGTAACAAACGTCCCATCCTTCTTCCGATGAGTTTTCTCCATCACTTTAACCATCGGAGGAAGATCACCGCCATCAGCCTGTTAAACAAAAATAAACAAAAATAAAACTTAAATATAAATTATATAAATATTTAAAATACAAAGAAATCAAATAAATTACCATATTCAGTCGTACTGTGGCGTACGATGTTTGACCCGCACAATGCTTTGAAGGTCCATCTCCTTCGGCCACTGGCGTGAGACGGGCTATAGAACACTTCCCCGATTTAGCCACCGAATGGGGATCCTCCCAGAACTGCACTAGACCCGACCAAACATCAGGATCCATCCCTATCGGCTTCGCCTCATCGCCTTTCGCGCGCCACGCCTTCTTCAAGTTACCGACGTAACCGTTGAGACGCTTTAGCGCCTTATGCTCGAACTCTGCTCGCACTTCGAAAGTACGAGCTTCTTCCCAATGCCACCCTTGCTACAAAAAATACGAATAATATTATGAATATATTTAAAATAAAATATTTTAATAATTAAAAATAAATAATATAAAAAGACTTACCGCCCATGATTCGAACCAAATATCCCGCACATGCTGCGGCGTCTGGCTCCAATTAGCATGGGGCATAGTGAAATAGGCCGCGATGGCCTTGGTGACCGAACGCGATACCTTGTTATCGCTAAACCTGTTAAACAAGAATTTACAATGATCTAATTATAATTTGTAATTAAAAATTAAATAACCTATATTAGTAATATTGTAAAAGATATAATCATACCATAAAGTACCAGGAGGCCTCATCGGATGGAGAGTCCTAACCCGTGTCTCTCGCCCAGGTTGGCGGAGAAGCTCGATAATCCGCATCATGAGAGGCGCGTTTGCCGGTGGCGGCTCTTGGTGGTCATCAGAAGGGTCTGCTGTGTCTTCTTCTGTCTGTGCCTCTGGCTCTGGCTGAGGCGGTGGCGGTGGCGGAGCTTGTGGTGCAACACGTGGTGGACCTCGTGGTGGAGGTCGTGGACGATATGTCGCAGCTTGCGAACCCGACGCTGATCCTGATCCTGATCCGCGACGATCATCGTATCCAGGAATCGTAGCATCCTCGCCAAATAACTGTCCGTAGGAAGGTGGTGGATCCGCCTATAAAACCAAAAAAAATAATAAATAAAAATAGAAAACATATAAATTCATAAATAAATATAAAATTTGTAAAAATAATTCCAAAAATGCTAAAAAAATTTAAATTTTGTATATAAAATATGAACATAATTTGTAAACTTGTTTTGTTATAATGTTTTCAAAAATTTATTTTTATAAGTTCATAATTATAGAGTATAAATGTAAAATTACTTATAAAATCGTTTTTATTTAAAATAAATATTTATTTAAATTTCTAAATTATAGATCAAATGATTTTTATTATATTTTACACAAATGTATATGTTTTGAAAAATTAAAATTCTTAAAATCATTTATTAATAATTTTCATAAATTCATGACTTTATAAATTTTATAAATACAAACACATAATTCTATTTACTACAAATCCATTTCAATTCCTATAAATCCAATTCAATTCCTACAAATCCATTCAAATTCCTAAAAATCTATTCTATTTTCTACAAATTCCTAAATCAAACTTAACATAATATTATTAACAAAAAAAAAAAAAATTACCATGTAGATCTCGAAGGTGGTGGAGAGGGAGAAGAATTTCGCGGGGAGGGAAGAGGTGGTCGCCGGCGGCGGAGAGAGAGAGAGAGAGGTCGCCGGAGTGTGAGAAGAGAGAGAGGAGATGGTGGCGGCGGGAGAGAGAGAGAGAGAGAGGTCGCCGGAGTGTGAGAAAGAGAGAGGAGATGGCGGCGGCGGGAGAGAGAGAGAGAGAGGTCGCCGGAAAGACGGGAGAGAGAGAGAGGTCGCCGAGAGAGAATGATGATGTGTTTGAGAAATCGAAAATGAGGAAGAAGAAGAAGTCTGCAGGTTTTGAGTTTTATTACAGTATCTGACGCTATTTCGACGCTAATTCGACGTAATTAGCGTCGAAATAGCGTCAGATTTAATTAAAAACCAAATTATTCATCTTTTCCGGATTCCCACGCACAATAAATGGTTACCACGATTTTAGTGAAAGTTTTTAATTTAGCGTCGAATTAGCGTCGAATCTGAAATAGATTCGACGCTAATTCGACGCTAAATTGAATTGGTAAAACACAACAAGTATAAAAAATTTTGGTTTGCCGCCTTCGGTTCAACCAAATTAATTGAATTTAGCGTCGTTTTTGCATCGGATTATACAAAATCCGACACCTTTACCGTTCTATACCCTAAACCCTAAAAACAGAAATGTGTTAGATTTAGCGTCGAATTAGCATTGAATCAGATCAATTCGACGCTAATTCGACGCTAAATAGCGTCGCATTAGCGTCAAATTGATCTGATTCGATGCTAATTCGACGCTAAATCGGCTTATTTTTCTGAAAAAAAAACTTAATAATAATAGAAAATATAGTATAATAACAAATTAAAATTATCCGAAACAAATGAAATCAAAACAAAAATCCAAATAAAACACATGCATATGCTTCACTCCGAATCGTCATTTGAGTCCTCGTCATTCTCATCGGTATTTTCGTCACTCTCGTTTGCGAACTCGTCTTCCGGGTTTTCCGCATCGGTAGCCTCCGAAAGAATTTCAGCTTCTCGATTTTGCGGATCTATAAGAATGATGTTGTCTATTTCTTGTTCTGGAGTTGTTAGATCCACGGCAGCTTCATATTGCATAGGAGCGTCGTCGGATTCAACTATCATTCCTCTGGGCGCTATTTTAAGCACAGATAACCATGAAATCCCTGTTTTTCTGACACGTGGATATGGTATGAAACAAACTTGATCCGCTTGTGATGCAAGGACAAATGGATCGTACTTTGCATAAGAACGGGATCCGTTAACATCGATGACACCAAACTTTCCTACTCGAATCCCTCGCCCGACAACTGGATCAAACCACTCGCATTTCAAAAGGGTGCACTTTAAGTTAACCAAACCAGGGAATTGCACTTGAACAATGTCTTGTATAATGCCATAAAAATCCGTGTCCCCCGCTCGAACTACCACACCATAGTTTGCAGTTGCTCTGTTTTTTCCACGTTCGAATGTATGAAACACATAACCTCGTGTAAAATACATTGGAGATGACGTAACTTTTCCCAATGGACCTTGGATTAACTCTCTAAACCATACAGGATATGACGTGTCTCCATAATCAACCTGGCAAATATAGTATGCACATTGTAAAAATAATAAACACAAATTGTATATATAGGTTTTAATGGAAAATAGATATATATAATTTTGTTTTTAACTTACTTGAGTTTTCAACCATTTAGCAAAGTGGAGATCTTTACGTTTTTCAATCTCATCGGCGGATGCATTTGGGAAAGCCTCGACAACTTGGCGAATGAATTCACTACGAGAAAATATAGTTATAATAAATGTTTTCAAAGCATATATAAGTACGAAGATAACTCTTTTGACATCAGTCCATAGTTGGTAATTATAATATGTACCTCAAAAATGGGGTAACTTCATCGCATTGTAAGAGAATATATGTGTGTGCACAATTGTAGTCTTCGTATGAGACCCAATCTTCTTCTCTTGTGATTCCGGCATGTCTACCAACTGCACAGAATATATCTGGGACATCTGAAACCGGATACGCTTGCGCGATGCCACCATCGTCGTACCTACGTGGAGCTCTTTTTCGTGTCCGGACAGTGGGAGAGAAGTAATATGAGCTGAAATGAGAGGTTTCTTCGGTTAAACTTCCCGCAACGATTGATCCCTCAACCCTAGCCAGGTTTTTTGCCTTTCCTTTTAAGTGTTTCATGAATCTCTCGAAAGGATACATCCAACGAAATTGAACGGGCCCTCCTAAATCGGCTTCGTGAGGAAGATGGACAGGAAGATGCTCCATAACATCAAAGAAAGATGGAGGAAATATCTTCTCTAAGTTGCACAACAATATTGCGATGTTATGTTTTAGTTGTTGAATTCCATCTTCAGTCAGAGTTCGCACACACAGATCTCGAAAAAATGCTCCAACACCTAAAACCGAAGTTGAATATCATAAAAAAAAATATATAATTTTTCACACATCATTTGTTTAGATATTTATATATCATCATAGAAATTATACCTGCAAGTGATTCATGCACGTTTGTTGGCAAAAGCTCTGCAAAGGCGAAAGACAATAATCTCTGCATAAACACATGACAATCATGACTCTTCATGCCAGAAAATTTTTTCCCTTGCTCTACCGACTTAGAGAGTTTTGACACGTATCCATCTGGAAACTTTACGTCGGTGGAAACCCAGTTGAAGAATGTTGATTTGCCTTCGTTTGATAATCTAAAGATAGGGACTGGAGCTCTACCATCTCCCGTGAGATGTAACTCAAATCTAGAGCATATAAGAGGCAAATCCAATCTAGACTTCACGTTGTCTTTAGACCTGCCTGAAACGTTTAAGATGGTATGCATGATGTTATCGAAAAAGTTTTTCTCAATGTGCATGACATCAAGATTGTGGCGCAATAGATGATCCTTCCAGTACGGTAGATCCCAGAAAATGCTCTTCTTATGCCAATTATGTTCAACAAGGTATCGATCTGGAAGATTGGCCGGGATATTAAGCCAGTTACCACCACGTTTTGCTGTATCCTGAGCTCCCCAAAAATCAAGTTGACCTTCAATTTGCTCTCCTGAAAGATATGGAGGTGGTGGGATATGTACACGTTTGTCCTTTGTGAATAGTCTCCTGTTCCCCCGGTACGGATGGTTCATAGGGAGAAACCTGCGGTGACAATCAAACCAACAAGATTTTCTACCATTTTTAAGTTGGAAGGCATTTGTTTCATTTTGGCAATACGGACATGATAACCGACCATGTGTTGTCCAACCAGATAACATTCCGTACGCTGGAAAATCGCTTATCGTCCACATAAGCACAACTCGCGTGGTAAAATTCTTTTTCCTGGAGTAATCAAAAGTCCGAACCCCATGAGACCACAACAAGTTCAACTCGTGAATCAGCGGCTGTAAAAACACATCAATAGATCTTCTTGGATGCTTCGGACCAGGGACTAAAATACTCAAAAATAAAAATTCCCTCTGCATGCACATATCAGGCGGAAGGTTATAAGGTGTCAATATAACCGGCCACAAAGAATATTGCCTGCCAGACATACCAAACGGACTAAAACCATCTGTACATAGGCCAAGATAAACATTGCGCTTCTCTTTAGCAAAATTAGAGTGTACCGATTTGAAGTGTTTCCAAGCTTTTGCATCAGAAGGATGATGAACTTCTCCTTCAATAGTTGAATGTTCCGCATGCCACCTCATTGATGCAGCTGTTCGTTCCGAATGATATAACCTTTGTAGCCTATCTGTTATGGGTAGGTACCACATTCGCTGGTACGACACTTTACTTCTACCAGCTCCTTGGGGCTTAAATCTTGGTTTGTGACAAAATCGACATTCCTGTAGATCTTCATCATCTTTCCAAAATATCATGCAATTGTCAATGCAAACATCTATCATCTGCGAAGGTAATCCTAAACTAGAGACTAGTTTTTGTATGTCGTAGTATGACTCAGCAGCTTGATTACCCTCTGGCAAATATTCTTTTAGAAGAGCTGCCCAATCATCCATGCAACTCTCAGATTGATTATGATCAGACTTTATTGTCATCATCCTAGATGCCAATGATAATTTAGACAGACCTTCCCTACAACCTTCATAGATTGGTTGGTTTGCAGAATCAAGCATATCATAGAATTTTTTTGCATCTACATTGGGTTCCTCAACAACATCAGGAGTAGACATAACTCCAGGAAATGCATCGGTTACCATTTCTTCGAACCTATTATGCTCTAACCCGATATCATGATCATTTTCTATAACAAATTGATGCTGATCATATTGCTCATTCGAATAACCCTGATTCATAGGTTGGTAACTAGTACTACCCGAAGTTTCATCTTCATATCCCTCACCATGATAAAACCAAACATAATACTCAGGTGTAAACCCTCTATTAAATAAATGCGTACCAACTGTATCAATTGTCTGCGGTCTCGAATTTTTGCACTTCCGACACGGGCACACCATGAAACCGGTCCGTTGAATTGTAGGCAACTACTCGCTTGAGCCATGAAAATTTCAAGGCCGTTGAGAAACTCTTCTGAAAACCCTCCATTTTCATCTTTACGATGATACATCCAGCGTCTGAGTTCGTATATATCGCCTATTTTTTTTTTCAAAAATTAAAAATTTTGTTTTTCTAAAATTAAATTTTTTTTTATTTTAAATTTTTTTTTAAAATTTCTCGATGGTTTCTTGGTCTGAGGAAGGGAGGGTATATAGGAGATTATAGCAGCGATTTAGCGTCGATTTTGCATCGCAAATTTAGCATCGAATTAGCATCAAATAAAGTTGTGTCGAATTACCATCGACTTAGCCTCGTTTTTGCGATTAACAAAACCGTCGCTACATAAGTAGGTGAAAACGTTTTTAATATGGCACCTACCTACCAAATTCGATGCAATATTCGATGCTAATACGATGGTATATTTTCGACGCTAAATCGACGCTATTTTAGCGTCGATTTAGCGTCGAATGGAGCCTCTAGACGGCATTTCGACGCTAAATCGATGCTATATAGCATCGATTTAGCGTCGATTTTATTCGTCCCTATATAGCATCGAAATAACATCGAAAGTTGCAGGTCACACAATTATGACGCTAATCCGACGCTAATTTAGTGTCGAAATATTTTCGACGCTATATTTCGACGCTAAAATCGGGTTTTCTTGTAGTGCTTCAAGGTACCATTCGACATCCTTTCGAAAACCGAGTAAATCGAGTGTCTCGAAATCAATACCAAGAGTTGGAAGCATAGCAAACTGTTGTAGACCAGCCATGTAGTCCACGTTAGCATTCATTTCGGGGCCAACATGCTTCATGATAACGCTCGGTGCTTGAGTTACAACCATAGTTGATTTAGCTCTCGATTTCCTCGTCTTTTTCTTAGGGGGCGATACGAGAGTTATTGTTTGTGTAACCTCCACAAACTGCATTGGTACGTGAGTGACCAAGTTCTTCTTCATTCTCCTCATATCTTAGTTGGTAACCAAGTTCTTCTTCATTCTCCACCTAAATATCCTTTCCATGTTTCTTGGATGACTTTTTCGATCTAGTTTTAGAACGTGTAGGGTGAGGGGCTTGAGCTTCGTGATCTTGGGTGGTCACGTGGTGCTTCTTGGGTTTATGTCCTTTCTTAGACTTCCTTGGAACAATCTCATTTTCCATTGAAGTTCCTACAAAAGAAATATCTCGAGAAAGTATGTTACGGTCTTGAAAATCTCAATTTCCAAAAGAATTGCTTCCAATGGGGAATTGAATCAAAATAAAGCATAGCAAGACATTAGAAACATGTAAGAATAAGAACCAAAGGTAAAATAAATTTTCTCTAATTAAATCATAATTTTCGGATTTAACATTAATAACAATTGAAAAACACAAAATTTTTGCAATTAAGTGTTGAATATCTCAAAATCCATATCAATCCTATATATATATGACAAACCCATATTAAAAGATGTATTAACTAACCATGAATCACCCAAATTCGTTTGTAATAATGACCTCACAAATCCAAATTTGTGAAAATTTAATTAAAGGTTGTAATCATGTAATTAACCCATCAATAATGTTTATATCAAGTCTAATCAAGTATTCCTATATTGATTCTCCAATAACCTAGCCAATTTAAGCTAAATCTATGAAAATTTTAAAATATGCATAAACTTGGAATTAGACAAAAGAGGGTTTAGAGAGAAATTACCTTGGGTTTAGTGAAATATGAGATTAGGAATTGAATTCCTAGTGAAAAACTAAACAAATTTTAGTGAATTGAGATAAAACCCCAAAATTGGATTTTTAGGGTTCTTGAGCTCAAGAACACATTTGAGAGAGAAAAGATAAAGTTGTGTTTGCAAATGACAAAAAAAGGTTTGGAAAACCCTTTAAAAATCAGATTTTGTGATGTTTTTGGTTTAAGTTCGGTTTAAATCGGTTTAGAACCGGTTAAAATCGGTTTGAAAATGGTTTAGAAAACTTACTCGGGTCGGACCGGTCGAATACCGGTCGGTTGGACCGACCGAAATCGTGACCGATACTTACCTCGTATCGCGGTAAGATGTGGTTGAGCCGCGGGACGTGTCGTGGGGTGGATCGGGACGATGCGGGTCGTGTTGCGGTAAGGCTGCCTCGATACCGGTCGGGTGTGGCATCCGATATGCATGACCGGTATGGGACGCGGGACGGGGCATCACGGTTAGAGTCGCGGCTTCGTGTCGCGGTAAGGTCGGGGCAACATGTCTCGAGTACCGGTCGGGTGGGATGACCGATACGCGTGTCCAATATCGTGTCGCGGTGAGATTGCATTGTGTCGTGGGTCGAACGCAGCGTCGTGTCGCGGGTCGAGCTCGTGTCGCGGTAAAACTCTGTGTCGTGGGTCAAGGTAAGGCTACCTCGTGTCGCGGTAGGGCTACCTCGTGTCGCGGGATGGTCTTCATCGTGTCGCGGGGTGTCTCCTCGTGTCGCGGTAAGATGGGAAGGATCGGGATGAGGATGCGGCAAAACGGTCGCGATACCGGTTGTGTGTGTCGACCGGTATTGTGTTCGGTATCGTGACACATGGGACGAGGCTTGATCGGGACGTGGGTGCCGCGGTAAGGTGTAGTGTAGCGGTATTGGTTACCGCTTGTCGCGGTATGGGTTACCGCGTGTCGCGGTAAGGATCGCGGCATCGCAATCCGAATACCGGTCTCGATTCCAGACCGATACGCGCGACCGATGCATGGTCTTTGCGTCGCGGTAAGTTTCGTCGTGATACCGGTCGAGGACGTCGACCGATACCTCCGACCGGTATCGTGTCGCGGTAAGAAATTATTATTATTATTATTTTTTTTTGTATTTTTATAAATTCTGAAAAATCAAAATAAAATAGATTAGTGTAAAATAAACTTATGAAAACCAAAATTAGAATTTTAAAAACTATTTAAAGCATAAATAAAAATAAAAATGTGGGTTGCCTCCCACAAAGCGCTTGTTTAAAGTCAATTAGCTCGACTCGTTTGAAGATTTTAGACTTCCGACGGATCCACTAAAGGAATGGTTGTTCCTTTAGCTTCATTAGGCTTTGATCTTTCGGCTTCAATGATGACTCCGAGTGAATCTCCATTGTCATACTTGAAACTAATGCTTCCGGGAAAAGTTTCAAAGTGTTTTCAAGCTTACGCTTAATAGTTTCCCTGTTGATCTTGTCTTCTCTTGGGACAAGGATTTTTATCACCATGTTCTCAAAGATAAACTTCTCCTTTGCTTTGTCAAAGTTGTCTTGACATCTTCGGAAATATCCTTATGCTTTTCTTTGGACAGTTTTGCAACTATCTTCATTTTAGCTTTAGGATCTCCTTCTTTGACTCCTTTCCTGGCATCTCCGGGGTCTATACTAGGCTTCATATCCTTTACTCCAATCGAGCTTGGTATACGCTTAGCATCTACTTCATCATAGAAGAAATTCTTGTTGATATTGGCGAAAGAGATTCTTCGGTTTGGAAAATCAACGATTGCTTCGGCTGTCGCTAAGAATTGTAATCCAAGTATCAATGGATTCAACTTTCCGGTCTTCATTTCCAACACTTGAAAATCAGTAGGAACAATCCCCTCTCCTACTTTGACCCTGACGTTTTCAAGCATTCCATAAGGTGTAGAGAATGACAAATCGGCATACTCTATATAGACTTTGGATAGTTCGAAATCGACCACTCCAAGTTCCTTTGCCATGGCTAGTGACATGACATTGACGTTTGCTCCAGTATCACACAAGCAATCGTGGATCTCTTTTCCTTTAATAGAGCATGGAAAAACAAACTTTCTCGGATTATTGACTTTTTCTAAAGGTATCCTTTTTAGTCTTCTCTTGTAGGCTCTCTTAGATTCGCCGGGAAGGCGTTCCTCTTTTGGTTTTTGGACCAAGATAACCTCTTCTTCAAGTGGTTTAGGAGTGACCACGACTTCCTCTTCTTTAGTAGAAGCAACATTGCAAAACTTCTTTGCTTTCTCTTCGTCTTGTCTTCTAACAGCTTCCGAGGTTTGAACAAGTTGTGTATCCATCTTAGAGAGATGAGTAGCAATAGACTCAATCTTAGTGTTAAGTTCCGAATACCTACTGTCCACCATTTGGTTTACTTCTTTCTTGTGTTGGCCGGAAGCTTCTAGCATTTGATTCTTCATATCTTCGAGTTTAGCATCAAAAGAAACCGGCCCGGTTGGTTGGGATGGGTTGAATGGTGGTTTCACTTGATACATTCCTTTGGAAAAGAATGATTGTTTGGAATGATATTGGCCTCCTTGGTTGACGTTTTGTCGAGGATAGAATTGATCTTGGGGGTTCTCGACATTGTTGCTCCGATAGGACAGATTTGGGTGAGATCGAAAGTTGTTGTTGAAATTTTGATTCCCATAGTTTCCTCCTATGTAGTTTACTTCCTCTTGATTCTCCTCCATTCCATCTCCAATACGTTCCATATTAGGATCATAACTTGTATCATTAATGTCTTCAACTGCATGAACTCCTCTTTGACTCTTAAGTAGTTGTGAAACCATGTTCTTGAGCTCCGCAATTTAAGTTGAATCGGTTGATGATCTAGTGGTGTTGATGCTCCTATTGTAGTCTTGAGAACAATTAGCATCACTAGCAGCAAGGTTCTCAATCAAAAGCTTTGCCTCCGGTACAAGCTTGGTTATGAAATTCCCATTACTCGCAGCATTCAAAGATGTTTGGTGCTTGTAATCGATTCCATTGTAGAAGATATTCCATAAGTTTCCTTCAGAGAAACCATGATTAGGGCAGTCCCTAGTGTACTCCTTGAAACGTTCAAAGGCTTCAAAGAAGGATTCGGTTGGTCCTTGCTTGAAACTTGAGATCTTGTTCCTTATAGAATTCGATATTTGTTTAGTGTAGAACTGGTTCAAGAAAGCTCCTTTGTATTCGTCCCAAGTAGTGATGGACCGTGGAGGTAAAGACTTCATCCATCTAAGTGCCTTATCGTTTAGAGAAAACGAAAAGAGCTTGCACTTAAAGTAGTCGGCAGGAACTCCATTAGCACGAGTCGTACTACAAATTTCTTCGAAAGTATCGATGTGGTAAAGAGGATGCTCCGTGGACAGCCCATGGAATTGGTTTTGTTTCACCAATGCAATGATTTGAGGTTTGATCTCGAAATCATTCCTTTAAGGTAAAGGTGGGCGGATGGGGTTTCTATCAAAAAAGAAAGCATCAGAGGAATCGACATCTCCGATAGTTTGATGTTGGACTTGTCTTTGACGCAAGGGTTTTTGGAAATTTTGGTTCCCTTGAGGTTGAAGATGTGGAACTTGTTGTTGCATTCTCATATTCCCAGGTGGAATGAGATGTTGATCGTTTCCACCAACTGGATTCCTAACAATGTTCTCCGGAGGATTGTGGATTGCATCATTACGGATTGGTGGGTTTAGGTGGGCACCCAGTGGTTGCTCCACAGGTTGGTTCTCTCTATCAAGATCAGCA
Organism: Arabis hirsuta; assembly: GCA_964056655.1. Taxonomy (NCBI): domain Eukaryota; kingdom Viridiplantae; phylum Streptophyta; class Magnoliopsida; order Brassicales; family Brassicaceae; genus Arabis; species Arabis hirsuta. The sequence goes on along the minus strand of OZ053308.1, from coordinate 8,222,895 downwards.
GCGAGGGTTCGTTCCTCCTCATTTATGACGTGCTCGTCAGTTTAATCGGCCATCCTTAGTTGCCTTTGTCTCCTAAGGACTCGTTCTAGCTTATCGATTTCTTGCTCAGGTACAGCTAGATTTTTCTCGTTAGAATTTCTAGTACTAGGCATGAACACCTGAAACACACAGAAAAGGATAAAAGAAAACGAGAAATCAAAGTCGAAAAAGAAAGAAATAAAATTGAAATAAAAAGAAAAACTGAAATTAAAGCGTTCTAGACTGAGTTTTAGTCAAAAATTCGAAGGTGATGTTCTTCGAAGTCCCCGGCAACGGCGCCAAAAACTTGATGTGAGTCGAGTTTTACCTCTCAACTAACTACCTGCAAGTGCACAGCAATCACGGTTAGTATAGATAAGGGATCGTATCCACAAGGACTTCTTAACCACAATTCGAATTGTAATGAATAAAACAAAGCTAGAACAAGATATTTTTGTCGTTTTTGTGATTGAAAATTAAGTAAGCAAGCAACGAATGTGAATTGTAATGAAAATCAATAAAAGAAAAGCGTTAGGACTTAGGTATTTCGTAGAGAATCATGCAACAATAAAGATTGATTGATTTTAGGGATTTAGGAATTATGAACCGTCTAGAACACAAAGCACTGATTTAAGATCATCCCACTATCGTGACGTAACTAACCATCTACGTTTTAACACCCTAATAGACTCAACTGTCGCAGGTTATTACAAGGTGAAAACATGCATTAAAAGTTCAAGTTTGATAAAGTTCGCTGCACTCCTTAACTAAACTTTCGAATTGTTAATGCTTTTGGCTCATCAAATACTAGTTCAGGCAATATAACAAGCTTTTGGAGAGTATATCAACCTAAGATCAGATCACTAAATGCGCGGTAAAGCGATCATGCATTGAGTATAAGTAAAGATGAAGACTCTAATGTATTCCCTAAACAGTCATCAATCAATTATCGAATTATGAAACTCATTGAAAACCTAAAACCTAACAAATAAAACTACTCAGACATGATGCACGAAGAACCAGAGATAGATGAAGAATTCATGATAAATAAACTTGAATTAAAGAGTAAGGGTAAGAAGATTCTTCTCTATATCGAGATACAAAGCGAGATCATCCACCAGATTGCTCTAGAATCCAAATCTAAAGAAGAACACCAAGAGAACTCGTGGTGGCTGCTACTGTATGATAAACTACTCTATTTTTTCGGCTGCATCATACCTAAAAAAAGGCTAAAAACAGGTATATATAGGCTTAGGTCTTCTAGGGCTTCATTTAGGTCAAATCCGTCTTTTTACGTCAAAACTGCTCCAACGTTGGTTGGGATTTCGGTCAGGCTACACGACCGGTATTGGGCCAAAAGTGCCTTGATTTATGCTGGCATCAGCCCAGAATATCGGTCCATGAAGTGGCCCGGTATTTGGATCGATTCTGCACTTGCTTCATTTCTAAGGCAGCTTAACGTATCTTCACTAAATCCAGTGTAACTTCCTGCTCACAGCTCTAATTGAGATGATTCAAACTTCATTGTGAAGCTGACTCAAATATCTATCTTCACACTAAGTTTTATCTAATTACAAATCGATTTGATCCTCCGTTTAGCACTGAACTTCTGGCGTATACGTTCTGTCCAATTTGGTAGAATGTTGATTCTTGTGAATTCTTGGTTCTTGAAAGTGTCTTTGGCTTATGATAGTTGCTGTAGCTTGGTTTACACCTATTTGGGTTTTTTTTGCTCATTTTTCCTTGATTTCCCTGTTAAGATTCTAAAACTACAAATACGAGAAAAACTACCTTTAAAAGTATAAAACCGTAGATAAATGTATAGAAAACATAGTAAAATATATAGTAAAATAGGTAAAATATGGGATATATCACTCTCCTATATAAACCCATGGGATCAGGAGAGGGACACGAGCAAATTTTGCAACTTTTCTCTCTAAAAAAACTCTCTGATACAACGTTCAAATCCTTAAGTTTTAATTTTTGTAATCTTTAAATTTAATTTTAAAAAAAACTCTTGTATTTTGTTTAAATCAATAAAATATAAAAGGTTTTATCATATTACATCTTCAATTTTCTTCAAACATCTTTAAGTAAATTTTATAATTTTATATAAACAATAAAAATTTAAAATCTAAATAGAAGAGAATTTAAATGGTATCAGAGCTAAGATGAGGTTAAAATGCCATGAACAGATCCATGGTATTCCCATGTCTGTGTGAAATAAGATTTTTTGGTACGGGCCGATTGCTTTATTGGGTAAGTGTTTGACATAGTATGGGTAAGATGTTTTGATTACTTTTTGTGGATAGATTTGGTCGGAAGGTCCAAACCAATGCCACCATTCATTGAACCATCCTGGTATGTGTTTAAGGAACTTTAGATAAAAAAAGATGAACCAAGAATGGTCATAGGGACGTAGGTAAAGGAATCAGAACCAAGCGTTCTGATAATCAGTGTATGAATAACCAGAAACTTGGAATCCTGGTTGGGAAAAAGTTTTTATTGTATGTAGGTGTAAAAAACCAAGGTCTTGGATAGATGCGAGTCGAAGTATTTTACAGGTGGAATAGAAGATGAAGTTTGGTTTGTTTTGTCTGGATAATGAGTAACTTCGATAGATTTAGAGTCTACCAGAATATACTCGTAATAGGTTCAGTTTTTGGTTATGTTGTCTGTTGGGTAGAGTGTGTCTTGGTAAAATGTTATGTTGGTGAATTGTTGGAGTTCTTTGAGTTTGATAGGTTCGATATAATGGGTGGTCATTAGATGTTGTTTTTGTGGTTTGAGAAAATAGGTGGATTTGGCGGGTGGATCTTGAGTGATTGTTGAGGCTTGGCCTTTATCTGTGGTTATGGCCTTTGAGTAGGATAAGGGTGGAAATTCAGCAAGGGCTGAGTATTGGTTTTGCACAGTCAAAGGTTTCCCTTGTAGATGTGGTTGGTTCTTGATATAATCTAATGATGTCATTGGTTTCTTGGACTTTGGATCAGTCATCTTGAATATTGATTTGAATATATGTATTTTTGCCCTGCAAATATTCTCTTGTTAGAAAATCAGGTAAAGAATTATTTTCTCCTTTAATGTATTGAATATCAAAATCAAAGAAGGAAAGAATAGCTTGCCATCTGGCAAAAATTTGTTTAGATACTAGATTTTTGACATCTTTTTTTAAAATTTCTTTAGCTGACTTACAGTCAACTCTTAATAATTTTTTTTATTGATTAAGTCATCTTGAAATTTGGAAATGCAATTGACTATAGAAAGGACTTCTTTTTTCACAGTTGAATAATTTTTTTGAGGTCCTAACCAGACTCCTGAATGAAATCTAACTATTGACTCTGGACTTGAGTCTGATTTTTGTTTTAAAATACCCCCGAATCCTATTTCTGAAGCATCAGTTTCTACTATCATATGTGCTTCGGGGTTTGGTATTGTTAGACAAGGAAGAGACTTGACCTTTTGTTTAATTTGTTGTACTAGTTGGGTATGTTGAATAGTCCAAGGTTTTGGATTTTTTTGAAGTCTTTGAAATAAAGGTTGTATAGTTTTTCGAAGATTAGGTAGGAAGTCGAAAACATAATTTAGACATCCCAAAATCTTTGAAGTTGTGTTTTTTTCTCTTAATTCATCTGAGAATTTATTAGCAAATTCTATTGATCTTGAAATAGGTGTAATAGTCCCTTGGAATATATCATGTCCTAAAAATCTTATTTTAGTTTTGAATAAAGACATTTTCTTAGCTATACTACTAAACCATGTTTTTTTAACTATGTTTAAAAATGTATGTAAATGATGAATATGTTGATCTATAGATGTTGAATATACAAGTACGTCATCAATATAGACGATTGTAAATTTTGAATGATTGTTAAATATATCATTCATTATATGTTGAAATTCAGAAGGTGCGTTTTTAAGTCCGAACAGCATTACGTTCCATTCGTAATGTCCAAACGGTACAGTAAATGCTGTTTTATATTTATCGTGTTCAGTAATTTGTATTTGCCAGAACCTACTTTTCATATCGAACTTTGAATATATTTTTGCATTATAGAGTCGTTTTAATAAGTCTCTTTTATTTGGTATTGGATACTGAATCCATTGTAGAACATCGTTAAGTGGTTTATAATTGATTACTAACCGTGGTACTCCATGTTCTTTTTCAGCTTGGTTATTTACATAAAAGGCCGAACAACTCCAAGGGGATTTGATGGCCTAATTAGCTTTTTATGAAGTAAATCATTTATTTCTTGCTTACAATGTTCTAATAATTCTTTATTCATTTGTATAGGTCTTGCTTTAGTTGGTATATTTTTCTCACTAAATTGTTTTATATATGAGAGTTCAACAATATGTTGTTTTCTTTCCCAAAATGCATTTCGTAAATCTGAACATAGTTGATTTAATAGATCATTTTCAATAGATTTTATTTTTTCTATTATGTATGTGGTTTTAAGTTGTTCTTCTATTTTTTTTTGTATGTTATTTCTTCTTGTAAATGTTGAATATGACTTTGTTTTCCTTTTATTAAATTAATTGTTTTGTGGATAGTGTTTTGTTGGAGGTTAAGAATTTCTTTTGTTTTCATGGGGGATAAGAATTTAAATAAGAATTTTGTTCTTACTATTTTTGTTGTTATACCTAGTTCTGTTACCTTAAATGGGTATATTTGTGTAAAAAATGGAGTTCCTAATATTACTTCTTGTGTTAAATTTTTGACTAGAATGAATTAATTTTTAAAACAATATCCTTGATTACATATTTTTGCACATGGTTTTATATTGTACCTTTAAATTACTGTCATTAGCACCAATTAATCTTTGAGTAGTTTTTTCATAATATTTAGTTGGTATAACTCCTTCACGGATGCAGTTATAATCTGCTGCGGTATCCATTAATGTAATTATGTTTATTTTGAAATTATGACCTATATGCAAAGTAATATTTGTATACCACTTTTGATAATTAATTTTATTTATTATTTGGATATAATCCTCATTATCTTGTTGTTTTATCATATTTTTATTTTCTGGATTCAAATTACTAGATGATGCCTGAGAATTATTATTTTTGTTTCAATTAAAGATAGTCTTGCATCTATTTGTTGTTGTTTAAATTTCTGTTGGTTAATGATTGATTGCAATTCCTTAATTTGTGATTTTATTTGCTTAATTTCACTTTGTAGTTCTCCTATTGATACTTGTTTAAATAAACTCTAAGTTGGATATTTTTCAAAAATTTTATTGAGGCTAAATGGTTGTGGTGAAGACAATTAATTTTCTTGGTTTATAATATCTTTTAATTTTATTAAATATTCTTTTTTAATTTTGGGATTATCTGTCTTGTCTATTATATCGATTAGAAATTTCTTATCACTATCTCTTGTTATTACATTAATTAATTTACAATTGCATAGGTTGTCAGATAATTCTTGAGATTCTTTGGAAGAATCACTTGAAATTTTTATTTCGTTTATTGAATAATAACTATTAGATTCTTCTGATAGTTCAGATTCTGATATTAATAATTTGGTTAATTTTTCTTGAATATCTGGTTGATCTTTGAATATTTTGTTTATTTTCTTTTTCATTTTACATTCAGTGTGAAACAACCCAACCCGAAAAATTTAAAATTTTTCCCTTCGGATTATTATCATCACAGATAATAATCCTCAACGGGCCAAATACAAGCAATGCGGAACAACAAACGAGTAAACAATTAGACCAACCATCATTCAATAATCTCATACTTATCGAATTGCTAAACCGTTCAAACCAATAAACTAATATTCAATTCCAATATCATACAATAACCAATAACAATTCCAGAATTTACTAGCAACCTAGAAATTCTAACAATACAACCACTCAAACGAGACACTAGATCATCTCCTCTTCCCGGCCATGATTCCACGATCACATTTTCTCTTTACCTGCATCACATAGCAAAAAGAGATGCGTGAGTATTATCACAAATACTGTAACGCCCGTGAACCAAAAAGTGAAATTTGGTTGGTGTGTCGATCGACACGGGTGAGGTGTGTCAATCAACACGGGTATTTTGACTTGTGAGAAGTCGGATTTTTGGACGGGTGTCGATCGACACAGGTGTTGTGTGTCGATTGACCCAAGTTTGAATTGGACCGACAGGTTTGGTTTAATTGCCCGGTTTGGCGGGGCGGTTTAGGGAACCTTAGGGTTCGTATTTATAGAGGAGAACAGTCGGTGTGACCGCGTTTTTTAGCAGAAAACAAAGGGATTGAGGGGAGAATCTTAAATCAAAGGTTTTTGGGTGATTTCTGGGAGTTTTCTTGAGGAAATTTGCTCTGAAGGTTGTTGGAACGGAAAGGAGATCGTTGCTGGAGGATTTCAGTTCTGGGAAGGACGAATCAGAGGCTGTTCTTCGTGTTCTTCGTCGTTCTTCATCCTTTTCAATCATTTTCGAGGTGAGTGCGTGACCGTAGGCTTACATAAGTGTAAGGAATGGGTAGAATGCGATTGCTTGTTGGATTTCGTGTGTTTTGTGAATGAAATTGTGCAGGAGATTTGATGAATCCCGACGGATTCGAGCCATGAGAGGATAGGCTCGTTTCTGGGTTGGTGTCGATCGACACGGGGCTGTATGTCGATCGACACCTAGTGGTTATGTCGATCGACACGGGCTGTGTATCGATCGACACTTAGAGGTTGTGTAGATCGACACAGGGTTCCTGGATTGGTTCGTGGTTGATTGTTTTTCGTGAATGCTTATGTATGCTCATCCTGGTATTGTATCTTTTGTTTTATGCTTGTGTATAAATAGTCTGTAGACGGGATGACCGCGTCGCTGAGTATTTATGATAATACTCACGAAACTCTTTTTGCCATGTGTTGCAGGTAAAGAGAAAATATGATAGTGGAATCATGGCTAGGAAGAAAATATGATCTAAGGTCTCGCTTGTGTGGTTGGATTGTTAGAATTGCTAGGTTGCTAGTGAATTCTGAACTTGTTGTCATTCGTTTATTTTGGAATTTGATTGAATTGAACTGGATTAGTAATTTAATAAAGTACGGGATTTATTGAATTGGAATGTGTTGTTGATTGATTGTTGTTGTTTTCTGCATGTTGTGATTGGACCGTTGAGTATTATCATTTGTGATAATGATAATCTGGGTTTTAAGTTAAGAAAATTTAAAATTTTTGGGTCGGGTCATTTCATTTTGGTATCAGAGCCCTTATGGCTTTATGGCGGGTGATTGATTGACTGATTGTGTGAATAGTTAATTGATTGCTGTATAGGTATGGAGTCCTAGATCATCTCTTCCGAGCCTTCAATGAGATTCCACGGTATGTGTTATTTGACAATCTGTTTTTCTAGTACTTAGTAATCTGCTGGTGAGTGCAGAGTGATGGCTAGAGGTGCTAGAGGCAGAGGTTGTGGGGGCCGTGCAGGCCGAGGTGGTCGTGGTGGGTGCGGGCGAGGACTTGTGAGTGAGTCAGATGCCGCGAGCGTGGCCCATGAGACCACGCAGGAGCAGGTGGCGGACTCGCAGGCGTTTCAGGAGGGGTATGTGGGTGAGACTCCTACGAGTGCCAGTGTGAGGGCTGGTGGGACTAGTGTGGGTCCCAAGGTAGCTGGTGGTGTGGGGGGCCCAGGTGGGGGTGCTCCCGTAAGTGTGGCCCAAGGCCGAGATGATCGTTTGGCGGGTTTGCTGCAGTTGATTCTGGAGCGGTTACCAGATGTGGTACCGGCTCCGGGTCAGGCTCCAGGAGTTCAGCTAGGTGAGGCTGGTATGCAGCCAGTAGTGGCTAGGGTTCAGCCGGGAGTGGCTGGTGGGCAGCCGGGTGTGGCGGTTGCGGAGGAGCTTCCATCCTACTTGAGGATAATAGAGCAGATGCAGGGGATTGGCACCGGGTTTTTCTCGGGCGGTGCCAAGCCTGAGGAGACTGATGAGTGGCGGCGGAGGTTAAAGCGGAAATTTCGCTCTATCAGGTGTCCAGAGTGATATCGGGTGGATCTGGTGGTTCACTATCTGGATGGTGACGCGCATCTTTGGTGGAGAGGTGTTGAGGCCAGGAGGGTACAGGCCGAGATGGTCTGGGAGGATTTCTTGGCTGAGTTTAATGCCAAGTATTTTCCGCAGAAAGCGGTGGACCGGATGGAGTCGAGGTTTCTGAACCTGACTCAGGGGGATCGGACTGTGAGGGAGTTCGATTTGGAGTTCAGTCGACTCCTGGTGCATGCTTGTAGGGGCATATAGGGCGAGCAAGCCCAGGTGAGGAGGCTCCTTGGGAGACTTTGAGCTGAGTTGAGGACTCGCTGCAGGGCGAGTAAGTTTGCTGCGAGGGCGGAGCTGGTTGAGACTGCTACGACGATTGAGGAGGACCTCAGAAAATAGGCTGTGGTGGTTAGTCCGCCGGTGCAGCAGTAGCAGCAGAGGAGATCTCAGCCGCAGTCGGGTTCGAGCAGGGGCGGCAAGCCTGCGCAGGGTCAGAAGAGGAAGTGGGAGAGCACTTCCGGGGCCAGTCAGGGTGGCCAGAGTGGTACAGGATGCTACGGGTGTGGTAGCATGGGTCACAAGATGGCCAGTTCTCCGCAGAGGAGTGCAGCACGGAGTGCTAAGGTATGTTATCACTGTAGGGAGCCGAGGCATATCAAGCCCAAGTGCCCTAAGCCGTAGCAGATGGCGGTAGCAGCAGTGCAGCCGTTGGCGGTCCAGCCCTTGGCTCAGATTGCAGCGGCCCCACGGGTTTTCACGTCGGCAGAGGCGGGCGGATCTAGCGCCTGACCAATCACAGGTATTATTCAGACTTGATTTTTTTTTTTAAATTCTTGTGGTGATTGAATTTAGTATGTTTGGAACTGTGAGTCTGCGTTAGAGTGTCGGGTCTTAAAGCACATGGGATTTGTGTAGGGACCTTAGTTGTGGGCGGATATGAGTTCCATGTGTTGTTCGATTCTGGAGCTACGAATATCTTCATTACTCTGGAGTGTACGGAGGGCAGCGGGATCCGCAGCGATTCCGGAGAGCAGCTGGGAGTAGTTAAGGTTGCTGGTGGTAGGACGTTGGCTACTTTCGGGTGGGCTCGTGGTGTGGATGTTCTGGTGGCGGGAGAGTCGATGCCAGCAGATCTGGTTATTAGTCCAGTGGAGTTGTATGATGTTATCCTGGGTATGGATTGGTTTGTTCGGTACAGGGTCCATCTGGATTGTCATCGAGGACGTGTGGTGTTTGAGCGAGAGTCAGGGAGCTTGGTGTTTCAGGGTATGAGACCGACTTCCGGGAATCTTGTGATTTCAGCGATAAAGGCCGAGCAGTTGATTGAGAACGGCTGTGAGGCGTATCTGGCGACGATAGTGATGCCGGAGACTGTTGGAAAGGTTGCAGTTGGGGATATTCGGGTTGTTCGAGATTTCTAGGATGTGTTTCAGACGTTGTTGGGATTGCCACCGTCACGGTCATATCCATTTACGATTGAGTTGGAGCCTCGGACGACTCCTATATCTAAGGCGCCTTACCGTATGGCTCCAGCAAAGATGGCTGAGCTGAAGAAGCAGCTGGATGATCTGCTGGAGAAGGGGTTCATCCGGCCTAGTTTTTCACCGTGAGGAGAGCCGGTGTTATTCGTGAAGAAGAAGGATGGGAGTTTTTGATTGTGTATCGATTACCAGAGACTTAACCGAGTCAGTGTGAAGAACAGGTATCCTCCGCCGCGTATTGATGAGTTGTTGGATCAGTTGCGAGGGTCTACTTGGTTCTCCAAGATTGACTTGGCTTCGGGATACCATCAGATTTTGATTGATGAGGCGGATGTTCGGAAGACGGCGTTCAGGACGAGGTACGAGCATTATGAGTTTGTAGTGATGCCATTCGGGTTGACGAATGGGCCAGCAGCGTTCATGCGGTTGATAAACGGGGTATTCCAGGAGTATCTGGATGTGTTCGTGATCATCTTCATAGATGATATGTTGGTGTATTCGAGGAGTCCAGAGGAGCACGAGGTGCATTTGCGGTTGGTTCTGGAGAAGCTGCGGGAGCAGAAGTTGTATGCGAAGTTGAGTAAGTGCAGTTTCTAGCAGCGAGAGATGAGCTTTCTTGGCCACGTTGTGTCTGCAGAGGGAGTTTTTGTAGATCCGGCTAAGATTGAGGCTATCAGAGGCTGGCCTAGACCGAGGAGTGCCACCGAGATTAAGAGTTTTCTTGAGTTGGCAGGTTATTACTGGAGGTTCGTCAAGGCGTTTGCGAGTATGGCGCAGTCGATGACAAAGTTGACAGGGAAGGATGTCCCTTTTGTATGGTCTTCAGCTTGCGAGGAGAGTTTCGGGAAGGTGAAGGAGATGCTGACTAGTACACCGGTTTTGGCGTTACCCGAGCCGGGCGAGCCTTACGTGGTATATATGGATGCTTCAGGAGTTGGTCTGGGTTATGTGCTGATGCAGCAGGGAAAGGTTATTGCATATGCTTCAAGGCAGTTGAGGAAGCACGAGTGCAACTACCCTACCCACGATTTGGAATTGGTTGCTGTGATATTTGCCCTTAAGATTTGGAGGTCTTATCTGTATGGCGGGAAGGTGCAGGTATTCACAGGCCAGAAGAGTCTGAAGTATTTCTTCACTCAGCCAGAGCTGAACCAGAGACAGAGGCGGTGGATGGAGTTAGTTGCGGACTATGACCTGGAGATTGGGTACCATCCGGGTAAGGCTAATCTGGTTGAATATGTGTTGAGTCGGAAGAGGGTTGCTTTAGATCAGGAGCGAGATATGGAGGCTCGGGTGAGCGAGATCAGTACCTTGAGGTTGTGTGTGATCTCACAAGAGCCGTTGGGGTTAGAGGTAGCTAACTAGGCAGATTTGTTGAGCAGGATTCGGGTTGCTCAGGAGAAGGATCAAGGTTTGATTAATGCTTATAAGGCGGTCAGTTCAGAGTATGTGGTTTCAGCGAGTGGGATGATACTGGTGAATGGGCGGGTGTGTGTCTTGAGGCTGCAGATGAGAGAGGCTCAGGATCGGTAGAAGAGTTATGCCGATAGAAGACGAAAGGAGCTGGAGTTTGAGCTGGGAGATCTGGTGTATCTCAAGGCAACGATGGTGAGGGGTCCTAACAGATCCATTTCAGAGAATAAGCTGAGTCCAAGGTTTATGGGTCCGTTTAATGTGGTAGAACGGGTCGGGCCGGTAGCTTATCGGTTGGAGTTACCTCAGAGTATGAAGGCTTTTCACAAAGTCTTCCATGTTTTGATGCTGCGGAAGTGTCTATATGAGTCTGAGGAGGTGTTGGCTAGGATTCCAGAGGATCTTTAGCCCAACATGACGTTGGCGACGAGGCCTGTGAGGATTCTCGAGAAGAGAGTCATGGTGCTGCGTCGGAAGAGTATACCGTTGGTGAGATTCGTGTGGGACTGTGACGGTATTGAGGAGGAGACTTGGGAACCAGAAGCGTCGATGAAAAGGAAGTTCTCGAAGTGGTTCGAGAAGCAAGCGGTGGCTTGAGTGTCTTTCTGGTTTTCAGAGTCTGTATTAGGATTTTGTTATGTTGTTGTTATGTATATTTCGTTTGTTGTTGTAACGAGTATACATTTGGAGATTTAATAAGATGAGTTGCCTTATTAAATGTGTGTTTAAGATGTGTGTTCTTATGAGATGACTGGTAGGTCATGTGGAGGTCTAGTGGTAGAAATTCTATGCAGCTTCGAGCATGTTCAAGTTCTAGGAGTGGCTAGAAATGGAAACTCTAGGCGTGTTGGAACTTTTCTATCGGCTAGGGAGGCTAGAAATGGAAGTTCTATGTGAGTTAGGACTGTCCATGTTCTAGAGGATTATCTAGAGATGAGGTTCTATGTGAGTTAGGACTTGTTATTCCCTAGATGGCGCTGGGGGACTGGAATAGAAGTCTTATGTGAGTTAGAGCCTGTCTATTTCCTAGGAGGAGTCTGTAATAGAAGTCTTATGTGAGTTAGGACTGTCTTTCCAGGGACTCTGTGAAACACCCTCACGTTTGGGTTGTTTTGGGTGACCACAAGAGGTGATTTCAGTCGACAAGTTCCTAAGATGCATGTTACAGAGTGATTGCCCCAGGGGATAGTGGGTCTCCTGGGTATACTTGAGGGGACAGTGAGATTCTCCCTGGGGGAAAGTGGTTCCCTTGCATATACTTTGAGGGGTCGAAGCCTCTCCAGGGGATGTGTGATTCCTCTGTAGCCGAGCTTGAAGGACTGTGTGTCCTGAGAATGGGAGGGGCTGGAGCATACTGAGAGCTAGATGGACGGCGGTCCTGAAGGTGGAGGGGTATGATATACTTCGAGAGCTCAAAGGGTGACGATCCTGAGAGCGGAAAGTTTTATATAGATATGAGTATGAGCAATAGTATCTGTAATGTGGTTGTAAGCATGAGACTGGAAAAACTTTGGGGATCAGGAGTAGATCTCAGGTGGTGCTGACCTGGTTAGGGTTAGGATTCCAGCCATGGTGAGACGGTGCAATGGGGCTAGTGTGAGCCTGGTAGAGCCCGGGGATCAGGTGTGATCACGAATGGTGCTGGCCAAGGGCCAGGAGTGTGTGGTGGATATCGAGTCTAAGATTTTAGCTTACGTTTAGAACTTCGTTCGGACAACCCTGGTAGCATATGTGGCGCCGTTGGTCGTACATGTTCTTTTTTGATTGTTGTGCGATCATTTGGTCCAATTTAGGGTCAACGGTTGGTCGTGCATGTTCTGGTTTGATTGTTGGACGATCAATCGGGCAGCCCTAATCCGGACCAGGGGTGTTGCATCGTTGATGTTCTCGGGTGAATTTGGTCGGGTTTTAGACGGGAGTGTTAACCTTAGGGAGACAAAGCCGCGTGATTCGAGGACGAATCTGTGTTAGTGGGGGAGAATTGTAACGCCCGTGAACCAAAAAGTGGAATTTGGTTGGTGTGTCGATCGACACGAGTGAGGTGTGTCGATCGATACGGGTATTTTGACTTGTGAGAAGTCGAATTTTTGGAATGGTTCCGATCGAAACAGGTGTTGTGTGTCGATCGACACGAGTTTGAATTGGACCAACATGTTCGGTTTAATTGCCCGGTTTGACAGGGCGGTTTAGGGAACCTTAGAGTTCGTATTTATAGAGGAGAACAGTCGGTGTGGCCGCATTTTCCAACAAAAAACAGAGGGATTGAGGGGAGAATCTTAAATCAAAGGTTTTTGGGTGATTTTTGGGAGTTTTCTTGAGGAGATTTGCTCTGAAGGTTGTTAGAACGGAAAGAAGAACGTTGTTGGTGGATTTCGGTTCTGGGAAGGACGAATCAGAGGCTGTTCTTCGTGTTCTTCGTCGTTCTTCATCCTTTTCAATCTTTTTCGAGTTGAATGCGTGACCGTAGGCTTACATAAGTGTAAGGAATGGGTAGCATGCGATTGCTTGTTGGATTTCGTGTGTTTTGTGAATGAAATTGTGCAGGAGACTTGATGAATCGCGACGGATTCGAGCCATGAGAGGATAGGCTCGTTTCTGAGTTCTGTGACATCGTGTCGATTGACACCAGGGTGGTGTGTCGATCGACACGGGGATGTATGTCGATCGACACCTAGTGGTTGTGTCGATCGACATGGGCTGTGTATCGATCGACACCTAGAGGTTGTGTAGATCGACACAGGGTTCCTGGATTGGTTCGTGGTTGATTGTTTTTAGTGAATGCTTATGTATGCTCATCCTGGTATTGTATATTTTGTTTATGTTTGTGTATAAATAGTCTGTAGACGGGATGACCGCGTCGCTGAGTATTTATGATAATACTCACGCAACTCTTTTTGCCATGTGTTGCAGGTAAAGAGAAAATGTGATCGTGGAATCATGGCCAGGAAGAAAAGATGATCGAGGGTCTCGCTTGTGTGGTTGGATTGTTAGAATTGCTAGGTTGCTAGTGAATTCTGAACTTGTTGTCATTCGTTTATTCTGGAATTTGATTGAATTGAACTGGATTAGTAATTTAATAAAGTACGGGATTTATTGAATTGGAATGTGTTGTTGATTGATTATTGTTGTTTTCCGCATGTTGTGATTGGACCGTTGAGGATTATCATTTGTGATAATGATAATCCGGGTTTTAAGTTAGAGTTTTTTCAAATTTTTGGGTCGGGTCGTTTCAAATACTCAGTGAAACGGTCATCCCATCTATAGGCTATACATACATGCATTAGCAATGATACAATACCAGGATGAACAATCAACAATGCATCACACATTAACCAAACGAGAAAAACAGCACGTTTAATATGTCAAACTGACGGTGTCGATCGACGCACAACGCCGGAACGCAGAATCGAACCTTCTTCTCTCTGGTCCGATTCTGACCTGCTCACAAGTCGATCTCCTGCACAAAAATCATCAACAAACACGTCCAAACAACACATAACGTCCATATCAACGAGAATTAATCATCAATCATCAAACAATCGTATCCTATCAATCTTTTACCCAGATAAGCCTACGGTCACGCACTCACCTCGATTCTGGAAAGAAAAGGATGAGGAAATCACGAAGAATGTGTGATGAATATGAAGAACACGGTCTCCAACACTCCCTGGATCCTCACAAACACGAACAATCCAGCCCCCAACGATCGAGAACAGCCCAGAACTTTCTCAACACTCCAAATCACTCAAAAACTATCTAGTCTGCGATTTCTGATAGAAAATAGGCCAAAACTTGACCTGCTCTGAGTTTATATACAACCCTACGGTTTCCTAAACCGACCCACCAAACCGGATAATTGGAACCAAATATGTCGGTCCAATTTCAACCTGTGTCGATCGACACACACACCCTGTGTCGATCGACGCAACGCCCAGAAACACGACTTATCACAAGTCAAAACACGTGTGTCGATCGACACACTCACCCTGTGTCGATCGACGCACCAACCAAAAATCATATTTGGGTTCACGGGTGTTACACAGTGGACCTATGTTCGGGTCGTTTACAATTCCAACACACTATTTTTTGCTTATTTGTTGAATTAAACTTTCTATTGTTTTTTGAATAATGTCAATTTTTTTAGTAATATTCATTGGTTGGTTTCTTATTGAAATTTATATTTTTATTATATCATTTGATGTTATTAGATTTTTTATGTTTATAATTTAATCGTTTTATTCTAGATGGTGGATTAAATTTATCATACCCATATTGTTCACAGAATGAACTCATGGTTATTCTAAATTTAAATTTATCGTTTCTTTTTTTATCTTTATGTTTTTGGCATATAGATAATCCTTCCTTTTTAACGAATGCAAATAATTGACCATATGTAATTGTATTCCAGGGAACAGGTTGTCCTCCGAAAATTTCTTTTAATTTATTAATTACTCTTTCTACAAAAAAGGACTGTAATCCTGCGATAAACCGTTCTTTCCAAAAAGATTGATTACAATCATTTCGTTGAAATATATTTGTTATAAAGATATCTTTATACCACTTAAAATCTCCTAAGGTTGGACATCTTAAATTGGTTAATATTATTTTTTTACTTTCTAATTCTTCTACTGGATTCCCAATAAAATGCATCATTAAAGTGTGGATTAATACTTCTACAACATTTTGCTTTTCTTTTTCTATCATAAAACCATCTTCATCTTCTGTTCTTATTATTTCGACATGATTAATTATAGAGTCTTAAGTATTTATATCAAGTGAGTTATCCCACCAATATTTTAATAATCCTGTGAATCCTGTTACTAACATGACGCATGCTTGTTTATCAGTGAAATTAATATTGGTTGCCTTATAGGCTACAGCTGCAATACCCATTTTTTGTAATAAATTCATTATTTCATACTCAGAACGTACATCAATATTCCATTCATATATACCGTGTCCAGTATACACATTGTTAGAATATTTATGGTGTTCTTCAAATAATAAATCTAGTGGAGTATGTCTCGCATAATAAGGTTTGTTAGACCGCATCATTTTATTTTTTTTTCTATTAATTTTTTGATTTTTATTTTGTGATTGCATAGATATTTGAATAGATTCATTATCATTTTCGTCTATAATATTAATAGATGTTTGAATAGATTCCTTTATTATATCATTTTCGTCTATCGGTGTGCAGGGGAAATCCTCATCCCCTCGAGAGAAATCCTCATCTCTTAATAACATACTGGGGAAATCCTCATCCGCTCATGAGAAATTCTCATCCCCTCAGGGGAAATTCTCATCCCCTCAGGGGAAATCCTCATCCCCTCAGGAGAAATCCTCATCTCCGAATGGGCCCCACGCCCACTCTTGGTCCGTGGGTCCACTCCTGTCTGACGGTCGGTGCGTTAGTCCGGGAAGCTCGAAAGATTTGTTTACTAACCCGCAAATCACCACGTGATTTTTTCCCGTGTTTTGTCCTCACTCACACGGTACTGGAAATGACTTCCCAATAGGTCACCCATCCTTAAATTGCTCAAGTCCAAGCACGCTTAACTCTGGAGTTTTCTCTGGATGTGTGACGGAAAAGAAAAGTGCACTTTGGTGATATAGGTAGCCTAATCAATCCTCTTAAGCCTCTCCGCATGCACCACATATTTTCAGTAACCGGGATGTTACACAGTAGAGGAAGTGGGAGAGCACTTCAGGGGCCAGTCAGAGTGGTCCAGATGGTTTGGGTTGCTTCAGGTGTGGGAGCACGGATCATCGGATAGCGAGCTGCCCGAGGAGGACCGAGGCTCGGGATACACGGGTTGAGACCCGGGATACGCGGGTGTGCTTTCACTGCAGAGAGCCGGGGTAAATCAAGCCCAAATGTTGTAGACTGTAGCAGATGGCAGTGGCGGCAGTGTAGCCGGTGGCTCAGATTGCAGCGGCACCGCGGGTGTTCACTTCTGTGGAGGCGGGTGGTTCTACCGCCAGACCGATCACTGGTAATTTTAGAACTTGACTTGTTAAATTCAGGTGTTGAATTTTAGTCTGTTTCGGAATTGTGAGTCTGTGCTAGAATGTTAGGGTTCTTAGGCACATGGGATTGTGCGGGGACCTTAGTAGTGGGCGGATGTGAGTCCCATGTTTTGTCTGATTCGGGAGCTATAAATAGCTTCATTACTCCGGAGTGTGCTGAGGGTAGCAATATCTAGAGCGATTCCGGTGAGCAGCCGAGAGTAGTTAAGGTTGCGGATGGCAAGTCTTTAGCTACTTTCGGGCGGGCTCGTGGTGTGGATGTTCTGGTGGTGGGAAAGTTGATGCCAGCAGATTTGATTATTAGTCTGGTGGAGCTGTACGATGTCATCCTGGATATGGATTGGCTGGATCGGTACAAATTTCATCTAGGTTATCGTCGGGGACGAGTTACGTGCGAGCGATGAGACGGATGTTAGGAAAACTGCTTTCAGGATGAGGTATGGACATTATGAGTTCGTGGTGATGCTTTTCGGGTTGATGAATGCACCAGCGGCGTTCATGAGGTTGATGGACGGAGTATTCCAAGAGTATCTGGATATGTTTGTGATCATCTTCATTGATGATATACTGGTGTATTCGAGGAGCCCTGAGGAACATGAGTTGCATTTGAGGGTGACTCTGGAGAATCTGCAGGAGCAGAAGCTATACGCGAAGTTAAGCAAGTGCAGTTTCTAGCAGCGAGAGATGAGTTTTCTTGTCCATGTGGTGTCTGCAGAGGGAGTTTCTGTGGATCTGGCTAAGATTGAGACTATCAGAAGATGGTCTAGACCAAGGAATGCCACCGAGATCCGGAGTTTTCTCGGGTTGGCAGATTATTATGGGAGGTTCGATAAGGGATTTACGAGTATGGCGCATTCGTTGATGAAGCTAACGGGGAAGGATGCCCCTTTGTGTGGTCTTCAGCTCGCGAGGAGAGTTTCGGAAAGCTGAAGGAAATATTGATTAGTACACCAGTGTTGGCGTTACCCAAGTCGGGTGAACCTTATGTGGTGTATACGGATGCTTCTAATGTTACAGGTTCAGAGTATCTGTTCTCGGTGAATAAGACAATACTCGTGAACGGGTGGGTTTGTTTACCCAAAGATGAGGATATGAGGCAAGAGATCGTGAGGGAGGTTCATGCGAGCATGTTGTCAATTCCTCCGGAAGCGACCAAGATGTATCGTGATCTGAAGCGGTATTATCACTGGGTCGGGATGAAGAGGGATGTCGCTAACTGGGTTGAAGCGTGCAACGTGTGCCAGTTAGTGAAGGCTGAGCATCAGGTTCCAAGCGGGTTGTTGTAGAGTTTACTTATTCCAGAGTAGAAGTGAGACATGATTACCATGGAATGGGTGATTGTGGATCGTCTGACCAAGTCAGCACATTTTCTTGCCATCAAGAAGACCGACGGAGCGGCGGTGTTTGCTAAGAAGTATGTGCGGGAGATAGTGAGGCTGTATGGGGTGCCAGTGAGTACCGTGTCAGACAGGGATCCGATGTTTACCGTAGAGTTCTGGAGGGCGTTACAGGCTGAGATGGGCACTAAGGTGCATATGAGCACAACTAATCATCCTTAGATGGATGGCCAGTCTGAGGGGACGGTCAGACATTGGAGGACTTGCTGAGGATGTGTGTGCTGGATTATGGTGGTCGTTGGGCGGATCACCTGAACTTGGTAGAGTTGAATACAACAATAGCTACCAAGCGAGTATCGGAATGGCTCCATATGAGGCTCTGTATGGGAGGCCATGTCGGACACCATTATGCTGGACTCAAGTTGGGGGAGAGGAGCATGTTTGGTGCGGATTTTGTTCAGGAGACGACGGAGAAGATCTGTATCTTGAGGCTGAACATGAGAGAGGTTAAGGATCGGCAGAAGAGTTATGCTGATATGAGGAGGAAAGAGCTAGAGTTTGAGCTGGAAGATCTGGTGTATCTCAAGGCAGCGATGTTGAGGGGTCATAACATATCTATTTCAGAGAATAAGCTAAGTCCGAGGTTTTTGGGTCCGTTCAAGGTGGTGGAACGGGTCGGGCCAGTAGCTTATCGGTTGGAGTTACCTCAGAGTATGAAGGCCTTTCACATAAGGTGTTTTATGTGTCTATGTGAGTCTGAGGAGGTGTTGGCTAAGATTTTGGAGGATCCTCAGCCCAACATGACGTTGGAGGCGAGACCTGTGAGGATTCTCTAGAAGTGAGTCAAGGTTCTGCGCCGGAAGAGAATACCGTTGGTGTGAGTCGTACGGGATTGTGATGGTATTGAGAAGGAGACTTGGGAACCAGAAGCGAAGATGAAGGCAAAGTTCTCGAAGTGGTTTGAGAAGCAAGTGGAAGCTTGAGTTATCTTTTTCTGGTTTTCAGTTTCGGAAATAGCATGGTGCTATGAGTTTGGATGTATTTTTCATTCGTGTTGTAACGATTATACATTGTTGAGATTTAATAAGATGGGGTTTTCTTATTAAATGTGTTTATAAGACATGTGTTCTTATGCTATGACCGGTGGGGTTATGTATTATGATGAATGGTGGGGTCATGTGTTGTTATGACCGGTGGGGTCATGTGTTATGATGACCGGTGGGGTCATGTGTTGTTATGACCGGTGGGGTCATGTCTTATGATGACCGGTGGCGTCATGTGTTATGATGACTGATAAGTCATGTGTTGTGATGACTGGTGGGGTCATGTGGAGGTCTAGTGATAGAAGTTCTAGGTGAGTTAGAGCTTGTCTACCGGCTAGGGAGCTAGAAATAGAAGTTCTAAGTAAGTAAGACTGTCTACTTGCTAGTGAGGCTAGGAATGGAAGTTTTATGTGAGTTAGAGCTTGTCCATGTACTAGGAGGTGTATCTGGGAATGGAGGTTCTATGTGAGTTAGGACTTGTCTATTCCCTGGATGGAGCTGGGAAATAGAGGTTTTATGTGAGTTAAAACCTGTCTATTTCCTAGGGGGAGTCTGAAAACAGAAGTCTTATGTGAGTTAGGTCTGTCTTTTCCAGGGACTCTATGGAACACCCTGGTGATTGGGTTGTTTCGGATGGCATAGTGATTGGTCATTGGTGTTGGAAAATAGAGGTTTTATGTGAGTTAGGACCTGTCTATTTCCTAGGGGGAGTCTGGAAACAGAAGTCTTATGTGAGTTAGGACTGTTTTTTTCTAGGGACTCTGTGGAAACACCCTGGTGATTGGGTTGTTTCGGGTGGCCTAGTGTTGGTCATGAGATGATATTCCGCGATAAGGAATGTCATAATGGAACCACGAGAGGTAATTTTGGTCGATAGGTGCTTAGGATGCACGTTGCAGAGTTGATTGCTCCAGGGGATAGTGGTTCTCCTTGATATACTTGAGGGGACAGTGAGTTTCTCTCCGGGGGATAGTGGTTTCCCTGCATATACTTTGAGGGACAGGGATCTCTCCAGAGGATGTGTGATTTCTCTGCAGCCGATAGCTTAATGGACTGTGTGTCCCGAGAGTGGAAGGGGCTGGAGCATACCGAGAGCGGGATGGACGGCGGTCCTGAAGGTGGGAGGGGTATTATATACATCGAGAGCTCGAAGGGTGACGACCCTGAGGGTGTGAGTGGTGTATATAGATATGAGTATGAGCAATAGTGTCTGTAGTGTGATTGTAAGTATGAGACTAGATGAAGTTCAGGGATCGGAAGTGGATCTCAGATGGTGCTGACCGGGTTGGTCAGAATGGTAGCCGTAGTGAGACGGTGTTATGTGATTGAGATCGGGAGATGATCTCAGGTGGTGCTGACCGGGTTTGGTCAGGATGATAACCGTAGTGAGACGGTGTTGTGTGATTGAGATCAGGAGATGATCTCAGGTGGTGCTGATCGGGTTGGTCAGTAGGGTAGCCGTAGTGAGACGGTGTTATGTGATTGAGATCGGGAAATGATCTCAGATGGTGCTGACCGGGTTTGGTCAGGATGGTAGCCGTAGTGAGACGGTGTTATGTGATTGAGATCGGGAGATGATCTCAGGTGGTACTGACCGGGTTTGGTCAAGATTGTATCCGTAGTGAGATGGTGCAATGTGACTAGTGACAGACTAGTGGAGCTCGGGGATCGGGTGTGATCTCGAGTGGGGCTGGCCGGGTGGTCAGGAGTGTTGATAGGGATGTGTAAGTGGACGTCTAGTCTAGGGTTTTTACTTGCGTTCGAAACCTCGGATTAGACGATCTTGGTAAACATATGTAGCGGCGTTGGTCGTGCATGTTCTTGTTTGATTGTTGCGCGATCAATCTGGCAGTCCTAATATGGATCAGGGAGCGTTGCATTGTTGATGTTTCCGGGAGAATCTGGTCGGGTTTCGGATGGGAGTGTTAACCTTAGTGAGACGGTGTCACGTGATTTGAGGTCGAATCCGTGTTAGTGGGGGAGAATTGTAACGACCGCGAACCAGATTGGTTTGATTTAAGTGTCGGTTTGCGGGCCAGTTTAGGATGAAACCCGAGGGCTTCCCTATAAATAGGGTGTGGCCGTATTTTTGAGACTTTCAGAGTTCTAGAAAGTTTTAAGAAAAGTTCCAGATAGTTTCCAGAGAGATTTGTGAGAGGAGATTCGTCTGGGAGGCTTGGGAATCGTTCTTGGAGTGATTTCTCGTGGGTGGAGTGTAGATCTCGGTGTTGGGGAGTCGTTGTTCGTGGTTTTCATCCTTTTTCTTCATTTTTCCTTTCCAAATCCAAGGTGAATGTGTGACCATGGCTTATCTGGGTAAAGGGGTTGATAGGATATGTTTGCTTGCTGTTATTGGGTGTATTTCGTGTTGTTTTTGAGTGGTTTTGTGCAGGAAAATCGATGGGTGAGACCAAGGGCCGAGCTATGTGAGGATAGGCTCGATTTTTGGGTCTGTGTTGATGCGTCGATCGATGCAGTTGCCCTGCGTCGATCGACACACGTAGTAGTGCATCGATCGACACCGGGTTTGAGTGTCGATCAACACACTGGGTGCATCGATCGACACAGGGTACTTGTGTCGATCAACGCACGTGCTGTTTATGCGATTCTTGTTTGATTGATCGTGCTATGTCTCGTTGAGTGTTCACCCTGGTATTGTATCATTCTCTTATGCCTGTGTGTATAGCCTAGTAGATGGGATGACCGTCTCACTGAGTATTTATGATAATACTCACGCATCTCGTATAACCATGTGATGCAGGTAAAGACAAGGTGTGATCGTGGAATCGTGGCGAGGAAGAGGAGATGGTCTAGGGACTCATTTGTGTGGTTATTGGTTTATGGAATTGCTAGGGTGTTGGTAATTCTGGAACTTGTTGGATTGTTATTGGTTTATTGTTGTCGAATTAGTGGGTTATGGTTTATGGATTGAGTTGGATTAGTGGTTTTCAATAAAGTATGAGATTTATTGAATGTTATTATTGGTTATTGATTGCATTGTTTTCCGCAGTTGTGTTGTTGACCCGTTGAGAATTATTATTTGTGATAATAATAATCCGGAAGGGAAATTTTTTTAAATTTACGGGTTGGGTTGTTTCAATAATATTCATTCCTTTTCCTTTATACATGTTTTCTAGCTTGTTAGCAATTTTTTTTAGAATTTCGTTTTCTGCAAATTTAAGTTGTCTAGTTATAGGCTTGAAGATGGATGGAGTAATGGATGAAAAGGGATGTTGACCGATTCGATTATTGATCTAATTTATTATTTTTGCTATTTAATTTATTGTCTATACTATCTACCTGTCTGAAGATGGTATGTAATAATTGATTTTGATAATTGTTTTGCTGATATACTGATTTAATATCTTGAATTATAACTGGTTCTTTATCCTCTTTATTGGCTCCAGTTTTAAAAGGAGTAGCTAAAATTTATCTATTTGGGATATTTATTTTTAAATCTCTTAGAGGTGGATGTATTGAATTAGTTTTGTTATCATCTACCAATTCCCATACTTGACTTAACAATGAACTTGTGTTAATTGTTTTAAATGGATAATTGATAATATGCTCGATTGAGTATGTTTCAAACCATATAAAAAATGGGATATCCATTTGTTTTAATTTCATAAAATCATACCATTTTTCTCTAAATTCTAAAATTTGTTGTGTAGAGAATGTTTTGAAATACCAAACTCGGTTCTCTTCATTTTCTTTTGAATAAAAGTCTTCTCTTATATATTGTTTATTAATTTCATATTATTTTAATATGACATTTATAGACTTAAAATCTGATGGTTTGGGAGACGTTGGATATAATTTTTTATCCAGTTCGGCTATAGGAGCCTTAAATTTAATTGAATTGTCTTGTTTAAAATTTTGATTTACACTTTCTGTTTCTGAACTGGCACTGGATTGACCAGTACAAAATTCAGAAAATGAAGCTCTCGAGTAATATGAACTAATCCGTGGTGGAAGTGGTTCTCTAAATGATCCGAATTATAATAATATTTTCCCATCTCGTTGTTTAATTATTCTTGATATATTTTTTTGCTCAAAATTTCTAGGTGGTTGAGTTACTTCAATTTTCCATTGGTCTGGAATTGTTATTTCATTCTAGTTTAATTGTTTAGGAGTATATGTAGCTGTTGGAGTATATTTGCTATGTAGTGCTAAGATTGTTGTTTTTCCTTTATCATCTTGTAATAGACCTCTTGGGTTAAATTCCGAAGTTGATTGTTTAAAATAAATCCGATAAAGTAGTAAATAGCCATGTCTTTCGTTTTGAAATTTAATTTCTGGTAGGTGAACGTTTACTACTAAAGTGTTGAGTATTATCGGGTCATGAAAACTTACTTGATAATTAGAAGCACAATTAAAATAAATTGCTCCATTGTATAGATTAGAATTGATTGCTCCAAATAGCGAATCTTCAAATTTTGATAAGGTCTTGTCTCTTAACAATATTAATATTGAAGAATCTATACCAGTTCTTGATAGTGGTTTGATCGCTATTTGTATTAATCCAAAGTGTATATAATTAAATCCTCTTTGTTTGTATTTATCTAAGGCAAGTGAGGATAATAATTTTACTTCTTCAAATTCATTTTGGAGAGGTAAAGTTTGTTCATGTTCTTTTATTGAATATGCTGTTTTAAAGTCAAAAGTTCTAATGTGATATATACTCTCTGGATTAATATGGGGGTAACTGATCTTTTGTTATTTCTTGATTAAATGATGTTATTTCTGTCATAATTTCCCTTGAATTAATGGTAGTGCGTGATGTAGAAGTAGAAGTGGGTTAAAGAGTTTTCTAAACGATGAAGCCATGACTTAATTTAAAATAAACTCATACTAAAAATTACTTACCGATTCTATGTCGTCACAACTGCGACTTACCAATGGTCTTACGGCCTTCCTCAGGACTTGCTGCCTGGAACACCTGCAGTTTCTATGGATTTATATAAGGGTGGGTATCTCTCTTAGTAAGGTTAAGTTTAAATTGAGGTCACGAAAATCTCATTTTTAAAACTTTTACAACTGAAAACGTTTATATTTAAAACTTTTTATAAGATTGTTTGGCAACTGATACCATTTAACTTCTATTTTATTTAGATTTTAAATTTTTATTGTTTATATAAAATTATAAAATTTACTTAAATATGTTTGAAGAAAATTGAAGATGTAATATGATAAAACCTTTTATATTTTATTGATTTAAACAAAATACAAGAGTTTTTTTTTTTACATTAAGTTTAAAGATTACAAAAATTAAAACTTAAGGATTTGAAAGTTGTATCAGAGAGTTTTTTGAGAGAAAAAAGTTGCAAAAATTGCTCGTGTGCCTCTTCTGATCCCAAAGGTGGGTATATATAGGAGAGTTTGAGCGAATCTTTACTAGTGGTCTTGTGAAGCGAATCTTTATTATTACTCTCGTGAATTATTGCTTTGTCTTTTGCTTTTCTTATTTTATTGGTGTATGTCATAGTCTTGGGTCCAGTATGAGTCAGGGTTGTCTGACAGCTTTTTGCTATATCTTTCTGATCGGTGCCGATAGTATAGTTGGGTCTTCTAGTAGGTCTTTTAGTGGGTTCTACATGTTTTCACGTTTGTCTTGATTTTCCTAAAAATTTTGTGAGCGTATATCTTATACAGATATACTCTGTATATTATTTTGTATACAAGTAACCTCATAAGATAAAATACAAAATATGATCAAAATAATGTAAGTATACTCTTGGTTTTAAATTTCTAAATTTCATTTATATTTATTTAAAACAATTCTAATTTAGAAATTAATTAAAACCTCTTGATAAAATAAAATTTTTTTTGTTTAAAATAGTATTAATTATTGTGCACATCTTTATAACTACGTCTCAAAATTGTTGTTTTTAGTAGTTCTTATATCTAAGTGAGTAAAAAAAATCATTAATTAATGCTTCAATTGTTTTTTAAAAATTTGTATTATTTTGAAGTAATGAAGATAACTTAGGTTAACTAACAAACACATATGCTTGTAAGTTGAAATTATTTTTAAGTATACTTTATTATTTTTAATTATATTATTAGATATAAGACTTACTAATTTATATTTTGCTTTATGAATTTAGTTCTAAATTAATTTATTTGTTTAATTGTTAAGACTTAACATAGATTCGTTAATTTTTAACATCTTTCAATCATTTTTCATTTGATCTTGATGCTCTGTTTTATATTGTGTTGCGTTCTGTTTTACAAACTTTGATTTTGTTTCTTCTTCCTTTATTCATGAATAAAATCCAGACGTTAAAAATAAAAATAAAATCTCATAGCTAAAATATATATTTCCATTTACACTTGGTCCAGAAAAATTAAAAATAAAAAGTATTTGTGAGGTTAAAAATTGTATCTAATTTTTGTTTCATCTTGTATTGTTCCCAATTTAGTTTCTATTATATATTAGTTGTACTTAAAGTTTTCTTTTGGTTAAAAATAAAATCACCAAACATAACGATCTTTTTGTTTTCTTATATTATAATTTCACATAAGTACTTTTACTTTGTTTCTAACAAAAAACAGATGTTCGTATTCTCTTATTTCCTTTAGTTATGTAATTAGGTATAATTGAAATTATTGTTTTAAATATACTTTAATATTTTAATTCCTTTATTAGATATAACTTATAAGACTTACCAACTTATATTTTGCTTTATGAATTTTGGTCTAGATCACCAACTTATATTAGTATAAACAAATTTATTAAATTGGTAATTATTTCAGTGAACTATTTGTTTTCTTATTTAGTTTTTGAATGACTTTTCAAATTTTCTTTATAATGATAAAACAAAATATATAATTAGTATGTGTATTAAATTTGAGATTAAAAAGAAACTAAAAAGAAAAAGAAATTATTTGTCGATAATGTGGATGATGAGGTGGCAAAAGGAGAAATGAAAAAAACTTACTTTATAGATATAGATGTCCATATACACATAAATATATAAGCTTACGTGTATATATATACATACATCTATCTATTATCTGCCACATCTATCTATTATTTGCGAAGTGCAAAAACTGATTTGGCACTTCGAATATCGCTCTAATGGAAGTACTTTATCGTATTTATTTTGATATTTTTAATGGTTTACGTTAATTAATTTTTGTTTCGTCGATTTTTTTTTATCTGTTTTTCTGTGGACCATTTTTTTTTATCGATTGTTCTAGAACTCTAGATGTGTAATTTTTTATTCATCTATTATAAATACACTACACACCGATTGTGTTTTTGGTAATTTTTTTCGTTTTGCTCTGATTATATCGTATATTTTTTTGTAGGTTACGTCACCCTAATGGTGAGCACACGCAAAGACCAGTTTATGAAGTATGATACCCATCATGTGTCTTTAGTTTTGTTGTGTATACGTCTGTTGTTTACTTGTTTTTTTTTTCTAAGAAAGGTATAGTTTGTTCTTCTTCTTTTATTGCTTGTGCATATGTGTTTGTTATATCGTTAAATCCTTATTTTCTTACTCATGATTATTGTTCTGTTCTTTTTTATAGGTTTCAATGTCTTCTCTAAGGTACAATTTGTTCTTATTCTTAAATTTATGTGTTTTCTTCTCTATTATACAGTTGTGTTCTTTTTGTTTTTCTATCTTATATTCTTCATTTTATTGTCTTAATTATTATCGTCTTATCTAACAAATTAATTTAATAGTTAGATTTTTATTTTGTTTAGATCAATCAAATATTACGGCCAGTTTGTAGGTGTAGGTTCGTAAAAAATCTTAAATACTATTTTATTTTCTGAATTCGTATTGACTTCGTTTGTGTACTGTGGCTTCGTTTGTGTATTGTTTTTTTATTATCGTTTTTTGTTATAATAAATCGTTAGTTTCCTGTTTTCTTTATAATTTTGGTTCGTTCTATGATTTATAATTTTTTATTGTTTATTTATTTTGTTAATGATATGGTTTCTTTGGTTATGTTTTGTAGGTTTTTCCGTGATAGTTTTCCGGTTGACGTGGTATGTAATCTTTTAATTTATGTGTTTAATTTTGTTTATATTCATTTCCCTTCATAATATGAAAAACAAATCTCATCGTTATCTATTCCTTCATCGATTCTTTTATATATTGTGGAGGTCGAAACCAATTCAATTGAATTTGTCAAGGGTTTTTAAGGAAATGAGATCTCTGGAAAGAATTCACAAGAACAACTAAGAACAAAGACAAAAACACTAAAATAGCGTTAAAAAGCTTTATTGATTTGTTGCTAAACTGTTTGTGCGAAAAGTTGCGGATCCCCTTTTTGGGTGAGTACAATGAGCTATATATAGTAAAATATACAAAATGGGCCAGCTAATAAAATGGGCTTAGCCCATTAAGTAATAAATCTAATTTAGGCCCATTATTCAATTAAGCCCATCTTGCTTATGGGTTTAATGTCATTTTGGGCCTAGATTGACCTCGTCGCTATATCGATATGACAGGCATGAAATTTGACCCCAACAGTTAGCCCCCCAGCTTGGTAGTATCGAGTTATGATGATGCCAAGGTAAAAGTTTCTGGAGTCTGAGATCGATATGTTGGACTGCGAAGTTGCCAGGCGTGGACGTCTTGTCATCGAACTCGGGAAGTTCTTGTTATGCCGTGTCGAGCTGATGTCTGCGTGTTTTCCTGGGTTTGTTTTTTTTTATTGTCTTAGGAGACTGAGGAGGTTGATGGTCTTGTTGCGTTAGTGGGCTTTGAGGCCTGCCGAAAATTTTCAGAAATTTTTCCAAAAACAAAGTGATTTTAGGAAATTCTCCAGATATAAATAAATCTGCTTCCCTGGAGTTATTTTCCACCAATTCAGTTTTTTCCAAAGCACAAGGTATAAAATCATCTCTCCTTCTGCCTCTTTATTTTCTTGTTTTTTTTAGGTTTTTTTTTGTTTGTTTTTTTTTTTTTGTCGTTTCTTCTTCGAACACCGCCGCCGCCTCCCATCAACGTCGCTGTCGACGGCGATCTCTCCTTACCTCACCGTCATCGGACACGCCATCTTCCTGTTCATGGTTTGTGAATTGGCAAGCGTTCATTCGTCAAGAGACGATGGCGGTTTGAGATCGAGAAAGGAAGAGAGAGAGAGATCGGCGATGAGAGACAGAGAGCACGTCGGCAAGGCGGATAGAGAGGAGGAGCGGCGAGGCGGATCGAGGCGAGGCGAGATCGAGGAGGAAAAAACGGTGATTTGAGATCTGCTGAGTTGACTCACTGAGTCGACTCGGTCGAGTTGACTCACTGAGTTGACACGGTCGAGTTTTTTTTTTTTTTTTTGACTCGGTGGTTCAATGACTCGGTAGCAAGGCTGGCTTTGTGGAGCAAAATTGATTCGGATCGTTGATCTTTGGTACAGCGGAGAGGTGAATTTAGGAGGATGGTTTCTGATTCCGCGGACTCGCAGCTTGACGGTTCGAGCGAGTTAGATGATTCCGGAGATATGGTCGTTGATCCCTTCCTTTTCGGAAGGAGAATGGTTCTTTCACCAGCATCCGAAACTAGTAGTTTGTTGAGACCGGTCTACTCTGACGCTCTAGTCGCGGTTGATGAGGTTACCGATGAGATTGCTTTTCGTCCGGCTGCCAAGAAGCCGAGAGCAAAGCGGAGAGAAAACGATCCGCCTGGATCCACCATGTCAACTCCGAAATCTTTGGATTCCCTCAATGCTTGCTTTGGTTTTCCCGACGGAGTCGAGCTAGTCGTTCTTTTCTCAGATGCACGGGCAGATCATCCTCCAGAGGGTTACTTCACTCTGTATGAAGCATACTTTTATGCGTGCTTCCTGTGGTTCCTGATCCCTGGCGCTATTCTTGACTTCTTATGGAGGACCAACCTTGCTGTTGCTCAGATTACGCCTAGCAGGATGCGCCACTTGGTCGGGATTATGGTACGCAGCTATGAGTGTGGCTACGAAGTCGGAGTTGACCATCTGTTGAGTTTTCTGGAGGTTAGAAAAACTGGCTCCAAGGACAAACTCATGTATTTTCTTAAGGGCACACCGGATCTCCAAGTCGTCGGGTAATTTCCCAACATAGATCGGTTTTGGTCGGAAAAGTTTTTCTTTGTGAAAATCAATGAGGCATCTGTTGGTTGCGATCATCTGGACATGATTCGAAAAAGATGGGAGACTCGCGGTAGCAGACCCTACCGCGCTTTTGTGTTTCGCTTACCATTTCTTGATGGTTTTTAAAGTTGCCGTTTCTTTGCTTGCCTACATACGGAGGTTCGCGATTCTAACCATTTTCTCTTGTTGTTGTTTTTGCAATTTTGAGTCGCATTGAGAGGTTGCCGAGTGACTTATTCGTTCTTCGCGATATACTTGCTGCTGAGAAGTGTAGTTGGAAGGAAGACTTTTCTTTATGCAGAGTCAGAGAAAATCATGCTCATCGCTTCGGAGTTACTTCGCAGATTTCTTTGCCAGATATGCCGGACAACGTGAGGAAACCCTCTGCTCGTGAGAGGAGAGCTGTCGAGGCCAGAAGAGGATATAACGCGAGAGTGTCAGTTCCAAGAGCAAGCACTGCTGGAACCCTTGCACACAGGTAGCGTCGTCCAGCGTTGGAGCGAAATGATGTCGTCATCGCTGATCGTCGATCTGAGCCTTCGTATAGGCGTCATGACGATGCGCAGGGAAGGGACGATGATGTTGGGGCAAGTCGTAAGCGTTTCCGAGAAGATAGGGACAAATATATTGCTGGCGGAGAAGACCCAAGTAGATCAAGGCGCATATCGACTCCTCGACGTGATCACGTGGTGACGGACTCATCTTTTCCTTTTGGCTCGAAAAGATCTTTTAGCAGTGCCGAGCTGGCGGCGTCGTATCTTTCCAAGATCATCTTCCCAGGCACTGAGTTTCCCCCTCCAGAACAAATGTCAAAGAAGAGTGCTTACTCAAAAATTGCCTTTGACTGCATGACTAATAAGACTTCGCGGCTACTCTTGTGGGATAACAATTTCTTTCTTTTGATTTTCAGATAATGTTTCCACCCAGCTTCTTCCTCTCGAAATCTGCATCCTTGGTACTGTTGCTAGAAGCCAAGTTATCAATGAGAATCAGTGCATCTTCCGGATACCTGGTGTTGAAATTTCCATTGCTAGCAGAATCAAGGGCCATCTGATACCTCCAATCAATACCTCTGAAGAAGATACCCAACAACTGAACATCACTGAACCCATGGTGAGGACAGTCTCTCTGATACGCCTTGAATCTCACCCAAGAAGCCTTAAATGCTTCAGTCGGTCCTTGCTTTAAAGTGAAGATCTTAGTCCTCAGATCCTCGGATCTCGCCTCATCAAATAAGTTGTTGAGGAAAGCATTCTTGGTATCCTCCCAAGTAGTCAGCGAGCCTGGCTCAAGCTGTTTCAACCAGTAGGCTGCTTCTCCACTAAGAGAGTAGGGGAAAAGCTTGCAGTAGAGGTAGTCGCTGGACACTCCGTTAGCCTTAATGCTAGATGCTAAGTCCTCAAACCTCTCAATGTGATCCATGGGGTGCTCAGAAGATAGGCCATGGAATGGGTGCTGCACCACAAGTGAGAAGAAAGCAGGTTTCAACTCAAAATCGCTCCTCTGGAACGCAGGAGGGCGAAGCGCATCCCTGTTAGCATAAAATTCATCTGGTCTGTTGTACTCTCCCTGAGTACGCATACGAGCAAGCAACTCCTGACCCAAACGTCTATCCTCAACGCGTGGTTCAGGAATCACGTTTCCCTCAGCATCCAGCCTCGACCGCGCTCATTGCGCTTGTTCCCTTCATTATCAACCAACAACCCAGCTGCATCGCGAATCAGTACTAACGGAAAACGCTCCATTGCTGCTTCTCGTGTAGCTTTCCTGTTGGCTCTTTCTAAAGCTCCTAACTCAGAAATAAAATCCACTAACTCTTGATTCTGATTGCTTCTGGTCTTGCGATTAAGCATGCAACTGAAACAGACAAAAACAAAAGAAAACGGAAGTAAACAAATAGAAAATTAAAACTTAGACAAAACTCTAAAATCAAAAATCGAATGGTGATTTTGACTACCCGGCAACGGCGCCAAAATTTGATATGCTCAAATTTGCCCTGAGCTACTCTCTCAAATTAAGAGATCGATGTAGTACTTAGGGATCGAATCCACAGGGAATCTAAACACACAATCGATTAGAGAATTCAAATTATGCTAAGTAATAATGTATTAATGTAAAATAGAAAGCTAAAGTAAACAAGTGAATGATTATCAGGTTCTTGAAATCAATTAGACAAAAGGTTAGGCCAAGGGTAATTCGCAGGAATGACTTGAAATACGGTCGTGTCGATCGACACAAAGATATGACTAAATCTCTAAATTCCAAATTTCTTTGCAAATTCAGTGAATAAAGACAAGCGTGAAGTTCAGGTTCAATTGTTCACAAAATTAATAAGTCAAATTTCTTTGCGAATAGATAATTTTGCTCATCTAAGATTTTGTCCGGTTGTTAATAATACTTTCGCATCTATTAAAGCAACCTAGGATATCCAATTTCAGTTGATCAGGCCTAAAATCAGAGTTAAATAAATCTAGATGAAAAACATAAAGATAAATCCTAATAGGGTTTCAATCCTACCAATTTCTCATCAAACCCTAGAACTACCCTAAACCTAACAAGCAAACTACTCAGACATGGATGAGGAAATTATTATGAATGAATAATATTGCATTAAAAAGATAGAGTAAGAGATACAGAGAATTGAAATCGATAAAGTTTGGAAGTCTGAAATCTCCTCCAATCCCTCCTCTCTCAAGTTTCAATTAAAAAATGGATCTCTTCTAAAAATCTAAGGAAAAACTATATATAAAGTCTAAAAATTCTGATTGGGTTTCTTGTAACCTTATGGGCTTCTTGGGCAAAACTGAAATTTCTTCAAAACTTGAAGTCTTCACGTGTCAGACGGGCATGTCGATCGACACACAAGGTCTATGTCGATCGACACAGACTTGTAAACTCGACTTTGACTTGATCACTTCGTCTCTTCTTTCCTCCATGCTACAAAATGCTCCAAAAGCTTCCATTAATTTCCAATCGTCCTTTACCCTGCAAAGAATCAAAAAGACTCGAAAAATACCAAAAAGACTCTATGAAAAGAACTTATATCATGGTCCAAAACGGGTAAAAACCATGATATATCAACACATCCGCTCCGAGAATGAACACATTATTGCATAATGACCAACGATTAAGTTGTTGGGTTTTCTGATGAACTTCTTGGTTTACGGACGAACCATCGTCGACACACCCGCTCCGAGCATGAACACGTTATTGCATAATAACCAATGATTAAGTTGTTGGGTTTTTGAGACGAAGATTCTGGTTTACGGATATGTTCTCGTGAACAAGTTCGCTCCAGCAATAAACACCGAATTTAGACCAGCGATTTGTTGTGTGCTGGGTTTAGAGCTAAGTATCTTGGTTTACGTATGAGTTCTTATTAACAAGTCCGCTCCAAAAATAACTTAGATGTCTGACTTGTGATGCGACCAACGTTTTGTGAGTTGGGTTTTATTATGTGACTCCGAGTTTTGGTTTACAGGCGAGTTTCAATTGACGAGCCTACTCCAGGAAATGAGCACGTTTTGCGGGTAGGACCAATAGTAAGATTATTGGGTTTTCGGATGATCATTTTGGTTTACAGACGAGTCCTTATTGACCAGTCCGCTTCAAGCCGAACATGTATCGCATAGCGACCAACTTTTCTTTTGTTGGGTTTAAGGCGAACATTTCGGATTACGAACATGTTTCTCTTTAAACATATCCGCTCGATAATGAACATATATGCGATAGAACCAACGATTTGTGAGTTGGGTTTAGAGAATGATCATTTTGGGTTACGCATATGTTCCTCTTTGAACATATCCGCTCGATAATGAATATTTTTATTTGTATAGCGCGCTTTTAATCCTGCGAAGGATGTGTTTGTCAGAGCTGTAGTATTTGGATAGATTCGTCACTGTGGCCAGCAGCACGAGAGTAAGTGTAAACCGTCTGATTGTAGTTAAGACGATAACTGATCCGTATAGGATATGATAGATGTATGTCTGTTTTTGTGAGACTTAAAGAATCCGTGAAGGATGTAGACGAGTTTAGTCGAAATCATGCTTTTGATTAATCATGAAAAGTAGTTACAAGAATTGGGAGTATACGTACCCACTCCCCCCCTTTTTACGAGGGGGGACAGCTGAACCCACCCGAAGATGAGCTGCCTACGTACCCTGATTTAGGGATCAAGCCGCCTCGTAGTTCATGTTGTGAATGTAAAGTATCCTAGTGAAAATACTTTTTCAGATGTCGCGCATTCCAGGAACGCGAGACTGGTTCGCCAGTCATGGGGATGAGTTTGTAGACGCCTGGTTTGACCACTTTGGTGACGATGTAGGGTCCTTCCCAATTAGCTCCGAGTTTTCCAGCGTTACGTTCTGCTGTGTTTTGGAAGACTTCGCGTAGCACTAAGTCCCTTTCAGAAAACTTGCGAGGTCGGACATTGGAGTTGTAGTATTTTGCGACGGCGTATTGGCAATTTGCGATGCGAACCAAGGCTTGGTCACGTCGTTCGTTGACGAAGTCGAGTTCGTCAAGCATCAAAAGGTGATTGAGTGCTTCCTGACCCGATAAAACTCGTCGACGGACGCCAGGAAATCGTATTTCGGAAGGAATGACGTATTCAGTGCCGTAGACGAGAGAGAATGAAGTTTCTCCAGTCGCCCGCCGTGGAGTCATTCGATGGGACCAAAGCACACCATCGAGCTCGTCGGCCCATAGTCTCTTCTTTTGGTCCAGGCATTTCTTAAGGCCGCCGATGATCAGTTTGTTGATGGCCTCAGCTTGCCCGTTTCCTTGTGGGTAGCGTGGGGTAGATTTGGTCAAACGGATCTTCCATTTTTTGCAGAAAGCTTCGAATCTGGACGAGATGAATTGAGAGCCGTTATCTGTGACGATTTCGTAAGGGACTCCATGTCGGCAGATAATGTTGCACCACACGAAGCTTTTAACTTGAGCATCGTGAATGCAAACGAACCCTTCAGCTTCCACCCATTTGGAAAAATAGTCCGTCAAGACCAATAGATATCGTTTCTGGCGAGATGGGTGTAAGGGGCCAACGATGTCCATAGCCCATCGCATGAATGGGTAGGGCGATGTGACCGAAGAAAGAAGTTCGGAGGGCTGGTGGATTTTTGGGGCATGACGTTGACATTTCTCACATTTCGCAGAAAAAGTCTCACAGTCCTTGACCATAGTCGGCCAAAAATGTCCGTGACGCTTAATTTTAATAACAAGAGAATTGCCACCCGAGTGGTTTCCACAAGAGCCGTTGTGGACCTCCTTCATTATTTGCGCGCCTTCTGTCCTTCGACGCAGGAATGCAATGGTCCTGAGAACCTCCACTTGAAGACATTGCCGTCGAGGAGAATAAAACGAGCGGCTTGCGCCCGAAGTTTGCGAGCCTCCCATTTGTCTGTTGGTAATGTGCCATCGGAGATGTATTCTCTGATTCTGTCCAGCCACTTAATATCGCAACCATATTCGGTGGCTTCGGAGTCGTCGTTCGCGATGGTGATATCGTCGTCGAGTGGAGGGGCAGAAGTAGTTGTGTCGTTGTTGGAAACGGGAGGTGTCGTTTGGGCTGCAGGTGGTGCTGTATCTACGAGCTGTTTAGTGGGGACAGTGGCCTCGGGAGTTTTTGGACGTGAGATCGCTGGCGAAAGTGTCTCTTCCGGACTGGACAGAGGTAAGTTGGAAGTTACCTCCTCTTCTGTGTTATTTGTTACCGTAGCCGCTGCCTCTTCTTGCTCTTTTTTCTTCTTCGCGGCTTGGGCTCTAGTAAGAACATTAACCTCCGCGGGTGAAGCGATGCTGGGGAATTCGATGAATTCTAGCGGGATTACTCGTCTGAAGTCTGGGTCGGACGTAGAGGCGAGGGTGGCCAATACGTCGGTGTTGCTGTTCTCGCCCCGAGGAATCCTCGTCAATTTGAACTCCTTAAATTGTGTTGCCAAATCCTTTGCTATCAAGAAATATGCTTCCATGCGATCGTCATTGGTGGCATACTCCCCGTTGAATTGGTTGACGACCAACTGTGAATCGCAAAGCGTTTCCACCTGGTCAATTTTAAGGCCTTGGGCGAGTTTTATGCCAGCGATGAGGGCTTCGTACTCGACCTCATTGTTGGATGCTCTAAAGCCCAGGCAGAATGATTGTTTGAGAATTTTGCCTGTCGGGGAAGTTAAGCGGATGCCGACTCCAGAACCATTCTTGGAGGAGGATCCGTCAACTTGTAACTGCCAGGTTAGGTTTGGATGTTTGATGACGCAATCTTTGTCTGGGAGTTCGATGAGGAAATCGACCAATAGTTGGGATTTGGCGGCGGCACTGGCGCGATACTCAATGTCATACTCACTGAGCTCAATAGGCCATTTCGCAAGTCTGCCGGATTGACTTGGACTGTGCAAGATAGAGCATAGTGGGAAAATGCTTAGAATGACGATTGTATGAGACTGAAAATACGGTCGCAACTTTCGAGCAGACATGATGACAGATAGTGCCAACTTTTCCATTTGAGGGTATCTTGTCTCGGCGTCTGTTAAAGTTTTGCTGACGTAGAAAACCGGTTTCTGCTCGCCGCGTTCGTCTCGAATAAGCACTCCACTAACTGCTGTGTCAGACACTGCCGTGTATAAGAATAGAGGCTCGCCTTCCACTGGTTTGGCGAGTACTGGAGGACTGGCAATGTACTGTTTCAGCTGCTGAAAAGCGTCTTCACATTTGTCCGTCCATTCGAAATTCTTGTTACCGTGAAGAGTGTCGTAGAAAGGCAGACATTTATCGGTGGAACGAGAAATAAATCGGTTAAGAGCAGCCACCAATCCGGTCAATCGTTGTATTTCGCGGGTGTTTTTGGGTGAGGCCATTTTGAGGAGGGCATCGATCTGCTTTGGGTTCACCTCGATGCCGTGGTGGGTCACCATATAACCGAGAAACTCCCCAGAAGTTACTGCAAATCGGCATTTTGCCGGATTAAGCTTCATGTTATGTTGGTTGAGCTGCTGAAAACATTCCTCCAGGTGGGCTATGTTGTCCTCCTCTCTTAATGACTTGACGAGCATATCGTCGACGTACACCTCCATAGTTTTGCCGAGTTGATGAGCAAACATCTTGTTCACCAGACGCTGATAAGTAGCTCCGGTGTTCTTGAGACCGAATGGCATCACCTTGTAGCAATGAATTCTGTGGTCCGTGATGAACGCCGTTTTCTCGCGATCCTCGGGGTTCATGAAGATCTGATTGTACCCTTAGAATGCATCCATGAAGTACATAAGTTTGTTGCCAGCGGTTGCCTCGACCAGACGATCGATGTGTGGTAAAGGAAAGCTGTCCTTAGGATAAGCTTTGTTCAGGTCGGTGAAATCCACGCAAACGCGCCACTTGCCGTTTTTCTTTTTTACGACGACTGGATTTGCAAGCCAGTCGGAGTACTTGGCCTCCATTATCAATCCGACGCGCAGAAGTCTTTCCACCTCTTCATTTACTGCCTTGGCCCTCTCAGGTCCTAGCTTCCGTCATTTCTGCTTGACGGGTTTGAAGGTTGGATCGACATGCAATTTGTGGTTAGCGATGCCAATATCGATGCCGGGCATATCTTTGGCTGCCCAAGCAAAGGTGTTGATGTTCTTTTTGAGGAAGGAAACAAGCTCAATCTTGATTTGGTCATCGAGTTTGGCGCCTATTTCCATGCATCGTTTCGGATGGTCATTGTCGATGCAGACTGAGACGACGGGATCGCAAGTTGGCACAGGACCCTCCTTCCTGCGATCCTCGTCGATCTGTAGTTGCTTTAAGAGGCGGGCTTGTTCCTTGAGTTGCTCGCGGTCTATCTATATCTTCTTTCGTTTTCCTTCCTTCGTAGGATCGCCGACTGGATTCTTGAGTTTGTGCTCAGCGAGAAAGCAGATACGGGACTCTTTCTGGCTGCCCCATATTGTTTTGATGCCTTCAGGAGTTGGGAATTTGATGCACAGATGGTAAGTTGACGGTACTGCTCGCATCGAATTGATCTAGGGTGTTCCCAGGATCATGTTATAAATAGCCGGATTATCGGAGACGGAGAACTCAATAATTTTCGTAAGGTTGCCAGCTCGGACAGGCAGGTTAATGGTCCCCATAGTCATTGTGGTTTTGCCAGAGAATCCTGTGATTGGTTTGGGTGAGGAACGGATTCGGGAGAGGTCGATACTCATCCGTTGGAGGGTATCTCGAAAGATCACGTCAATGGAACTACCTGTATCGATCAGTATGCGTGCCACATCGCGATCATCGACGATTAGTTGAATGACGAGAGGGTCGCTATGTGGCCGATCAATGCCTTCTGTTTCACGTTCTTCGAATGTGATTATGTAGTTGGCGAATGTTGACGGTGTAGACCAGTTTGCACTGACGTCGGCACGTCGCTGGTATGCCTTAATTACGAACACTGTATCGGTTCAGTGGCGAGATCCTCCCATGATAAAGTTGATTCGTTGGCGAGCACCACCGTGATCCTGGTCATCGATCCGTCTTCCTTTCTTCGGGGCCTCATTATCATTCTGGTCAGGACGTTCCGTGTCTTCTTCAAGTTCAAAGTCCTTGAGACTTATATCTCCTTTAAGTGTGCCGGCTGCTTGCTTTGCAGCTAGTTTTTGGCCTAGGACACGGCAGTTGGCAGTCGAATGTCCAAATATACGATGGAGGTCGTAGTATGCAGCTTCGTCGAAGTTGCTTTGACCTCTTACCCATGTGTTGTTCCAGGGACCTCGTCCGCGGCCTCGGCCTCGTCCTCGACCTCGACCAGTGCTAGTCAGCTCGACTTGAAAGTTGTGAGCGCCTTTGAATCTTCCTTCGTGCTGGACAAAATCCAAACCTTAATTGGTTTTCTTTGTCGCTGGTGGGTTTGCGGCCGGGACGGAATTGTTGGTATGTTTCGACTTGCTATGTTTCTGGGCCAATCTGCGGAACTCCTCTTCGTTCTTTGCAAACCCCGTTGCCCTATGGAGGGCATCGTGGATTGTTGAAGGCGCGTTGACGTACATTTCCTTTCAGAAATCCGACTCGCACCATAACGGGTTTCTCAAGGCGTCTAGTGCAGATTTGTCGGTGACTCTTTCTATCTTGGACATAACTGTTTTGAATCTTTCTATGAAGCTCCGAAGGGTCTTCTGCTGTCCATGTGACATCGTCCAGAGGTCGGCATCAGAGGTTACATGTTCCATGAATATGCCATAATGCTTTAGGAAAGCGGCAGAGAGTTGTTCGAAACTGTCGATCGAATTTCTTTCAAGTCTTGAGAACCATTGGAGAGCTGGTCCCTTGAGTCTTTCGACGAACAAGAGACACTGGCCTGTGTTTTTCTCGTTTGCTCTGAAGTTGACCCGTCCCATGGCAATCGCAAATGCCAATAGATGTTCCTTTGGGTCGGCGTTTCCTTCGTAAGTTGGGACTTTCACCCTTCCGTAATCGGATATGTTTGCTTCAGTGATTCGTGCCGTGAAAGGAGTGGTCTGGGCTTCTTCGAGAACTCGGTCGATCTCAGGGGCCCTGCTAGATACTCGATTTATCTGCGATCGCATGTCCTTCATCTCCAATGCGTTTTATTCTATCGCTGCTTGCATCTTAGCCAACGCCTCCTATTGGGCTTTGATTAGCATTGCACGCTCGTCGTCTTGTTGCGACTGCTCCACCCAGAAAACATTCTCTTCTTCTTCGTCGGCGAAGTCTCGGTCACGTCCAAGTCGAGTGTTGCTTCGTCTGGATGGGGCGCGCGTTCAAGGTTCGCGATGGTCTCCTGAGGCGTACTCATTGCCCTGGTTGTCGTCAAGGTTGATCACCGGGGGAGACTTGTCGGCGGCAGGGATGTCAGCGGTCGGGCTATGTTCGGCAGTAGGAAGGGAGGGGTGGACTGGTGGCAGTCCATAGATCCTCTGTTCACCGGTTGGCGTCGAGAAGTTCAACGCCGTTGGGTCAAGGCGCCCAGTGGATTGTCGGGTCGGGACTGATCCTCCTCCTCGTGCTTGGCCTGCCGTGTTCAGGGCCCTCCGCTCGTTGTCTGCGGCTGCGTTCTGTGCGTCCTGCTCCGCTGACTTCTTCATCATCGTCTCCAGCATCGTTTGCATCCGGGTGAGGAACTCCGGTGTTGCCCCAGTGGCTTAGCTTGCTCCAGGGTTCTCGGCACCATTCTTTTCGACGCCCGTATGGTCCGCGTTGGTCTTGTCGGCACCGTCGTTGTTGGCTCCAAGGTTGTCGGCACCGTTTTTGCTGGTGCCACTGCTCTCCGCCGCTGGGTCCTTGTCTCCTTTTCGATCTCCTCTGGGAATCTCGGATACGTCGTCGGTGGTCATCTCTGCCAGATCTGTTGTTGGGTGATTCTTTTGTGTAAGAGAGTCTCAATTCCCCTTAGACGGCGCCAAATTGTGGAGGTCGAAACCAACTCAATTGAATTTGACAAGGGTTTTTAAGGAAACGAGATCTCTGGAAAGAATTCACAAGAACAACTAACAACAAAGACAAAAACACGAAAATAGCGTTAAGAAAGCTTTATTGATTTGTTGCTAAAGTGTTTGTGCGAAAAGTTGCGGATCTCCTTTTTAGGTGAGTACAATGAGATATATATAGTGAAATATACAAAATGAGCCAACTAATAAAATGGGCTTGGCCCATTAAGTAATAAATCTAATTTAGGCTCATTATTCAATTACGCCCATCTTATTTATAGGTTTAATGTCATTTTGGGCCTAGATTGACCTCGTCGCTATATCGATATCACAGGGGTGAAATCTGACCCCAACATATACCTTGCTATTGCTTTCGTTATCAAACAACAAAACTAAAGACTTACACTAATATATCAACCTTATTGTTGTTCTCATAAAATTTAGAATCGCTTTTTCAAAAAAAGGTTTATATTAGTTGTTCATCTCGCTTTTGTTCTTTAGTTCTTTTTACGCTTTTATTGGTATGCATAATTTCATATCTGATCAGTTCTGATTTTTTTTTGTGGTTTTGCTTTGTTCTCTTTTTAGTTCTAGACACGTAGAGATTATTTAGATGAATTCTCTCTGTTCTTCGTTTACGTATATTTTATGGGTTTCATTTAATTTGTTTATTTTTTTTGTTTACCAATAGAAAATAATGAAAGAAAGAACAAGAAGAAACTAGATTGTGGAGAAATTGATCAAGACATGTTTTGTTAGGCAAACAAAATCGACCCTGTTCTTACGGTTATATTTATGTTTTTGTATTTTTTTCTTTTTCAAAAAGGATAATTGTCAATATTTGATAATCTCGGAGATTTAACAATATATATATATTTTTAATTTGAGACTGTTAAATACATTGTCTACTATATATATATGCCTTGATAGTTATTGAGATAATCGTATTCTTAAAGTCATGGAGAATATGGAATTGTTTTTCTTTTTTGTTTTTGTTTTCCCAGAGATATGGTTTTTGTTGTCAAGAAGATATCTACTCCTTTTGTGCCTCTGAGAGAGCTTAATCCTCTTTTGGAAAAATGTGAGGAACCCTAATACTTTTGTTTAGCTCTCTATTCTTCATTCAACATCATCTACATCGAGATTATTGGGATAAATTCCAAATGCTTTTGTTTTTGTTTTCTTAAATAAGAATACGTTTGTTAGGTTTGTGTTGTTTCTTTATTCTTCGTGTCTTTTTGTTTGTATCTTTCTGTGTCTTTTTGTTTGTATCTTTCTCTGTTTTAGTGTTCTATTGTTTTGAATTACAAAGATTTGTTTTGTAGCTGCACTATTTTTCAACTCTTACTCGAAGAGAAGAAGAAGACTCCATCGTAAAATATGGTATGGTTCTGATGGATTTCCGAGGGTTTCAATTTCCGACGGATTTCCGAGGGTAACAATTTCCGAAAGATTTCTGAGGGTTTTAATTTCCGACGGATTTCCGAGAGAATCAATTTCCGATGGGTTTCCGAGGATCCAGATAATTATTAATTTAATAATTTAATTTAATAATTTATATATATTAATAATTTATAAATTTCATAATAATTATAAAAAGATTATAATAAAATTTATTAAAAAAAATTATTCAAATCATAAAGTAATAGTTTTTAAATATTACGAAAACATAATTTAAAAAAAAACTAAAACAAATCACATTTGAGGCGGAGGCGGCGGAAACTGTCCCGGATATTGAGAAGCGAGGAAAGTTTGAAGTTGGGAGAGTGTCGCTCGGGTCTCGGCAAACTGTTCCTTAATCTGGACATTTTCTTTCTTAAGTTCTTCAAATTTTGCATCTTTTTCTTGAACGACACGGTTGAGATCTTGAACTTATTGAATAAGTTCAGTGTCTCGGGGAAACACCAAAGACACACTCCCGTCTCGAGACACCAAGCTTCCTAAACCAGGTCTGCGACCCTTGATTAAGGGAATTTCCTACGTAAGAATAAAGAAAATTAGTTTATAAATATTTAAAAAATAAATTAATAAAACGTTTAGAAATATTAAAAAATACCTCAATACACAAGCGGTTGATTTCGTCGCGGGGTAAATCGGTCGAAGACCATGAACCATCTTGGGAGAGTTGCGTAAGTCGCTCCATCTTCCGAAGCTTGATCTTCTCGATCCGCTCTTGGACAACCGCATCTTGAATTTGTCCGGTTTGCTTGCTAGTATATGTTTCTTCCATCACCTGTACCCAATCCGGTTCAACTCCGATCTTGATCGCCTACACGAAAATGTTATAAATCTAAAAAACTTATTAAAAAAAGTAATAGTTTAAATAATTTACCATTCTCCTTTCGTGTTTTTTAAAGGTAATAGAACCTGCATTATGGGTCGCTATTCCTTTTCCACCTCGATCGCTCTTACGATTCTTCGAGTTTTGTGTGAAAATCGCTTGTGTACTCTCCATACTCCAATAGCAGATAAATCCCTGCCAAACGTTTGGGTCAATATCCTTCGGCATTGTCTTACCCTTCCTCCACCTTTTCTTCCACTCGTACATGTGGTTTTGGTAGGATGAATTAGCTTGAATGTCAAAGTGATGATGCACTGTTTGACAGAGACCGGGTTTCCAATTAAATTCTTGCTGCAAAATAAAAAAGAAATTATATTATCATTAATCAATAAATTATTTAATTAAACAAAATTTATAAGGAATAATTAAAATTATAACTTACCGCAAAAGACTTGAACCAAATCAATTTGGTATCTGAATCCACGTCCCCATATGTTGGCCAAGGTTATTTGAGCTGCGTCTTGAAAATCTTAAGAATTGATTTCGTTATGTCATTTTCTAATCCAAACCTAGAACATGTAAAATAAAAAATTGTGAAATCTCAAATTCATCAAATAAATTTAAATATTTAAATAAAATTATTTACCAAGTTGCTCCGTTTTCTTCATGCGGGTGGAGCATCGGGATATGACATCGTCCCGGTTGCGTAACAAACTCCTCCATCGTCATCACCTGTGGGGATGCAGAATTCCTTGTCGCATAAACGTCAGAAGAAGATTGTGTTGGTGTTTCCGAGCCACTACGTAATCTTCGTGATCGCTGAGACGATGTACCATGGAACTCCGCTGGAAAAGAAAAGAACCGGAACCTCAATGGGAGAGCTCAGTTAAGCCTGAAGAACTACCATCCGAGATTCCTCAGCTTGGATGGAGGAGGAGAAGGCTGAGTACTCCCGCCTTGCTCGAATTAAAGTACTTCCCTCTAAACTCGTCCATCACAAATTCATGAAGAAGTTGGGGCTTTATGAAGACTTGTAAATAGTGATGAAGAACATGGGGCTTGGGTTCTTCTTCAATTACCAAGAATTCCTCTACAAGGCTCATGTGAAGAAATTCTTTGCCACCATAGAATTTCGCTTCACCAGACCTAGAGAGAAGAAACCGAGCGAAGGAAAACTTACGTTTAAGATTGAAGAACCACTACACACTATTTATGTCTTTGAAGTCTGCAAGGCCTATAACTTCAATGATGGACCCTTGCACGATTTTCTGACCTTCCATGAAGCAGCTGACTTTTGGGCTGTGATCGGTAGTGGACCCTACAA
The DNA here is from genome assembly GCA_964056655.1 of Arabis hirsuta. Lineage (NCBI taxonomy): Eukaryota > Viridiplantae > Streptophyta > Magnoliopsida > Brassicales > Brassicaceae > Arabis > Arabis hirsuta. Next base: position 8,179,497 of record OZ053308.1, on the reverse strand, counting down.
GGATGTGCCACTAAATGCATGCTGATAAGAAGCCCCGTCCTTAGAATTGCTCAGAAGTTGCTGGGAAACACAATCTTCGCAAGAGACGACAACAACCAGGTTAGAGTTGATGAATTGGCCCTCTTATTTCAAGGAGTTAAGGGGCTTGACCGATTATGCTCGAAGAGTACCTGTATCTAGTAGCGAAAGTTAGTTAGATCCTTGTACTCAACAAAGTGATTAGTGCTACGAAAGTGGACTGGTCTCATTTCGTGCTCCATGCTTGTAAACTGAGCCTTCACCTTAAAGCCCTTAACTTTATTAGCCATGATTTACTGCCCTTTTATCAGTTGCCTTCCCGTTGCTCAATGCTTTCACCATCTTTGCATTCATATCTGTTTCTCACCTTGTTCATTTTGCGGGTTGTTTCAATCTCTATTTAGTTTAGCTCACTCAACCAAACCCTTTATCTATGCTTTAGCTTAACGAAAATTCTCCATGGTTTAGTACTCTAAATCTTAGTGTTTCTTGTGTTCGAACCCTATGCTTGCTACAATTGAATTATGAGTTAAGTTGTTAGTTTGCTAGGTTTTATTTGATAGGTTTGCATGCTAATGTTAAACTGTTAGAAAACAACTCATCAGCTATACAAAAATTTGGTTTTTATCAACATTGCAAAAAGAAATATTTTTTTTATTCGATTTAGTTTTTTTGTGAAAATTACAACAATTATGGTATGGTTACTACAACAATAAAAGAAAATGTTGAGATCGAATACTCATTTTATATTAATGACATTTTAAATGTTGAGATCGAATACTCGTTTTATATTAATGACATTTTTATTTTATTTTACAGAAATACTATTTAAAATTTTAGCAAATTAAAATTTTCTATACATTACTACATGAGGCTAAATAATCATAAATTTACGTGAAACAATTAAAAAATTAGGTAGCTGAACTTTAAAATGGGAACGCTAACTCTAAGAGAGCATTGACCCTTATACATTAAACAAAATTATAGTTGGATTTGATTTCAAAGAATGCAAAGAAATTAAGATTTTGAAAATTATATTGTATATAAATCTATCATTGATTTATTCTTACAAACTAAAATATAATAATATAAAAGCATAAACACTTACAAATGCATGTTAAATTTTAGAACAATTTATATTTCTTGCAAGAGTATTAAAATAGATGGTATAAAATAATCATAGCCATACTCATAACCCACTGCGGACATATAAAATTTTAAACAGCTAAATATTCACCATCTTTGCATCCAAATCTATATACCTTAAAACTTGGCCAGCATTCTCCGGGAGAGAACACTTGACAAGCTAGTTTATTGACACGTGGCACATATAAAAAAAAACCCTGAAAGTAATCGTCGTCTCCACTTCCTCCTCTTCTCTGTTACGTTTCTCTAATTAAAAGAATCGCAACTCGTCGTCTCCTCTTCTCTCTTCTGTGCTACAGTTATAAGAGCAGGTACATCGGTGGTTTTTAATAATTAATTAAGGGGTTTTTAAGAATTAATTAATTAGTTAAAAAAAATTAAAAAATAAAGGAAAATACTGTATTAGCTCAGAATTGGTTCTTAAATAAGAGATTATAGATCTCTTCAGAACCCCTGACGTATCACTAGTTGATTGGTTGGGTAATTTTGATTTAAAACAAAAAAAAGAAAAAAATAATGAAAAATTGACGAGTCTTTCTCTCCAGACTCTCTCTCTCTCTTGGAGATTTCGCCCAAGCAATTCATCATCTCTTCCTGGGTTGTATATGGGTTTTGGGGTTGTATATGTTCCGATTAACGACGAATCGGAGCTAATAACAATGATCTTTTTAAGGGTTTTATCCGATCTTGAGTTCTTTGATGCTTTTTGGGTTTAGGGGTTTTGTCCGCTCTTCTCCAATCGATCTCTTTGGGTCTTTGTTAACAACAACAACGGCGATTCTTTTGGGTTTTGGGGTTGTATCGAGTCCGATTCGTCCGCGTTTTGCGTTTTGGGTTCTCATCTTCTTCTTCTCAATCTCGCTTCTTTCAATCTAATTCAAGGGTTCGTTTGGATCCAAATCAACTAAAGAAGCTGCTTCTGAATACTCTAAGAAGTTGTTTAAGGTTTGTGGATGTGTGTTTAAATTAGTCTATTTTGTGTGCATGTTTAGACTTTAGACTTTTTCATTTTCGTGTGCGTGTTTAAGTTCTGATTCTGTCTCTCTTTATCGTTTTCAATATATTTCCCTGTTATTTATTGGGATGTTGATCGTGATATCAGTGAGGGGCTGCACATGGCAGCTGAGTCAAACGCGCCATGGTGTGTGGAGATGTTGCTTAAACGACACGATATCAAAAGCAAAGACGGACGCGCTTTGGTTCCTCTGGAGCTCTCTCTCTGCAACGCCAGGTAGAGTAAGAATTGACTAATTATCGCAACTTTTGATAAATTTGGGACTATTGCTTTATTGCCTCTGGAATCATAAAGCTTGAATGTGTGTGTAGCCTTAATCTACTCATGATGGTCTTTTACCTCTTCTGTAGTAACTTTTATCTTTTGTCTATATTAAGTGTGTATTCGTATATCTATTTTGCAGCCTTCATGTGACCTGGAATCCAAATGGTGAATCTATTGGAGACTTGATACTTCAACTGGTGAGAATGTTAAACATTAGTTACCTTCTTCTGTAATTTGGTTTGCTTGAAGAAACTATGTTGGTTATGAAATGTAAGAGGACTATGTAGAAAGAAATCAAGAGACTTTCTGCAAGCTTGCCATGTAAAATTGAGTCTTTTATATATGCAGGACATGACTGTGGTGAAATTACCTGCTGAAAAGATAAAGGACGTGGAGACAGTGGCGTGTACATTTACCAGGGCAGGTGCGATGTTCCTTTGACTGCATTGCTGATAGTAGCAACTGGCAGGATCAGAGAGGCAACTGACAGGACTAGAGAGGTAGACTTCTGAAATTTTTATTTTGAATTTCTTCCATTCATCTTGATATTGTCTTCTATGTTATCACTTAATTTTTTAGCTTTAGTGTATGATTCAACTCAATTTGAACCCAAAATGATATTGAAAAACAAATTTATATATACTCAATTGATGGTTACTTACTTGGTTTGAGTGAAATGATTAACTAGTTGCTCTTTGTGTCATTATACACATCTCTCTTGTGTGCAAAAGATAGGAAGATAGGAAACTGGATTATAATTAGTGAAGTTGTTTTGTTGGCGCTGAGAGAAAATAACAGATGTACTAGGCAGAGATATTCAGTTTGATTTCTAATAAAGAGAATGAGATTTATATGGAGAGTTTTCTTGTTTTTTTAAGCCAGACTTTAATTTAAGTTTTATGCTATTTATATACATTATCTTTGATGCAATACTTTTGAAAAAAGGAAAAAGAAAAAAGTCTAGTGTGGCCACAATGATTTCATGAGGCATTTGACTGAAAGGAGTCGAAGGACTTTTATTTGGTGTGATATTATAATATTTCCTCCGATGATGTTTCTCTCTCTTTTATTTGTTCAGGTTAATTGGAGACAGTGCAATAGATGGTAGAGAGAGAACAGGGTGGACTTGATGACAAACCAATTGCTACAATCGAATATGTTTTTTTTTACCAATGCAAGAAGGTAAACATCTTCTTTAATCCCTTATTACATCATTGATGTTTTTTTGTGATAGTTGTAGATTAGGTAAAGAATTAACTATATGAGTGATTGCTTCTTGACTTTCCTTCATGTTTATTAATGCTTCTTAGTTTTAGATTAAGACTGGTATGAAGTTTTTCTCTATCTACATCATCTTAAATATATGTTCTTCATTGTGATGAATGCTTGCTAAAGACTTTAGGTAATCCTTATTTAATGTCACTGTGATAAATGCTTAGTTTTAGATTAGGTAAAGACTGTAACGCCCCGACCGCCGTCGAGCTTTCGGTATGGAGGGAAACTCACATCCCCTGGAGAGAAATCACATCTCTCAAAGAACATACAAGGAAACTCACATCCCCTGGAGAAAACTCACATCTCTCCCAATAGGCGCCACGCCCACACTCGGCTCGTGGATCCACTCCTGTCCGACGGTCGGTACGTTAGTCAGAGAAGCTAGAAAGACTTGTTTACTGACTCTGCAAATTACCACGTGATCTTTCTCCGTGTTTTGTCCTCACTCACACGGTACTGGAAATGACTTCCCAGTAGGTCACCCATTCTTAAATTGCTCCAGCCCAAACACGCTTAACTGTGGAGTTCTCTCTGGATGTGTGACGGAAAAGATAAGTGCACTTTGGTGACATAGGTAGCCAAATCAATTCTCTTAAGCCTCTCCGCATGCACCACATATTTCCAGAAACTGGATGTTACAAAGACATTACTATGGCATTGAATGCTTAACACAATAACCAGAACTTGTTCTGTTCTACTTAAACACGAAACTTAGGATAACCAAACCATTCTTTCTTCTGTTTCCTGTATCTTTCCTTCTCTTTCCTGCTACTTAAACCAAAAACATAAAACCAGTCCTTCCACCTCTTTCCTTCATCTTTTAAAACCATTCTGCCTTCTTCTTTCTTCATCTTTTAGAACCAGAAACTTAGATTATGGATTATACGATCCATATAGTCACTCCTCCAACTTTATGGACCTTTTACATGGTCAACAAGATAACCACATGACTAAACCCATTCCTTAAGAGAGTTTTTCCCCTAGTATACAACTTGGATCAGAAGTCCAACTGTTTAGTACTCAGTGTACTGATGATCCAAGCCTAGAGAAAGATGATGAAGACACACCTGGGGAGTGTAGAGAAAGAAGGAAATGGACACCCACGGAGGATCTTGTGCTCAACAGTTCCTGGTTAAACATCAGCAAGGATGCAGTTGTGGGGAATAAGCAAAAAGCAGTTGCGTTTTGGACACGCGTTACAAATTACTTTGCCTCAAGTCCTAAGGTTGCAAGTCTTCAAAATCGAGAGCCCAATCATTGCAAACAAAGGTGGCAGAAGATAAACGACATTGTCAGCAAGTTTGTTGGATCCTTTGAGGCTGCAAAAAGACAGAAAACTAGTGGTTGTAATGAGGATTATCTTGTCAAACTTGCTTACACAATCTTCTACAACGATCACAAGTTCAAATTCACCCTTGAGCATGCATGGAGGGAGCTTCGCCATGATCAGAAATGGTGTACCTCTTCTACAAGCAAAGGTCATGGAAGCTCAAAAAGAAAGTGTGATGATGGCTCTACACAATCTTCAAGCTCCTACACAATTAGCCATGTAGAAGATGAAGCAATGGCTCATCCTCTTGGTGTTAAGGCATCAAAGGGCAAAGGTAAAAGAAGTATGAGCAAGAGAAGTCCTCTGAAAACCGAAGGCAGTTCGCTTAAGGAGTTTGAGAGCATGTGGGCGATAAATAAGAAAGACTTGGCTATAAAAGAAAGACTTAAGAAGATGAGACTTCTTGACAGTCTCCTTCTCAAAGGAGACCAAATTTCAGAGATAGAAAAAGCTCTGAAGAACAAGTTGATTAGTGACATAATGTCAAATCAATGAAGAACTTCTGTTTTAGAAATGAATGAATGAATTTAAGACTTTGTATGAATAACCTTTTTGTTTTAAAATGAATGAATGAACTTTCTGTTTTAAAAGTGCATGTTATCAACTTTTAATTCATGTTTTCATGTTATGTGTGAATGAATATGCTTATGATCAATTATCTGTCAACGAATTTGTTATTTGTTTGTGTTTGTGTAGTCTGAAGTTGAGATTTCGTTTACGAGGGCCTTCCTCAAACTCAAAGCTCCTGTTGATACCATTTTTTGGTTTTGTCTGCAAATATTTGATGGACACAATGGTAATTGAGCTGCTATATATAGTAAGGAACATCTTCCGGACAATATGGTGAGTGCAATTCCTCAACTTGTTGTGGGAGTCCAAACCCGCACAATCAAAACTTGTAGAGATTTTCGTAGGGAACTGAATTTCTAAGGTTAAACCAACACAAACAAACATAAAGAGATTTCGAAAACTTGTTCTATTGCTGTTTGGAAAGCTTTAGTATACAAGTGTTTGTGTATTGATTTTTTCAAATCCCTTTCTCAAGAGATGTATATGAGTATATATAGTATTCTATGTCGGCTAACCTAGTCCTAAATCATAATGGAAATCCTCCCACTCTTTCTCTGATTTCCATTCTTCTTAGAACTGCTTGAGTCGGTTGTTCGTTCGTGGGCTTTGTCATGAGCTACTTCGGCCCAGTTTCGTCATACGGATCCGCTCGTCGGTTCAACCTTGTCACAACGGGACATTGGACCAAGCATGTGACCAACATCGGCACCAATTATTGTCGACATCGGCACCACGCTTTGACTTCGACATCATCCTCTCGTCATCGGCATCGGCACCAACATTGGTTGACATTGGCACCATCAAAGAATCACTTCGGCTCCAATTCTTCCTGACATCGGCACCACCTACAATCGACATCGGCGACACCTTTTCCCGACATCAGTACACACGACATTCGACATCACTACTTGACATCGGCACCACATCGCGACATCGGCACCATCAGCACGACATGCGACATCATCAGCACGACATGCGACATCGCACGACATCGCGACATCGGCACCATCAGCACGACATGCGACATCGGCACGACCTCGCGACATCAGCACCATCAGCACGACATACGACGTCAGCACCGGACCGTATCACAAATACGGTTTCCATACTTTAGCCATTTTATGACTGTCATTCTCCAAGGGGAGATTCGACCCCAACACTTGTTACGGTTGGTTAATAAGTAATAACCATGTCGGTTTAATTGTGTACAAACTCTGGTCTAGGTTCCTCTAATTCTCTGAATCATATGTTTTGTCAGGAAGCATTGAGAACAAAAAGGTTGAAGGATGATACTACTTGTGTAGTTGTTGACATAGTTCCATTTGATCACCTTGCCTTGGCTCCAATGCCTAAAAAGAAGCACAACACATTGACCTCATTTCTTTCTTGGAAAAACCATACGAATACCAACAACAAAAACGGGAACAAGCTTTCTTCTGTTGGAGTTGTGGAAGAATTGTTTGAAGAAGGTTATGCTGTGCTTGCAGATAAAATGTTGTATGTTTTTAAATTTTAACAAAATAATTATTAAAATATTTATTTTTTTCTTAAAAATCCTTTCCGAAGTTCTAACCAATGGTGGAGAAAAATTTAAAAAACAATTAGTAAGTTCTAAACTAACTTTATTGTTGATTTAGTATTATAAAATTGTTAAGAACCCCATTAAGAATTTAACCAATGTACATTCTCTAATTCTCTCTTAAGAACCAATGTATCCGTACATTCACCTTCAGACGCTTCTTCTCCTCCATTTTTCTTTTCGGAAAAACATTTTCTTGGCTCTCGGCCTTCATTTCACTCACTCGCTCTATAATCTGTCAACAAGTTAACTCTTCCATGCGATTTAGTTTTCCCGTCCTCACATTCACACTCTTTTTCAATTATGGGAGTGTGAAAGGAAAGCAAGAGGATCAAACAAAACTGACGACCTCTCTGATCAATTGTTTTTCGTTAAATCATAGGTAAGAATTTGATTTCAGAGTTTACCAAAAAAAATTGAATCAGTTTAATCACTCATCATGATCTTCGCTTTTGGGTTCTCCATTCAGATTTGTGTTACAACGAGATTCATATGTAGAAATCTAAAAATTCGTTTCTCTAGATTTTGTTTGTCTCCAGGATAATTACAGTTCTTCAATTGATAACGAATTTGTTTAAGCATTATAAATCTGATTGTTGCATGTGGGATAATCTTGATTCTCAGGGTTCCTCTACTCTAATCTTGACAAGGTTAATTGAGTGATTGTGCAAAATTGAGTCTAAATGAGTAAAATTATTTATTGCCATTGTTGTGTCGTAAGGTGATGTTGTTGTGGACAGAAATCACTGATTGGATATTGCTGTTGGAATTGTACATGGTCTGGATTTCATTGCTCTATCTCATTTGTCAAGTTTGTTAGTTCTCGTTCACTATCCTTACGCCTTTAAATTGTAATCGCGCAAGAAACTTGCTAAATTCTTCTCTTGTTTATGAAATATTGAAACAACACAACCCGAAAATTTAAAATTTTTCTCTTTCGGATTATTATTATCACATATACTAATCTTCCACGGGTCAATACAAACAAAGCGGAACGATTAAAAAATTAAACAATTAAACCAATTCAATAAACCAATATCAATAACCAATAAACCAAATCATCAACTCCAATAACAATAAAACAATGGTTCCAGAATCACTAACATCCTAGCAATTCTAACACAATGACCACAAAACGAAACACTAGATCATCTCCTCTTCCCGACCATGATTCCACGATCACATTTTTTCTTTACTTGCATCACATAGCAAATAGAGATGCGTGAGTATTATCACAAATACTCAGTGAGACGGTCATCCCGTCTACAGGTTATACACACAGGCATAAGAATCAATACAATACCAGGGTGAATCAAACAACAACGTAAGCACGAACAAACAACACAAGTCCGTCGCGTCAATTGACACAACCACTAGGTGTCGATCGATGCATCAGCCACTGTATCAATCGAAACGCAACCCCGGTGTCGATCGATGCACTATCTTGTTTGTTGATCGACGCAACATCACAGATGCCAGGATCGAACCTATCTTCTCATGGATCGATCCTGGATCGAATTACATCGATTCCTACACGCAATCAACATGATATCCACAAAGAAACATCACAGGAAAACGCATTCTATTAACCTTTTACCCAGATAAACTTACGGTCACGCACTCACCTCGATTCTGGAAGAAAAAATGAGGAAAAACCCGAAGAACGCGAAGAACACGAAGAACACGGTCTCCAAATCCCAAAATCCTCACTCCAACACGCAAACACAGCCTCCACTGATCCAGAACAGTCCAGAAATCTCCCAACCACTCAAAATATCTCTGATTTCTCTGAAACTCTCTGATTCTATGATTTCTCCTCCAAAAATCGGCCAAAACAGATTGTTCAGCCTTTATATAACCCAGCCCTAGGATTCCCTAAACCAGTCCGCCGAACTGGACAATTGAAATCGATCCGGCCTGGTTCAATCCAACCTGTGTCGATCGATGCAACAACCTGCGTCGATTGACGCACGACCAAAAATCCACAAAAATTTGTTCGCAGTCGTTACAAATATATTGGGATTCTGTGATCGTTCTTGTTGCGGGTTTTGTTGTAGTCCCAACTGAATTTCTTAAAAACTTCAGTGGTATCTCATGACACACATTTCAGGTCATTGCCAACAGTTTTGTCATATACTAGGCTTCTAAGTTCTTATTATAAGGTGGGAGTAGACATTCGATTGTTGCATGTGGGTGGATGATACAACTCACTAATTTAGAAGGAGGAAGCGGTGGGATTAATTTAACTAAGATGAGGAGTATCAGAGGTAATTATCACCTACTACACTCTACAAGATATGTATCATTATCAACGTCACAACTTGTCAATATCTCAAATTACTTGACTCACCTCCTAAAAAGACCGGCTTGATTATCTAACCCATAAATGCTGTAACGTACGTTAACAAAAATGTGAATTTTTGGTTGGTGCGTCGATCGACACATGGGGTGTGTGTGTGTCGATCGACACGCATGTTTTGACTTGGGAAAAGTCGGGTTCTGGGAGTTGCATCGATCGACGCACGTTAAAATTGGACCGACAGGTTTGGTTCAATAGTTTGGTTTGCCAGGTCGATTTAGGGAAGCCTAGGGCTTAATATAAACACGGATCAGACGAGTTCTGGTCGCTTTTTGGTGAGTTTTCAGAGAAAAACAAAGAGTTTGAGTGTTCTTGTGAAGAATCGAAAGGAATCAAAGGATTCTTGTGGATTTCTTTGCCTTTTCGATCTTGAGAACTCGTGTGAGTGATTGTGAAACTCTGGGTGTGAGTTCCGTGCTGGTAGATCGCGATTTGGGGAGAGGGCTCTCGGATGTAGAGATCCGTTTGTTGTGTTCTTTGCGTTCTTCGGGTTTTCCTTATTCTTTTCCATCCATAATCGAGGTGAGTGTGTGACCGTAGGTTTATCTGGGTAAAGGGTTGATAGAATACGATTGATGTATTGTTTTGGTGTGTTTTTGTGTTGATTTGCGTGCAGAGATCGATGTAATTCGATCTAGGATCGATCCGTATGAGGATAGGTTCGATCCTGGCATCTGTGATGTTACGTCGATCGACATAAGAGACAGTGCATCGATCGAAACCAGGGTTGCGCATCGATCGACACACTGGTTGATGCATTGATCAACACCTAGTGGTTGTGTCGATCGACGCAGGTCTGTGCATCGATCGACACATGGTTGTTATGTCGACCGACGCATGTCTGTTCGAGGCAGACTGTGTGTTTTGTTTGTGCCTTGCGTGTTGTGTATTCATTCTGGTATTTCTATTGATTCTTATGCATGTGTGTATAACCTGTAGACAGGATGGCCGTCTCACTGAGTATTTGTGATAATACTCACGCATCTCTTTTTGCCATGTGATGCACGTAAAGAGAAAGTGTGATCGTGGAATCATGGCCGGGAAGAAGAGATGATCTAGTGTCTCAGTTTCGTGGTCTTTGAATTAGAATTGCTAGGATGTAGTGATTATGGAACTGGTTATTAGATGGATTGTTATTGGATTTTTTTGAACTGGATTGTTGGTTATTGTGTTGGAATTGGTTAGAGATTTAGTAAAGTATGGGATTTACTGAATGCGGTGTTAATTGTTTGATCGTTCTTGTTCTGCATTGCTTGTGATGGCCTGTTGAGGATTATTATTTGTGATAATAATAATCCGAAGGGAAATTTTTTAAATTTTACGGGTTGGGTTGTTTCATTTTGGTATCAGAGCCCTTATGGTTCTAGGGCGGGTGAAATTGATTGGTTATGTGATTTAGTCGATTAATTGTTGTGTGGGTTTGGAGTCCTAGATCATATTCTCCGAGTCTTCAATGAGATTCCACGGTATGTGTTATTTGACTTTCTGTTTTTTCTAGTATTTAGTGTTCTGCTGGATAGTGAAGAGTGATGGCTATAGTGGCTAGAGCCAGAGGTCGTGGAGGCCGCAAAGGTCGTGGAGGCCGCAGAGGTCATGGAGGCCGCAGAGGCCTAGGTGGTCTTGGTGGGCGTGAACGCGGGCGTGGACTCGGGGAGGAGTCTGATGCTGCGAGTGTGGCCCAGGAGACCACGCAAGAGCAGGTGGCTGACTCGCATGCGTTTTAGGAGGGGTCCGTGGGTGTGACCGCTACGGGTATCAGCGTGAAGGCTGGTGTGGGTCCCGCTGTAGATGGTAGTGTGGTGGGCCTAGGTGGGGGTGCTGACGCAGGTGTTGCCCAGGATCGAGATGATGTTTGGCGGGTTTGCTGCAGATGATTCTAGAGCGGTTACCAGGTGGAGTGCCGGCTCCGGGTCAGGTTCCGGGAGTGCAGCCAGGAGTGGTTGCTGTCCAGCTAGGTGTGGCTGGTGGTCAGCCGGTTGTGGCGGTTGCGGAGGAGCTCCCATCTTACCTTAGGATGATGGAGCAGATGCAGAGGATTGGCACCAGGTTCTTCTTGGTTGTGCCAAGCCTGAGGAGACTGATGAGTGGCAGCTGAAACAGGAGCGTAACTTTCGCTCTATTAGGTGTCCAGAAAGATACAGGGTTGATCTGGCAGTGCATTACCTGGAGAATTATGCGCATCTCTGGTGGAGAGGTGTGAGGCCAGGAGGGCGTATGCCGAGATTGTCTGGGAGGATTTCTTGGCGGAGTTTAATTCCAAGTATTTCCTGCAGGAGGCGGTGGATCGGTTATAGCTCAGGTTTTTTTAGTTAGCTCAGGGAGACCGGTTAGTGAGGGAGTTCGACGCGGAGTTCAGTCGACTTTTGGTGCATGCTTGTAGAGGCATGGAGGGCGAGCAGACCCAGGTGAAAAGGTTCCTGCGAGGACTTTGATCCGATTTGAGGACTCGCTGTAAAACGAGCAGGTTTGCCACGAGGGTGGAGTTGGTGGAGATGGCTGCTGCGATTGAGGACCCCAGGGAGCAGGCTGTGGTGGTTAGTCCACCGATTCAGCAGCAGAGGAGGTTGCAGCAGCAGGCGGGTCCAAGTAAGGGCGGCAAGCCTGCGCAGTGACAGAAGAGGAAGTGGGAGAGCACTTCAGGGGCCAAACAAGGTGGTTTGGGTTGCTTCGAGTGTGGGAGCACGAATCATCGGGTAGCGAATCCGAAGAGGACTGGGCTCGGGATACATAAGTCGAGGCCTGGGATACGCGGGTGTGCTTTTATTACAGAGAGCCGGGGCATATCAAGCCCAAGTGTCCGAGCTTGCAGTAGATAGCATTGGCGGTAGTGCAGCCGTTGGCTCAGATAGTAGCGGCGCTGTGGGTTTTCACTTCGACAGAGGCGGATCGTTCTAGCGTCAGACCGATCACAGGTAATTTCTAGAATTGACTTTTAAAATTCATTGGTGTGTTGAATTTACTCTGTTTTGGGAAATTGTGAGTCTATGCTAGAGTGTTAGGGTTCTTAAGCACATGGGATTTGTGCAGGGACCTTAGTAGTGGGCGGATGTGAGTCCCACATGTTATTTGATTCTGGAGCTACGAATAGCTTCATTACTCCAGAGTGTGCGGTATCCGGAGCGATTCCTAAGAGCAGTCGGGAGTAGTTAAGATTGCCAGTGGCAAGTCGTTAGCTACTTTCGGGCGGGCTTATGGTGTGGATGTTCTGGTGGCAGGAGAGTTGATGCCAGCAGATCTTATCATTAGTCTGGTGGAGTTGTACGATGTCATCCCAAGGATGGATTGGCTGGATCGGTACAAGGTCCATCTGGATTACCATCAAAGATGCGTGTTGTTCGAGCGAGAGGCGGGGAGGTTGGTTTATCAGGGCATGAGATCGAGTTCCGAAAGTCTCGTGATTTCGGCCATTCAGGCTGAGCAGCTGATTGAGAAAGGCTGCGAGGCATATTTGGCGACGATTGTGATGCCAGAGACTGTTGGAGAGGTTGCAGTTAGGGATATTCGGGTTGTTCAAGACTTCCAAGATGTTTTTCGGTCGTTGAAAGGATTACGACCGTCGAGGTCGGATCCATTTACGATTGAATTGGAACCTGGGACGACTCCAATATCCAAGGAACCTTACCGTATGGCTCCAGCAGAGATGGCAGAGCTGAAGAAGCAGTTGGACGATTTATTGGATAAGGGATTTATCCGGCATAGTGTTTCACCGTGGAGAGCACCGGTGTTATTTGTGAAGAAGAAGGATGGGAGTTTATGGTTGTGCATCGATTACCGGGGACTTAACCGAGTCACTATCAAGAACAAGTATCCTCTGCCGCGGATTGACGAGTTGTTGGATCAGTTGCGAGGGGCTACTTGGTTCTCCAAGATTGACTTGGCTTCGGGTTACCATCAGATCCCGATTGATGAGGCGGATGTTAAGAAGACGGCATTCAAGATGAGGTATAGGCATTACGAGTTCGTGGTGATGTCTTTCGGGTTGATGAATGCGCCAGCAGCGTTCATGAGGTTGATGAACGGGGTATTCCAGGAGTATCTGGATCTATTTTTCATCATCTTCATTGATGATATTCTGGTGTATTCGAGGAGTCTTGAGGAACACGAGGTGCATTTGAGAGTAGTTCTGGAGAATCTGCGGGAGCAGAAGCTGTATGCGAAGTTGAGTAAGTGCAGTTTCTGGCAGCGAGAGATGAGTTTCCTTGGCCATGTGGTGTCTGCAGAGGGAGTTTCTGTGGATTCGGCTAAGATAGAGGCTATCAGAGGATGGCCTAGACCGAGGAATGCCACCGAGATTTGGAGTTTTCTTGGGTTGGCGGGTTATTACCGGAGGTTCGTCAAAGGATTTGCTAGTATGCTGCAGTCGATGACGAAGATAACGGGGAAAGATATCCTTTTTGTTTGGTCTTCAGCTTGCGATGAGAGTTTCGGGAAACTGAAAGAGATGTTGACGAGTACACCTATGTTGGCGTTGTCCGAGCCGGGTGAGCCTTACGTGGTGTATACAGATGCTTTGGGAGTTGGTCTGGGTTGTGTGCTGATGCAGCAGGGAAGGTTATTGTGTATGCTTCGAGTCAGTTGAGGAAGCATGAGTGCAATTACCCTACTCACGACTTGGAGTTGGAGGTGTTATCTTTATGGCGAAAATGTGCAGGTGTTCACTGTTGGGGTTGAATCTCTCCCCGGAAGAATAAGAGTCACAAAATGGCTAAGTGTGGAAACCGTGTCGACTCACGAACAATGTCGTGCACATCGGGACACGAAGATCGCGCACCACGATACGAAGATAGTGTACCGCGACACGAGGATCTTGTACCGCGATGCAAATGAAACCGATGTCAGCTAAATGTGGAACCGAAGTCGATCACGTGTGGAAGCGATGTCGGTCACATGTGGCACCGAAGTCGACCATGTGTGGAGCCGACATCGGTCACATACGGCACCGAAGTCGACCATGTGTGGAGCCGACATCGGTCACGTACGGCACCGAAGTCAGGCTCATATGGTTCTGAAGTCGAAGAATGGTGATGCCGATGAAGCGCTGATGGTGCTGATGTGCCGATGTCAGATGGTTCCGATGTCGGCGTACGATGGTTCCAATGTCGATAAGTGATGGTACGGATGTTGTACTAATGGTTCCGATGTGGGCGCGTACCGATGTCGTCTTGATTGGACAGAGTTGGGCCGAAGTGGAATGTGACGAGGCCCGTGAAAAGACTGACACAAGCAATCTAAGGAAGAATGGAAAGCGCAAGAGAAGGGGGATTTCCATTATGACTTAGGGATAGGCAAAACCGCCTTAGGTGACTATATATACATGTACATAACCCTTGAGAAAGGGGATCCGAAAATCAATTTACAAAGACTTGTACTCTAAAGCTTTCTGAACAGCAATAGAACGAGTTCTCAAATTCTCTTTACATTCCTTGAAGTTAGCTTTGATTGCGTTGGTTTTAATCCTAGAATTTCTATTCCCTACAAAAATCTCTACAAATTTTGATTGTGCGGGTTCCGACTCCCACAATTTGGCGCCGTCTAAGGGGACTCTTAAAATTTTTGACACGAAAAACCACCGCCAATCTGATACGAAAGAAGATGTCTAGTGACAAAACAAACTCTGCGGGTACTACCGGGGGAGGAGAGAAGCAGCAGTCACCACCAGTAACCGTAGACACGATGCCCGAAGCCATGACCCAGATCAAGGCGATGCTTGAAACGTTGGTGAAGAGGATCGAAGATCACGATAAGCAACACGCAACCGCCAACGCCCGACTAGAAACCCTAGCGGCTGCCAACCAGAACCAAGATGGGGAGTCGGGCCAAGATCGACCGAGGAGACCGGTACGACCAATTCCCCTCGAATTTACAACACCGCAGAGAACACAGACGGGGATACCTCCGACACGCCCTACAACCATGACCGGTGAGCAAAACCCTGAGGTTCAAAGAGCTGGCACCCAGGACGAAACTGAATCAGAACCTGTGATAGATCTAGATGCGGAAAATCTAGCGGAAGATCGTAACGCCGACAATACAGCCCCGACCCGCAATGAGCAACGATAGTTTGAGGACGAGATCGAGGAAGAAGAGGGTCATCTTCTGGCGCAACAAACTCGATTCGAAAGCAAACAAAGAGCCGCGATCCGGGCCCAGAAAGAGGAGATGATCGCACTTCGGGCAGAGATGGATCAAACAGCTGCCAACTTAAAAGTTGTTCAGACACAGATGCACAAGGCCATTAGCAAGGCGCCGGAAATCGACCGCGTTTTGGAAGAAGCGCAAACTACTCCGTTCACATCCCGTATCACCGAAGTGAAAATTACAGATCCCGGAAAGATTAAGATCCCGATCTACGAAGGGAATAGCGATCCAAAGGACCACATCACATCATTCGCAATTGCAATGGGTCACGCTAATTTCTGGGAAGGCGAGAGAGACGCCAGAAAGTGCCTGTTATTCGTTGAACACTTGAAGGGACCTGCCCTTCAGTGGTTTTCCAGACTCGATCGGAATTCCATTGACAACTTCGGTCAGCTAACCGCAGCATTCCTGAAACACTACTCCATATTCATAGATCCTGGGGTTTTCGATGCGGACTTATGGACGACGCCCTACTCGCCCTGAAAAAGGCACTTTGGTACACCTCGGATTTCAAGAAGGAGATGACAATGAACACTCCCTCGACAATAGAAGATGCCTTGCACCGGGCTTCCGGGTTCATCAATCAAGAGGAGAAGACCACGTTGTGCGTCGAAAGACATGGAAAACCGAAGCAAACAAATCAGCAACCGCAAGCTCAACAACATCAGAATACCAAGAAAGGCAATCACACGCCCGGTTTTGTCCAGCATGAAGGAGGATTCAAAGGAGCACATAGTTTTCAGGTAGAATCCGCTGGACGAGGTCAAGGACAGGTTAACTCACGAAGAAGAGGTCAGGTGCATGGCCGTGGCCGTGGCCGAGACCCTTGGAACACCTGGGTAAGGAAGGAGAGTACTTACGACGAAGCAGCGTATTGTGAACACCATCGCGTCTTTGGGCACTCAACCGTGAATTGCCGAGTTCTAGGTTTAAAACTCGCTGCAAAACTGGCAGCAGGAGAGCTTGGAGGAAACGTTAGCATTGACAATTTCGCCATCGATGTTAACGATGATAGAATCGGCCTAGCTAACAAAGAAGGTCAGAAGCGTCAGAGGAAAGAGAGCGAAGCCCCACCACCAGAACCGCGAAGGCGCATTAACATGATTATGGGTGGATCACGTTACTGCACAGACACTGTTTCCTCCATCAAAGCTTTCCAAAGGCGAGCTGACGTTAGTATGAACCTCCAGATCCTGTCTATTGTTAAAAACGATGTCATTACCTTCGAAGAAAATGAGACGGTTGGGATTGATAAACCTCATGATGATCCTCTTGTGGTCGAAATAGTCGTGGCCAACTGTGACGTAGCTCGGGTGCTGATTGACACTGGAAGTACGATGGACATAATATTCAAGGAAACACTCAAGCGAATGGACATCGACTTAGCCGCGGTCAAACCATTCCTGAAACCGGTAACAAATTTTTCTGGAGAAACGACAATGACAATGGGATTGATCACACTACCTGTTCAAGCCGGAGGAGTAACGAAAAACGTTGAGTTCTCTGTCTCAGATCACCCAGCTATCTACAATATGATATTGGGGACTCTTTGGCTGAATTCGATGAGGGCAGTTGCATCGACCTATCATCTTTGCGTCAAGTTCCCAACACCAGGCGGAGTGAAAACCATTCGGGGAAGTCAGAAGAAATCCCGAATGTGCTTTCTGACAGAGCATAAACTCAGGAAACCAGTAACGGATCAAGTGTCAAAGCAAAAGAAGATGAAGACGGATAGAGAGCCGGTGAAAGGGCTCAGCAAACTATTATAGCAATTACAGATAACGGAGGGTCGCGCAAAAGAAAGCAGGCCACTCTGTGACCCCGTTATCACGGTCTGCATAGACGATGAACACCCGAGCGGTGCGTGGAGATCGGTTCCACACTAAGCGAAGACATCAAGAAGGAACTTGTTTCGTGTCTTAAGGAGAACGTCAGTACTTTCGCGTGGGCTGCCGAAGATATACCGGGTATCGATATCAGTGTGACAAGCCATGAGTTAAACGTTGATCCAAGCTTCAAACCAGTCAAGCAGAAGAGAAGAAAACTCAGACCTGAAAGGGCGAAAGAGGTTAATGATGAAGTAGACAGGCTTCTCAGAGTTGGCTCAATCAGAGAAGTCAAGTATCCGGATTGGTTGGCGAATCCCGTCGTAGTCAAGAAAAAGAACGAAAAATGGCGCGTTTGCGTGGATTTCACGGATCTGAACAAAGCATGCCCAAAGGATAGTTTTCCTTTGCCTCATATTGATTGCCTGGTCGAAGCAACAGCCGGCAATGAGCTACTGTCATTCATAGACGCCTTTTTGGGATACAACCAAATTCTTATGAACCCCGAAGATTAAGACAAGACAGCTTTCATCACGGACAGAGGAATCTACTGCTACAAAGTAATACCATTCGGGCTAAAAAACGCGGGAGCCACATATCAGCGACTGGTCAACAGGATGTTCGCTAACCAATTGGGAAAAACAATGGAGGTATATATTGATGATATGTTAGTGAAGTCGTTGAGCAAAGAAGATCACAACGAGCATCTGCGGGAATGTTTTGAGCGGCTGAACTTGCACAATATGAAATTGAATCCGACAAATTGTAGGTTTGCGGTAACATCTGGAGAATTCCTTGGTTACTTAGTCACTCGCCATGGCATTGAGGCGAATCCGAAGCAAATAGACGCACTAAAGAATATGGCTTCTCCAAAAACTAAACGAGAGGTGCAACGGTTGACCGGAAGAGTTGCAGCGCTTAACCGTTTCATTTCACGCTCAACCGATAGGTGTTTGCCGTTTTATGATACTTTGCGGGGGAAGAAGGACTTCAATTGGAACGAGAAGTGTGAGATAGCATTCAAGGAATTAAAGGAATACTTGGCAAGTCCACCGATACTTGCAAAACCAGTAGATGGCGAGCCACTTTTCCTGTACATTGTGGTCTCTTCAGTGGCCGTTAGCGGAGTGATTTTTCGGGAAGAAATGGGAGAGCAGAGGCTAATTTTTTACGTCAGCAAGAGTTTAGTCGCTGCGGAGATAAGGTACCCGCTAATGGAGAAGTTAGCACTAGCTGTGGTCATGTGCGCCAGGAAATTAAGACCTTACTTCCAGTCACACCCAATCATAATTCTCAGCACTTTTCCCTTGAGGTCAGTCCTTCATAGTCTGAGCCAATCAGGAAGATTGGCGAAGTGGACCGTCGAACTTAGTGAATACGACATCGAATACCGAGGCCGGACTTGTAAAAAGTCCCAAGTTCTAGCGGACTTTCTTATTGAGACCTCGGACGAAGGTCTCGAAGAAGACGAACCTAAACCGATTTGGAAGCTACACGTCGACGGATCATCATAAAAAAACGGTTCAGGAGTGGGAATAAGAATGGCATCTCCAACTGGAGAGCTACTGGAGCAGTCTTTTCGCTTAGGTTTTCATGCGTCAAATAACGAAGCAGAATATGAAGCTCTCATTGCTGGAATGAAGTTAGCCTTGGGATTGAAGATCGAAAATATACATGCGTTTTGTGATTCCCAGCTCGTCGTAAATCAGTTCAGCGGCGAGTATGCGGTAAAGGAAGATCGCATGGGGTTATACTTACGGATTGTGAAGGATTTGGCTGGACAATTTAAAAAATTCACCCTGACGAGAATCCCTCGGGGCGAGAACATTTCGGCTGATGTGTTAGCAGTTCTTGCTTCGACTTCGGATCCGGATTTGAAACGGGTCAAACCAGTCGAGTTCATTGAACATCCCAGCATCAAGACGGCCGAGACCGTAAACGTAGTAACTCGGTCCCAGACAGCCAGACGCACGAAGGGAAGCGCGAAGGATGTTTTGGCAAAAACGACATCGACTTCGGCTCCTTCAGTCATGACTTCGGCTCCATCAATCACGACTTCGGTTCCATTAGCCAAAGACGACATTGGCTCTGGACCCGAAGCCGACGACATCGGAACCTCAGGATATACAGGATCCGATGTCGGCAAAACCAACGTTCCCGTCGGTAGCCTGTCCACTTGGCACCAGAATGCCTTTCCACTTTGGAACCCGGAACGAGTCGTGGTTTTTCTGGATCCGAAGTCACCGTCCGCAATGATCCTGGTCCGAAACAAGAAGATGCAGTTATGACGGAAGCTGACGAATATCCCGATCCAACCGCTGACGAAGAGGAGATTATGGAGGGCGACGACGATGTGATCAGTCCAGAATACGACTGCGACAAGCCATGGCTTGGTGACATTCGCAGTTACATCTATGATGGAGAACGACCTTCTGGCAAATGGGCAGCCCGTAAGCTCAAGGCTCAGGCCGCACGATATGTCCTGTTAGATGGAGAAGTTTTCAAGTGGTGTTTCTCCGGACCGTTGCTAAAATGTGTTGAAGGCAAGGCAGCTCGGAAGATCATGGAAGAGGTTCATGGCGGGTCTTGCGGAAACCATTCCAGAGGACGAGCATTAGCAATGAGGATCAAACGACACGGGTATTATTGGCCAACAATGATAAGGGATTGCGAAGTGTTTTCAGCTAAATGCGAGCAATGCCAACATCACGCCCCGAAGATTCATCAACCTACAGAGATGCTCTCATCGATCACCTCACCTTATCCGTTTATGCGTTGGTCAATGGACATCGTTGGTCCGCTCCACCCGTCCCGGCAAAAACGTTTCATGCTGGTGTTAACCGATTACTTTTCTAAATGGGTGGAGGCAGCGGCATACGCGCCCATTAAGGATGCCCAGGTAGAAAGTTTCGTATGGCGAAATATCATATGTCGTCATGGCGTGCCTTATGAAATCGTCACTGACAACGGATCGCAGTTCATCTCCGTTCGGTTTGGGGCGTTCTGCGATAAGTGGAAGATTAGGCTAAGCAAATCAACGCTGAGGTATCCTCAAGGAAACGGACAGGCCAAGGCAGCCAACAAATCGATCCTTAAAGGGCTGAAAAACGACTCAAGGCGAAGAAGGGGAGATGGACTGACGAGTTGGAAGGAGTGCTATGGTC
The DNA here is from genome assembly GCA_964056655.1 of Arabis hirsuta. Lineage (NCBI taxonomy): Eukaryota > Viridiplantae > Streptophyta > Magnoliopsida > Brassicales > Brassicaceae > Arabis > Arabis hirsuta. The sequence goes on along the minus strand of OZ053308.1, from coordinate 8,158,813 downwards.
GCACCACACCACACCAGGACGAGCAACAGGCGAAACCCCATTTGCCTTAGTATACGGAACCGAGTGCATTATTCCACCAGAAGTGCAATTTCCGGGTGTGTGACAAAGACTTCTGCTAGAGCAGGAAGGATTAAATCATCTTCTGATGCTTGATACATTGGATCTTGTCAACGAGAAACGTGACCAAGCACTTATTTGGATTCAGAACTATCAAAACGCTGCAACAAGGTACTATAACTCGAAGGTTAAAATTCGTAGAATCCAGGAAGGAGAGTTGGTGTTGCGGGAGGTCTTTCAGAATACAGCAGACCTAAACGCGGGCAAACTTGGTGCTAACTGGGAAGGACCTTACCGAGTCACCGAAGTAGTCAAACCCGGAGTCTACAAATTAGCCAACACGGCTGACGATCCAGTTCCGCGTTCGTGGAACGCCCGACATTTGAAGAAATACTATCACTAAGTCATTTCTAAACGAACTACGAGGCGGCTTGATCCCTGCAAAGGGTACGTAGGCAGCCCGTCTTCGGACGGGTTCAGCTCTCCCTTCCCTAAAAAGGAGGGGGAGTGGGGTACGTATACTCGTACACTCCCTATTTCTCAATACTTGAACATCCATCACGGATCAACCAAGTCAATACTTGAACATCCATCACGGATCAACCAAGTCAGTATTTGAACATCCGTAACGGATCAACCAAATCAAAATGAGACACTTAAACCCGATCGTTGCTGCTGGCTACAGTAACACTTTGATCTGACTATCACATCCCAAACGGGATATTAAGCGCGCAACGACCATTGACGGAGCAAGTTCGGTTCACGGAAACCAGCTTGTAAACCAGAAATGATCGTCATAAACCCAACATACGAAACGTTGGTCATAATGTGATTGCAGCCGGAGCAGATATCATAACATTTCCGTAAACCGGATTCAATCATAGAAAAAATCCAACAGACGAAACGTTGGTCGAAAATCAAAACATGTTACTAAACATAAACATCTCACAGAAAGAGATAAAGCCGTCAAGGCACAAAGTCTACATAAGATAAAGCCATTTAGGCAGTGAAACACACGAGAACAAAAGCATGAAACAAACACGGCAGCATGGGACCTTTCAGGGGAGATTGACTAGGATGCAACACCTCCATCGCCTTTACCATCACAGGCGTCGTCCACGACCTCGGTTCCATACCCACCAGCATCGGATTCGGCACCGGTCTCGACGATATTTCCGTCATCATAGCCATAACCTTCAGTGCCGTCTGGTTCGCCTTCGAATCCCGTACCGGTATCCTGGGCGCCACGCGGATCAAGCAGGCACACACCAGAAGGACCCCAATTTGACCCAGAAGGGAAGTGGACTCCAATTTCCGCTGCCTGAGTCTCGAACGGAATGACATCAAAGCTAGAGAGATCATCGTAAGAGAAAGGAGAGACAACTAAACCATGTTGAATCTCGGTAAACAACGCGTTGTAGTCCTCGTCCCCGCCAACAAATTCCTCCCTCCACTCAGATATTTCAAAGGCTTCGTCCTCCAAAGAAGGAGCATCATCGCGTTGAAGCTTCCGGATGAGCTCGAGATTCGCATCAACTTGAGCAAGATCATTCATCTTGTCCACTGACTTCCCAAGAGCACTGAACTTTTCTTTGGTCCTCTCTATCTTCGACTTGAATTTGCTCATCAAAGAACGCACAATCCTCTTCGTGGCGGTTTTGACCTTAGAATCGGTAGAGCTTTTCTCCAATGCAAGCTGGCCCTTGAGCGACTCTATCTCGGAATCTTTCTGGGCGCCCGAGTCGCGCAGTTCACCACGAGTTTTTTCCAACGACTCCAGGTTAGCCTCCAACGCCTTTCTCCTTGCCACTTCGGCTTCCCACTTGGCTCAAGCTTCTCCGGCCGCCTGTTCGACCCGCTCAACCTCCCGCTTGGCGCGACGATCGTACTTACGCGCCAGCTTGGTAATGGAATCAATGAACTGGGGGAAATGACAAGTATATGAGTTAGGAACAGCGGTAAAGATATAAGCAGCTCATAAGGAAGAAACATCACCTTGGTTCCATCCAGCGACAGCCTACCCTTAACCGAAGCTTCCTTTGGGGGGGCAGAGTAAGCCTCTTGTTCCGCAATATCAGGCGTCATCAGGCCACCCTGTGAAGCTCTAACTGTATACTGCATCACCCCTTTTCCCTTCTCTGCGGCAGACAAGGTATGTTTTCGAGGAACCATGTTTCGCCTTATTACGGGCTCCATTACCTCGGTAACGTTACAGTCCTGCGTCAAAGAGACTACAGACTCGGAACGACGCCCGGGGCAGTTTTTAGCAGAGGACTCGAAATGACGCCTAGGCAAAGGGGCAGTTACGGCATCGATCTCCATGTTCTGAATGTCGCCTTCGGACTCGACAGTCAAACGGCGTGCCTCGACCTCTTTCCTTTCGCGAACTGATGGTCTCTTCCCCATGGAGGCTTGCGATGAACTGATTGATGAGGTGGAACCGACGAAGCAACGGGCTCGAGCGTCTTCGATTTGTTGAAGTGAAAAGTCTTCCTGCCAATTACAGCGCTCGGAAGCAAGTAACTCTGCTAGCGTGAGAAAGTCTAGCGGAACTCTCGGAAATGGATTAATAACTGCAAAAAATAACAAACAGAGATTATGTTAGTATACGTCCAACGAATCGACAAAAACGAAGACACGACTCTGGCTCAACTACCCTTTCTTCTCCACTTCTTAACTATCTTATTGATCCACCGGGAACTGACCGATGCTTCAGTTATCGGCGGGACATAGAAGAAGTAGTCAATCCAGTAGCTATCTTTACTGGGGAAACCACTGATGATTGAACGGTTCGCTTTAGCCGAAACTGAATAGATGAGTTTTTTCTTAGGACGAGACGCTCGGACATCTAGCCAGTTCAATAGATGGTAGACATTGACCTCTTCGTCACATGGTAAGAAACTCCCTGAACGCGTACGTCTTCGACACGAGGATTGTGTACCGCGACACGAGGATCACGTACCGCGATGCAAATGAAACCGATGTCAGCCAAATGTGGAACCGAAGTCGATCACGTGTGGAACCGATGTCGGTCACATGTGGCACCGAAGTCGACCATGTGTGGAGCCGACATCGATCACAAACGGCACCTAAGTCGACCATGTGTGGAGCCGACATCGGTCACCTACGGCACCGAAGTCAGGCTCATATGGTTCCGAAGTCAAAGAATGGTGACACCGATGAAGCGCTAATGGTGCTGATGTGCCGATGTCAGATGGTTCCGATGTCGGCGTACGGTGGTTCCAATGTCGATAAGTGATGGTATGGATGTTGTACTAATGGTTCCGATGTGGGCGCGTACCGATGTTGTCTTGATTGGACAGAGTTGGGCCGAAGTGGAATGTGACGAGGCCCGTGAAAAGACACACACAAGCAATCTAAGGAAGAATGGAAATCGCAAGAGAAGGGGGATTCCCATTATGACTTAGGGATAGGAAAAACCGCCTTAGGTGACTATATATACATGTACATAACCCTTGAGAAAGGGGATCCGAAAATAAATTTACAAAGACTTGTACTCTAAAGCTTTCTGAACAGCAATAGAATGAGTTCTCAAATTCTCTTTACATTCCTTGAAGTTAGCTTTGATTGCGTTGGTTTTAATCCTAGAATTTATGTTCCCTACAAAAGTCTCTACAAATTTTTATTGTGTGGGCTCCGACTCCCATTTTCACCAACCATAAGAGTTTGAAGTATTTCTTCACTCAGCCGGAGCTGAACCAGAGACAGAGTTGCTGGATGGAGTTGGTAGCAGATTACGATCTGGAGATTGGATACAATCCGGGTAAAGCTAATCTGGTTACAAATACGTTGAGTCAGAAGAGGGTTGCTTTAGATAAGGAGCGGGATATGGAGGCTTTGGTGAGCGAGATTAGTACGTTGAGATTGTATGTTATCTCATAGGAACCGTTGGGGTTAGAGGCAGCTAACTAGGCAGATTTACTGAACAGGATTCGAGTAGCTTAGGAAAAGGATCAGGGTTTGATTGATGCTTCTCAGGTGGCAGGTTCAGAGTATTAGGTCTCGGCGAATGGGACGATACTAGTGAGGGCGAGTTTGCGTACCCTAGAGTGAGGAGCTGAGATATGAGATCCTGAGGGAGGCTCATTCGAGCATGTTGTCGATTTATCCGGGAGAGACCAAGATGTATCGTGATCTGAAGTGGTTATATCATTGGGTCGGGATGAAGAGAGATGTCGCTAACTGGGTTGCAGCGTGCAACGTGTGCCAGTTAGTGAAGGCTGAGCATCAGGTTCTGAGTGGTATGTTGCAGAGTTTACCTATTCCGAAGTGGAAGTGGGATATGATTACCATGGATTTTTTGACGGGGTTATCAATGTCGCGGACCTATGATGCGGTTTTGGTGATTGTGGATCGTCTCACTAAGTCAGCACATTTTCTTGCCATCAAGAAGAACGACGGAGCGGCGGTGTTGGCTAAGAAGTATGTGCGGGAGATAGTGAAGCTGCATAGGGTGCCAACGAGTATTGTGTCAGACAAGGATCTGAGGTTTACTTTAGAGTTATGGAGGGCGTTCCAGGCTGAGATGGGCACTAAGGTGCATATGAGCACAATTTATCATCCTCAGACTGATGGGCAGTCTGAGAGGACGATTCAGACATTAGAGCACATGCTGAGGATGTGTGTGCTGGATTATATTGGTCATTGGGCGGATCATCTGAACCTGGTAGAGTTTGCGTACAACAATAGCTACCAGGCGAGTATTGGGATGGCTCCATATGAGGCTCTGTATGGGAGGCCATGCCGTACACCATTATATTGGACTCAAGTGGGGGAGAAGAGCATGTTTGGTGCAGATTTTGTTCAGAAGACGATGGAGAAGATCCGTGTCTTGAGGCTGAACATGAGAGAGGCTCAGGATCGGTAGAAGAGTTATGCCGATACGAGTCAGAAAGAGCTGGAGTTTGAGCTGGGAGATCTGGTGTATCTCAAGGCAGCGATGTTGAGGGGTCCTAACAGATCCATTTCAGAGAATAAGCTAAGTCTGAGGTTTATGGGTCCATTTAAGCTAATGGAGCGGGTCGGGCCAGTAGCTTATAGGTTGGAGTTACCTCAGAGTATGAAGGCTTTTCATAAGGTCTTCCATGTGTCAATGGTACGGAAGTATCTACATGAATCTGAGGAGGTGTTAGCTAGGATTACGGAGGATCTTTAACCCAACAGGACGTTGGCGGCGAGGCCTATGAGGATTCTCGAGAGGAGAGTTAAGGTGTTGCACCGGAAGAGGATACCGTTGGTGAGAGTCGTGTGGGACTGTGACGGTATTGAGGAGAAGACTTGGGAACCAGAAGCGAGGATGAAGGTAATGTACTCAAAGTGGTTCGAGAAGCAAGCGGTGGCTTGAGTGTCTTTTCTAGTTTTTAGAGTCTGTATAGCATGTTGCTATGAGTTTGATGTATTTTTTGTTTTGTGTTGTAACAATTATACATTGTGGAGATCTAATAAGATGGATTTTCTTATTAAATGTGTTTATGATGTGATTCTTATGGTATGGCTTGTGGAGTCATGGATTGTGTAACTGGTAGGTCATGTGTTTTGATGGCTGGTGGGGTCATGTAGAGGTCTAGCAATGAAAGTTTTATGGGAGTTAAAGCTTGTCTATCGGCTAGGGAGCTAGAAATAGAAGTTATAATTGAGTAGGACTGTCTATTGTCTAGTGAGGCTAGAAATGGAAGTTCTATGTGAGTTAGAGCTGGTCCATGTTCTAGGAGGATTATCTGGGGATGGATGTTCTATGTGAGTTAGGACTTGTCTATTCCCTAGATGGCGCTGGGAAATAGAGGTTTTATGTGAGTTAGAACTTGTCTATTTCCTAGGGGGAGTCTGGAAATAGAAGTCTTATGTGAGTTAAAACTGTCTTTTCCAGAGACTCTGATGGGGACACCCTGGATGACGGTGATTGTGATTGAGATCGGGAGGTGATCTCAGGTGGTGCTGGCCGGGTGGGTCAGGAGTGTTGATAGGGATATGTAAGTGGACGTCTAGTCTAGAGTTTTTACTTGCGTTGGAACCTCGGATCAGACGACCTCGGCAAACAAATGTAGCATCTTTGGTCGTGCATGTTCTTGTTTGATTATTGCGCGATCAGGGAGCGTTGCTGTTTACGAGAGAATCTGGTCAGGTGTCAGACGGGAGTGTCAACCTTAGTGAGAAGATTTCGCGTGATTCGAGGTCGAATCCATGTTAGTGGGGGAGAATTATAACGCCCGTGAACCAAAAATTAGATTTTTGGTTGGTCCGTCGATCGACACAGGGTGTGTGTGTTTCGATCGACACGCGTGTTGGATTTTTGGTTGGTGCGTCGATCGACACAGGGTGTGTGTGTGTCGATCGACACGCGTGTTTTGACTTAGGAGAAGTCGGGTTCTGAGAGTTGCATCGATCGACACAAGGTGTGTGTCGATCGACGTAGATTAAAATTGGACCGACAGGTTTGGTTCAATCATGCGGTTTGGCGGGTCGGTTTAGGGAAGCCTAGGGCTTTGATATAAAAGCGGATCAGACGAGTTCTGGTCGCTTTTGGTGAGTTTTCAGAGAGAAACAATGAGTTTGAGTGTTCTTATGAAGGATTGAAAGGAATCAAAGAATTCTTGTGGATTTCTTTGCCGTTTTGATCCTGAGAACTCGTGTGCGTGATTGTGAGACTCTGGGTGTGAGTTTCGTGCTGGTAGATCGCGATTTGGGGAGAGGGTTCTCGGATTTAGAGATTCGTTCATCGTGTTTTTCGCGTTCTTTGGGTTTTCCTCATTCTTTTCCTTTCAGAATTGAGGTGAGTGCGTGACCGTAGGTTTATCTGGGTAAAGGGTTGATAGAATACTATTGATGTGTTGTTTTGGTGTGTTTTCGTGTTGAGTTGTGTGCAGAGATCGATGTAATTCGATCCATGATCGATCCGTGTGAGGATAGGTTCGATCCTGGCATCTGTGATATTGCGTCGATCGATCGTAGTTGCTCTGCGTCGATCGACACACGAGACAGTGCATCGATCGACACCGGGATTACGTGTCGATCGACACCGGGATTACGTGTCGATCGACACACTGGTTGATGCATTGATCGACACCTAGTGGTTGTGTCGATCGACGCAGGTTTGTGCATCGATCGACACATGGTTGTTGTGTCAATCGACGCATGTCTGTTCGAGCCAGACTGTGTGTTTTGTTCGTGCCTTGCGTGTTGTGTGTTCATCCTGGTATTTCTATTGATTCTTATGCATGTGTGTATAACCTGTAGACAGGATGGCCGTCTCACTGAGTATTTGTGATAATACTCACGCATCTCTTTTTGCCATGTGATGCAGGTAAAGAGAAAGTGTGATCGTGGAATCATGGCCGGGAAGAGGAGATGATCTAGTGTCTCGGTTTCGTGGTCTTTGAATTAGAATTGCTAGGATGTAGTGATTCTGGAACTGGTTATTGGATGGATTGTTATTGGATTTTGTTGAACTGGATTGTTGGTTATTGTGTTGGAATTGGTTAGTGATTTAGTAAAGTATGGGATTTACTGAATGTGGTGTTAATTGTTTGATAGTTTTTGTTCTGCCTTGCTTGTATTGGCCTGTTGAGGATTATTATTTGTGATAATAATAATTTGAAAGAAATTTTTTTAAATTTTACGGGTTGGGTTGTTTCAAATGCTAGATATCTCATTTATACAATGGTTTTGGTTTACAATAACCACTTTAGTTTCTTTCATCTTCTCTTCAGTTTTAGGAATGTCCCTGAATCTTTGTTTACTTTATATCTATTTTAACCTTACTACTAAAGTTATCCATCGCGTTTATTATTATGTGTAATGCAGAACACACAAACCCGATCACATGTCACTTTGCAGGTATGGGCGTTTCCAGTTTCTTACGGTTTGTTATATTCGATATTTGGGGATGGTAATCTACTACATCATTGTCTTATATAAAGAATGAGAGTCTGATAAATTTTTGGCTTTAGATCCATTCCAATACTGAATTTTACTCTTATCTTACTTTTTAAATGTGTGTTTATATTTCATAAATCATTTTGATTGTGTGAATATTTTCGTTCCGTTATCCGACAGAATCCATGGATACAACTGACTAAAAAAAGGATGAGAAAATGTTCTTCGGAGGTAAAAGATGGCCACCATCAAGTTCGTGACTGGAAAATTGACTGATATAGTATTTGCATCAAGGGTAATTTAAAAAAAAAAAATGTATAGTCAAGCATATGCACATTTAAGTGATTCAATTTCTTTAAAGCCTGATTGAATATAGGTTTCTTGCGCAGCAATAGATTTTGTTTCCTTCGTACTGATTGAGTATAAGTAGACGTTGTCTTGATGAATGAAACCATCCATCGAATATTGGCATTGCGGAAAAGAACTGTAATTTAGTATATAAGCACAATATCGGTTTTGGTATGAGATCTCAATATGATCCAAAAGCTGCAGAGTTAATGGGTTCAATTTTGAGACCAAAAACTACCATCATTTACTTCTCAAGGAAATGTTATTTTGGACATCTTAAAGAAGGTTTTGGAGTGTGATATAAAATATATATAAAAAATACTAATATATGAGTTTTTCTCATTTCACAAAATATAACAATGGATCATCGATCTTAATCTTATGTTGCTTTTTGGTTTTCCAGAATGGCTTCGTAAGTGTTTTAATAGTGAGAAAGCTTTTTCCTCTGTTTAGATCTTTGAATGCTCATGTGTTTTGAGTCATGATTTTTTTTTTTTTTTGAGAGCCATATGTTATTGTCTGTTTGACATTATTTTAAGTTTGGCTAGGTGTTTGTAAAGGTTTCGTTGGGTTGATTTTCAATATAAAAGAAATTAAATGACACAAAAAGAAGAAGAAGAGATGATACACATTGTACGTGAACAATACAACACCACAATCTCGCCTTTGATTGAGAAGCTAAGGGCGAGATTTTCTGCATGGTCCAATAAATATTTGTCTTACGCTGGCAGATTACAACTCATCTCTGCAGTGATTTATAGCACGTAGGGATGTTAAAATGGGCTCAACCATGTAGGGCTGGCCCTGACCCTAGTAAAATTTTTGAGCCCTAAGCCCTATATAATATATCAGGGCCTAAATAGGGCCAATGTTAATTAGCCCTAAGATTTTTAGGGCTTACCAAGGGCTAAGTTTTCAATCAAAAACACAATTATATTTTTTCATAAAAAAGACAAAATCACGTTTTCCGCCAAAACCGCAAAATTATTTTTCCTCCAAAAATGCAAAATTCACTTTTTCGTCTAAACTCCCAAAATCATGTTTTCCCGCCAAAAACACAAAATCACGTTTTTCGCCAAAACCCCGAGTTCACTTTTTCCCATCCAAAACGCAAAATCATGTTTTTCCGCCAAAACTCCAAATTCACCTTTTTTGTTTACAACCCCGAAATCATGATTTCCCACCAAAAATGCGAAATCGTGTTTTCCCGCCAAAAACGCAAAATCGCGTTTTTCGTCAAATTCACTTTTTCCGTTTACAACCCCGAAATTATGTTTTCCCGCCAAAAATGCATAATCATGTTTTCCCGCCAAAAACGTAAAACCGCGTTTTTCCGCCAAATTCACTTTTTCCGTTTACTACCTCGAAATCATGTTTTCCCGCCAAAAATGCATAATCATGTTTTCCCGCCAAAAACGTAAAACCGCGTTTTCCCGCCAAATTCACTTTTTCTGTTTACAACCCCGAAATCATGTTTTCTCGCCAAAAACGCAAAATCGCGTTTTCCGTCAAATTCACTTTTTCTGTTTACAACCCCGAAATTATGTTTTTCCGCCAAAAATGCATAATCATGTTTTCCCGCCAAAAACGTAAAACCGCGTTTTCCCGCCAAATTCACTTTTTCTGTTTACAACCCCGAAATCATGTTTTCCTGCCAAAAACGCATAATCATGTTTTCCCACCAAAAACACAAAACAGCGTTTTCTCGCCCAGACCGCAAAATTATGTTCTCCCGCTAAAACCAAAAAAGTCGCATGTTCCGCCAAAACCGTCAAAATTGTTTTTCCCAACCAAAAACGCAAAATCACGTTTTTTTCCAAAACCGCCAATTGCATTTTCCCGCTAAAATCATATCTTTTCGCAAAACCCACAAATTTGTGTTTTTTTTTGTAAAAACCGCAAAATCGCGTTTTCTACCAAATACCGTAAAATTACATTTTTCCCTAACATTGTTATATTATTTTTGTCCCGCCAAAACCGGACAAATTTTATATAATGTTTTATTTTAAAAACAAAACATTATATAAAATACATTGTCGATTTTTATATTTTGTTTCTAATTTTATATATTGTTTTGTTTTAAAAAAAACACATTGTAAATTTAAATATAAATTTTTATTAACAAATTCAATAAATTTAACTTTTAAACACTTTGTTTATTATCAAACAGGGCTTATATAGGCCCAGGGCTTAAACCCTTTGTTTGAAATCTGATAGGGCTAATATAGGGTTAGGGCTTACTTAGGGCTGGACTTTCAAATGATAGGGCTGGGCTGGGCTGAGAAACCCTATTTAACATCCCTAATAGCACGGTTAATTTCTGGATGTCAGTGTTTATTTTGCTTAAAGGTTGCATCAAACAGATTCAGAGCCTTTGCACTCACTTTTTGTGGACATAAACAAAAAGTCAAGCACCAAAGTTTCTTGAAAAACGTGGTGCTTACCAAAAGAAGAGGAAGGCCTTGGCCTACGAGATATGGGAGAGTGGAACAAAATGTTGTGTTTGAAGCTCGTATAGCTATTTAGAGCATCTTCTATGGTTTAGGCCACTTCCAAAAAAATTTTACAAAAAAATTTAATAGATTTTTTCCTAATTAAAAAATAGAAAATATTAAAAAAGGAGGAGAGAGAATGATTTAGGATTTTTATATAAGAACATATAGAATCGGTTCTCATGTGTTTTAAGATACCCATGTGCAATTGTTGTTATTTGATTAGATGAAATATTTATTTTATTATTTAAAATTTAAATAATAACTAAATAATTATAAAAATATTAATTAAGAAACTATGGGAATATCTACCGATGTGGATGCTCTTAGACCATCTCCACTGAGAAGTTCTAAAGGAGTTTCTTAGCATTAATTTATTTTTAAAATAGCAATAAATGAGAAAAAAGAATGAAATAGTCTATAGTTAGAGAAACTCTCGACAATTTCTTCATCGTTGAAGTTGCCCTTAGATACTATAAGAGTCTCTCACCAAATATAAAAACAATATTTTCAATATATTTTAACTATATAATTAAATTTTAAACAAAACATAAGATTGAACCAATCATAACTAGACATTTGTGATTTGAGTCTCTCAACTTTTTTTTATAGTCTCTCAAATGAAAGATCCACTTGTTTTTTTCTCTCTCTTGCTTTTCTTAAGTTTATTAATTTTTTTAATCTAAGAACTCCATTGAGATACCCTCAATGGAGATGCTCTTATATCAAATGGTGGCTCATTATTGGTGGCTTGGATGCGAGGTAACTACCTTAACGATCCCGATAATTGTTTTTTGGGCTCTTCAAAGTAAAGCTAATGACTCCTAGATTTGGAGGACTATGTTATCTCTAAGACCTCTTGCTAAGAGATTTGTTACGGTCATAATTAGGAATGGCAGGGATACGAGCTTTTGGTTTGATAAATGGACATTCTTTGGCCATGTTATCACTATGTTTGATCCTCGTGGTCCAAGAGACATCGGCATTCTGATTCAATCAACGGTTTCTCACGCTGCTAACCATGAGGATTGGAAACTGCGTCTAGCACGCTCATCGGAGGCAGAAAGCCTACAAATCTATCTTACTTCTATCAGCCTACCCATGCCTGAAGAAGTGGAAGACGTTAACGAGTGGCAGATTGAAGGTTCTACGTCAAGTACCTTCTCTTCCAATCTCACATGGAACTCTATTAGATCTTCTGATTCAGTCAAGTCGTGGTTCCACTTTGTTTGGTATAAGGGATCGATCCCTAAACAATCATTCATTGTTTTTGGACTATCCAACTGGATAAGCTTCCCATGCGTGCTCATTTAGCCGGTTGGGGAATGAATGTGATGCCTAACTGCTAACTTTGTTGTCTATACGCAGAGACAAGAGAACATCTTCTTCTGAGATGTGCTTTTAGTGAAGATGTTTGGGCGTCTGTTATCTACAGATTAACCTCCACTGCTTTCATTTTCATGACATGGAACGCCCTGGTAACTTGGTCTTCCATTGCCTCTACTTCTACTCCTAAGACACTTCGTCTCTTAGCAGCTCACTCTACTCTATATGCAATTTGGTTTGAACGAAATAGCAGGCTACATGGTCAGAATGCTATGACTGCAGTAACCACAATTAGATGACTAGACCGCCTTATCCGTGACGCGCTCTTATCTCGTCGTACAAAAAAACGTTTCAAGGAACTTATGCCCTTGTGGCTAGTCAGAAGTTGAAATCTCAAAGTTTTCGCCTTGTTTTTATTTTATTTTGGTAAGGTCCAAAGCTCTAAATCTCTCTAATGTAATCTATTACAACTCTTTTCATTATATATGAATTTTCAAATTCCTATTAAAAAAAAAACACCATAATCAAAACTTGGAAGAAATGACTTTTCCATACTACTATTTCTTTAGTGCTTATCTGAATTCTGAATTGTTACTACTATCTCAAAACCAATATTAACACACAAAAAAAAAACATTTAGTTTGTGAAAAAATGATCAAATTGAGAAGGTATAGTAAACCAAAACATTTCCTTAATCCATGATTTCATACAATTCATTTGGAGATATTTTATTCAAAAAAAAAAAACAAACAGTAGAAGACAACTATATATATTTAATCTTGATTCGGTTGAAAATAGTTAAAAGGAAAACATCCCAAAAACTGATTACAAACCCCGAACAAACAGAATTCAAACAAACACTTTTCTGTTGCATTTTTTTTCTTTTAAATTTTAATATTTTGGCCATAACAACAAAACAAAAAATATACTGAAAATATAATGAAAATTTTCAAAAAAAAAAAAACAACCAAAAATATACTCGCAAAACATAATCCAAGTTGAAATCAAAACCCTATTGAACCAATCTAGTTACTATACTTCTTAAACTGAAACCAATAGAATCCATTAATTATCTTGGTATGTTTAATATTTCCTTGACCAGGCGTTACCAATAAGCATTGCATTTGCATGCATAACATCACTTTAAATTTCTCATGGAAAATTTTTGAGACACAAAGACCATAACTAAATTTAGAGACACAAAATTGAAAGTCTCCATGTCCGACTCTATTGGATCTTTGATCCAGTCTTGTCTCTTCACAACCTTTCTTTCTCTTCTTTTTCTTCTATTTTTACTTCCTTCAACTTCCATTTTACTCCATTTTTGTTCCTTCTCTTTTCAATCTTTTTTTCTTTCTCCACACAATATCACTGTAAGACCGAAAAGATGGCATTTGGGAAAGGACGAGGCAACAAGCGGGCTTCTACGTCGTCGTATGCATCGACGATTACAATGGTCATCTTTGTGGCTCTATGTGTCATCGGTGTGTGGATGCTTTCTTCCAACTCCGTTATCCCACCACAGATCACACAAGCCTCCACTCGAACAGCCGTTGTAGAGACCGAGAGAAGTGATATGTCTACCTCTTCAAACGCTAACGATGAGCCCGAACCCACAAAGTCAGAGCCTGAAGAGCAACCTGCGTTTGAAGACAATCCGGGAAAGCTTCCAGACGATGCCATAAAGTCTGAAGACGAGCAACAAAAGTCAGCCAAAGAGAAGAGTTCAAAGGCGGGAGGAGAAGATGGAGGAGGGAGACAGACTCAGAAACAAGAGACCCAACAGAACGAAGAAAAGATTTCCGAGGAGAAAGAGATCAAGACGGTGCAAGAGAATGATGAGGGTAAGCTGAAACAAGTGGTCAAGGAGTTTGAGAAAGAACAGAAGGAACAACGGGACGAGGACGCCGGAACTCAATCAGGTAACAACAAAGGAACACAAGAGCAAGAGCAAGGACAAGGGAAAGAGTCGCAGGACGTGGAATCTGATGGAAAGAAACAAGGGCAAGATGTAGAACAAGGAGCAAAACAAGGGCAAGATCAAGAGGTGACATTCACAGATGCAACTAAAGAAGAACAACCTATGGAGGTGGGGCAGAGCGAGACATCAGAGAACTCAAAGAATCAGCAACAAGAGGAAACAAACTCAGGGAATGAAGAAAATGGACAACAAAACGAGGACAAGGTCACTACGGTTAGTGAAGAAACCGATAAGGAACAGAAAAACATCCAACAAGACGAACATAACACAACAGAGGATGAAATCGTAACCAAAGAAGAACAGAACACATCAAACGAGGAAAACGTGGCGCAACAAGAAGAGCCGAAAGAGGAGAAGAAACAAGAGGGAACAGAAGCTAGTAGTGGGTTTGGATCAGGAATACCAAAAGAATCAGCAGAATCACAGAAGTCATGGAAGAGTCAAGCAATAGAATCTAAAGACGAGAAACAAAGACAGACATCTGAATCAAATACCGTAGAGAGTATAATGAATGGAAATGCATGGGTGCTATGCAATGTAACTGCTGGTCCTGATTATATACCGTGCTTAGACAATGAAGAAGCTATAATGAAACTGAGAAGTAGAAGACATTTTGAGCACAGAGAGAGACATTGTCCAGAAGACCCACCAACGTGTCTTGTCTCTCTTCCAGAAGGGTACAAGGAGTCCATCAAGTGGCCAGAGAGCAGGGATAAGGTAAAATATTCGTTTCGAAATAAGCTTTTCGTTCAAGATAAAATGTTTGACTCACATTTGATCTAGTAGATATGGTACCACAACGTCCCACACACAAAGCTAGCAGAAGTGAAAGGACATCAGAATTGGGTGAAGGTCACTGGCGAGTTCTTGACGTTTCCCGGTGGTGGAACACAGTTCATCCATGGAGCTCTCCATTATATCAATTTTCTTCAGCAGGTGAGCTCATTTCTTGATTACTTGATGGCTTTAAAACTGCACCAAATAAAGATAATTAATGCTTTCATTTTGTTCCTATGGCAGTCTTTGAAAAACATTGCGTGGGGTAAACGTACTAGGGTTGTATTAGATGTTGGATGTGGAGTTGCGAGCTTCGGCGGTTTTCTCTTTGAAAGAGACGTTATAGCTATGTCCCTTGCACCAAAAGATGAACATGAGGCTCAAGTCCAGTTTGCTCTTGAAAGGAAGATTCCAGCTATTTCTGCGGTGATGGGCTCAAAAAGACTGCCATTCCCAAGCAGAGTCTTTGACCTTATTCACTGTGCACGTTGCAGAGTCCCTTGGCACAATGAGGGAGGTATGCTTCTTTTGGAACTGAATCGAATGCTTAGGCCAGGAGGTTATTTCGTCTGGTCAGCAACACCAGTATACCAGAAGCTTGAAGAAGATGTTCAAATATGGAAAGGTAAGGTCTAAAGTACAATGCTCCTTTTTTATTTGTTTTCACTGAAGCTGAATATGTTATGAGTTATGTAGCTATGTCTTCATTGACAAAATCATTATGCTGGGAACTTGTGACAATCAACAAGGATAAACTCAATGGTGTTGGTGCTGCCATTTACCAAAAACCTGCCACAAATGAATGCTATGAGAAACGGAAGCAAAACAAGCCACCGATGTGTAAAAATGACGACGATGCAAATGCAGCCTGGTATGATGCAGAAATAGCTAAAGCTCAAGTACTTAAAGCTTTATAAGAACAAAGAAAGTTGATGCTTGAATGCAAAATTTCAGGTATGTACCACTACAAGCATGTATGCATAAAGTACCAACAAATGTGGTCGAGAGAGGAAGCAAATGGCCAGTGAACTGGCCTCGTCGGCTTCAAACACCTCCTTACTGGCTAAACAGCTCTCAAATGGGAATCTACGGGAAACCAGCGCCTCGAGATTTCACTACAGATTATGAACATTGGAAGCATGTTGTTAGCAAAGTATACATGAACGAAATAGGAATCACTTGGTCCAATGTGAGGAATGTAATGGACATGCGAGCTGTCTACGGAGGGTAAGCATTACAAGATCAATTCAATCATCAAAAACTAAAAGCTTTATTAAACCAACTATATCAAATATACAGGTTTGCAGCAGCATTAAAGGACTTGCAGGTTTGGGTCATGAATGTAGTCAACATAAACTCACCAGACACACTACCAATAATCTACGAAAGAGGCTTGTTCGGTATATATCATGACTGGTGTGAATCTTTTAGCACATACCCTCGAAGTTATGATCTTTTACATGCAGATCATCTTTTCTCCAAGTTGAAAGCAAGGTTAAAAAAGCTCCAAACTTTTTCATAAGCTAAAACATAGATGTACCTACAAAGCTAAAAGATTTGATCTTTTTTTTTCTTTACTTTCAAAGGTGCAATCTTGTTCCAGTAATGGCAGAAGTGGATAGAATAGTAAGACCAGGAGGTAAACTCATAGTTCGTGATGAATCTAATGTGATTAGAGAAATTGAGAATATGTTGAAGTCATTGAGTTGGGATGTTCATCTAACTTTCTCTAAACACCAAGAAGGAATATTAAGTGCTCAAAAAGGATTCTGGAGACCAGACACGATTCAATCTTCTTCCTGAAAAAGACACACAACACAAGTATTCTTAAATCTGCATTTGAAGGTAGCAGAAGCAGTAGTATGATACATTTTTATCACCCATATATTTATAACTTATAAGCCCTGAAAACTTCTTGCATGTTGCAAATAGTGTTTAGTCTTCTTAAACTATAGACTAATTAGAACATTTTTTGTGTCCTACTACATATAACTAGAATATGAACCGCGCATTCGCGCGAGATTTTGTTGAATGCGCGAGATTTTGTTAGATAATTTATTCAATTTAATAATTATTTATTCATTTGGTATTTATGTTATGATAAAAACAATCAAATCTTTGTAGATATAAAAAATAATATTTGATTTGAAATAAAATAAATGAATGTTTTGAATTAGTTTTAAGGCTGCATGAAATATCAAAGTTACCATTTAAATTTTATTTGTTTAAAACTTTGTTATGTACATATATTTGGTCATTAGATAAATCATATTATCTAGGTAATCGATTACGAATTTGAAAATAAAATTTATCAGTGATTTTCTAATTATCTTTATAGTATAATTTATCAGTCATGATCTTATACCACATTTTCATTGTTTTATAAACTTTTATTTGATGTTATACCACATTATCATTGTTTTACAAAAAGTTATTTGATTTTGTACCTTCGATTTTTGAAATATTTGTTCCCATAAAATAGTGACAACGTTAGTTTGTAACTACTATTGCAACGATTTACATTGTAGCTATTTGTCAGTATTCCAAAAAATTTCAATTTTTTTTCAATTTTCGTATTCTAAATTTGTTACAACAATTTTGTGAGAACATGTCACTTTTGTTACATATATCTTCACAATCTTTTGTAGCAAAATTTTCTACGATGATTTCGTTGCTTTTTGAAGCAAATTTGCTACATTATTAAGTTTGAAATAATTTTGTAACAAATTACTCACAAATAGTTGCGAATTTGCTACACTTAATTGGCTTGCTAAATTAGTAGCAAAATTGTATCGTTTTGTAGCTAATATTTGCTACAAATTGTTCATATAGCAAAATTTGTGGCTATGTTGACCCATTCTTGTAGTGATAGTTGGTTTATATATGTCTTCACAATGTCTCTTTGTTATTTTCTTATACTTCGCACTTCACAATTTCTTTAGTATTGTGACATATGGAAGATACTGAACAACATCTTGTAAGGAGGTGTAGGTTTGCTTGTTGTTTACATTCTTTTCAATCGCGGAATGGGAAAGCTTATCTCTTCATCACTAAGGAGGTGTAGGTTTTCTTCTTCAAGTTGATTTAGGTTTTTTGTAGCTAAAGTTTAAGGTAGATCCTTTTTATTCACATTTTTTTGTCATTTATCTTCGTCTCATAAGCTTATATATATATTTTGATTTTTGTTCATCGTACAAAAATAATTGAGATTTTAAGATACTATTTCTTAAACGTTGGTCTTTCTAATGTGTGGTTGAATGTAAGATTTTTTTTTTTTAACTACAAACATTGTAAGAAAAGACCTTTCATATTTCATGGAATATATAACTTTGAAAAATAATCTAGAAAATATTGTTATTTTCTTAACATTTTATTACGTCAGTTAATTTTACTAATTGTTTCAAATATAAAACTCATAAACACATTTTAGTTTTCTTTATGTGTAATATATAATTTTGGTAAAACAAATTCATAATATCATTACTAATAAAATCATGTATAGTCTTGTATTTATTAAATTTTATTAAATAATTTTCATTAAATAATTTTCATTTTCATTCATTTTGTTTAGTTTTTCACATTTTTTAGTCTAATTTAATTTTTTAATAATTATAAAAACAATACATATGAATTAGTGTGTAGTAAATGACTATTTTAAAACTTAACTGTTTTTAAAAATACTTTTATCTATGTAGACACTCTAAATAGAAAAAGAACTTCCTAATTATAGATTTTTTTTTAACATTGTTATGATTTTTACTTGTAAGGCTAATTGACTATGAAATCATTCACTGGGAAAAAAGTAAGGTACAACAATAAAAGAAATTTGTTCTAAAAAGTCATAAAAACTCTGGAATCTTTCCCAAATTATACAATTCAATATAGAGAGGAGAAAGAAGAGAAACCTAGATTAGGACAATTGAAGAAGATGGTTTGACAAATCGCCCAGTTACCAAAATCAATTAGAAGCTGTTCTGGGGATAAAATTTATCTTCTTTTTTTTCACAATTTGACCAATTAATGAGTAGTCACCTCTTGGGAACAAGTGAAATAAATAAATTTGTATAAATAGTAACCGACATAATAAGATGTCCAAAGTCATCAAATTCAGATAGCCCAGCCCAATAACATGTTTCCGTACTAAGAAACGGTGCCGTTTCATTCATCTTCATCTCTACTTCTCTGCATTTTCAATAAAGCATGGAATTTACAAAAAGTATCTCAGTGCTACACATATTTATAGCCTTTTTGCTTGTTAGGTAAAAACTCCATTCCAAGATTTTATTTTTATTTTTGTGCTCTTAAAATTTGGTTCTTGAAAAAAGATAGATTGAGAAATAAAATAAAAAAATTATTTCTTGTGCTCTAAAAAATTGGTTTTTGAAAAAAAAGATAGATTGAGAAATAAGAAAGGAACCAAAAGAAAGAAAGAAAGAAAGAAAGAAAAAAAAAAAAAGAGAGAAACGGACACACTTTTTAGTAGAGGCCACGGAGAGGCTGAGGCACTATATCAATATATTCAATGCTTTACCAAACTTTACCTCTTCTAAATTCTCACACAAATCCTACTTTTTCTTCTTCTTCGTCCTCCTCTTTCTCCTTCACCGACATATCTTCTCTTCTATCTCTCTCAGTTACTCCTCTGTCTCAGTTAATTCCAATTTCTTCTCGAATTTTAGGGTAATGAATTGGGTTTTTTACATGGTTCGTTAGTTTTCACATTGTGTTTGGTGGGTTTTGAAATTGACATGTAAAGAAGTAAACTTTTGTTCGTTTCTTGAAATTGTTTGTCCTGGGTTTTGTTTTCTTTGAATTGAAAACCAAAAAAAGAAACGGTTTTTTTTCTTTGGGGGTTTTCTTTTAAGAGTTTTGTTTGGTGGGTTTTTGATAGGAAAATGGAAAGTGTTGAATTGGCTTTGAAGAACAGTAACCGGAAGGAGAAAACCCTAACCGGCGGTGCTCAGAATGGCGAAGATTTCTCCGTCGACGACTTGTTTGACTTCTCAAACGACGACGTTTTCCCTGAGAACGATGAGGCTGAATTGAAGGTTATGCAACGAAAGAAAGGAGGAGCCTCTGTTTCTTTACATGACGAAAATACCCTTCACCGCAGCAACGATTCCTCCACCGCCGGTGACGACGATCTTGGGTCTCTTCCCACAAGCGAGCTCGCCGTTCCGGTAATTAATTTTCCTCCGATAAACACAAATTTACCGTAATTTGTTGTCTGTAATTGAATCTTTTAATTTCTCTTTCTTTGTTAGATGGATGATTTAGCGGAACTTGAATGGTTATCCAATTTCGTGGAGGAAACAAACAAGTATTTCTCGCCGTATTCTCCTCCGACGGAGAAACCGGTCTGGTTAACCGGAAACCGAAAACACCCTGTTCCACCGGTTAACGAGGAGTCTTGCGTCAAACCCCCTCTTCCGGTTAAAACCAGAGCCAAACGAGCACGAACCAGAGTAACCGTCTTAACCGATTCGTCTTCGAGCTCAACAACAACATCGTCGTCTTCCTCTTCTGGTCTTTCAAACCCTTCTCCATGGCTCTCCGGCGCTGAGTTTCTCGATGAGCCAATGGTTAAAAAACAGAAGAAGAAGACGAAGAAACCGCTGACGCAGACGCAGACGCAAACGCAAACGCGGCGGTGTAGCCATTGTGGCGTTCAGAAAACGCCGCAGTGGAGAGAAGGACCAATGGGAACGAAGACGCTTTGCAATGCTTGTGGTGTGCGTTTCAAGTCGGGTCGGTTATTACCCGAATACAGACCGGCTTGTAGCCCGACGTTCTCCAGTGAGCTTCACTCTAACCACCACCGTAAAGTTGTTGAGATGCGTCGGAAGAAGGAAATGTCCGACGATGCTGATGGAACCGGTTTAAACCAGTCGGTTCAGGTTGTGCCGAGTTTTTGAAGAAATTAGATAAGAAATTAGGATCCGAACCGGTTCGGTTTTAGCACTAGTTAATTTTTCTCGTGATGTATTAATATTAACTTTGAATTTCTTTTTGACCACCTCTCTGTGTTCGTGGTAGTCTCGGTACTTTTTTTCCCTGTTATCGTAACTGATCAGGTTTAAAACTTCGGAAAAGACTCGTATATTGTTTTGTTTTGCATAAATTTCAGTTTTTTAGTGAACTCTTTTATAAATAGTTTTTTTTCCCCCGTTGGGGTTACATTTTGAATACATTTGAAGTTTCAATAAGTGTCACATATACCCAAGATATGGGGACATTCCACGCCCATTGCTTTCTTCATCATTTCAATTTTGAATATTTCAAGTCATGATTTCAAAATGTTAATGGCCATAACATTTTCTCTCGTACATTTATAAATTTACATAACATAAACTGGATAGTGAAATTGCAACGTACTGGGCACACTTCTCTGACTAATTTATTACTCTGCTTATTTTGGGAGATTGAATGCGACTTTTAGTGACGTGCGATATAGTCATTTTTTGTACTTGTAGAATAATATTCGTTGACCATATTTTTGTGATTAGCACGAATTACTACCACCGGTCGGATAACTAAAATTGTAAATTATAGTTACGAAATTTCTATAACCTGAGACTCATTCCTCGACTGGTTTTAGTTGACTAAGCTTTTTAAGAGTTGCCTAAAAATGAAAAGATATGAAAGTCTCTCGTTTCATGAATATGCCACATAGCATGTAACTTTTATACAACTATACAATTCAGAAGACAAATGTACAAAACCTACCAATTAATCACCAAACTCTTAAGACTTTCATAATTTTGTTTTACCAAAGTAGTTTGAATAAGGCATATTTTACAAGCATGGACGTAAATGTGTATAACACATTGAAACGGAAAGAACATTTTAAACAAAATACAAATTCTGGAATGATGTTTTTTCTTCTATTTTCATTTTATAATGAATTCCACTCCCGTCTTCTATTTTAACCGACTCACTCATATACTAAATTGCTTTAGTGGTGTAAACATAATAACTAATTTAGTAACCTAATTTAAACTTTTAAAAAGAGGAAAAAAAACCAAAGAGAGGCGTGGGAGTCGCGTGATGAGCATTACCCACCCAAATCAATTACTTTCACACATTTCAGTATAGTAGGTTTTACATTATTGTGGTCCAGTGTCTAAATACTTCCATCATCATTAACTTTCGCGAAACAAACTTTACTCGTAACAATTTTTCCGCATTAAAGTTGTATATTTTTGGGGTTGGGTTTTAGAGATAACAAATAAATTGTTTTGGTGACGTTCTTCTCGATTTGTGTTCCCAAAATTGTTGATCGATCCAGGCATAACAAATGAGGGAGGTATGGGGATGTATTTGGGATTCACAGAACAGATTTTTAGTTCGAAAAAAAGGTGTTTGCATTTGTACAAGATTGCTTAAAAAACAGATTTAGTATTTGGTCTGCAAAATTCCTTTCTAAGAGGGAAAAGAGGTGTTGATTAAATGTGTTGCACAAGCCCTTCCGACGTATGCCATGTCGTGTTTCTTATTACCTCAGGGTATTACATGAGGAGTGCTATCGCTGATTTTTGGTGGAGCTACCGCCAAAATAAGAGAGAACTACACTGGATTGCATGGAATAAGATATGCGTTTCCCGAGAATCGGGTGGTCTGGACTTTAGAGACTTACATGAGTTTAACATAGCTCTTCTCGCAAAGCAACTATGGCGGCTACTCCACTTTCCGTCATCCCTCCTTGCTCGAGTACTCCATGGGAGATATTACAACCAATCCAACCCGTTAGTAGACCGCAAAGCCTATTCCCCTTCTTGTGGTTGGAATAGCATCATGGCGGCAAAATCCCTACTTAAGTAGTGCCTCCAGAAGACCATCCGTTTTGGTTATAATACCAAAATCTGGAGTGAAACATGGATCCCCGATAAACCGGCCCGATTCCCAAAAAGCTCAGGACGTCACACCCCGCAAGATCCCCACCTCCTTGACAAAGACCTCATGGAACAAAATTTGACGAAATGGAACGAAACAATACTCCGGGAACTCTTCCACTCCGAGGATGTCGCCTGAATAATGGGGTTGAAACCTAGCAGAAATTTTAACCTCGATGGATATGCTTGGAGCTATACAAAATCTGGAATTTACACGGTTAAATCAGGCTATGAAATAATAGACGAAACAAACAACCTCGGCAAGAACCGCCAGATACTTGAACCTAGCATTACAAGCCTACTTTGATAAGTATGGAAGGTCATGACCCCGAGGAAGCTTAGACACTTTATGTGGCAGACCTTATCCTGATGTGTGGCCACCTGTCAACGGCTCACATACTGCCACCTTGGAACTGACAAAAGTTGCCCAAGATGTGGTACACAAGAAGAAACGATCAACAACATGATTTTTGAATGCCCCCGGCTCTTCAGGTGTGGGTTCTATCGGACTTTCCATCCTTTTTGGGTTACTTCCCGAGTGCGTTCCTATTCCAAAATATGGATTATGGTACATTTGGAAAGCAAAGAACGCAAAGCTCTTCAACGGGAAAGATACATCACCCGTAGACATTCTTCATTTCGCAAGACTTGAAGAAGAGAGTTGGCAAACCGCGAGCTTAGAGGAGGAAGATGAGGAGGAGGGAGGAAGACCTCCACAAACCACAACAACCATCCCTTCGGGGAATCCCCATATCCCTATATGCCAAGTCGATGCATCATGGGTAGATCATGGCCCACCAGTGGGCTTGGATGGTGGCTCACCGATATCGTAGGACAAGTGTACACCGGCAGGCGAGGCTACCGGAGGAGCTTATCGTCACTACATGCGGAGTTAGACGGCATTTTTTGGGCGATAGATTGCCTCAAGCGAAATCGCATTATCTCAATTCGTTTTGAGACTGACTGTTCGGATCTACTAAAAATGATTGACAACCCGATGGATTGGCCAGTGTTTCAGACAGAGCTGGACTATCTTTATGAGCTCAGAGACAGCTTTGCCTTCTTTCGACAATCTCTTATTCCACGCTCTTGTAATACCCATGTTGATGTCCTTGCAAAAGAGGCTTGTGCACGTGGCCATATCTTCTCCCATGTAGATCTCGATGAGTCAGTAAGAACTGCTCCAGTCGGAGTATCGTTTCCTATCCGACCAACTTTGATTTAATATATGGAGTTTGTAGACAAAAAAGAAAAAATTGTTGATCGATCCCTTGACCCAATAACAATACATGTGCATGTGCCACATTCTCATCTTTGACAGTAGCTAGTAGTCAACATAACACGTAGTCTAGTACACCACGTGCATTTCTTGCTCCAATATCACGCCTTTCTCTTACGAGTCACGGCTACTTTGATCATCGCATCGCAGCAGTTGGATCTAAAATGATTCTCATTTCACTTATCATCTTTCTTTCTTTTTTTTAATACAAACACACTTCATTTATCGATAAAACAAATAGAACAAAACAGAAAATACATGTTTTCCGTTCACAAACATTCTTTGCTTAGATAATTTAATTGAAAGACGGGTTTCGTATCTGTTCTTTCGAATTGGAGACGACCAAGCCGAATTCAATAGCAAGATTGATTTTCCAAAGTGTTTTGCGAGATGGACGATTTAGTTGGTATGTAGCACGAGGGGGACCGGCGTGGTTACATAATTTAATTGCTTGCGAGGCTTGTTGATAACATCTATTGTGCCCTTGTCATTGGGTGAGATGTTTGTTCTCAAGCTTGTTATGTTTTATGTTCTTTGAACAACATTTGTTTTGGCTTGTTTTCGTGTTTACACGATCATTATAAACTATCAGACATTTAAAAAAAAAAAAACATTCTTTGCTAGTAAATCCTGCTTTGACGTTCTTATCCCGAGGTTGGTGTTAAGTGGAAAAGAACAATCTCCGAAAAGAGGTACTGAATGCTACTAGTCAAGCGTCCGGGTTTTGATATCATGTGAGTCAATTCGATAGAGTCCCATTACAAAGAGTGCACAAAATCTTTGACATGGCTTATCGTCTTGTTATATGTCATGTATGATACTGATATATTATCTTATGGGGACATAACAGCATCAATTTGGGAGGCTCAATGGGCTTTGACATGACTTTTGTTTGATGTAGTTACTTCTCCAGGAGAGAACTGGTACATTGACGTTTAGTTAGTCATCTGAACTATGAAGAACATTTTCCTCATACAATAGTGATGTATGTTTACTATTCTATTCATGCAGGTGAAAGAACATCATATACTAGATTGGTTATTCTTTACTTCTTTGATATAATAAAGAAATACAATTACATTAAACAGAAGAATAATTCACAAGATGGAGAGAGCAGACCAATATTTCATCCCAGAATTACAAAAACGCAGCAAAGATGAGTTTGGTCAGAAAACCGGCATCGGTCCGATGGAATCACATGATGATCCGGAGGACAGCAAGACCGACGGCTGAGATGGAGACCAGTGTACCGATGCAATACTTTATCACCTCGTATTTGGCTCCTTCCATCTGAGCTCTCAAAGTGTGAATCTCCTGAGAAATTGACAACAGAAAACAAAAAACATAAACAATCTGGCTGCGAAAACGAACAAAAGGCTAAGGAACTATGGATGAGAATACTGACACGGTCAAGCTTGTTTGTAAGGTTAGAGGTCTCGGCGTTTTGATTTGTTAGCTCATCTCTTATCCTCCTGCGCCGTTGATTGCAACATATCACAACAAAGTTTTCAAAAGATATAACAAAATGAAAGGCTAAGGAACAAAGAAGGTAGCGGTTTTCTCTGACCCTTTTTCAAGATTCAGGTCCAACCGTTGTCCTGCTGTGACTTTGTCGATCTCGTGCCTGCAATGTATATTCCATTTGTCATTGCACTGAATCTATAGCAAAATCAAATCCTAAATGTTCTTAGAAAGCTGACCTTATATCAGAGCGGATTCGCTCTATGTCATTACGGAGTTTCTCATTCTCATGTTGCAGCAAAGAAAAATGGTGGTCCTAGACACATAAAAAACGATCTTTCAATGCAACAATCCAAGCATTTGACGTGTAATGTCTCGTATAGTTCTGTTTACAAATTGAGCGTACAATCATACACTGAAAAGTAAAAACAAACTCACCAGTGAATTGTTAATCTCACTCTTGAACTTGGCTAAGTTTGATTCCTGTGTCATTTCAGTCTACCAGAAGCAAGAAGATCAAAGTTAGATAACCTTTCAAGCAGCCATAAGTGGATCTTAATCTTTGAAAATTGATGAAAGCAACAGAGCCTTGTCATAGGTTTCACAATAGAAACTTACTTTCTGCATCTCTTCCTTGGAAACAACCAATTGAGACACAACTCCCAAACTATCATTCAGAACTTCAGTTATAGCACCGGTTATTGCCTCGGCTTGTTTCGAAGGCAAGCCTTGTGCTTCTAAGCTCCTAACCTGACAAAATCACATACCAAAGTCTCCTTTAAACAATACTCAAAACCAATACTCAAAATCACATACCAAAGTCTCCTTTAAACAATACTCAAAATCACATACCAAAGTCTCCTTTAATAACAACCATACACAAGCATTCTATTGTCTCATTTCAAAAAACAAGAAGATACACAAAATTGTGATTTCAATAAAGAGTTACTTTTTCACAAACTTGCCGATGAAATTGACTATCCAAAGCAAAGATGCCCAAGAGAAATTAGATAGAGACGGAGAAGGGGTTATTACCAAAGCGAGTGTATCGACGAGAAACAAACGTTTCCCATTGGTTTTGACAAGTTGAGATATGAATCTGGCGTGGGATCGTCTGTACAGAGAAGAAGAAGACGAACGAATCTCATTGTAATCGAACAGAGTCCTGTCAAATGTCGGATTTGGAGAACCGATTGATCTGAGAGTCGACAAATTTACACCTGAACCGGTTCCAATTCGTGCAATCCGGAGATAATTCGCGTAAGCGGCCATCAAAAAAGGAAGCAAAACCAAAATTCACAGAGTTGAATCGCAAATTGAAACCCTAGAAATAATCAATCGACCCAAAATTTCGAATGCGTTATGAGGAAAAACAAAGAACTTTCCAAATCGGGTAAGCATGCAATGATTTCTGAGAATGGTCAAAAGAAGAAAACTTTGGAGATGGGTTTGGTGGATATTGTTTATAGATATTCTGTTCTTGGTTTCGTCTCTGATTCTCCCATTGAAATAGCTTAGAAGTCTCCGAACCATCAAATGAAACAGACGGACGATGATGATAGAGAAAGCGTGAGCCTTTGTATTTCTGAAATGGGCACGTTTACCCAATTCAGAAGCTTGTTTAGTTTTAAATTAAAATTCGTTGGATTATCCATTTTAATTACTGTATCCCATGTGCAAAAAGTTTCCACACTAGACCATGTTATTCATCAATCAATAATAGTAGTAGATTTTTTCAATTATTAATGTTTAAAGTTCTGTTAACTTAATTGTACGAGGAACTAGTTGTCTGAAAAAAGCATATGAAATTGAGATAACCAATACATCATGACACATAGTAAATAAAAAGATATACTTTTGTATGGTTTTTTTACAACTATTCTACGTTTCTACTGGTAGGACTGTGACATATTATTTTTTTGGAAATTTATATGAATTTCTGAGAATTTTTCATCAAGAATAAAACTGTACCACTTTGGCATATCAGTAAGTAGTAACCCATCAAAACTGAGTAAGGTGGAGACATTAGTGTTCTCGTAGTTGTAGCTAAATCACTTGGAGACAATGGGCTGGCTTAAAGATATCAATAAAGCCATTTTTTCGGTAGCTTTTTATTTTAAGAATTCGAAGGAGAATCCAAAAAAGTGTCAAATAAGATTTCATATCCTGTCGTCAATCACCTGTGGTTTTTTCTTCCTTTTTTGGTTTGTCTCCATATTTAATGTAAAAAGTTTCTTCATTTTGGTCGCTTTCGATATGGGTCCAAGGCATCGTCTACGGTCTCTTTCACATAGTTACCCACTCTCTTCATGTTCTTCATCACCCCTGCTGCTACCAGGTTTGCATTTCTTGCGAACCTGATTCATTCCCACGGACAAAATGATTATCGTGTGTTATAAACAATGCCCATTTTATGACAATCATACATGGCTATACGGTAGATAAGACTGATTGCTTAAACTAATTTAAGGTTTGTATCCTTTCATTTGTTGGCATGACAATGAGTCAAATGCCAACGCCATTGCGCATTAAACCACAAGTGAAACCTTAAAAGTTAACAGTCACCAGCTAAAGCAAAAGGATCTTTGCTTACCTGGTATAGAATCCGTTTTCTGTGTTTGTGGTGTTTGTGGCAGTGGCTGGGGTTGATCTATGGTTCTGATGCTGAGGCAACTCCCGAGGATCTAGAGTATTGGAAAAAAATGATGGGCATAAAAGAGGCAGGATGCGTTTCAGTGTGTTATATAAATGAGAATGGATTAGGTGTACCATTTTTATTTTGAACGCGGGTTGGAATAGATGAAGTGTTGCCAGAAACTGCTCTTCTATCTGCTAGTATCTGCATCAACATTAGAAAGTTTAACGGAGATAATAGAGAATGCAAACAGCACCTACTTAACTAGATCATACTCTTCTTCGGCGCCAGTAACGATTATCAAGTTTGCAATATACAGAAGTTGATAGTGTCTTACAACATATAATACATACACCAACAAAACAAGCGGAAAGGAGACCAACTAGATTGACCAGAGAGCCTAACCAGGTCTAATGTCACCGCATAACAGTAAAATGACAACCTAATTGATATATGCACCATGGCTTAATGAATAACTTTCAGAGCAACGAAATGAGTTTCGAGAAAAGTTATGAGTGTTAAACCTCAAGACCGACACAAAAGGGAAGTTGTGTCTTTGTATCTTGCTTGATGGATGAGTCTTTATCAGTCATATAGACAGAATACCCCAAACATCCATAATAAAAATCTGTTAGGGTTCGTCCCTCTTTCGAAGCTTCAGCTTCGGATTGTCCAACAACGTAATCAGGAACTGCAAAAGTTATGAAATACTCAGATTAGTATATGCAGTTTCCAACCCGAGCAAAGAGTTACAAAAAGCAAAAGCACAACTTTCTTCCGTTTACCCAATGGCCGTGATAAAAGAATGAATAAGCAATATCACTCTTACGTGATCGAAATGAGAAATCCAAATTTCATTTTCAATGAGAATTTCAATTTCGAGATAAGAGAAGATTCAATTGCAAACAAAGAGGTAAGTGGTGGATTCAGGAACCCTAGGTCTGAAGGGAAAAACCTAATTGAGAATTCCATGGATCAAATCAGAAGGGAGAATTGGAGTTACCTTGACGGAGACTACGAGGGATTCCGACGCAGCGAGGGTTTTTGGATTTGGATTTGAGAGTGGAAGAGTAATAAAGATAGCCTTTGCACGATCTTCCTTTCTCGAGAGATCCTCTCCCTTGTTGTTTTTGTTCTGATTTCTCTTCTTCCATTATCGTCCTCTTCACTTCTCCGCTCGATCCTTCGCTCATAGCAAGCTTCTCTTTCTCCTTCGAAATCTCTCTCTCAATTTCTATCTTTCGCTCATCTTCAAGCTCTCGATCTGCTCCCTCGATACGGATACTGGTTCGGTCACGGTTTAGTTTCGGATTTTTAAAAACTCAAATCATATAAAACCGATTTGGTTATGGTCAAGTTTCTTCAAATTTTTGATTTTTCTCTTTTAGAAAAATTCAAACCATATAAAATTCATCTAAACTTGGTTTGCTCTACCCCAACAAATCAATCTTCTATATTTAAAAAAAAAAAAAAACATTCGACACTAATTTTGCTTAAAGCCTAGTCACTACAAAAATTTTCAGTTTTTATAAATAATAAATTCTATAACTAAGTCCTACTACAATACTATTATCTAAACACTCTTCATGACACCATTCTATAACCAAACACAATTATTTTTATTTAGTTTATATCTATAAAGTTAATTAAAATATTACTATCTTCACTTTTAGAATCACAATTTTAATTTACATTATACGTTACGAATAAGTTTGTTAAGAAAATCACGATCTTTACTTTTCAGTATCCAATATATTTCAAAAACATTTGGTAGTCAAAAATAAAATGATAAAATTTTGGTTTTAAAAAATATTCTATATATTGTTAAGTTTCTTGCGAAATTTTTAGCATAATTTTAGGACCAAAATGTTATTTGTAGTTATAAATATTATACATGGCAAAAATTCTCCATTAGCCAAAAATAAAATGTATCTTTGTTAAACTAATTGTTTGGTAACTAAAATGTGATAGTATCTACATATCATTGTAATCAATTAAAGTTTGGATTTATTTGGTTTTTATTTTTTAAATACATAACCCTAATTTTTCTCTAATAGCTTTCTTTGCTTATAAATAAATATATATATATATATATATTTTACCAATGTCATTTTCAATTCTCACATTTTGCTACATTTGTTATTCAAGGTTCTCAATTTTGTTGTGTTTTTAGAAAAATCGATCTTTTCCTCTGGCTGTTATTTTCTTCAGCATAAATCCAACAGATTTTTGCCATCTTTTT
This sequence comes from Arabis hirsuta, assembly GCA_964056655.1. NCBI lineage: Eukaryota > Viridiplantae > Streptophyta > Magnoliopsida > Brassicales > Brassicaceae > Arabis > Arabis hirsuta. The sequence goes on along the minus strand of OZ053308.1, from coordinate 8,128,430 downwards.
GAATGTAAATTGTAATTGAAATTGATTATTTATCTATCTCAATTTGGTATTTGTTTATTTTATCATATTTTTAGACTATTTGTTTTGGTCGTTAATCGTTTTATGAGTTTTAGTACACGATATTGTCAAACCAATGGAATACTCATGAACAAATGAAGTAGATCAACCGAGAGATAAAGCACATGAGATAGTGAATGATCAAATATTTCAAATGTACCAAAACATGGAGCAACTATACATGGAACATTTGTTATGTAGAGCATACATAAGAATCATATACTGTACAACACAATTTAATACTGTACACTCCAACGACACAACAAAGTCCGGACCAACAATATCCTAAGTTACGCGTTGGTTTTTTTTACAATGTATAGTACACTTCAACAACCGTATACTTCTTCTTTACAATGTATTGTATATTTTTTAGAATATACTTTCTTAAACTATGCGTTGATATTTTTTACAATGTACACATCATAGACCATATCAACATTTAAATCGATTTACAATAAATCTACTTGACACCATTGTTACACAAATATCACTATCATTCATATATTAAATGATCATTATTAATGAAAATCCACCAATTAATGTAGCATGAAGAAATTTGAATATTTAATATTAAATTTTGTTATAAATTTTTAATTATCATCTCGTATTGAAAACGAGAAACTATATTTAATATTTTAAGATAATTAACAATATTTCACAGTTACTTCAAGCATCAACAAACATATTCACTATTTTCACTATAACCACTTCCTACCATATAATACTTAACATTAGCGATCTCAGACACAAAATGGTAACGAAAATACATAAATGTGTCAAACGGACACCATTTATTGGAAAGTGACGTAATACCTTAATCATTTGAGAAAAATTTTATATGCACCAATTTTCTTATTTTCTTTTTCTTAATTTCATTTTAAATTGTTGTTTCAAATGTTAGCAAAAAAATAACATGGGCCAGACCCTTAAAAGAAAATATAAAAGTTCAATAAACTAGATGATTGACAATGATAAATGTAACTAATGCCAATATAGTAATGTAAAAATGTTGAATGGTAACGAACTAACAATTTTTGAATTTTGAAATCTGAAAACTTTTGTGGTAGTAACGAATTATCAAGTTTGCAATATATATCCAATTTGTGCATAAGTTGATAGTGTTACAACATATAATATATACACCAACAAAACAAGCAGAAAGGAGACCCAACTAGATTGACTAGTCTAATGTCACCGCATAATAGTAAAATGACAGCCTAATTTATATATATACCACGACTTAATGAGTAATTTTCAGGAAAAAAATGATGAGTGTTAAACTTCAATCACATTTAGAAAATGTTATTGTATAAAGTTGAACGCATTTGATGCAAGTATGACATATAACAGAATTATACAAGAATACACCATTACACTACATGCCAACGTAGTTCGCCTATTCATTGTAGTGTAATCTATCATCTAGCAAGAGAGAAGATTATAAATTGAATAATTAAGTTATATATACGGTTTGAAAATTATGGTTTATTTAATACATTTTTTCGATTTCGATCATACATTTATGACGAAGATTTTAAATTCAAAGTCTTATGTAGAAAATGACATAAGATGAAATGATGTAATATTGACTCAAAGTAATAGTAATGTATTACTGATGAAATGATTCTGTATTTAAAGTCTTCGTGTGTAATAATGAAATGAAGTAGATATTACGTATACCAGTTTCTGATTTTGTGCAATGTATAGTCAATTTTTTTTTCTTCAGCCATTTTAAAAATCTAGAAACCTCATTAAACAAAAAATAATTCTTAGTTCATGTGATGTAGCTTGACCTCTTAGTTTTTCTTTAAGTATGCATCAAATTTGTTTTACTTTTGTTAAAAAAACATTTTTATTAAAATTTTATCTTCTTTCAACTGTTTTTCAAAATACTCTAATTTTCGATATTGTGTGAAAATTTCTAAAAATCTTGGAGAATTTTCAAAAATTTGTAGACGTTCTGATTATTTTTTTGAAAACTATATTGTATCTTGCACTTAGACAAAATTGTATTCTATTTTGCAATGATAGAAAGCTCGAGGAAACTTGCGCAACTCTCTTGCGGTCCCTCCAACTCAACTTTCTCGTGGAACAAACTTTGAGTAGTTGGAGTCGGCGCAATTTCCTTAGAAAAGATCTCAGTTTTCTAGGGACACTGAAATGCAAATTAGACAACTGTTCAACTCTATTTGTTTATTTTCTTCAACAACTCTAAGACTGAATTCAAGTCTAAGACAACTGTTCAGCTCACTACGTACAATCAGATTTTCAAAGACGCAAGAGGTTCCAACTTCGACACAACTCGAGTCAAAATCAACATCCAAATAACAATCACGAACAAAATCGGGGAATGGTAGAGAGGAACCTGTCGGGAATTGGGAGCGCCTTCGATCTGAGGAGATAAACCCTTATTCTGAGTAGCTGGGAAATAACCATTCTTAAGAATCGTCTTCTTCCCAAGTACCGATTCATCTCTCAGCTCCATTACCTGCTCTGGCTCATTTGGTATCGACATCGCAGTTAGTGAAGGAGACCAAGTGAGGAAGAAGAACAAGTGGAAAGAAATCTTTCCGTTAGTCATCTTATTGTGAAATGTGTACAATGATTGTCTTTTATACTAGGACTGTTCCGGCTAACCAGACATACCAGAATCAGTCATAAACCGGTTTAATCAACTACACTAGGCTAATGTTTCCTCTCAAGATGGCAAGTAAGAGACATGGTAATGCGATCATAAACCGGTTTAATCTCTGTTATATGATTTTGTTTCCTTCTTTCTTTTTTTACTTCACTTTTATCATTTAAGAGAATTTAGCAGCTAAATTTTCAAAAATTCTGAGTTAATCATAGTTGGGTTGTTCTCTCTAGTAAATCATTCTTTTACGGTTTTATGTCTGATAAAGTAATCAGATAAGATTAGTAAATATTTAAAAGAGGAATGATTTTTAAAAAAGAAGACTGTTGATCATTAAATTTGTTTATATGATGATTACTTAATACTAGTTTTTATGATCAAATTGAAGAGTTAGATATTTTTCTTAGATTTCTTTCTCCATTTTTGGTAGGATCTTTAGTTTATAAAATATATTAAGAGTTACTAAGTAAATATATATATATATATATATATATTAATTTTTAATCAATTTTAATTTAATTCAACAGAAAGAAAAGAGAATAAGCAGTTGCTTAGAGATCATCCGCCTAGGCAGCGTCGCCTAGCCCGCGTTTTAGAGCACTGAAAATTGATTAAAATTAAATTATAACATCTTCAAATATATTTAAGATGTTATCTAAACGACTTGGAGTTTTTTTGCCAGGGGAAAAGTACATTTTAAGTATGAAGAATACAGCAACGCTTCTTAGGATTATGACTAAAGTTCCTTTTGTTTTAAAACTGGGAGATGTTTTGTATTTTTTATTTCTCAAGTTCTTATATATCGCCGTCACTCATCTGTCTGATTTAGCAGTCATTTTAATCATGCAAGCAAACTCAAATCTGATAAATTGTCTACTCAATTAAACATAATAAACGAAAAGGGTGTTCGAGATGTATAAATAAAACATATGAGTACAGAAGTTACAAAAAGGGATGTTTGAGATGTATAAAACAAACACATAAAATACAAGAAATGAACTCAAGGGTGCCAAAAACTACAAGATGCACCTTTTTTGCAGTATCCACTCTCATAGAACTTACAGATTTTCAGTCCTTTGGGCGGATGAGCTGCATACGAACCTGATCCATGGTCATACCCATGGCTGCTGCTGTGTGGCCATTGCCGATTATTATGACTGTTGTTGAAGCTACTGCTGTGACCGTTGTTCCACCATTGCCGGTCTCTGCCGTGCCCACCAGTTCTCCTTTGCTGACTTCCTCTTGGACTGCGCTCGGTGTTTCCACGGGCTAACTCATGAGATGATGCTGACCTAGGGCTCGGTTCCAAACCTACTCCAGAAAAAGACTTGGGAAGCCTCTCGACCGATCCAGCTTCGACAGTGGTTTCTGATCCCAGTCTGAGAGCCGTTGTCGTTAAAGTCAGGTCATGACTTATTGAAGCTGCCGCTGGCGCTGGTGGTGCGCAGAGCAGGAGCTCTGTACCAGCAGTTCCGCAGTGGCTGAAGGGAGTGTTGTCTTTTGCTTCTGTGCCCATTGAACTTTTACCAGCAGAGACGTTGTCAAGAATACTAACCTGAGAGACATCCATTCTACATGTTTCAGGTGTGAGGGACATGCGTGCCACAGGGTTAAAGAAATCTTTTTCTGGCCCTTTTGTCAAGTCATCATCGTCATCACAGTGAAATGTTGAGGTCGGTGACGAGGGCAAACCGTTCTGCTCCATTGCTTCAACTTCGGCTAATAGATCTGAAACTGATTCATCACACTCGTCAGGGTCAGCCACAATGGCCGGCCACCCAGATGAGTGAGCTATATTTTCTGAAGTCTGAGTAGTTGCAGTATGATCAATTGGCAAATCAACTGGCCTCACAGAAGGAGCAGATAAAACTACAGCATTCTGCTGAGTTACTTGAGGAAGTTGTCCTCCAGTGACCACAACACTTGAAGTGGTAGTAGCAGCATCGGTGGTTGCGGTGATGGTGGTGCTCCATGTGACACCAGATGGTCCTTTGACCACAACACAAGACAGAGACTGAATAGTCTCCGCCGCTTCAGCATCCACGTCTTCAGGGCTCGACCTAGGCGTAGGACTGGGGAAATCAGGGAAATGAACTTCTTGATTCAGGTTGGGTGCATGAACAGAACCGTTTATGGAGACAGAACCAGCATTTGTTCCATCCTCCACAGTGTTAATTGTGCTATCGTTACCATCTGCCCGCACAGCATTGGATTGATCAGTTTCTGGATTTTCTCTTACGCCAGGAGTAACCACAAGTGCTGGAACCACAGATGTTGAAGCCGAACAACTAACTTGAGGCTGGGGATGAACAGAATTACTATCCTCAACTTTCCCAGAGCTAGGTACAAGAGCCTCAACTTGTTTCTCTTTTGGATCGTTAGCAAGGACACCGACAGTAGAGGGCGGAGAGGAGGTTACACTGGTGTTGACTGGTGTAGGGTTCTTCTGAAAACAGTTCCCATCCACACCAGTGCGTCCAGAGTCGTGCGGAGTCGATTTTAGTTGTTGCGGAAGAGAAGAGGAACTTGGTCTAGTAGTTGCTTTATCAAACCGTCCGGCAAGAGCGTCAATCAGAAGCACAGACTCGTCTTGATTCTCATGCGCTTTCCAGATCTTAAGATAAGGGGGAAAATGGCCACTAGATTTCCATCTACGGAGCTGCACCATAGAAAACGGTCCCTGGATCTTTCCCGTTGGATCTCGATAATGCCATATTTCACTATCCTCGTCATCTTTACCAATTTCCTACAGTACGCAGAAATTTATGTGAAATGAAAGAAAAATAGACAATCATGAGAGCTTATATTGCGAAGTAGGAGATATCGTCAGACCTGGATATCTGATGAGTTGCTGGGGGCCTTGGAACAATCATCTTTATCAGCATGAACAACATTTCTACTTCGCAAAATTGGTGCATCAGATTTTTTCTGCACATTGTTTCCCAAGAGATCCCCTTTTTTCTGCGGACCTTTACTTTTAGCCGTTATATGATTATCTGCGAAATAAAGAAAGTAGAAGATTATAATCAGTACCCACCCAATTAGAAATTTTCCATAAGATAACAAACAAGTAGCTGTTTCACATCCTAGGTTAAGGTGGGAGACCTTGTTTCCTTGTACCCAACCCTGCATCCTCTGATGATGCCTGACTCGGATCCATGCTTGGATCTGTATGAACCTCTGGGACTTCCTGCAGAAGCCTCTGGCGTTCCTCAGTTGATTTTAGAAGCTCTAGCTTTTCTACAAATTCCCTAAGCGTGGGAGATAGTTAAGAAATGGTTGATAAATCAAGATTTGAAATTTCCGTGCAATCAATGTCAAAACCTACTTTCACATTTCAACTACAGCAAACCAAATATCTAATGGGAAGATCAGAGTACTTTCTAAAGTTGCATACGACTCAAACTGAATATTCTTTGCCTTACGAGTAGCATGGTCATCTCTTTAAGGAATTGTTTCATCAACGACTCATTGAAAGATTCTATAACAGGCAGCATTTGCAAAGAGAAATAGTGTAAGCTAGATGCAACAAATATAGTATAGAAATCTCAAAAAGGATATTCCCTTCTATGACCCTTCTCACTGGCACGATCACGGAGATGATTGAGCTTTAATATCTCAGCTTCCAAAGCCTACATCGAGAAAATAAAATAAGAAGCACACCATGGTCCTGTGGATTTTTCAATATTTATTCGACTGATATCGGCTGGTTTAACTACAGAAATGATCCTACCTCACTGACTCTCACGGCTTGCAGTGTTGCTGCCGTCTTCAAGATGTCACCCTGACACCACAAAAATACATTTGTTCCAGCTTAGGTTAAATATACAATTTCAAGACGAGAAGTTACCATGTGCCCTTTCTTACCACAGTCAAACGTTTATTGAGGCCACATTTTATGCTCTGGCGCAGCCGTTTGCACTCGTCCTGAAATCACAGTCAGAAGTACATTGAAGATTAAAAAACAGGCATAATTACTAAGGACACATTATTACTAGATGAGTTTTTAACTTTTTATTCACAAGCCCAAAAAGGTAGAGAAATTATTATTTCAGAGAGGACTATATTCACCTCTGTGACATTCTGGTCTGATAATTGATCAATCGAGATGACTTCTCTCTTATCCAAATTCAGTATTTCTAGCATAACATCTGTAGTCTTTGCGCCAAGTTGGTACGATGCTTTTGCCTTGCAGGTACCTGTTAAACAACCACAAAATCAGCTGAAATCTACTTTTAATATTTTGGGGGACTAATTTCGCATTCTTTCCTTAAAAAAGCATTAATATGACCATAATCAATTACCTACAACTTGAACAAGCCTGTGAATATCCAGATTCTGGTCACTGCCAGATACCTTAATTCTCAAAATTGTTCCTACCACCTTCTCGTGAACTTTGTTGATATCATCAAGTAGAGTCTCTAAGAATTTACGTCTCAAATATATCAGATTGATATTGTGAACATCGACGGCTGCATATGCATCCAGATTTGCATTTTGTACTCTGTCATCAGTTTTCCTGCGGGTCTTCCGTCTTCTATCCCTTCCCGTTGGGTCATGAACACCGTCCTCCTCTATTTGGCTAGGGGCAGGAGTAGCGTGAGTGGTTTCGCCATTCATGGCTGTTTTATCCATCGGTTTCTCTTGAATAAGGAAGTGAGATTCGAGAAGCTTAAGCATTTCAAAGTGACCTACTCGGTCCTTTTCAAACAGCTTTAAAAGCATTAGGTCACAAATAACCTGAGACTTCTGAAGAGGATCCCTAAGATTTTTTCTCTTAATATACTCAAGTAGAAGACCCTGCACGTCGAATAGAGAAAGAACAGATGTATCACCATTTCTCATGAATGACACAAGCTCGAGGAGTTCTTTTGTTGCCCAGGTTGGTTCTCGAGGACGCTTCTTTATATTATTACTTGAGTTTTTGGCATCCAGCTTCTTGGGTAAGGTGGGAGAATCACTGGTCCTCCTTTTTCTTGTTCCATTCACTGCTACAACTAAAGTTGAATTGTCTGAAGAATAAGCTACGTTATCGGCATGATCAGTTCGTGACTCTACTCTAGGAGCGGTGCTAGAAGCCTCCTTCCAAGGATTATTCGCTCCAGTAAGCTCGCCGACAGTTAGAGACAGATTTTCTTTCAGGCAAACCCAATATATCTTGAATAGAAACTCCCAACTATCCTTGTCATCGAAATCCACCTGAACCTGTACATGCAACAGAAAAACAAGGAAACCAGTTATAAGCGGCACACATTTCCTATTGTGTCGATACGTAGGAATGTCATGTGCATGGCAACACTACGAGGGAATTTCAATCGCGGTAAAATAAATAGAAACCCCTGATTTTGTAATAAAGAACAATCAAAATAGATGTAAAGCCCAAACACAACTAAAATCAACAAACTATATTCCCCTTAAGGTAATCGTGGCATGTTAGTAATCATTTAATTCGCCCGAGTAAATTTTGCCTAAACATTGAATGGAAACCAAAGATTATGGTGGAGGGGCTTACAGCTTCGTTATCTCCCTGAGGTATATTCTCGATCAACTTTATAGGCTTAATACACGTGCCACAAAGACCCATGTTGCCTCTCACGATCACATAGTCGGCATCTTTAATGCACAGCTTACAAACAGAAAAAGTGCATGTATAACACATGTAACTACTGGAACCTTTCTGGCATGTACTGCATATATGCCAACCTGAAATGAATAAACAAAGCATTAGTTTTCGAAGGATGTTCACGTCATATATAAGAGATTTGAAATGACGGTATGTCAGGACAATCACAATCAGTCCCTAGATTGCTGAAAGAGAAGACAACATAGTAACATCATGGACAATAATAACACATACCACAATCCCATTTAGCCCTTGTTTGAAAGAATGACAGGTCTCTCTTAATACAATCTGGATGGTACGCCTTGGGACAGTTCCTGAATGGGCAAGACAAAACCATCAAACGTTATCAAAAACACAAATCTCGTTTCTAAAACCTCCATAAATAACTAATCTTTAACACTTCGTTTAACAAATGAGTAGCCTAACCTATGGCATTAACCAGCGGGTAATCAAATAACTCAATTGACTAACCCTAATCTCTCTCTATGCCTACTATCAAACCGAATTATCACTTTAAAGCAGACAATCACTCACCGGCGATCACAGAGAACGAGGTCTCCGCCGTCGAAGCAAATAAAGCAGACATCTTCTCCCTTCTCCTTCTTCCGCGGCGGCGGCGGCGAAGGCTGCAGCAGTACCCGATTTTGCGGCGGCGCCTGAGTCTGTACCCTCGGAGGCCGGCCTCGTTTTCGTTTCACAGGGGCAGCGTCAACAGCAACTCTAGCCTCTTGCTCCATGGACACACCCACCGTCGAGGCAGCACCAGAGAGAGCAGGAACTTGGGTTACACCGATCTCCTCACATTGATCAACTCTCATAAGATCGATCCCTCTCCCCGAACTCTCTCCGCGACGAACCAAAGCAGTTAACTCCGGCTCGCCTCGTTGGACCCGCTTCCGCTGATCCTGCATGATTGGTCACAAATTGAGGAAAAATATGAGCGATTTGTACAGATCAATCAGTGAAAGAGAAAACCCTAATCTGAGGTTCTTTGGGGATTTTTGGCGATGATGATGTAGAAATATGGGTGATGATGTGTTTAGAACGAACAAGACTAGTGTTGGTGGGGGGATAAAATGAAATGGACTAATGTTATCGCTTCTTTTCCCACTTTTTTATAAGGGTGTGACTACGTTTTAAAAAATATGGTAATCACTTCTTTCTGCTTACAGATTTTGTTTTTCTAAAAATTCTTCGATTTCAAATTATTTGCAAAAAAATCTAAATTGCGGATTTCGTAAGGTTAAAAGCCTTCTGTTATCCATTCAAAGAGATTTTTATTCAAAAATAAAAAATACTAAATACATATTTTACGAACTAGATTACGCGCGTAATTTCATGGTAAAATCGTAAATAATAATAAAATATTAATTTTACGCTTGTTTTTAATTAATATAGTGAATCATTAGCTTATATAACATGTTATTTTTTAAAAACACGCGCGAAAGTAAAACATCATTATTTACGATTTTGTCGTTAAATTAAGCGCGAAATTAACAAAAAAAAATTTATTTACAGTTTTTTATCACCACGTTATTTTGATAAATAAATTTCTAAATTTTGAATAGTCAACAAATTAACACTTTAATATGCATACCAGAAGAAAAAACGAAGAATGATAATAACAACATCAAATTACTGCCAAAATCCCACATATTTCTTTCTCACACTAATTGCATCTCAAATGTTGACCAAAAATTACCAAAACATTTTCTTCAGACTAATAAATCCGAAAAGTTGACCCAAAACGTATACCAAGACATGTATTCATGGAACAGTTTAAAGAGTAACCCAAAGGAGCAGAATTTCACAGGATATTTCATTTTATTTTTGAATTAAAATGTAGGTTATATCATGATATGGTCACTAAACTAAATAACTTCATTCGCCACATTCACATGGTATTATTGTAGGTAGGGTTATTGGGCATGGTTCACGTGCATGTTTCCATTATTAAAAAAAAAATGTTAGACTTGCCTTTGGTAAAGTTTCCAGGTGATATTTTTCCATGTTTCCAAATATTACTTCTTTGTTTCATAATAAAAATAGATGTTTAATATTTTTGACTTAATATATATGGCCTTAATACTACATCTAGTAAACATCTATTTTTATGATGTTTAATATTTTTACGCATATTAAGGCCATAAATGTTGAGAAATTTTTTAAAATATCACTTTTCAACAATGCCACATTTTCAAAATCTTTTCAAAAAAACCACTTTTTCTATAAAAAATTTCATTATATCATTTATGTTTGGGTTAACTATGTTATATTAGGGTTTGGTTTTGAAGGTTTAAAATATTTTAGGGATCAAAACAATTTTAGGATTTATAATTTTAAAATTTAGGCTTTAAAAATTTATAATTAGTGGTATTTTTGCAAATGAACACTCTTAAGTGGCATTTTTGCAAATATACACACCAAAAATGGCATTTTTGCAATTGCCCTGTAAATGTTTGTGGTTTTTAAAATGGTTTTTGACTTTTGATTTTTATATTTTAGTTTTAGTTTTTTTTTATTTGCCACAGATTTTAGATTCTTTAAAACTTGATTATGATTTATTAAGTTCTTGCCTGCAATTTTTTGTTTTTTTTTTTGAAAAATGACTTATTAAATAGATTTTGTTTATTTTAATGTTTTTAACGCAAATTAGAATTACAACAATAAAATTTATAAGTTTATTTAAAAGAATAATGAAATATAAGCCATCATCATTTTTTGGAAAAGAATCAATTTTTTGTTTATGATTTATTTAAAAGAATAATGAAATATAAGTCATCATCATTTTTTGGAAAAGAATCAATTTTTTGAAATATAAACTTGATTATGATTTATTAAGTTCTTGCCTGCAATTTTTTGTTTTTTTTGAAAAATGACTTATTAGATAGATTTTATTTATTTTATTGTTTTTAACGAAATTGGAATTACAACAATAAATTTATAAATTTATTTAAAAGAATAATGAAATATAAGCCATCATCATTTTTTGGAAAAGAATCAATAAAATAGGGAAATGGTTTTTGTTTAGGAATGATATTCTTTTTGATAAATGGGATTCCCAGTTTTTAGAAATATATTTTTTCCAGAGTTTTGATTAGGTAATAAAGTAGTTTTTGGAAAACCAAAAACTAATTTGAAACCACAAAAAATCATGGCCTAAAAGTTATTTTAATGTATTTTTGTCTATTAACTATCAACTATTAATTATATTAACTATGACTTGAAAGAAATGTATTAGAGAATATTATACAAATTTTGCATTAAAATTTCCATCTTGTTAGTGTGAAACAATGTTCTGTTTAGGGGAAAAACAAATAAAAGAGCAAATTTGATTTTTTTTTAGATATGAGTTAATTTTTTTAAAAAATAGTTTTCCTTTTAGAAATATATTTCTCCAAAATAGTGATTAGATAATAAACTAGTCTTTTGGAAAAACAAAATCAAAAACTAATTTGAAAACCATATACAATCAAGACCTAGAAAGTAGTTTTTTTAATCAAACCACGAATGGATGTCTTTTGTACAACAAAAAACTTAGACCTACAATTTAAACTAATCATCAACGCTTGTTCTAGATTAGAGGCAAACAAGTAAAATGTTCGTCTTTTTGTTTTCAATTGTTTTTTTCTAAAAACATTTGTATTTTTGATAAATATATTTATTTATTTTGGTGACTTAACAAAAACGAATGATAGATGATAAAAATTTACTAATTTTTCATAAATAGTTGGACGATACATTTCAATGATAACGTCATATTTTTCGATGATAAAATCGTATTGATTTTGTTACTCTAGTTCGGTAACACAATGAATGATAGATCCTAAAGGAATAATAAATTTTCATGATAAAATTCAAAATTTTGCTTTTTCTTCAATTAAAATTCCAGTTCGTGATGTGGGAATTCAAAATCTATGACGTTTGATTACGAGTTTTGTTTATAGAAATATATAAACCAAGTTGTTGTTTCTTACAAAGATATAATTTAATTTTTTAAATATATAAACAAAATAACACTCATAATAGGTATATATTAAATCCGTTGCTATCTCTACGATGCATACAAAAAAAGTCCATTTGTTATCTTCTCGAATCAACCTTTTAGTGCATGCAACATATTCTCGATTCGCATCATTTAACATATTATACATATAAAACATATGTTGAATATATTGCAAATTTGCAATCTAATCTTCTGGATTATATTCAACATACAAATATAATGATTCACACCCAACATGAACCATATCTTAAATCATATGATACATACATCTTTTCTCTTATGATATTTGAATTGGACGAGTAATTAAAAACAATATGCTTTCCAAAAAAACATTGAAAATTAGAAACAATTTGCAGTGATCATCGTAGATAGTGAAACTCGTTCTTTATTTTCATCAATATTCTCTTTCTTTAAATTTTGTAGAACTATCTCGATTCGTATCATTTAAAATTTGCACAAATAAATGGTACAACAAAAACCTAGAACTACAGTTTTAACCAATCGTCAATGCGTGTTCTGGAAGAGGCAAGCAAATAAAATGTTCCTCTTTTTGTTTCCAAATTTTTTGAAACATCGTAATTTTAATAATTATATATCTATTTTGGTGTTTTTAACAAAAAAGAAACGATAAATTACAAAAATACTACAAATTTTTCGTTGCTAGCTCGGTGATGATATTCATTCAAGTGATAACGTCATATTTCGATGACAAAATCGTATTACTTTTGTTATTCTAATTTGATAATATATTGAATGATAGATCTTTACGATAAATTTTGAATTTTTATCAATTAAAATTTTAATCTCTAATATGATAATTTAGAATCTAGAATATTTGATTAAAAGTTTTTTTTTTAAATAGAAATATACAACCTAATCTTTTTAATAAGGATATAACCTAATTTTGCAAATATATAAACAAAAAAGAGAATATCGGCTGAAGTAACACTTAGTGTAGAAGTGTATGAGTTTATAGCATTTTCCTAAAAATAGTGTCTTTTTGACACTTTCCAAAAAAAATTCGGACCATTTTGTTCCTGAAGCGCGTGTGGATGGTTGACACCGAGTGGATGAAGTACACCAAGGAGAATGTACATCCAAATTTATTTTTTTACAATGAACACTAGATTCTCACCCGCACTATATCCGGGAACATTCGTTATATATGTTGTAAACTATATTTGACTTTTTTATTATGTTGTATATAATATGTTTTAACTTTAGAAAAGTATGTTTTAGCTTGTAGGTGGAATTGATTAGTTGGAAATAATATGATGGTTTTTGATTTTAGCTTGTAGGTAGTATTGATTAGTATGTTTTAGTTTGTAGGTGGAATTGATTAGTTAGAGAGATTATAATCTTTTGTGATGGTTTAGAGAGAGAATTCAGATTTGGATTCATGGTTTCTAGATTTTGAGAGAGAGAAAAAAACGAATTCATAGTTTCTTTTCATAGTTTCTGGATTTGGATTCATGGGAGGGAGAGAGAGAGAAGAAAAAAAATGTAGATCTGCTTTTTGTTTTGGCGAGAGAAAAGAGAAAAAAGAGAGAAAAAAGAGAAAGAGAAAGGGACAAATTTGTCATTTTTGAACAAAGTGGTGGCATAATTGCAAAATGGAGTATGTGTGTGGCACGCTTGTAAAGTGTCCACCAATTTGTGGTATTTTTGCAATAGCCCTTTGTATTAAATTGAGTAGACAAAAATTTAGTTTAAGATCAATTTACTGTTTTTGTTGAAATGTTTTTTTTTTTTTCATTTTGTTTGGTAAATAGTTTTATTTCGTGACAGTTATTTATGGTATACAATAATGTTTTTTTAACAAAGCTAATTATGGTGTAGGTTCTTATTAGTTTTTGTTTTTTTTGGTTTAAAGGTCCTTATGATTTTTTTTTTTTTTTGACAATCCGCATTTTTAAAACTCTTTACTAAAAATTGACAAATTTAAGAATTTACAAATTAATAGTTGTTTGTATAGTTTGCAACTATTTATATAATGAGAATCTAATTATTTTTTGAATGGAAATAAAATTTTCAGATTTTCAAGTAAAATTTAGTCTATTAAACAAAATTTAATAATGTGCGATGATCTTATGTGCAAATAAAATTTTCAAATTTGGATGTCTATTAAATTACTTTTCATACTTTTACCGTTTTTAATTATTTTTGTCTTTTTATAATATAAATCTATCAGATGCAAAACTTTTAACTCACAATCTTTTCAACAATTTTAAATATAAAAAATGGGCTTTGTATCAATATTAAAAAGTTGGTCAAACAGATTCGAATAAAATAGTTTTTTCATTATCATTTCTCCATACTAAGTAAAATAACTGTTGCATTAAAAACTGATAAAAATTTCTATAAATAATATAATTTTTAAAAGGAATTATAAGGTTGTTAAGGAAGCCACAATTATCGTGATTTCTTTATACAACTTTGATTGTATTCTTTGATAAACTTACAATAAAAGATTTTAATCTTTTTAAAATATTAAATAATTAAATCACTTTAGAGATTTAATGTAATCAAAGATAGTCATTAACTAATTTCCAATCTTGGGTTTTATTAATTTTTGGGCTAATTATATGAAACATTTAAACCGCACGTTTGTTATTGGATTTAAATAATTCTTAACAATAAATTGTAATACATACTATCCTAAAAATATTAATGAGATTATCTTTACATTGATTATCCATTTATTGTTAAAATTAATTTAAAATTTTTTAATAACACTATTTAAGTCATTGAATAAAATAAAATATAGATACTAAGAAAAACAGAAAGATAAGGTCAAAAATATATCAATAAATCAAATGTATTCTTTATAATTAAAAAGATAATTTGGTTTTGAAAGATAAAAACTGATAGTCAATTCATTATTGTGCCATAAACCTATTTAAAACCGTCAATTAAGACAATGGACATACAAAAAAATTAAAAATATAAAGGGTAAATAGAAATTGAAAAGACGTAGATGATAATTCTTAGAGTCCCTGGAAAGGCCATAACGTCAAACAAACTCTTGCTATCTTTGTTATGTTGAAAGCTTCTTTGGTGGTGGAACTCGAGCAATTTCTTGCCAATTATAGTGGAAATATAAATAAAGCTTACCCCGTGTAAATCGCTTTACCGTTAATCAACATCATCGACCATGGCATCCTTAGCTTCACCACGACTCCAGTTTTAGCTTTTGTGTTATATCATTTAAAAGCATTTCGTCGTATGCTTCCTAAATTCTTTATCAACTCACCAATTCTATGACTATGAGTCATTATTCATAGGGACGCATTGTAGCCTTCTATTTGCACATCTTCATCAGTTTTTCACTCTTCACTCCAGACATGGCTACCTAAGATCTAACACTGGAAGAATGGACAAAAAATCAAGGTTTTGATTCATAAAAGATTAGATTAGGTAGAAAACAAATCTACAAACGACTTGCTCTTTCTATTTGAAAAGTTTTCTCACCAAGATTTTGAGATTTATCTTCCTCTGTTCCACAACTGGATTTTTGTTTCTTTAATCCCACCTGGACCACATGTCGAAAGATAAATTTAATCAAATTAAAGATTAACTGAAAGAAAACACTATCCCGTTAGTTTGTTGAAAAAGCAATATCCATCGACTTCATATTAAAAACAACAAAATTAGAATATCCACGAACCATTATTTTTTTGGGTCGAAAAACAACCAAATTTTTGTAATACTTTTCTCATGAAACTCTAGCTTTAAACTTAATATTTTAGATTCACGAAAAAACCTCAGATTTCGGAATAAAAAATACTGTAATTTCCGAAAATTTTAATATATTTGTGATGTAAATCATAATACAAATGTATATATTCTAATCTTAATAGTCAAACAAAGTAGATTAAACAATGGTTCGTTTGATGTCTTGGTTTCCTAACCACAAACCACTTAAGATTAGAGAAGCTAAATTATGTCAAATTTTCAAATACTAAGTTTGATAGGGTCAATAAAAAAAGTACCTTGGATTTGATGATTGCTCAAACTTTATTAAACAAAATCAAGAAAAAAATAAAGCTCACAAACAAACAAATTATGAAATAAAAAAAGAAGGATTCAGTGAACTTACTAATCTAGCAAAATTGGTCAATGCATTAGAACATGTGGAATCTTCTCGTTTTCCTGGAAAAAAAAGAGAGAGAAATATTGATTAGAATTATTAGTTTCTTAACAAATTGAATAAAAGATGAGCATGCGTTTGATGATCGACAATTACTGTATGTTCTTTATATAGGATAGGGTGATTAGTGAACGCAGATCTAGGATTTTCAAAATAAAATCTTTGAGAATCGTTTCATTTTTATTGATAAGAAAAGTTTAAAATTATGTTTATTAGCATATTCCATTAATAATATTACAAAATACTCTTTTGCTTCAGAGGAAGATTTGCAAAATGTATCCTTATTTATACTATTAATTAGTTTTAGTTTATCTATTTAGGAAATGCAAATTAAAAGAGAGATATTTTCGTAAGCAGAAATAAAGAGGATCTATGAATATCTTTAATTGAAAGATTTTCAAGTGTACAGTCATATATAAATATTCGCATATCAGTTTAGCAACCCGGTAAATCAGTTAGCATTTATGTAAAATTGTTATATTTTCGGAATATACCATAATATCTTTAAGATCATTCTGATATTTTGGAGTATTACAATTAATTAGCATATCAGTTTGGTTCGAAATTTCATAGCAGCAATGATTAGTTAATGTTGACAACTAATTAGATATTTCGTTTAGAATAATTTTAGTCGGGAAATATATATTAAAATTAGTTTTTTATTTTGCAATTATTAAGATAGATGCTTATTAGTTTCTTTTTTTTTATCAAAAGATACTTATTAGTTATATTTCATAGATGTAACACATAAAATATTAAAGTCTACCATCATTATTTGCAGAGATAAATTGAAAACCTAAAAATAAAACATTTTATATACCATTAATATTTCTTGCCATTAACATTATAGTTATAGCATTAATCGATTTAGTTGAAGACATTGTGATTTCCTTTCGGTTAATTGCAAATAAGGAAATAAATAATTATGACAATTGAAATTTGGAATTATTATTATATTTCACTATTGATTGATTACCATATATACTAAACGAAGATGCAAGTCATAATTAGATGGATTCGAATTTTTAATATCTCGGATTGATAAAATTGTTTCTAAAATTACGAAAATGCCATTAATAAAATTTGCGGGTCACAAAATAGGTCGCGCAGGATCCGCGCGTTTTCAATCAGATCCAGTTAAAATAATGTCCAAAATTGATCTTAATTACTGAAATTGCCACTATATCTGTCCAAAATTACCCTTTTCAATTGAATTTATTTAGTTATAAGGCAATAAAAATTTGAGTAATATTGATATACATTTCAGACATTCTTCTAAATGTACTTTGTTTTAATATTATAGAGATATATTTTTATTTTTATTTTTTTATTCTTTCTCCACCATTAATTTGTTTCCAATTTTGTTTATTTTCTTTGATCATAAAATTATCGACTTTACTAATTTTAATACGTACATTTTTTCTTCATCTTTGACATCCATAATACTATATACTAGATTCTCACCCACATTTTGTGCGGAAATATATATTGTATATGTTGTAAACTATATTTAGCTTTCGTATTGTGTCGTATATAATATATTCTAAGATTAGATATATATGGTTTTAGTTTGTAAGTAGAATTGATTAGTTTGAAAAAGTATGATGGTTTTTTTAGCTTGAAGGTAGACAATAAGTATGTTAAGTATTGAATTTTATAAGGGAAAATGGTCATTTAAAGCTCCAACTTTCACATTTGGACCATTTAAAACCTCAACTTTTTTCTGGACAATTTAAATCATCAATTTTTTGTTGACTTTCGGTTTAAATCATAAATTTTCGTTGACCAAGCCAATTTAGGCACGTCGTTAAATATTTAACAGAAAACATAAACAGAGTTAATTTTACCGTTTAATAACACAGTTAATCGAAACGACGTCGTTTCAATTTCAGCATATAAAAAAAATTCCACTTGCTTAGACTCGAACCCATTACCTCATAGTAAACAAAACCGAGTCTAATACCATTGAACCATCGTGTTTATTGGTAAATCTGTAACAACAACTTATATATATCTTAACACATAAATCCATAATTTCTAAGAAAATCCCTAATTTCTTAAAAACCCCAAATCGATTTTTTGTCTGCAACTTCTTCTTCTGCGACTTCTTCTCTCTTCTTCTTGGAAACAAACATGTAGTAGACCATAAATCGATTTGAGACCTCCTCCATGATCTTTGGGTCTCTCTCAGATCCTCAAAAACTCACAGAGGAAAGAAGTAGCGAGATAAAAAAGAGAGAGAGAGAGAGCCTTTTGTGGTCCGTACAAACAAAAGTGTATCAATGATTTGTTTGTGTTTTTTATTTGTTTTTGAATTGACAGAAACCCAAAAATCACCGGAGGACAAAACCAGAAGAAGAGAGAAGAAGTCGCAGACCATAAATCGATTTGGGGATTTTTTAAGAAATTAGGGATTTATGTGTTAAGATATATAAAAGTTGTTGTTACAGATTTACCAATAAACACGATGGTTCAATGGTATTAGACTTGGTTTTGTTTACTATGAGGTAATGGGTTCGAGTCTTGGCAAGCGGAATTTTTTTTTTATGCTGAAATCGAAACGACGCCGTTTCGATTAACTGTGTTATTAAACAGTAAAATTAACTCTGTTTATGTTTTCTGTTAAATATTTAACAACGTGCCTAAATTGGCTTGGTCAACGAAAGTTTATGATTTAAACCAAAAGTCAACAAAAAGTTGATGATTTAAATTGTCCAGAAAAAAGTTGAGGTTTTAAATGATCCAAATGTGAAAGTTGGAGCTTTAAATGACCATTTTCCCAATTTTATAATGATTAGTCATTGGAGTTGTTATACATAAATTACAATATTTAGTTTTGTCCATGTACGTATTTCTGTCTTATCAATTATTTAGTTTGGTAACACGTTGAGGCGAATTAGACATTTCATATGAATATGGTATTGTGAATTCGTCGGATTTTGTGAGTAAGATTTGATGTTGTTGTTCTACACAAATAAATGCACAGATTAAAGTCCAATTTAGGATCTATTTCTTGTTTTATTAAGTTGAAGTAGCAAATCGTTGAAATTTATGTTTTTTTGGATGATCTAATTTTTCCAGGGGAAGCAGACAAAACAGAAAATAAAAGATTGATGAAAGCATGATCCAATTGACATAACTGATCAAGGTTAGTACAAATACAACGAATGTTTACCTTGCAAATGATTGAACTATTAAATTGATCGTACGAATAGATGATTGGTAATCGTAATTGAGTGATCTTGGTACTTTTTGCTTAAATATTTACATGAAACTGATACCAATACTCTGAATAAAAAAGTACAGCCGATTTTATACAACATCTTATAAGTAACCAAAAATTGATTTGTTACTTGTTATGAACTATGTAACATATCATAAATTGTACTGTTTTGATAAAGTCTTAAGAAATGAGAAACAAATTTCTATTGGAAAAACGAAACATAATCCTTGAATGTGAAAACGTCTATTATAATAGCAAACAGCCAACGTACTAAATTTTTATGTAATAAAACGCATCTAAAATAACTAAAAAAAGCAAAACATAAATTGTACACATCGCCGAAGTTTTGATCCAAAAAGCAAAACAATAGTAATTGAGACTCTCCATTGCCGTAGATTGATCAAAATCTTTAATCATGTTCAAAAACTAATCTTTTAAAAAAAGAAATCAAAATATTATAAAAATGACCAACTTGTTTTAAGAACGAATTTGAAAGAAGTTAAATAGATGAATCTCCATACCTTCATCATACAACAATTGAGAGTCAATATTTTGAAAAACCTCTTTGAAAACAACGTTCATAGTCTTCTTCTGAGTCTTATCATCACATCTACAATAAGAATTTTCAAACTTTTCTTGGAAGTCATTCTAGAAATAGCCACATATAGCTGACCATGCGAAAATACTGGCCGAGGCAAATACAATCCAACTTCTCTAAGAGATTGTCCTTGACTTTTGTTGATTGTTTTCGCAAAGGCAACAGATAAAGGTAGCTGTCTACGACACATTTTGAAAGGTAATCTAGTGTCAGAAGGAGTAATCAATAACCTAGGAATCAAAACTTTTTCACCAATTTTGTCTCCTGTAATAACACTTGCTTCAATCATAAAATCGTACATTTGTGTCACTTGAAGTCTAGTACCATTCATCAAGCCTTCTTTCGGATTATAATTCCTAAGTAACATGACCGGACAACCAACCTTTAGTCGTAAATCATGATTTGGTAACCCAGGAACCTTAATGCTATTAAAAAAATCTGGAGTGAAACCATGATCCTTTAATGATATTTCATGAGAAGGATCGATACTATCAGAACTTAGGTACACCTTCTCTTCACCTGTTTTTCAAATAATGCAAAAATACATATTAAAAATGTTATAACAACTAATAAATAAGGTAAGATTCATTAAGGTTTAATGATTTTTAATACAACATTTCCTTTTGTTTAAAAGATTTAGTATTTTAAAAACAATAACTATATGATTTGATTTAGATTGCATTTCCAAATAAAAACCATCAAGATTTGCTAAGAGTATTCTAGAATAATTTCCAAATAAACGTTTATTTAATTAAAATTAATGTAGTCCAATATCCAAAACATTTAATTTAACTATTAAGATGTTCATGCCTATCTTCTCTCATCGAGAATATCTCAAAAATTAGTTAGGTCCAAATAAACGTTGCTAGACACCAACGGGCAACGTCCGATTTCTGTCTTCTCATACAGTGACAACTTGAAGGTATTAAACATGTTTTGTTTGTGAAGCTTCCATTGAACTCCATTATAAACGAAATGCGTGGATATTTGTTTACAATCGATTCACAAATTTTGTGTACTTCCTTGTTATCAAAATCAAAATATTTTTATTATTAAGAATAGTAATTCGATTTCGAGTACAACAATAGACTCGAAATCTTGGTAAATATCTCTTTAATTGTTAAGAGTAAATCTTGGTAAAAAAACATTTAGAAAAAATCATAACAACAAATAAAGAAGGTAAGATTCATTAAGGCTTAATTATTTTTGTTATTACACCACCGAAAATATTTTAAAAAAACAACTATATGATTTGATTTTGATAGCCTTTCCATATAAAAACCATCAAAATTTAATTTAAATTTTGATTTAATTTAATTTAAATTTTGATTTATGTAAATTCCTGCTTATTTTAATTAGTTAATGCTAATTTATCTTTAATTGATTGATGAATAAATGTAATCGTAAAGATTGAAATATTTTAGGAACATAATATTAACTATAAGATTTTATAAAGATTGTGAGTAAATATTTTAATTCGATTAAAATATTAAACTTTTCATCCCTTTGCTAATACGAAAAAAATATTTTAACCCACATGCGTAACATTAAAACTATTGGGTAAGCTTAGACTATTTATCATATATCAGAATCTAATCAAAACCAAAATATTATAAACTGATCGATTTATAATATTTTAGGTTTTTGACAAATCCGATATATGTAACCTATTCCAAATTTTATTAGATACAACTATCCGTGTTAATCGAATAACCGGATTAGTATTAAACCAAACAAAACCCCAAATTTGGACGCCTATGTTAGGCTTCCGATTTAAGTTTTTGTGAATCATGGTTGATCGTATTTATATTAAGAATCTAGAACAAAAAGCTCTCCCAAAAACGATGTGGGACAAAGAATTCTATAAAACCAAGAATTTTGAATGGGCTTACAATGTTTTTGAGTTTTTTTCCTTTTGTGATCCAATAAGGAAATCAGATGTAATAAAACACTCAAATATTACGGAAATACCATTAATGAAATCGGATCTGATAATTACTAAAATTGCCACTGCATATGTCCAAAATTACCATTTTCAATTAAATCTATTTAGTTAAAAAACAATGGCAATTTCAGTAATATTTGAATCAATTTTGGATATTTTACTAAATATACTTCTGTTTTAATATTATAGAAATTTTATACATATTAATACTAATAAATTTATAATTACTTGTCATGTAAAGATGTACGTGTACATACACATATCTCATGTCTTATATGTCAATGACACATATAATAACATATAATGAGTATGATGTGTTATATTGTACATATGTATAATAGTTGATTAGTGCCGGGGTATTTTAGTCATTCCGCTATATGGATATGGGATCTGCAGACGGGTCAACCCGGACCCATGTAGCAAAAGTTTTCAAAAAGAAATGCACGAGAGGAACTAACTTATTCAGGACTTCAGAAATACTTTCTTTTTTTTCTTTTCTGGGGAAAGAAGAAAAAAAAAAATATTCTCCTTCGTCCAAGAAAGCGATCCAAGAAATGAAGGATTACTCAAAGATCGGTGATAAAACGGTGATGCAGAGAACACGACGACGATGCGAAGGCACCGCCATGGGAGCCACCGTCTTCGATCTCCGTCCCGGCGTCGGAATCGGACCTTTCTCCATCGGTATGCGATTCTCTCCAAATTTCTGCTTCGTTTCTTTAGTTTCGGCATTCGAGAATCAGATTATCATCTCTCTTGCGTCGATTGGACTTTGCAAGATCGGAATCAATTTGCGATCGGCGATTGCGTGTTGTTTTGGGGATTCTGTGATAACATTTTCCGCTGGAATTACGATAAGTAGCTGCTTAGTGGATCATCATTAGTATTAGTAAACGTTGTGTTGTGTTGTGTCAGTTGTTTAGTATTAGTAAACGTTGTGTTGTGTTGTGTCATGTCAGTTGTTTTAGTTTATCAGCACACTGTTCAATTTCCGATCAGTTTGACCGACGATCAAGCTGCGGTGTTGTTTCAGGAATGCCGATTTGTGAAGCATTTGCTCAAGTAGAACAGCAGCCTAACATATATGATGTTGTTCATGTTAAATACTACGACGAGGTTTGTACTTATAAAGACTAATTCATTGCTTATGTTTGCCACTTCTTTTCATCAATCTTAATTTTGTGTTGGCTTTTCATTAATTTATGTTGCCTTACGCAGGAGCCTCTAAAACTGGATGTTGTTATTAGTTTTCCGGATCATGGGTTTCATCTTCGATTTGATCCTTGGTCTCAGGTACAGTTCTTTTCTAGATGATGTTGTGGTTCTTGTATGTTTATGTTGAAATCAACGTCACTGCTCTACAACCTTTTGGTTTCAACTACTCAAGAGTGAAAGACAACATTCCCCATGTTTTACCTGCAATTGAGTGTATATCGTTAGTTGACTAGTTTAACTGGAATAAAAGTTAGTTTTGTGCAATTCAGTGTAGTCTTCTTTTGTTTGTTAAAGATACACTCTAGTTTAGTGCTCGTTCTTCCTATTTTGTTTGCAGAGGTTACGCCTTGTTGAGATATATGATGTCAAGCGGCTTCAGATGCGCTACGCCACTTCTATGATTGGGTGAGTCAAGTAGTTAAAATTTATGGGTTTGGTGTAGTTTAATGTCGTAATGACTGTCATTTAATTGTACTTCAGGGGTCCATCAACTCTGGCTACGTTTGTGGCTGTTTATGCACTATTTGGACCGACCTTTCCTGGGATTTATGATAAAGAAAGAGGGATTTACTCTCTGTTCTACCCGGTGAGAAAGAAATAATATTATGGTCATACTGTTCTCCAGAAATGTTTGAATACATTCTATCAATGTTTAACATTGTTTAACTATGGCAGGGGCTATCCTTCGAGTTTCCAATTCCAAACCAGTACACTGACTGTTGCCATGATGGAGAAGGTATCTTCTTCTCCGACTCTAGAGAAATTCTGTTTGTGTTTTTTTGTCTGTCCAATATCTGACTTCTCACATATTATTTTCTCCTCCACAAAGCGGCACTACCACTAGAGTTTCCAGATGGCACCACACCAGTTACATGCCGGGTTTCTATATATGACAACTCAAGTGACAAAAAAGTTGGTGTTGGAAAATTGATGGATAAAGCTTCTGTCCCTCCTTTGCCTCCAGGCAGCCTGTATATGGAAGAGGTTCATGTCAAGGTTTGGCTAATCTTCATTACTCCTTTTCCTTGTGTGTTTTAAGTTTTAACATCTCTTACTCTTCGCATGACTTCAGTAAATACTTTTGCAGCTTGGCAAGGAACTATACTTTACTGTTGGAGGCCAGCATATGCATTTTGGTGCATCGCCACAGGTAAAGTTTGTGCCTTGTCTAATGGTGCTTCTTCTTCGGAACTCATCATTTCATGTTCCGTGCAGGATGTATGGACTGAATTAGGTCGACCATGTGGGATCCACCCAAAGCAGGTGACCTATACCTGTCTCTCTAAACTTGTTTGTTGTATATTGCGAACAGATGCTTACATTAGCTTCTCTTACCATATTGCCTGCATTATCTGTCACAGATCAGTGCCCATTTGAACATTTGCATTTCTGCTTCTAAATTTTCCTTTGCTTTCTAGGTAGATCAAATGGTTATTCATTCCGCGTCAGATCCACGACCGAAAACAACTCTCTGTGGTGATTACTTTTACAACTATTTTACTCGTGGTTTGGACATCCTGTTTGATGGCGAGGTAAGCAACTCATCAAATAGACTTGCATGTTCCCTTCATATGTTTTCATTGTTTATGACTACCACCTTTTCTGCAGACTCACAAAGTCAAAAAGTTTGTTCTTCACACCAACTATCCCGGTCATGCTGATTTCAACTCATACATAAAGTGCAACTTTGTGATCTCTGGTAAGTGATGCAAATGATAGCAGCTCATGTCAGCCCATTATCAGATATATGCTGTCTTATTTTTCCAACAAAACAACGCTTTCTTGTTGCTTTTCAGTTGGAGAGGAGGCAGCAGAAGTAAACAGAGGTGGAAACAAGATCAATCCAAGCACTAATTGGGAGCAGGTTAAGGTAAATTTATATCAGACGAAATTGATACAACCATAACATGAAAATGATAGGAAGCCTAGTCTATGTTAGGCCTGACAAATTTCTAGTGAAATTTTTTATTAATTCAAAATCTCTTGACCAATCAATCCCATTGTTGGGGGATCCTATTTTGGGATGAAACTTGTGAGGAAGCATTGACGAAATGAATGATTGAGTGTAGAAACTTCAGAATCATTTGAATCATTGTATGTGATTGTTAATAAATGAGTAAAACACATCTCATAAAAACCTGTCTTTTCCACCTTAGGAAATACTCGGGGAATGTGGACCAGCAGCTATTCAGACGCAAGGCTCAACTAGCAACCCATTTGGATCAACATATGTGTATGGCTACCAGAATGTTGCTTTTGAGGTAAACAATAAACCCCAATTCAGTAATTGTGATGCTTGTTATATATTTGCAGATTGTTAACCGAAACTTTAAAATGGGTTAATATTTGCAGGTGATGAAGAATGGTCATATAGCTACTATAACTTTGTTCCAGTCATGATGTGTATACCGTCGTCGAGGTATGCCATTGCTAATTCTCAGTTTTTTTTCCGTAGACATTTTTGTTGCAAGGTTCATGTGTCTTTTTTCACTGTCTTATACTCTCATTGTATATGTGAAAGATGAATCGGTGTCTTTTTGTAGGGGCTTTGGCTCGAGAGGCTATCTTCTACCATGACTCTGGAAATCTAACGTCAACAAGCTGCAAACTATGGATAATGTTACCAAAAACTACAAATGTCTGAAAAAATGTTGTACAGTTTCTACATTTGTTTAGTGTTAATATCAAGTTTTATAATAACAGTTACTCTAAGGGTTATATCCATTTTTTATGACTACCATTTATTTGATCAAGTAACTTAGCTGGAGAATTACAAGATTAACAATGATATTGTAAAAAAAGATACTCCGTCGCCGGGACTCGAACCCGGGTCTCTCGGGTGAGAGCCGAGTATCCTAACCAGCTAGACTACGACGGATTTGTTGACTGTTGTTGACTTAACATTTATATAGCAAATTACATTTTCTCAAGGAACTTTGTTGTTCAATACTTCTTCTATCCGTTGCGACTTCTGAGCATCGGTGTGTGTGGAAGGTCCCGGGAAAGAGAAAACTAGTGTGGTGGATAGTTTTCACCGGCGATTCGTCTTCTTCTCCTCTGGTACTGATTCTCTCTCTCTCTCTTTTTTGTTTAGGGCATTAATCTGAAATAAACCCTGTGAAGGGATTATACTCCGAAGCTGCTTCCAAATTTATTGTATTAAGAATTGGCTTTTTGTTCAATCCATTGAGGGATACGAGAACTTTGATTGGTATAAATCGTTTGATGCTAGCTTCCCCAGTTGGGTTTAGCTACGATTGTTGTTTAGGGTTTTTGTTTTTGTTTTTTTTTGAATTTAGGGATTTGAGCTTGTTGGTGTGAGTGAAAGCTCCGGCCTTTTTTTTGTCAGAGATGAGTACTTCAGGGTTAACTTGTACACCGCCCAGATTTCAATTTCGATGGCGTTCAGATCGTTTTGGTACATCTCAGAGAAGCTCTCAAGCTCGTACTGTTCTTTGCAAACTGAATCTTGGAAATGCCGCTTGGCCTGTTCTTCAGAGGTAGTTTTTGTGTGCTTGTTTGATTAAGCATATACTAAGTTCTTTCTCATTGTTATATGTAATGGTTTTCTCTTTGGATTTGCGCAGGGCTCGTTTGGCACTTCCTACACAAAGAAGCAATGCTATGATCATCCGTGCCATGAGTGCTTCCTTTGGTGATATGGCCGATGACCCAACTGGTAAATACATGATTCTGAGCTGTGCTTAATTCTAGATTAAGCTTTCTACTAACGGGCTCGGACTGATTAGGCGTATCTCTGTACTTGTAATGATTAGGCATATCTCTGGATTATATTTGTAAATGGCTTCTGTGTTCGTTAGTTGTGATAGTTAAGATGCTTTTGAGTTGAGCTTTCCGTCAGTAGACGAAGCAAGCTATGCGATGCATAATTCTTATTTAAACTTGAAGTACACAGCGATGACTCAAGCGAAATGACTTATGTTTCCCTGCTACTTCCATAGGTTCAGCTGGTTTCCCTAG
This sequence comes from Arabis hirsuta, assembly GCA_964056655.1. Classification (NCBI taxonomy): domain Eukaryota; kingdom Viridiplantae; phylum Streptophyta; class Magnoliopsida; order Brassicales; family Brassicaceae; genus Arabis; species Arabis hirsuta. The sequence goes on along the minus strand of OZ053308.1, from coordinate 8,100,997 downwards.
GATCAATGTCAAAGACCCATACAAACGGCTTGGGATAAGCAAGATGGCCTCAGAGGATGAGATTCAAGGCGCGAGGAACTTTCTCATACAGCAATACGCGGGTCACAAACCCAGTGTTGATGCAATCGAATCAGCTCATGACAAGATTATCATGCAGAAGTTCCATGAGAGGAAAAACCCGAAGATAGACATAAAGAAAAAGGTCCGCCAAGTGAGGCAGTCCAAAGTTGTCAACTTTGTTTTCGAGAGATTCCAAACTCCTCCCTCTGCATTCCTTGTCAAAACGGCAGTCACCTTTGCAGTTCTCGGCGCTCTTACGGTTCTGTTCCCGACGGAAGAAGGACCGACTCTTCAGGTTTTGTTATCAGTAATAGCTACGTTTTACTTCATCAACCAAAGGCTGAAGAAGAAGCTCTGGTCTTTCCTTTACGGGTAATAAGCAAGCTGATTTATAATCGCAAAACATTGCTTCCTTCTTGATTTGAATTTGCACCTGATCAGGTTGATATTTTGAAACAGGACGGGAGCTTTCATCTTCTCGTGGCTGCTTGGGACCTTCTTGATGGTATCTGTGATCCCGCCGTTCATCAAAGGACCAAGAGGTTTCGAAGTCATGTCTTCGCTCTTAAGCTACGTTTTGCTTTGGGTGGCTTCGAGCTACCTTAGGTAGCATTCTAGCTCTTTTCTTGCCCATTTCTTGGGTCGCAAATTGTCAAAGTGTTATATCGGATATATGAAGAACACAAAAAGATGAAATGCATCATCTTCATGTGGCAGAGAGAAAGAGACGGTTTTTTTTTGTTCTTGGAGTTGTTATTTCGCTTAGACCTCCGTATCTTTCAACACCGATTCACCCAATTCTAGCACAAGTCTTTAAAGTTTAGACTCATAGTGCCTCATTGGTGGACATTGGAACACCGCAAATCTCAACATAAAGGTCCTACTAAAAGAGTAATAGACTTCTGCATAGTCCAAATCAATGTACTTTTCTGAAAATCTCAAAACCAATTCAATACGAATCAAACCGGATTGAATTGGCTTGCTAAGTAAAATAGGAAGCGTTGACTTTGTCAACACTCATAACTCGTCTGATAATAGTTAGGGCCCTTCATGGTGTTTGTCCATAGCCTCATTATGCTGTGCAAGGCCCTCTTATTCATTTTTAGTATTTATGTATATCTCCCAAAACCTCATAACTTCTAGGGTTGTGAGTTGTAATGCCCATAGCGAGATCTATATAACAATGTTGAACCGAAAATGACGACCATCAACGGTAATAATAACAATAGTAGTGACCTACAATCAATGGCTATTTATTATGACTAACATACTATAAATGTCGATGATACAGTAGTAGAGTGACTGACCGAGACTAATCGAATAGTAAATTTACTTTTTTCCTTTCTAACAAATAGATTAGAAAAACGAAACGCCACTAATTTGTTAAAACTAACTTTTCAACATTTTATGATTCTTCAAAGAAATTTTACCCAATTCATTTCAATAAGCTATTTGATCATTTGACTATTCTCCTAATTTACTACTATTCAGTTGATACTAATCAAGGTCGATATTTGCATTGGACCACTTTAAGTACTTGAGTCTTGAGATGTTAGTAAGGAAAAACAAATGCACATGCCTTCATGTGCTCTGTTTTTATATTATTTTATTTATATTCACTTATCATAGTGAACTAATAAAAGTCTAAAAACTAACAACTCGAAGAGTGTAATTATATGCTAGTACAAATCATTGCTTGCAAAACCATATCATCTCTTTTGTGGTTGTGATGTGATGTGCCATTAAGATCGAATAATTATTGTGCTCATGATAAATGAATTAGGTTAATGATGTGATTAATTAACTTACAAACTAAATTTGAGTTATTCTTAAATTAATATTTTGTTTTCCCAAGATTATATTCTTCTTCTTTAATCTAAATCAGTGTGCATAATGTGCATTATTATTGTTTTTGGAATAATAAAGATATATGGTCCAAGAAAATTTATTATTCAAATTATTAAAAATTTGTGGACAATCAAATTAGGGTCAATTACAAAAATGCCATTTTTTGTGTGCACATTTGCAAAAATGCCACTTAGGGGTGTTTATTTGTAAAAATGCCACTAATTATAGATTTATAAAACCTATATCTTAAAATTCTAAACCATAAAAAATATTTTGACCCATAAACCCCCCCTAAACCCTCAAAACTAAACCCTAATAGAACATAGTTAACCCAAACATAAATAATATAAAAAAATAATAATTTTAAAAAAATGGTATTTTTGCAAAAATTTCAAAAGTATGACATTTTTGTAAAGTGGCATTTGGAAAGTGGCATTTTTTGAAATTTCTCATCAAATTAAGCCACAATTGTCTTTCTTGTTTGGCATATACATGGAGGATTTTTGGAATTTGGCAATTTGGAAACACAGTAAATCATAGGAGCTGCTCCAAATAATCGACTAAAAAAATAAAAATAAAATCATTATTATCTACTCTAATTTGTGCTTTCTTTAGCGCGCTAATATAATTAGCAAATACCTTAATTTTCACCAATGACGATGAAGAAAACAAAAAGCCATGAACGATTAAACAGCTGAGCAATTCCGATATTTTTGAAACGCCTGATTTTTGTCGCTTCTTGCGAGCGAAATAGGTCGACCGAGAAGAAATCTTCCGATCTTCTCCAATTTGGGATCGTTTTCTGTTAACGTCCGGCGCCTGAACCACCGTATTCTGCCATTGCTCTTTCGTCTCGCGCGTTTGAAACCTACCTCCTTCGCTGATTCAGAGAAATCCGGATTCACGCGGTGAGAAATTCGTTAAATGTGCATAATCCCCCTGCTCGATTTTGCGGGTTTTAGCATTGGTCTCTCGGATTCTAGTAGAACCACGCACGATGGTTGGATTTTGTAGTTTTTGGTTATGAGTTTTTGTCAGATTCGTTGATCTCAAGTTCCAGTGTTAGTCTGTTAGCTGGTGAAAGGAAATTTTGGGCTTCCTCGCCGAGATTTATGTTCATGCTCCGGCGAAGAATGTCTCACTATTGGAGGATTTGAACCTTTTTTTTTTTTTGTTCCTGGGTCGTATTTCTTTATTATTATAACTTTCTTTGATCTTACGGCTATATTTGTGTTGGGATTTTTTCTTTGTTGTTTCTCGGAAGCAGTCAAAGCTCTGTTTCCTCAGTGCACATGGAGTTACTAAAGATTCGGCTGTGAAAAATCCTTACAATAATATCAAATCTCAGAATGTAAGTGATTTCTTTGTGATTAGGGAATAACATATAAGTCTAGGCTTGAAACATATGCAACATGCGAGGAAGACTTTTTTGACAGACTGATTAGAAGGGGGACCATTGCAGAAAACACCAAATCCACTCCATAATATTATATATGAAACTTCGTTTGTTTATGTCTCAAAACAATGATGAAAAAGAACCACGTTGTTACTGATTTCGCTGTCATTCTCTGCTGACATATATATTGAATAGAGACAATGTTCTTTTTGCCCGAGACATTGAATTAGACAAGTTCATAACTGGAGTCATGATTTACAATGATTGAGTTGTCCTCATAACTCCCTCTATGTATATATGACAATGCTGTTGTTTTCGTCTTGGTTTCTTTTGGAGTAGGATGCGGGAAGGGAGGTGAGGGATGAAGATGGTGGCTACAGGAGAGGATCAGATGCAAGGACCGAGCGGGAGGGAAGAGAAGATTTTTGCTTCTGTTCGTCTGAGGCCATTAAATGTGAAAGAAAGGGTAAGGAATGAGGTGGCAGATTGGGAGTGTATCAATGAAGAAACGATCATATACAGGAGCCATCTTTCCATTTCCGAGCGTTCCATGTATCCCACTGCATACACATTTGGTAAGCTTTGCTTACTTTTGCAGTTTCTTGATCAAAGGTAATCCTTAATTCTATCTTGCTGAGCCTTCCTATGACTCTAGACAGAGTGTTTGGCCCTGAGAGTTGTACTAGGGAGGTGTATGATCAAGGGGCGAAGGACGTGGCTCTCTCTGTTGTTAGTGGAGTTCATGGTAAGGCATGTCTAATACTGCTTTTTTAGTATTTATCCACTGTGGCTCATGTTTGATACAAGTTTAAACTGGTTTCAGCTAGTGTTTTTGCATATGGACAAACAAGCAGTGGAAAGACATACACTATGAGTGGAATTACTGATTACGCCTTGGCAGATATATATGATTATATTGAGAAGGTGAAGTTAACTTTATGATAGACTTCATAGAAATTTTACCGCATTATTTCTAGTTCATTCACTAATTGTCGTCCTCTAAAAAAAAATTATGTTTTCTGCAGCACAAGGAAAGAGAATTTGTTCTGAAGTTCTCAGCCATGGAGATCTATAATGAGTCTGTACGAGACCTCTTGAGTACAGACATTACTCCACTCAGAGTTCTAGATGATCCTGAGGTAAAAGTTGACACGGGCATCTTACGGATTTGTATGCCTAATCTCATTTTGCTGGTCATTTGCTTTTTGACAGAAAGGAACAGTTGTTGAGAAACTCATGGAGGAAACTCTGCGGGACTGGAATCATTTTAAGGAGCTTTTATCAATCTGTATAGGTATTGTTTTCAAAACGTGTATCTAAATTAATACTTTTGATGTCTAGCATCACTTTGACTAGTATCATCTAACCATTGCAGCTCAAAGACATATTGGAGAGACAGCTTTAAATGAAGTTAGTTCCCGCTCTCATCAGATTCTGAGATTGGTACGGCATTTTGCTGATTTATATCAAAGATTCAACGCTACTTCAGGCTGCTTTTTGGAACTTATTTCTGGCTGATATCTTTCACAGACAGTTGAAAGCACAATACGTGACTATTTGGCAAATGATAAATTTAGTACACTCACAGCGACAGTGGTATGTTCTTTTGAATCTATCATGTATGTATTATCCTAGAAAAAAGAGGAAATAAATTCATAGATTAACTAATTATCCTGCAGAATTTCATTGATCTTGCTGGAAGTGAACGTGCATCTCAATCATTATCAGCTGGCACAAGGTTGAAAGAAGGTGGTCACATAAACCGAAGTTTACTAACACTTGGAACTGTCATTCGAAAGTTAAGGTTAGCCTGTGTAGCACTTTAGCGTCAATGAAATTACCTGATTTGTCGCACCGTGGTCTGCTCTTTATTCTTTGAGTTTGTATGTAAATTCCCTGTCTTGAAAGTTGGTTGAGCATCTTTTCATTGTCTTTGATAGTTGAATTCTCAAGCTGAAACATATGACTTTTACGTAGTAGTACTGCTTTATCAAGTTATTAACAGATTGCTGCTATAAGCATCCAATGTATCTATGTCTTTGAGTGGCTTCCTTTTACATTACTAAATTATGTGGCTAGCTTAATGCAGTAAAGGAAAAACTGGGCACATTCCATTCAGAGATTCAAAGCTGACACGCATACTTCAGACTTCCTTGGGAGGAAACGCCAGAACTGCCATAATTTGCACAATGAGTCCTGCAAGAATCCACGTTGAGCAATCAAGAAACACGTTGTTATTTGCAAGCTGTGCAAAGGAGGTGACAACAAATGCACAAGTCAATGTCGTCATGTCTGATAAAGTTCTAGTTAAACATTTACAGAAGGAGTTGGCTAAACTTGAGAGTGAGTTGAGAAGCCCTCGCCAAACTCTTGTTGCGTCTGACACAACTGAATTACTCAAGGAGAAGGACCTCCAAATTGAAAAGGTAATGTGGTTTACTTCAGTCAACCAATCAATATATCTAAAAACCAGTTGCAGTATGAGTGTTCGTTTCCCTTAATAAATTTTTATAACAACCATCTTTTGTATGACTAGCAGCTGTATTCATACTGGTGATCTGTATATAAATCTATTTCATGATCCATTCACTCTAGAGACTTCATGTCCTTTTCATTATTTACAGCTAAATAAAGAAGTATTCCAACTAGCACAACAATTAGAGTGGGCTCATTCTCGGATTGAGGATCTTCAACAAATTATTGGAGAAGCTCCACAACAAGAGATATTATCAACAAACTCAGAACAGACAAATGTACGTCAATTTTACCTTTTAATCTTATCGAAAGCATGATTAAACCCTTCAACTGCTTGTATAATCCCGTTTTCGTATTCGTACAGGTGGTTTTGGGATATCAATACCCCAGGCTGCGGGTGCGCAGTTCATGGGAATCTCTTAATATAACACCTGAAAGCCCTGTATCAACTCAACCGTCCAGTATGATTTCCCCACAATCAACCGAGCACGATTCTGACGAGAATGTCTTCCAGCTTTCAGACTTTAGGATAAATAATGGTGCAAGTAGTCCAGCTCAACAGAGTTCCTTTGTAACTCCTGGGAAATTCACTAAAGTTCGACTTAATATTCATGGGGTAGAAAGTAAAAACCAACCGCGCGTTCACAAGGGGGAATCTGTAGATCAATCTCATGTTCAGGAGAAACGATTTCATGAAATGGTCGAACCAAGTGAGGTGGATTCTGAAGATACTTGCGCGGAACTTCGAAGCATAGAAACAGAGAGTCCCGGTATCATCATATATCCAGAGCCAAACATGCTTCCAGACCAGTGCGTGGCTGTGAGTGCGCTACCAGTATGTGTACCAGAGTCAAAGAACTTAAGACCACCAACAGAAACTGAAGAGCAAGAAGAAGAAGAAAGAGTAAAGGAAGTCAGTGATGTCGTTATCCAACCAAAAGAAAAAGGTGGACCCATCAAAGTCTCTCCGCGCTGTGTTTTGTCACTAACTGACAAATCATTTCCTCATCAGTCTAACCTCAGAAGAGACTCAGATTCCTTCACTCCATCTTCTGAAAAGCCTTATGCTTGGTATCTTGAGAGAGATTCGCTAAAGGAAGGAGGCATGGGGCATACTAGAAGCCAAAGCTGCGGAGCAAACTTTGTATCGAGCTCTTCCTTTCCTTTGTTTGAGGGAGATGCCTATCAGAAAGAAAGAGCAGAGAGCAACCTGAAACCGCACAACATCAAGAGGCCACCATTGCCAAAGCATTTGAGCGGGATGAGCATGCCAGCAACTTGGTTCGAGGAAAACTTCAACCGCACCCAAAGAATGCCAGCTGCTTTAGATGGTGTTAATAAGAGAAAGTCATCACTGATTGGCTCAGAGGTGTCTCCCTCTAAAGCTCCTGTGTATGAACGTCAGACAAGTGGTGGAGCTTCCATCAACCACGAGGAAGGTGAAGAGACTGCTCCTCAAAGGGACAAGCGAATCATTCATTTATCGGTTAGTTTTACTAACTTGGCAAGCATAGCTTGCTTTTTGCTTACCTATACTTGATACGACCTTAAAACGTTGTCTTTATCTTGAGGGCTACCTCTATCTTCAAATATGGCAGATGGAGGAAATAGAACAAAAGTTCTTGGCTCTAAGATCGTCAAAGAGTTTCAAAGACGCTGCGGTGGACCCCATACAAGACTATTTGACCATGCCATTAAACTGGCCGCTGGAGTTCAAGAGACTCGAGATGGAGATAATAGAGTTATGGCATGCTTGCAACGTTTCCATGGCACACAGAAGTTACTTCTTCCTTCTATTCAGAGGAGACCAGAAAGATTGCTTGTACATGGAAGTAGAACTCCGTAGGCTCAAGTACATCAGAGAAACCTTTACCCTCAATAACAAAGCTATTGAAAACGGACGAACTTTGACATCAATGTCCAGGTACATATATTTACACAAAAGCACCTTAAATTTCTTTTGACGGTTTATATCAAGAATGTAGCCTTTTTTAACTGTTTGGGCCGTAAAACAGCCTGAGGGCGTTGAACAGGGAAAGGTACAAGCTGAGTCAGCTGATGCAGAAGAAACTCACAAAAGAAGAGAGGGAGAACTTGTTCTTGAGATGGGGCATTGGGTTGAACACAAAGCACAGGCGGCTCCAGCTGGCGCACCGGTTATGGTCTGAGAGCAAAGACATGGAACATGTCCGAGAGAGTGCTTCTGTTGTGGGGAAGCTCATGGGGTTTGTGGACATGGATTTGGCTTCCAAGGAGATGTTTGGTCTCAACTTCTCTCTTAGACCCCGTCCCAAGAAATCTAGCCTGTGGAAACGCAGTGTTTTGTCGCTCTCCATTTTGTAATTTAAGGGAAGAAAAAGGGTTCCAGAAATCAGAATTCCAATGCTGAGTACTGAATTGAATTGTAAATCTTAATTTGGGTCTGAGACTGTGAGTGAAACGATATCAAATGTAAATTTCAAAATGCATTTGCGAAAATTAAATCGTGTTTATGTTTCTCTTTCCCTGATATATTTGTGTTTCCCCTAAACCCGGTCAATAAGTTTTTCACTGGTCATGGACCCCGGGACCCTATGCTTATATACATTTTCAGCTTTTGATCCAGAGGTTTGAGCCAGGGAGAAAACTTTGTTCTTGAAAGGAATGAAACATAGATGTTTTAGTTTCTTAGGAAATAGGTCCAAATAAACTATCATGTAGACAGTAGACATAGACACAAGATACAAGTACATAGTTGCGCACTTGGTTTCTGCTATAAACACTTGTTGCGTTCTAAAGAAGATGTTTTAAAGTGATACAATACCCCAAAGTTTGTTTCTTTTTGAATAATTTATGCCCTTTCTTCTCACTTTCTCCTTCTCTATGATTTTAGCTCTGTGTTTGTGTTAACGAAAGTGCCAATTCCAAGGGAAAGTAAAAAAAAGGAGTAATTTTTGTTTGATTGTAGCTTTGGGAGATACAAAAGACTAGAAGAAGAACAGAGTATGTGCTTCCTTTTGCCCTTCAATACAAAATTCACTATGCTTCATCCTCAACACATTGAGGGAAACAAACTGGAGAACTTAAAGAAAAAACGACATGAAACTAGAAAACAAAAACAAACATCAAAGCAAATTAAAAAAAAAAAACCGAAACTTTTAAGCTCTATGGAAGAAGCAGAGATTAATGTAACAACAAACTCACTCTTCCATTGATTCTGAAATCAATCAAGGTTGCTGTTGAGCATCCATGTAACCAGCATCAACAAGCACTTTCTCCCTGTTAGCAAGCTCAAGATCTTCATCAACCATCATCTTCACCAGCTTCTCAAACCCTACTTTTGGAGTCCAACCCAACACTTCCTTTGCTTTGCTTGCATCTCCTTTAAGGTTATCTACTTCAGTCGGCCTAAAGTATCTCTTATCAATCTCTACAAACTCTTTCCAATCAAGTCCCAAATACCCAAACGAAACCTCAAGAAACTCCTCCACTGTATGTGATTCCTCTGTTGCCACAACGTAATCATCAGGCTTCTCTTGCTGCAACATCAACCACATTGCCTCCACATAGTCTCCTGCAAATCCCCAATCTCTTGAAGCCTGTAGATTCCCAAGGAATAGCTTCCTCTGTAAACCCACCTTTATTCTTCCCAATGCTCTTGTGATCTTCCTCGTCACGAAATTCTCACCTCTACGAGGTGACTCATGGTTGAACAAAATCCCATTACATGCGAATATACCATAAGCTTCACGGTAATTCACAGTGTACCAATGAGCAGCGACTTTAGAAGCAGCGTAAGGAGATCTGGGATGAAACGGCGTCGTCTCCGATTGTGGAGGAGGAGTTGATCCGAACATTTCAGAAGATCCGGCTTGGTAGTATTTGATGCTCCGGCCACTGTCGGTGGAGTGAGATCTGACGGCTTCAAGGAGACGGAGAGCTCCGGTTGCGACTACATCGGCTGTGTAATCAGGGATCTCGAAGGAGACAGCGACGTGAGATTGAGCGGCTAAGTTATAGACTTCGTCTGGCTTGATCACGTCGAGCCAACGACGGAGCGAAGAGGCGTCGGAGAGATCGGCGTAATGGAGCTTCATCAGAGCTTTGTGGACATTGTGTGGATCGATGTAGATATGGTTGATTCTCTGGGTGTTGAAATTGGACGATCGGCGGATCAGACCGTGAACTTCGTAGCCTTTTCCAAGTAAAAACTCGGTCAGATACGAACCGTCTTGGCCGGTGATTCCGGTGAGCAGTGCGATCTTCCTCGTCTGAGACGGCATTTCCACGGAGGTGGAATCAGCGTTGGGAGTGGTTTCGGATTCGGATCTGGATCCGTTGTTTTCTGACGCCATTGATGGATTTTGGATCTGGATTTTCGAACTATGTCAGATCTCTGCGTTGAAATTGGGTTTGGAGTTTAGTTTGATTTATATAGGACATAGACGGGAGGAATCGTCTCGTATGTCCCTCAAACTCAATCTCAAATCTTATAACTCCCTGTTCTAACTCATTTTTGTTTAATGTTTATTTCTAATATCGAAAAAAACAAAATTACCCTAAAACCAATCCATATTTGCGATATTATAATCTGTACCTGGGTATAACCCGCCCACCCAAAAAAAACGGGTCAAACCAAAAAAATGTAAAAACAAAATTATTTTACATTCCTTCGACGGCGACGAATTCTCTCGTTCTCTCGTGAGAAACGATTCCGCGATTATGGCGGAGGAGGCGGCGCGTAAAACGAGTAGAGCTGTAGAAGAAAATGTAGAAGATGACCGAACAGAGAGTGAAGAAGAAAAGGGAGAAGAAGAGGAAGATACAAACCAAGAAGACGATGAAGGCGATAATGGCAGAGAAGACGATGAAGACGATGAGGCAAACAAGGATGGGGCTGGAGGAGGAGACGATTCCCATGACAGTGCGGTAAGTATTCCCGTTTAGTTAGGTAAAACAAGGAAAAGCTTGGGAAAAATAGTTCGTTTTAGTTAGAGAAATTTTGTGTGCAATTTGATCTTTATTGCAAGGAAATTGACACAGTTAATCCAGAAAGCATGTCAATTTGTTGGGTTTGAAGAGAAACTGGATAACTTGGTAAAACAAAAGTGCTGTAAAACTGGATAACTTGGTAAAACTAGATTGCTGTAAAACTGGTCAAACTTGGTAAATATACAGATGTATAAATGGAATAACTTGATACAACTGATTGATGCAGGGATCTGGTGATGAAGCAGCGGTTATGAGACCTCTGAGTATGTACTTCCAACCAACGGAGTACAAGAAAAAGATAAGGATCTCGACGAGGTGCTACGTGAAAGAGTTTTTGTCAACTCTGGATACTTTGGAGCCTCCACTTACGCGTGCTGAGAAGAATTGGTTTGAAAGGCATCCCCAGTTCAAACACATCTTCCACTTGCCAAAGGACAACAATCACAAGCTCCAAGGCATGTGGATGCTTTTACTCCGAACCGTACGCATTGAGAAGAAAAAGGAGGCGTGGTTCGTGGTTAATGGCGTTCCTATCCGATACGGTCTGAGAGAGCACGCCTTGATATCCGGATTAAACTGTAGAAATTATGAGGCGAATTATAAGTTGGGTGACATGCAGTATGTGAGGAGGCACTTTGGTAGAAAAAAAGTCAGATATGAAGATGTCAAAAAGAAGCTAGAAGATGGGATGCCAGCTGATAGAGATAGGCGAGGATGCTTGTGTTGTATTTCCTTTGCAGCATCATCATAGCTCAGGAAAAATGCGGAAAGCATGCAACTCCGATCTCCGATTTCTTCCTGAAAGTTGTTGACGATCTTGACTTGTGCAAGAGTTATCCTTTTGGGAGGTTGTCTTTTGATTACATCATAGAACAGATGTATCGCATGCTGAATAAATTTGACGGAGTCGTCGAGGAAGACATTTTAAGGCCGATTGCCGGTTTCTGTATCCCTTTGGAGGTATGTACAATTAGGAAGTAATTGTTGCAACTTTTTAATAATTGAAACTATTTCAACTATAAGTGTGTTATGCAGCTGCTAGCGTTTGAAGCAATTCCAGATTTGGCGAGTAGTTTCCGCGAGCCAATTCTACCGCCAGACGATGGTTGTCCAAGGATGTGCAAGTTTAAGTTCAAGAAGAGCTTGATGAGAGGGTTTCCTCTTTCAAAGATCAACGAAAAACTTGGTACAACTAAGGTCAGTTATTTTACGCATTTAAATTATTTAGAGTTGTTTTTTGTTTTTAATTTTTAACATAATTGTTGACATTCTTAGGACATTCATAGCATCATCTTGAATCGTGAAGAAGAAGTAGATCTTGCTCAAATCTTCGAAGAAGACAATGTCGAGGATTGTGGCGATCCGGCTGTTCGCGAATGGATAACCCGTTACAATCAAGGAAATGCAATCTTCTTTCCAGAAATGTACAACGATGACGTGGCTGCCCGAGTGGAAGAGAAAAAAGAAGCTGACAAAGAAGAAGCTGACAAAGAAGAAGTTGAGAAAGAAGAAGGTGGAACATTCGGAGAAGCGAATGGTTTAAACGATTTGGCACAGCTTGTGGAAGGGATGAAGGCAGAAATGGACTTAGGGTTCAAGTCAGTTAATGAGAAGTTGGATGGGTTTAATGAGAGAATGAAGAAGGTGGAAAGTTATGTGTTGAAGAAGTTAGATGAGGTAAAAGTGTAAAACTTGGAATAACTATGCTGTGGTAAAACTGGTAAAATTGGTAGAACTATACTTTAATTGTTTTTTTGATTTCAGGTAAATGAACAAAGACCTCAAGATCAAGGTGATAGGCAGGAGGAAGCACGACAGATGGCTAGTGAAGCCCCACCAGCTGTTGTTGCTGATGCTCATAGGACGGAGGAAGCCAATGAGGAGACCCTCAAAAGTTATATGGAGAACAAAAAACGTGGTAAGCGTCCCCGAGCCGAAGTAGCCAATTACCCGAGTAGACCAATGAGAAGGTCAAGGAAAACATTGGAGGAGCCATCATAACCATTGGAGGAGCCATCACAACCATTGGTAAAGCCATCACAACCATTGGCTGAGCCATCATGAGGTGTGAAGACTATATTTGGTTGGTTTTTTTTTATTTGATTTGATTGGTTCTGGTATGATTAGGTGCAGCTGCTGGATAAGGTTGAAGTTTTTTATGAGAACAATTGGAGGAAAGGATTGGTGAAAGGATTGCTTGAAGATCGAAGAGTTAGGGTTTTTATATATGACTTGAAGGAAGATCATGATTTTGGAGTAGATGAGTTCCGGTTTGATAAACAAGCTTAAACAATGTTGTTTTTAATTTGAATTCGAACAAGCTTAAACTATGTTGTTTTGAATTCGTAATACTATGTTAATACAAGATAAGTCATAAAAACACAAAGATAAGTCTTAAAACACAAGAGATAAGTCTTAAAACACTTGAGATAAGTCATAAAACACAAGAGATTGTTATGGTTTCCCAAAAAGCGAATCGAAGCGAGCCTTAAGCTTTGCAACCTCTTTCAGCTCCTCTTTGAGCTTTGCATTCTCATTTTGAAGCTGCTCAATACGATAGGCATGGAGGCCAAGCTCCTCGGCCTGGCGGTCAACTTTCCTTCTTACGGTTGTAACTTCTTCTTCGACACCATGAACCCAAAGTTTTTTAAGGTGTTGGTCATTACCCTCCTACACAAGAAGACATAATAGTTTAACCAAGTTTTCCAGTTTTACCACACGATAGTTTTCCCAAGTTTTCTAGTTTTACGACCGAACCCAGAAAAAAATAAATGTCTACTGACATCAACAACATCGCTCACCTCAAATTCACTGCAAATAAGGTACCTCCTTCCCACGTCAGATCCAGAGAGGTGTGAAGGCTCCGCAACGATTCGAGCACCGCATGGACAGTTTGTTGGTATGCCATCACAACCATCGGCGAGTAACAACCTCCTCGCCTCTTCCTTCTTAAACCTCTTCATGTCAGTGTACCACGGATCAGTTTCACAGATCTTGTCCATGAGATGAGCAAATAAAGGACAAGGAAAAGGAGAGAACTAGAGAGAGAGAACGAGAGAACTAAAGAGAAAATGAGAGAGAGAACGAAAGTGAAGTGGATAAGGGAGCAGAGAACTAGAGAGAGAGAACTAAATAGAAAATGAGAGAGAGAACAAAGGAAAAGGAAATAAATGGTCGAAAATTGGTGTAATTTTGTCGAAATTGGTGATATTTTCGTTTTGGCGCCAAAAAATTTTCGTTTTGGCACCCAAATATTACACCTAGTTTTACCAAACATTTTAGTTTTACGAAAGTCCCAAATAATTTTACTTTGGCTGTTTTCAATTTATTCAGTTTTACCCACTCTTAAACTTTAAATTTTTAGTTTTACAGTTGAGTTTCCTCCTTTAATCTATCATTCTAGTTGTTGTGTGCATTAATATGTTTCAGTTTTACATTTTTGTAGTTTCACCCTACTAACTTGGCTATTGTTCCTATAGTGATCTTAAAAGTATAAGTCATTTGTTGGTGTGATTGTTTTATATGGACCAAAAAATTCTAAATATATAGTTTTCATGTTAGTACAAGAAAAAGCAACTATTTATAACGTTTATATCATGTAATTATATTTTGTTTTGTTATTTGTTTTTTTCAAATCGATCTTTGTTTTTTTCTTCTTATTATTTGTTTTTTTCCAAATCGATCATCAATTTGTTTTGTTTTTGTTTTTGTCTTTGTTTTTTTGTTTTTGTTTTTCCTTGTTTTTTTTGGCTAAATCGATCATCAAACATATATAGTTGTACATTAAAAAAATCAGTTTTACATAACAAAACACCAGTTCTCCCTAGTTTTACCTGAAGATACAGATCCCATACATAATTTTACATCACAATCAAACAGGGCTACCAAATCCAAATAGCAACCATTGGAGTCCTTGCCTTCGCCGCCTTTTGTTTTTCGTCCTTGGTCGCCTTTCCCCAACCGATGGAAACCTCTTTGTTTTCCTTCTTCCCTTCTTCTTCACGCGATCCGGAGGTATGATCTGCAACTCATTGATGTGGTCTGGGATAATCCATTCCGACATATCCGGCACTAAATAAATTGTCCTACAATACGCCAACGCCCACAACTCGGTCCAATAATACCTCGAGCATAGTTCATGTAATTCTAATTGGATATCATGTCCTCCCATTTCACGATTTTGAGGAGCTTTCTTTTTAAACGCAATGAATGCGGCTATCCCGTGCTCACAAGGATACTTCTGAACATCGAAGTACCTGCAACTGCAACTTCTCGACCTCAAATTCACCAAATAAGAATTGCCGTCACTACCGGTGACATCGTATTCAAGCGCGAAACTGTTTAGCTCCGAAACAATTAATTTCTCAGCAATAGGCCATGTATCGTGCACGAAGTTCTCCACTAAAGGCACCAGTTTATTATGTGCAGTACCACCCGCGGCCTCCTTCCGGTGTTCATTAAACCACTGGGAAAATGTTCTCATGATTGTATCAAGCATGGGTATTATGGGGTATTTCCTTGCATCCAAAAACGTGCTGTTTAAAGATTCCACGGCGTTGCTCGTGTCTAGGTTGTATCTGCAACCTGGAAAATAAGGCCTTGCCTATTTTTCTTTCGGTACTCTCCTCAAGATACTTCACCGCAGTTGGATATCTCATCTTAAATGACTCATAAGCACGGTCGAACTCACCCACCGTGTATATCCTGCTGCACTCCATGAATCTCCATGCGATTACGTCTTTGTTAGCGCCAGAGGTATGAGTTTTCACATTTTGGGACAAATGCCATACACAATACTCATGATGAGCCAGGGGATACAGTTTCTCTATGGCGCTGATGAGGTTTGCATTTCTGTCACTCATAAACACCAATTCGGAAGAGTCCGGTACAACGGATTTCAGCATCTCAAAAAACCAAGTCCAACTATCAAGTTTCTCACCATCGAGCACACCAAACGCTATGGGATAATGGTGTCGATTAGGATCCTGGGCTGAGGCGAAAACAAGCACACCACCAAATCCGTTCTTGATAAAGGTCGCATCCACAATTATCACTTTCCTCATCGCTTGGAACCCTTCGATGCTAGCTCCCAACGCTATGAATATATACTTAAATTTCCCCACATCATCCATTAACAATTTTGTTTTCGTACCGGGATTGAACTGCTCTAACACGTACAAATAACGATACAACAACTTGTAGTTGTCTTCGGGACTACCACGTAAATCACGAACAGCTAGACTTTTACCTCTCAGAGCTGTGGAGTAGCATATCTGCACACCTAAATCTCTCTGAACCATACCCATGATAATTTTCGGCTTCGGAGTATCCATTTGTCCTGGATACTTTTCATTCAAATAAGATGCAACCAATTGGGCCGAGCCTTTCCTCTTCGTGTTGCTTGTACTCTGACTAGCCCGAGAGCATGTATGCATCTTCGTGTACGTTCTAATCGAGAAAATCTCTGTGTTTGTAACCACTGCAGCTCTTAAAGCCCATTTACAGTTTTCTATAGGACATTTTAGCACTAATCGCACCTTATCCGACTTTATTATCCTATAACCGAAACTCTTAGCAAATGCACCTCTATCCACCACCTCTTGTACTGCCTTCCTATTTTTAAATTCTTGACCCACACTCAGACCCAAACCGTCTTCCCATTCCTCTATAAACTGACAAGGTTCTACAACAGGCTGAGGCTCAATATATCTCTCACGCATATCCGATATCTTCATACCGTTGTCCATACATTCATCACGTGATCTATCATCATCATCATCATCATCCTCCATCGCCTGATGTTGTTCTTTTGCTTGTTCTTCGCCTACATACGGAACAATGGCATTAGCTCCGATTTCCTCGTCATTTGATTCCAATACATCAAAGTTCATACCAGTAGAACTTTTCTCTACTCTCGACAGTTGCTCGGGCTGTTCCGATGAAGCGATGACCTCCACGTACAAAAGACATCTTCGGTTCTCTTTACCACCACACCTTAGGTAAACAGACATATCCTCCTCATCCTCAATAACTAATTTTTCCTCATCTCTTCCCATCAGCACTGGAAAATAACTCAATTCCAATTTAACCCTTCCTTCATCTAACGAAATCTTCTTCAATATCCTAGCTTCCACCATCGACAAAGTTATCTCCCTCACTGATGTATTGAACATTATACTATACATCCGACCTTGGTATTTAAAGAATATGCCCACTTCATTGCTCATCGTATCCTGTCAAAAACAATACAAAAAATTCACTCAGTAATAGTAGTTATCCACAGTTATCCTGATTTTATACGTAATTCATAATTCTCAGTTTTACCAGTTTTACAATATTTACAATTTTACTTGTTTTACCTAGTTTTACCATGTCGCAAGAACACAAATGGGGATCCAATCTACTTCCAATTCAGTAGGATTCAACCACTAAAATACATTTGTTACCTCTTTATAGCCCTAATCGATCCAGAATTCATACTAAAACACCCAATGTGCATCAATAATGACCCAAATCCAATCAATCCCTAATTTGCTAAAACCTAATCTAGATTGAGCTACATTGCTAAAACCTAATACCAACCTAAGAGCAATGAATCGGTGGCGGCGGCGGTCCGGAGGCGATGGAGGCTCGAGGAGGCACCGGTCCGGCGCAGGAGGAGCTCGTGTTGACGGCGTGCGATGCGAGGAGCTCGTGTTCGACATTTTTTTTTTCCCAAAATTTTTGTTTTTAATTATTTTTTTTTAGATTAATTTGTTTTTGTTCAATTTCAATAAGGGTATTTTTGTCAATTCCAATTTCATTAAACAATAGAGGGACATGAAGATTACAGAGGGATTTAAGAGATTTGTTTTGCTCTCAAAGGGACAAATTAGACGTTGGCTCCATAGACGGAGATCAGAGGTTGAAGACGAAGGGTATTTTAGTCAATTTAAAGGTAATTATAAGAAGGGTTAATTTGGTAACACCATCGTTGGTCTTTTAATTTTTTTGCTGACTGATACGATAGTTTCCAATTTTACGCGTAGCAGGTTAATGGTTTACTTATTTTATAACTCATTAATGGTTTACTTATTTTAATCTTTTGGCAAACTACATCAAAATAAAGAAATTTCAAATCATTCAAAACATTTCCAAATTTGTGAGTTGTGAAGCATTGCAAAGAGTATTTGTATGTGAATTTGGAGAATAAACTTTGGTCATAAAAAATATATATAAATTCAACGATTAAAAAAAGAGTAGAATATAGCTGGATTTATATTGATATGAATCGAATATACAATAAGATTTCGAGTGAAATGTGTACAAACTGAAAATATAATGTTTAGCTCTCGCGTAAGTGAAAAGTTGGCGAAATCTGTCCGGACTTCATGTATTTATAGCTCAATTCAGCTCTTCGATCCAGCTCCACGTATTCAGGACAGTTCCGCGTATCTCAGACACGTTTTTGGCATATTCTCCACTAATCTCGCTCTTATGACTTTTCTAACCGAATTGTCGATCCAGCGCTTGTAGAGCTGACTTGGGTCTTTGACCGAATTCTGTTTTTTTTGGAGACTGCACCACATATCTATTTAATCTAGTCAAAATAAAATAAATAAAATTTTTTGACTTGGATTATTAGCGGGCAGGATTCGTCCGAATCCGATCCCAACATCTATCAGTTATAAAATTATTAAGATGATATAAATTCGCGAAGAGGCCATCTGGTATTTTTTTTCTATATCACAAGGTTATAAGAGTAAATTATTTATTTGAATTTTAAGACAACAAATACACAGAATGAAAACAATATAGCTTGGAAATTCTCCGTTTACTATATTCCCAAGTTCCGTGTGAAAACTGTTATTGTTTTGTTTTTGTATAGTAACGCAAATGGACTAATTTTTCGAAAAAAGCATATAGAATTCTAAAATATTGGAAACGTTACGCCATCAAATTAGAATCCCTCAATTATATAATTCGGAGTAGTTGTTTAAGATTTTGAGAATTACTACACGCAATTAATTAAAATTTAAATAAATAGATAAATAAAGTCGTCTTATAGTGTGACGTCTAGAAAAATAGACCACCGCAATAATAAATAGAAGCAGAGCCATTTGTAAGGTTTCCTGATTGACGCATTGTCCTATCGCCGACGTCTCCTTCCTCCTCTTTCTCTTTTCTCTCTCTCTCTCTGACTCACGATCCCGTAATTGAACCAATTCCGTAATCGAATTTCTTCAAATCTCAATTGTTTTCGTTATGAAATCTGTAGATCTAGCGAAATCGTATTGATCGGCTGTTTCGATACATCTAAATCTGATAAAAACAATTAGGGATCGGTTGACTTATAGATTCGATTTTTGTTTGAGAAATTTGGTTTATTATATGAAGAGATCGAAGAAACCCAGGGTTTCATGGCCTCCAGGTCCTAAGCTTTGTCAGGTACTTTAATCAAATCGTCGTATCTTCGATGTTTTTCTACAGTTTGTGAATCCGAAATCCGATTGTGAATCGTCTTATTGGTTGTTAAATTGGATCTAAAAAAAACTCGATTATACTATCAAAGTTTGGATCTAAATCGGTGTGTATATGATGATGAATTCAATCTCGTTTGATGCTTTAATTTCAACCATACCAATTGAATCGGTGGTTAATTACTCTTCTAATTGTTATTTAATTGAATTCAATCGAAAATAAACGAAATTTGCGATGTGAAAAGAACCAACTTTGACGAAGAAACAAGTCTTTAATAATTATTGGTTTCTTTTAAAGATAATAACGTTTTAACCCATATTGAATACTGAGAAAGAGGCAAAACGTATGTAAAAATATGATCCATTTATATTGAAATTTTTGATTATTGTCTAGGAAACTTGAATCAACCAACATCAGTTTGATTTGGACTCGATGTATTTACACAAGATACAATAAAGTTTTGAAATTTAATACGTAATTAATTAGTGAATGCATCATTTCGTTACTCTGCATAATCTGTGATTGATTGTTCCATATTTGATACGTGAAAACCAGCATTGGTCAGCTTCTAACTATGGGGGGATTTGAACAGGTCAAGATGTTTCGAACAGAGGATTGTCCGGCCAAAGTTGCCTCTCAGCCTCAACGTCATAACTACCCGAATCAATCATCTAGGAAACCTCGTGTGCCAGATCTTCCACCTGGTTTTGAAGGAATTCACTATGCAGATAAGCCGAATGTCTCAAACATTCCTCGGATCAAATGGAAACGACCTCTTAAGGTATATTATACAATCCACAATTGGGGAAGAAGCCCTTTGAAGCACTTCTTTTTATTATATCTGATACTAAATGTTTTGGACAAAACAGTTCCTAGCCAATGATAGTTGGCTGATTGGAGATGGTGGTGAGAGCACAGAAAGGCGAACTGAAAACTTGAGGATTTCTAAAGTGTTGGAAGCTATCTATCCTCATCGCTCTGCCATCCCTTCCCGGTATTTACCTTCTTTCTTGCTCCCAATACATTTAGGGTAATTCGACATTGTGTTGCTGTCTTATCACGCTGATCGTATTCTGTTTTCGCACAGACCCTCTGTTTCGCCAGTTGTAGAAGCCGAGCGCTTTGATGACAGCAGAACTCCTACCATTCGTCTCACTCCCATTGAGGATGAGTGCGAGTCTGCTGAGGAATCATCCCACACTTCACTTGAATCCAGCTTTAACCCAAACAAGCAAGCTCAGTTGGAAACTGAACTTCCCTGTTCAACCAAAGAACTGGTTTCTGGTCTTGCGCCAGACTTGGGTCTGGTTGCTTCTGCAGCTCTGACTGCACTTATGAAAACAAAGGAACAGGGGAGTATGGTCGATCCTGATCTACTTATCAAATTCCTCACCAATCCGGAAATTATCAAGAATCTGATCACTGACACAACAGGTAAATCCTCTGAAACTAAGAATCAGCCCATTGACACTAACGTCAACCCTACTCGACTTGTTCTGCAACATGTCACCTCGTCACCCATGGTTAGAAAGCCGCAGCCAATAATAATACCTCAAGAACAGAGTTTTGCGGCTTCTCAGCCTTTTACTGACCCCGAGCAGAGACGAGTGTCTCCACCCAAGCCTGGAAACGGGAACATATCCCTTCAAAAACCTATAAACCCAGTTGATATACAAATGCCCATTCATTCCTCTGTGGGCATAGCTAAAGAACAACCTCTGCCTGTTCGGCTCCCACCGAGTTCTCTGCCAATGAACATTAACTTCCAGAGACCACAGCATACTTTCTCAGAACCAAAGGTAATAGTTAAGCCTCCACCCCAACTCCAACACAATTCCGCATTCCACACTTCTGAAATGAACAATGTTCAAGCATCAATTGGATTTGGAAGGAGACTTCAAACTGGTTTAGATACTTATCCAATGAACTTAAACCGGGTTGATGCTACTAGTAGAGCTAAACCAGTAGTGCAATCCATGAAGAGTGTAGACTATTTCAAGAATCTTATAAGGGAACATGGGACAGTTAATCATGAAACTAACCAATACCATTCACGAACTGGAAAATTCAATGGACGTGTTGATCAAATTAAGGTTCAGAAACAGTGTATCTACTATGGCACTGCGAGAGGATGCAAGCTGGGTGATAGTTGCATTTATGTTCATGACCGATTGAGGCCTCATTTTGAGGCCGAGGCTCCAATGGCTAAGAGATTGAAGTATGGAAGGTATGAGTAAAATGGTTTATGAACTAAATTCCCAAAACTGATTCATTCCAAATCACAAAATAGAGTCTTGTCCATCCTGAGGTGATACCACTTTCAATTTTGATTGGTTTTTGTACACCAAATTTTAACAAATTACTTCGTTTAGAGCACCAAATTTGTAGAGATATCAGGATTTGAACGGTCGATAAGTGGTCTGAATTCACCACTTGTGTTTTTAGAAACTGATACGGAGAATCAGTTATTAGCTCTAAGAAAATATAAAACTCATGTTATTCATGATTTAAACAGTTTTTACATTTTCAAGTATGTTGACAAAACATTTTATTGATGACCAAAGTTAAGTTTTCTATGATTCTATCGGTTAAAAACTGCAATGTTGTATGATACATCAAAAGATAGCTCTAGAGCCAATGCAAAAAATGGTGGGTTTAATAAATAAACATTAACCGGTTAGGATAACTGTATGCATGTAGTAAGAAGATATAAACCATCAAGATCGCCCCAAAAATCAATAAGTAAATAAATCATAATTCTACCTTGAAATGGCAGATTGAGTACAGAACTCATAAAACTTCCAACACCAAAAAGTAATCCGAAAATAAAACGCAACAAAACTATGAGTCTTAATGGGGAAAACCAAAATCAAGAAACGCGGGAAAAGCGTGTGTGTGACAGTCCAAGTCTATTAGTCTGCCTTGGCTGCTGCTACGGCAGCTTGACCTCTACGACGACCAGTTCTTCTTGCACCGATTTGACCAACCTTTGCCCCAGCAGACTTATCCCGCCTGACGGTACTGGGATGACCAATGTGCTGGTGGTTTCCTCCTCCGTGTGGATGTTCCACTGGATTCATTGCAACACCACGAACCACAGGCCAACAGTTTCTCTTCACTCTGTACTTGTGGTATGCGTTTCCTGCCTTGAGGAGTGGCTTCTCTGTTCTTCCTCCACCCGCAACTTGACCAATCATGGCTCTGCACGCACTTTGGACCACCTTCTTTGTTCCAGAAGGCAGCTTAATCCTTTACATGGAAAGAAATTAACAAGAAACTCAAAACATAAACTTCTTTTACATAATCAACAATTCTTCTAATCAGTCACTAGTGATAGAGCCATTGCTGTGAAAATACAATCATTTCACCCAAAAAGAGCATAAACTTTGGTAAGAGCAGAATACGTGGTTAATGTAATTGGTCAATGCAAAGATTCATATCAAAAATAAATTCCATGTATGATCATTTCTTAGGTCAAGTGTTAGATGATGGATGATGTTCCAATAATACAGTTAGATTGAGACACAAGAAAACAATTGCAAGCAACTTAATTAGGACAAAAGAAGATATTATATTACCTAGTGGTGCCATCATCAGGATTGTGAGAAATGACGATTGCGTAATCACCAGAAGCCCTAGCGAAAGCTCCACGGTCACCAGTATGGAGCTCAACGTTACAGACAACAGCTCCCTCGGGAATAGATCTAAGAGGAAGAACATTTCCGACAACAAGATTCGCTTTCTTACCACAGTAGAGGAACTGTCCGGTGTACATACCTTCGGCTGCAACGAACAGTTCCTTCTGCTTCTTGTAACGAAAAGGATGGCGAAACTCGACGCGGGCAAGAGGAGCTCCACGACCAGGATCGTGGATGATCTCGGTCACTAGTCCTTTGAGGTAGCCATGTCGCTCGCCATAGTCGAGGCAACGGAACTTAGCCGGACCTTTGCGGTGGTGAGTGTGGGACTTGAAGACCGAACCCGCAGCACCTTTACGCTGTGCCCTAATCACACGACCCATGACGAACAAGCCGCCTTTTCTTCTACGTAGCCCTCTTCGCACGCTATTCAACTAAACCCTAATGTCTTCTTATTTATAAAGCGCGTGTTCTCCAAAAACCCTAATTTTTAGTCGGTTTCGTATTGGGCCTTTTGTATCCTAGGCCCATATAATTTAGTCCGATTTGTTTCTTGAAATTGCGAACTGCATTGAAGGCGACAAATGTATAAGAAATAAGAAAAAAACACTTGGTGTGCAAAATTTTAAATGGTGGTTAGTGGGAGGAATATAAAAAAATGTTATGTACCTTTGATTTATGGTTGAAGTTTGAATTTTCCAATGACTATGTAGTTACTCACATGATGCATGAGTTTCTTCCATCAAATCCTCCTCACTTAGATTCTTAAATCCACTTAATTTGATTCTCAAATCCAATTTATTGATTTTTGAAATCTATATAGAATTCCAAATACTCATAGATTTTCAAATCCATTAAAATCCATGAACCAATAAACCCCCTAAATGATTGATAATAAATATAATTAATACCACTGTAGTTGTATAAAAAAATTGTTGAATAGTAACGAACTAAAAATAAAAATCCTAGCTCATGTGGTGTAACTTTACCTTTTACATTGCTTCTTAGAATGCATCAAAGTTCTAATACTTCTGTAAAAAGTCATTTTTGTTTCAACTGTTTCTTTCAACTGTTTTTCAAAAAACTCTAACTGTATTCTATCTTATAATTGTTCAAATCTCGACGAAACTTTCGTAATTCTTGGCGATTGTGTGTTCCAAAAACTCCACGGGACAAGAGACGAGGCAAACATACTCCATTAGACACTTGCAAACGTAGTCGGGAACTCGACGAAGTGTAACATAGTTTTGGAAATTGAGTTTGTCCAATAAACTTTTTGGATTTCTATCATTCCTTTGGAGACCATGAGGTGAAAATAGAGCTTCGCTTTGACTACGGAGTCAAAATTCACAATTGGATATTCATACGCAACAAAATCAGTGTAGTCTATAGGCCAGACCCGGGATATCAAAAACTATCCTCTAACCAGTAGAGCCATCAAGTTATTATGAAAATACTCGACCAATCGAAAGTCTCTTAAGACTTTGACTCGATATGATGCCTGCCTATTCCCATGTTTCCCAGTTTATACCATCTATGATTAATTCCTTAAGCACAGGGGAAGCTAGAAGAAACGTTTGGAACACACAATTGCCAAGAGAATAGTTACAAACTGAGTCAAGAATGAGGCTATCAGGCGCTCGTAACAAAACATTCTTCGGAAGCACATTGATGACAAAACCATTCTCTAATTTCAGCTTAATAGTCTCTTGCAATTGAAGACCTTTAAAAGCGGTTCCATTTCCACTATATATGCACAACTCAAAATCCATGACCCAGAGCTTCATCACATGTCGTACACAATCATTCACATAGACATGATGTGATGAATCATCATAACACTTCACGGAAAACTTTCTTATCTTTGTAGTTAATTTGGGCATAACCAAGATTCTTATCATGAACTTCAACAACTTCTAGAAATTCATTGAGAGGATCAAAACATGAGTTAATGCGTCTTCTGGTAGCCTGGTGAAATTATCCATATTTTCCCGGACATTAGAAGCTAATGCGTCTCTTTCTCTTGTAGGTATCTATATATTATTTTTGCAGCCTTTTAAGTTTGTTTCCAAACACTCCTAATCTAGCTTTTTAAGTTTGTTTCCAAACACTCCTAATTTAGGATATTTGCCAATCAAAAATCGAAAAATCACTTTATTTAAACAAATTAAATCGACAATAATGTATGATACACGAGTCTTAAAAGTTTCTTCCATATCCTAAATCTAAAATATTCTTCCTTCCTCCTAAATCACGGGTCTTAAAAGCTGATTACCTATTAGATGATCGAAAATATTCATCCTTTTTCCTAAATCATGGGTTTTAAAAGTTTCTTCTATCTTCCTAAATCGAAAAATCCCTCTATGGAAACAAATTAAATCGACAGTAAACTCCTAAATCAGGTGCTTAAAAGCTTATTACCTATTAGATGATCGAAAATGGGAAAGGATTTTGATGTTAATGAAATTTGTTATGTGGAAACAAACTTCTTCCATATTCTAAATCTAAAATATTCTTCATTCCTCCTAAATCATGGGTTTTAAAAGCTTATTACCTATTAGATGATTGAAAATATTCATCTTTCTTCCTAAATCATGGATTTAAAAGCTTATTCTCTCTTCCTAAATCGAAAAGTCCCTCTATGGAAACAAATTAAATCGATAATAAACTCCTAAATCACGGGTCTTATAAGCTTCTTCTCTCTTCCTAAATCGAAAAGTCCTTTTATGGAAATAAATTAAATCGACAATAAACTCCTAAATCACGGGTCTATATTATTATTTTTGCAGCTTTTTAAGTTTGTTTCCAAACACTCCTAATCTAGATTTTTAAGTTTGTTTTCAAACACTCCTAATCTAGGATATTTGCCAATCAAAAAGTCACTTTATGGAAACAAATTAAATCGACAATAATGTATGATACACGAGTCTTAAACTTTCATATCCTAAATCTAAAATATTCTTCCTTCCTCCTAAATCACGGGTCTTACAAGCTGATTACCTATTAGATGATTGAAAATATTCATCCTTCTTCCTAAATCATGGGTATTAAAAGCTTATTATCTCTTCCTAAATCGAAAAATTCCTCTATGGAAACAAATTAAATCGACAATAAACTCCTAAATCACGGGTCTTAAAAGCTTATTACCTATTAGATGATCGAAAATGGGAAAGGATTTTGATGTTTATGAAATTTGTTATGTGGAAACAAACTTCTTCCATATTCTAAATCTAAAATATTTTTCATTCCTCCTAAATCACGGGTTTTAAAAGCTTATTACCTATTAGATGATCGAAAATATTCATCTTTCTTCCTAAATCATGGATTTAAAAGCCTATTCTCTCTTCCTAAATCGAAAAGTCCCTCTATGGAAACAAATTAAATCGATAATAAACTCCTAAATCATGGGTCTTATAAGCTTATTCTCTCTTTCTAAATCAAAAAATCCTTTTATGGAAACAAATTAAATATACAATAAACTCCTAAATCACGGGTGTATATTATTATTTTTGCAGCCTTTTAAGTTTGTTTCCAAACACTCCTAATCTAGGATATTGCCAATCAAATTCCAAACACTCCTAATCTAGGATATTTCCCAATCAAAAATCGAAAAGTCACTCTATGGAAACAAATTAAATCGACAATAATTTTTGATACACGAGTCTTAAAAGCTTATTACCTATTAGATGATCGAAAATATTCATCCTTCTTCCTAAATCACGGGTCTTAAAAGCTTCTTCTCTCTTCTTAAATCGAAAAATCCCTCTATGGAAACAAATTAAATCAACAATAAACTCCTAAATCACGGGTCTTAAGAGCTTCTTCTCTCTTTCTAAATCGAAAATTCCCTCTATGGAAACAAATTAATCGACAATAAACTCCTAAATCACGGGTCTTAAAAGCTTATTACTTATTAGATGATCGAAAATGGGAAAGGATTTTGATGTTTATGAAGTTTGTTATGTGATTTAATGTCTTTTTTTTAAGTCTGTTAAGTTATCAGTTGTTAGTATTTTGTTTGGGTGTGGTATATTTGTATTATGATGATGTACGTTTAACTTATCAAACAAGAATTATCCAATTGTCTTTTATATATTCGCTATTCTGAATAATCCGCTATTCTGTAGAACTACGTCATAACATTTATATTCTCATATAAGAAACTGATGTATACAAAAATGAATCGTAGTCTATACTAAAGTCAGAGATTCAAACCAATTAAAACAAAGATAAAATACAAACAATACAAACGTTAAAATAAAGTAACCACTGTGATATTATAAGAATACAAATGTTAAAATAAAATAGATATAAAAATTTCGAAAAAAACATAGACCCGTGGTGTACCACGGGTTAAATCCTAGTTCACTAGTAAGATATGTTGTATTAATTGGTTAAGTTTTTTCTTGATCCGAATAATTCGGAACCAATGTGCTTTTAATTAATGAAATCTTATTATGTAAAACTTGATGCGTCAAACGTGATAATTAACAAGATCGTGACACGTGTCAAGTTGGTTGATTAGATTTTGACACGTGTATACAAGTGTAAAATAATTATTTCCAATTAGATTTTACCACAAATAAATTTTTTTTGTCTATTTATCTTTATTTGTAAAATAGTGAAAAATGATATAATTTAAATAGGATTAAGAAAATCTAAAACTAATTTTAAATTGGATTAGAAAAATCTTATTATTTTTCTATTTATCTTTATTTGTAAAATAGTGAAAAGTAACCTAATTTAAATAGGATTAGGAAAATCTAAACATAATTTAAATTGGATAAGGAAAATCTTATTATTTTAAAATATGTGACATGATTTAATTGAAAATTTATTATTTTGAAACATGTGACATAATTTAATTGAAAATCTTATTATATAAAGCTTGGTTCGCAAACTTCATAATTAACATGATTGGGACACGTGTCAAGTCGGTTAACCAGATTTTGACACATATATACCAGTGTAAGAGATTTTTTTAAATTAGATTTAATCATATGTCAAAAAATTATCTATTTATCTTTATTTGTAAAAGAGTGAAAATTAAACCTAATTAAATAAGATTAGGAAAATCTTAACCTAATTTAATTAGGGTTAGAAAAATTTAATTATTTGGAAATTAAAAAGAAATAAATTTATCATGATCGTGACACGTGTCAAGTCGGATGACCATATTTTGATACTTGTATACAAATATAAAATACTTTTTTTCAACTAGATTTAGCTACATGTCAAAATATTTATCTGTTTATATTTATTTGTGAAATAGTGAAAAGTAAACATAATTTAAGTATGATTAAAAAAATCTGTGGAGGTCGAAACCAACTCAATTGAATTTGTCAAGGGTTTTTATGGGAAACGAGATTTCTGGGGAAGAATCACAAGAACAACTAAGAACAAAGACAAAAAAAACACGAAAATTGCGTTAAAAAAGCTTTATTGATTTGTTGCTAGGTGTTTGTGCAAAAAGTTCCGGATCCCCTTTACAAAGGAGTTACAAGAGTATTTATACAAGTCTAAGTCGGCTAGGATTTTCTATTAAGTCGATAAGGAAGATTTCCTTATTTCTCGGGATTTCCTTGTATGAACGTCGGTGCTCGTCATGGGCTTTATTGCCATCTCGCCATCTTGG
The DNA here is from genome assembly GCA_964056655.1 of Arabis hirsuta. Lineage (NCBI taxonomy): Eukaryota > Viridiplantae > Streptophyta > Magnoliopsida > Brassicales > Brassicaceae > Arabis > Arabis hirsuta. Next base: position 8,072,514 of record OZ053308.1, on the reverse strand, counting down.
GCTTGGCTTTGCCATCTCGCCATCTTGGACTTGTGGTCCTCGCCCCATTGTTGCGTAACAGGCTAAGTGGGCTAAACCATACTCGGCCCATTGCTTAGCTCTTTAGGATGACTGTGTTGGCGGTTTACCGAGCACTCTAGACGGCGACGTCGGTCGTCTATTGATCGGCAAGGCAATGTTCGGCAAGGCATACTTGGCAGCAGTGGTCGGCGAGGCACTGCTCGGCAAGGACGGCGAGTTGACGAGGTCGGCGAGTTGACGAGGTCGGCGAGTTGACGAGGTCGGCGAGGACGCCGAGGTGGCGAGGTCGGCGAGTTCCCATCCCGGCGAGTTGACAAGGTTGAAACGCAATACATGTCGGCGAGGTGTCGAGATCTCCTAGGCGACGGTGTTGGTGTGACGGCAGTAGTCGGCGGAAACAATCGTCGGCATAAGCGATAGTCAGCAGAATGCTCCGGTAGTCGGCAACATAATCTATTCCTGGCGAGATATCCAGGTCTGCATAGCGAACTCGACCCATATCATTTTGGCCTATTTCTATACTTAGCCATTTTATAGGATGTGATAAATGTATATCTGTTTTGTGAGACTTAAAGAATCCGTGAAGGATGTAGACGAGTTTAAATGAAATCTTGCCTTTGATTAATTGTGAAAAGTGGTTACAAGAATTGGGAGTATACGAGTATACGTACCAACTTCCCCCCTTTTTAGGAAGGGGGACAGCTGAACCCATCCGAAGATAAGCTGCCTACGTACCATGTTTAGGGATCAAGTCGTCTCGTAGTTCATGCTGTTAATGTAAAGTATCTTAGTGAAAATACTTTTTCAGATGTCGCGCATTCCATGAGCGCGAGACTGGTTCGTCGGTCGTGTGGGCAAGTTTGTAGACGCCTGGTTTTACTACTTCGGTGACGATGTAGGTTCTTTCCCAATTAGCTCTGAGTTTTCCGGCGTTACGTTCTGCTGTGTTTTGGAAGACGTCGCGTAGCACTAAGTCCCCTTCAAAAAACTTGCGGGGCCGGACATTGGAGTTGTAGTATCTTGCAGCGGCGTGTTGATAATTTGTGATGCGAACCAGAGCTTGGTCGCGTCGTTCGTTGACGAAGTTGAGTTTGTCAAGCATCAAAAGTTGGTTGAGTGCCTCATGACCCGATAAAAGTCTTCGGTGGACGCCTAAAAAATGTACTTTGGAAGGAATGACGTATTCGTTGCGGTAGACGAGAGAGAATGGAGTCTCTCCAGTAGCCCACCGTGGAGTCTTTCGATGGGACCCAAATACACCATCGAGCTCATCGGCCCATAGTCCTTTCTTTTGGTCCAGGCGTTTCTTAAGGCCGCCGATGATCAGTTTGTTGATGGCCTCAGCTTGGCCGTTCCCTTGGGGGTAACGCGGGATAGACGTGGTCAAACGGATCTTCCACGTTTCGCAGAAAGCTTCGAACCTAGCCGAGATGAATTGAGAGCCATTATCCGTGACGATCTCGTAAGGGACTCCGTGCCGGCAGATAATGTTGCGCTATACAAAACTTTTGACTTGAGCGTCGTGAATGCGAACGAATCCTTCAGCTTCCATCCATTTGAAAAAATAGTCCGTTTACACCAATAGGTATCGTTTATGGCGAGATGGGTGCAACGGGCCAACGATGTCCATAGCCCATCGCATGAATGGGTAGGGCAACGTGACAGAAGAAAGGAGCTCGGTGGGCTGGTGGATTTTAGGGGTGTGATGCTGACACTTCTCGCATTTTGCAGAAAAGGTCTCACAATCTTTGACCAAAGTAGGCCAATAATGTCTGTGACGCTTGATTTTGATAGCGAGAGCTTTGCCACCAGAGTGGTTGCCACAAGAGACGCAGGAAAGCAACGGTCCTGAGAATCTCCATTTGAAGACATTGCCATCGAGTAGAATGAAACAAGCAGCTTGTGCCCGAAGTTTTGAGCCTCCCATTTGTCTGTTGGCAAGGTGCCATCGGAGATGTATTCTCTGATTCTGTCGAGCCACTTGATATCACAACGATATTCAGCAACATGGGAGTCCTCGTCTGAGACGATGACATCTTTGTCGAGTGGAGGGGCAAAAGTGGTTGTGTCGTCGGTGGAACCGGGAGGTGTCGTTTGGGCTGCATGTGGCTTTTTGTCTACGAGCTGCTTAGCGGGGATTATGGCTGCGAGAGTTCTTGGATGTGTGATCTTTGGCGGAAGTGTCTCTTCTGGACTGGACAAAGGTAAGTTGGAAGTTACCTCTGCTTCCGTGCTCGCTGTTCCTGCAGTCGCTGCCTCTTCTTGCTTTTTTTCTTCTTCGCATCTTTGGCTCGAGTAAGGACATTTACCTCAGCGGGCAGAGCAATGCTGGGGAATTCGATGAATTCTACCGGGATTACTCGTGTTAAGTCAAGGTCGGAAGTAGAAGCAAGGGCGGCCAATGCGTCGGCGTTCCTGTTCTCGCCTCTAGGAATCCTCATTAAGTTGAACTCTGGAAATTGCGCTGCCAACTCCTTTGCTATCTTGAGGTATGCTTCCATGCGATCATCTTTGGTGGCATACTCTCCGTTGAACTGGTTGACAACCACCTGTGAGTCGCAAAACGTATCAACCCGGTCGATTTTAAAGCCCTAGGCGAGTTTCATGCTAGCGATGAGGGTTTCGTACTCGGCCTCATTGTTAGATGCTTAAAGCCCATGAGGAATGACTGTTCGAGAATTTTACCTGTCGGGGAGGTTAAGCGGATGCCGACTCTGGAACCACTCTTGGAGGAGGATCCGTCAACGTGTAACTGCCAGGTTAAATTCGGATGTTCGAGGACGCAATCTTTGTTTGGGATTTCGATTAGGACATCGGCCAATACTTGAGATTTGGCACCAGTCCTGGTGCGATACTCAATGTCATACTAGCTGAGTTCGATAGCTCATTTCACAAGTCTTCCGGACTGACTTGGACTGTGCAAGATAGAGCGAAGTGGGAAAGTGCTCAGAATGACGATTGTATGAGACTGAAAATACGGTCTCAACTTTCGAGCGGACATGAGGACAAACACTTCCAACTTCTCCATCTGAGGGTACCTTGTCTCGGCGTCTATTAAAGTTTTGCTAACGTAGAAGACCGCTTCTGCTCGCCGCGTTCGTCTCGAATAAGGACTCTGCTAAATGTTGTGTCAAACACGGCCGTATATAAGAATATAGGCTCGCCTTCGACTGGTTTGGCGAGTACGGGAGAATTGGCCATGTATTGTTTCAGCTGCTAGAACGCGTCTTAGCATTTGTCCGTCTATTCGAATCTCTTGTTACCGCTTGAGTATCGTAGAAAGGCAGACATTTGTCGGGGGAATGAGAAATATATCTGTTAAGAGCAGTCACCCTTCCAGTCAATCTCTGCACTTCGCGGGTGTTTTTGGCTGAGGCCATTTTGAGGAGGGCATCAATCTGCTTGGGGTTCACCTTGATGCCGCGGTGGGTCACCATATAACCGAGAAACTCCCTGGAAGTTACTGCGAATCGACATATTGCCGGTTAAGCTTCATGTTTTGTTGGTTGAGCTGCTGAAAACATTCTTCCAGGTGAGCTATGTGATCCTCCTCTTTTAATGACTTGACGAGCATATCGTTAATGTATACCTCCATTGTTTTGCCGAGTTGATGAGCAAACATTTTGTTCACCAGACGCTGATAAGTAGCTCAGGCGTTTTTGAGACCGAATGACATCACCTTGTAGCAATATATTCTGCGGTCCGTGATAAACGCTATTTTCTCGCGATCCTCGGGGTTCATGAAGATCTGATTGTACCCCGAGAATGCATCCATGAAGGACAGAAGTTTATTGCCAGCGGCTATTTCGACTAAACGATCGATGTGTGGTAGGGAAAAGCTATCTTTAGGACAAACTTTGTTCAGGTTGGTGAAATCTACGTAAATGCGCCACTTGCCATTTTTCTTTTTTACGATAACTGGATTTGCAAGCCAGTCGGGGTACTTGGCCTCCATTATCGATCCAATGCGCAGGAGTTTTTCCACCTCGTCGTTTACTGCCTTTGCCCTCTCAGGTTCTAGCTTTCGCCGTTTATGCTTGACGGGCTTGAAGGTTGGATAGACATGCAACTCATGGTTAACGATGCCGATATTGATGCCGGGCATATCTTCAGCGGCCCAAGCAAAGGTGTTGATGTTCTTTTTTAGAAAGGAGATAAGCTCAGTTTTGATTTGTTTAGCGAGTTTGGCGCCTATTTCCATGCATCGTTCTGGGTGGTCGTCGTCAATGCAGACTGAGATGACGGAATCGCAAGTTGACACAGGACCCTCTTTTCTGCGATCCTTGTCGATCTGTAATTGCTATAAGAGGTGGGCTTGTTCCTTGAGTTGCTCGCGGTCTATCTTCATCTTCTTTCGTTTCCTTCCTTAGTAGGGTCGCCAGCTGGATTCCTGAGTTTGTGCTCAGCGAGGAAGCAAATATGGGATTCTTTCTGGCTGCCCCAGATTGTTTTGATGCCTTCAGGAGTTGGGAATTTGATGCACAGATGGTAGGTTGATGGCACTGCTCGCATCGAATTGATCTAGGGAGTTCCCAAGATCATATTGTAAATGGTCAGGTTATCAAAAACGGAGAACTCAATGATTTTTGTCAGGTTACCAGCTCGAACGGGTAGGTTGATGGTCCCCATAGTCATTGTGGTTTTGCCAGAGAATCCTGTGATTGGTTTGGGTGAGGAACGGATTCTGGAGAGGTGGATACTCATCCGTTGAAGGGTATCTCAGAAGATTACGTCAACGGAATTTCCCGTATCGATCAGTATGCGTGCCACGTCGCGATCATCGATGATTAGTTGTATGACAAGGGAGTCGCTATGTGGTCGATCAATGCCTTCTGTTTCGCGCTCTTTGAATGTGACTATGTCATTGGCGAATTTTGATGGTGTAGACCAGTTTGCGCTGACATCAGCACGTCGTTGGTATGCTTTAATTGCGGACACTGTGTCGGCATAGTGGCGAGATCCTCCCATGATGAAGTTGATTCGTTGGCGGGCAACACCGTGATCTTGATCATCGTTCCTTCTCCCTCTCTTCGGAGCCTCGTTGTCATTCTGGTCAGGACGTTCTGCGTCTTCTTCGAATTCAAAGTCCTTGAGACTGATATCTCCTTTGAGTGTGTCGGCTGCGAGCTTTGCAGCTAGTTTTTGGCCTAGGACACGGCAGTTGGCAGTCGAATGCCGAAATATACGATGGAGATCGCAATATGCAGCTTCATCAAAGTTGCTTTGACCTCTTACCCATGTGTTGTTCCAAGGGCCTCGTCTGCGGCCTCGGCCTCGTCCTCGACCTCGACCAGTGCTTGTCGAGTTGACTTGAAAGTTGTGAGCGCCTTTGAATCCGCTTTAATGCTGGACAAAACCCGAACTTTGGTTGGTTTTGTTTGTCGCTGGTGGGTTTGCGGCCAGGGTGGAATTGTTAGCTTGCTTTGACTTGCCATTTTTCTGGGGCAATCTGTGGAACTCCTCCTCGTTCTTTGCGAATCCCGTTGCGCGATGGAGAGCATCCTGGATTGTTGATGGTGCGTTGACGTACATTTTCTTTTGGAAATCTGATTCGTACCATAACGCGTTTCTCAAGGCATCCAATGCCGATTTGTCGGTTACTCCTTATATCTTGGACATAACTGTTTTGAATCTTTCGATGAAGCTCCGAAAGGTCTCCTGCTGTCCCTGTGACATTGTCCAGAAGTCGGCATCAGAGGTCACTCGCTCCATGAATATGCCATAGTGTTTTAGGAAAACGGCAGAGAGTTGTTCGAAACTATCAATCGGCCAGTGTCTCTTGTTCGTTGAAAGTCTCGGCCCATTGTTGCGTAACAGGCTAAGTGGGCTAAACCATACTCGGCCCATTGCCTAGCTCTTTAGGATGACTGTGTCGGCGCTTTAGCGAGCACTCCAGACGGCGACGTCGGTCGTCTATTGATCGGCAAAGCAAGTCTCGGCAAGGCACACTCGGCAGCAGTGGTCGGCGACGCAGTGCTCGGTAGGACGGCGAGTTGACTAGGTCGGCGAGGATGCCGAGATGGCGAGGTCGGCGAGTTCCCACCCCGGCGAGTTGACAAGGTTGAAACGCGATACATGTCGGCAAGGTGTCGAGATCTCCAAGGCGACAGTGTCGGTGTGACGGCAGTAGTCGGCGGAAACAAACGTCGGCATAAGAGGTAGTCGGCAGAATGCTCCGGTAGTCGGCAAAATAATCTATTCCTGGCGAGATATCCAGGTCTGCATAGTGAACCCGCCTAGATCATTTTGGCCTATTTCTATAATTAGCCATTTTATCGAAAATAAATGCACGAGGGAGTTTTGACCCCAACAAAATCTAAACGTATTTAAAATAGGACTAGAAATATTTAAATTATTTAGAAATCTATGAAATAATTTAATTGAATATCAAATAATATAAGAAATAAGTATGAAAATAAAAAATAGATAAATATTTGACATACTTCTCTATAAGTAATTTTGTACAGATATTCTTAATTTTATTTAACTCTTCGTGGGGGTGACCTAATTTTATCTTTCGTTTTTTTCGTGTTTGATTTGTTTTACGGGAGTTATAAAATATTTAGAGAGTAAAAAATTTTCAAATACAAATATGAAAATAAATGTATCAATATTTTGAGAAATAGAAATTTGAAATAGAAAAAAAAAATTTACACCTAATTTAATTTTAATATGAATAAGAAAAACTAATTATTTGATGATACATATATGTGATAAAATTTAATTTTAAATCAAATATTAAAAGCATCAAAATTAATAAATAAATGTTATGTTTCTCAATTAGTAGATTTCAACAACGTTTTTACTTTTAATTTATTTACTTTAACAGGTAATTTAATTTTGTTTTGTACAACTAAATATTTTATTTTTTTCACAAGTTTATAAGATATCAAATTATAAAACCCGCATATATGCGGGTCCTTCATCTAATATCTTATAAAAAATATTGTTTATATCATAATACTTAACATGCAGTTATTTGTTTTTATTGCTGAATATATCTAGTGTTTTTAATCTAATTATGTTTTAATGAATTTGTGGTACTCAAGATAGCTGTGAAAGTTCTCATTTTCCGAACTATGAACTTGTAATCATTTATTATCAACATCTGAATTTATTTATCTAGCCCATTCTTCTTCTGCTCTTGGTTAGGTGAAACACGGCTCAAACGGATGCTACAAAGATTGTGTGTAAAGAGTTTGGACAAAAAATTAACTCTATGAGACTTAAACTTATTTAACTGCATTATCATATAGGGGAGATTACTAAAATAACCTTAATAAATGAGTTTTTGACTAATTTGGCTTTAAAGTTTCATAATTACTAGAACAACCTTGAAATTTTTTTAACACCCGATTTGTCCTTATTTCCTTTGATAACAAAAAACGTATTTACGAAACTGCCATTAATGAGCATCCCGCCAAAAGCGAATAATTCTACCGCTCACGTGGTAGACATAATTGACTGTAGTGGTAGACTTAATTATCTATTGTGGTAGAGTTATTAATCTGTGGTGGTAGACTTAATTATCTGTTGTGGTAAACTTAATTATCTGTTTTGGTGGTAGACTTAATAATCTGTAGTGGTAGAGTTAATAATTCATTATGGTAGACTTATTGATCAGCTGTGGTAGATTAATAGTCTTTAGTGGTAGTAGGCTTAATTTTTCTTTTTGGTAGACTTATTCTTTAGTGGTGGTAGACTTAATTATCTCTTGTGGTAGACTTACGAATATGTGGTGGTAGACTTAATTATCTGTTGTGGTGGTAGACTTAATTATATGTTATGGTAGACTTATTAACTTGTGATGGTAGAATTAATTTACTGTTGTGGTAGACATAATTATCTGTTGTGGTAGATTTAATAATCCATTATGGTAGACTTAATTATATGTTGTGGCAGACTTAATTATCTGTTGTGGTGGTAAACTTATTTATATGTTGTGGTAGACTTATTAATCTGTGGTGGTAGACTTAATTATCCCTTGTGGTAGACGTATTAATCTGTATTGGTGGTATACTTATTTATATGTTGTGGTAGACTTATTAATCTGTGGTTGTAACATCCCGCTATGTGGTTCATGCGGAGAGGCTTAAGAGAATTGATTTGGCTACCTATATCACCAAAAGTGCACTTATCTTTTCCGTCACACATCTAGAGAGAACTCCAGAGTTAAGCGTGCTTGGGCTGGAGCAATTTAAAGATGGGTGACCTACTGGGAAGTCATTTCCAGTACCGTGTGAGTGAAGACAAAACACGGGGAAAGATCACGTGGTGATTTGCAGGGTTAGTAAACAAGTCTTTCGAGCCTCCCGGACTAACGCACCGACCGTCGAAGAGGGGTGGGCCCACGGGCCGAGAGTGGGCGTGGGGCTCAGTAGGAGATGAGGATTTCTCCTGAGGGGATGAGGATTTCCCCTGAGGGGATGAGGATTTCCCCTGTATGTTATTGAGAGATGAGGATTTCTCTCGAAGGGATGAGGATTTCCCCTACATACTGATAGCTCGACGGCGGTCGAGGCGTTACAAGTGGTATCAGAGCGAACCCTGACGAGTGTGTGAGTTACACTGTCGGGGGTAACGATCCTGGTACGCAACGAGGACGTTGCGATCAGTTAGTGGGGGTGATTGTAACATCCCGCTATGTGGTTCATGCAGAGAAGCTTAAGAGAATTGATTTGACTACCTATATCACCAAAAGTGCACTTATCTTTTCCGTCACACATCCAGAGAGAACTCCAGAGTTAAGCGTGCTTGGGCTGGAGCAATTTAAAGATAGGTGACCTACTGGGAAGTCATTTCCAGTACCGTGTGAGTGAGGACAAAACACGGGGAAAGATCACGTGGTGATTTGCAGGGTTAGTAAACAAGTCTTTCGAGCCTCCCGGACTAATGCACCGACCGTCGGAGAGGGGTGGGCCCACGGGCCGAGAGTGGGCGTGGGGCCCAGTAGGAGATGAGGATTTCTCCTGAGGGGATGAGGATTTTCCCTGTATGTTATTGAGAGATGAGGATTTCTCTCGAGGGGATGAGGATTTCCCCTACATACTGATAGCTCGACGGCGGTCGAGGCGTTACAGTGGTGGTAGACTTAATTATCCCTTGTGGTAGACTTACTAATCTGTGGTGGTAGACTTAATTATCTGTTGTGGTGGTAGACTTAACAATCTGTTGTGGTAGACTTAATTAACTTGTGGTGGTAGACTTAATTTACTGTTGTGGTACACTTAATTATCTGTTGTGGTAGACTTAATTAATACGTAGTGGATAGATTTAAATTTCTGTTGTGGTAGACTTATTAATCTGTGGTGGTAGACTTATAATCTGTAGTGGCGGTAGACTTATTTCCTGCAGATATGCAGTGGTTGACTTATTAATCTGCAGTGGTAGATTTAATAATCTGTAGTGGTGGTAGACTTACTAATAGGTAGTAGTGGTGGTAGACTTATTGATCTGTTTTGGTAGAGTTATTCATCTGTGGTGGTAGACTTAATAATACGTGGTGGTAGACTTAATAATACGTGGTGGTAGACTTAATTATATGTTGTGGTAAACTTAATTATCAGTGGTGGTAGACTTAATTATCTGTTGTGGTATACTTATGTATATGTTATGGTAGACTTATTAATCAGTTGTGGTATACTTGTTTAGATTAGGCATGTGATGTGCATAAAACTTTCATGTAGGGTTTATGCAATTAGGTCTTTAAATTTATAATCAACCCTATGGAACTGCAAGTGCACAGTTAAGACAATTATAGTACTTAGGGATCGTTCCGCTGAGGACTAAGTGATGAATGCGCTACAAACCTATATGATTCGGATTAAGCTAAGGGAAAATATTATTTGGTTTTGGGGTTTTATGAAAGCAAATAACAAAGCAATAAAAGTAAAGGATAGATATCAATTAAGATTAGAAATCAAACAGTTCATAAAACATATGCAAACACAAGCAATCGATTTAAGGTTTTAGTACTAGTTGTTCTAGAACTCATATCACTAAGGTAAGGTCATCCCACTATCGTGAAGTAACTAACCATCTACGTTTTACACCCTAATAGACTCAACTATCGCAGGTTATTATAAGGTGAAAACATGCATTATTGGGCAAGATTGATTGTTCACTAAACTCCTTAACTAACCTTTTGAATTGTTAAGGTTTCTAGCTCATCGAATACTAGGTCCGGAGATATAACAAGCTTTTGGAAAGTATATCAACCTAAGATCAGTCCTTGGGTAGCTAAGCCAATTCATGCTTTGAGTATAAATAAAGATGAAGAATCAATTCTAGAATAAATCCCTAAACAATTAAATGCGTAAAAACATAGAATTAAGAGAATGAATAGAAATCAAATCAAAGCTATAACTCTAACATGTTTTGCAACATGTAGCAGCGAGAGTAAAGCACATAGACAGTATAATTCGTTGATCTATCTAAGCGTAAGGAATTAGATCTCATCTCTTTGCAATAGGGCAAAGATCAACCTATCCTTAAAGGCTTCTAGAATCAAATAAACATGAAGAACAAGAGATAAACGAAATACATTGTTTAGGTATTGATTTAGGCTCTTAAGACCGGCTGCTTAAGTTCCTAGAGAGGCTAAAAGCAAGTATATATAGGGGTTAAGGAGGCTTAAGTCGGTTAGGGCTTCTTCGGGCAATTACGTCTTTTCAGGTCAAAAACTGAGGCAATTTCGGTCAGGATAAGCATCAAGCTTCGTGACTGATATTGGAAGCTTCTAAGGAGCTTATAGATGGTCATAGAAAGGCTGGATATCGTCCCATGGCCTGGCCCGGTGCTTGGCTCCATTTTGCACTAACTTCACTTCGAAGGCAGTTTGACATGTCCTCAGTGTTTCGGGTGTATCTTCTAAAGTACAGATCCAATTGATGAAATTCCAACTCCATTGGAAAGCTAACTCAATGGGCTATCTCCACACCAAGTTTCATTAATTCTCAAATGATTTTATCCTCCGTTTGTCAGCAAACTTCTGGCGTATGCGTTCTGTCCAGTAGGGGAATGTGCATTATCTTCAAGATAAAGTGACTTGGCTTGGTTTCTTTGACTTGGATAAGTAGCTGCATCATAGATGATACTCCTTTTGCTCCTTTTTACATCCTTTTGATGATAAAACCTGTTAAGTCCTTAAAATCTACATATACGAGAAAACTACCTCTTTTGGTTCAAAAGCTTTATTAATATATATAAAAAACATACTAAAATAGATAGAAAAAGTGGTAAAATATAGGGTATATCAGCATGGTAGACTTGTTTGTGGTAGGTGTAGACTTGTTGCGAAATCACTGTTTTGCCCTCAGGCGGACCTTGAATGGTGAAGAACTAGGGTAGCCGCCGCCATAGCTTGTTTTCTTCATTTCGACGAACCTCCTCTCTTGAATATCAAATCCTTACCTCAACCTTCACTTCTTAAACTCGATTTTTGGTTGGTTTGTCAATGGAACAAATAATTTTGGTATGTGACACTTGGAGTTTTCCGAAAAAGCGATGGATCTTCTTTGTTGATAAGTCAAAAGGGTGTAGAGTTATAGGCGCTGATCATGCAACCTCGTATGACGAATTCCTTGCTATGGTGTACGAAGATTTTGGCGTGGATCAACGGTTTGTTGAGGTAAAGTTAAGTTACATGTGAGCAAAGAAGTATTTGACAAAATTACCTCTAGATTCACCACCAGTGTTTGTTAGGAATTCAAGACAATTGATTGGGTTTTTGCAACAATTAAAGATAGACCCAATTCGACTGTGTGTGGAGATTGAAGAAAGAAATCCACGAAAAGGTGATGGAATTGGCGCAGATGAGAAAACGCAACAAAAGCATATGATGCACATGTTGAAGAGGATGAAGAAGATGATTGTAGATTTAACTACTGCGAAGATTCGGACGGTGCAAGTTCGGAGGATGATGAATACGGTAGGTGTGGTAGATTTACAGATGATGAGGAAGAAAGGGAAAATCTAGAATTTCTTCCACATAAGCAAAGGGGTTTATCGATTCCTGAATTTGTGAAGTTGGAAATGCAGTCAGTAGACCTAGCTGTCGGGCAACGTTATGATACGAAAGAGGACTTGGAGATGAGATTGCAGATTTTTTCGGTTACACATCAGTTTGATTATAACGTCCGCAAGTCAACACCAACATTATTGGCGGTTACGTGTTGGGTTGAAGGATGTACATGGAGGCTTCGTGCCTCAACTGTCGGAGAGTGCCCCAATTTCCATGTGAAGACTTATGTTGGAAAGCACTCGTGTTCTATTACAGAACGGTCAAACTGTGCTCGTAAAGCAACGTTTCAGGTTTTAGGGCGTCTCTACCACGATTTCATTGGTGGTGTTGGGCCATCAGTGTTGCCAAGTCATCTAGCCGATGCTATAACAAAACGATTCAGAATTAAGGTATTTTGTAATGATGGTAGATTTATTTTATACTGATGGTAGATTTACTGTGGTAATGATGGTAGATTTGTTTTATACTGATGGTAGATTTGTTTATACTGTGGTAGATTTATTTTATACTGATGGTAGATTTACTGTGGTAATGATGGTAGATTTGTTTTATACTGATGGTAGATTTATTTTGGTAATGATGGTAGATTTGTTTTGGTATGATGGTAGATTTGATTTGGTAATGATGGTAGATTTATTTTGGTTCAGGTGGAGTACTGGAAAGCCCATCGGGCATTAAAGTATGCACGAGAATTAGTTGGGGGAAGCTCAGAGAACGGGTACGAAGAACTTCCAACCTACTTATACATGATTAGGCGAGCTAATCCAGGGACGCTTATAAAGCTTGATGTCGACGAAGAAGATAGGTTCAAGTTTCTTTTCATTGCTTTTGGGGTAAGCATACATGGTTTCCAGTACATGAGGAAAGTAATTGTCCTTGATGGGACATTTCTAAAAGGAAAATATAAAGGTACATTGCTAATTGCCACAACGCAAGATGGAAATTTTAACATATTTCCAATTGCTTTCGGTATAGTTGATACAGAGAATGATGAATCCTGGGAATGGTTCTTTAGACAACTAAACTGAGTTATCCGAGACGATGAAGGACTTGCGATTATCTCGGATAGGCATCGATTAATTGCAAATGCGATTGCGAGGGTATACCCGCTTGCTTCTCGTGGTATTTGCACATATCATTTGCATAAGAATATTTTGTTGAAATTCAAAGGACGAGAATCATTTTGACTAGTGAAGAAGGCAGCAACCGCATATAGACTTCTCGAGTTTTATGAGTTCTTTCGGAAGATTGAGGCTTTGTATCCTGCTCTTCATAGCTATTTAGAAAAAGCTGACATTCGTTTGTGGAGTCGGGTTCATTTTCCAGGCCTTAGATACAATATCTTGATGAGCAACATAGCGGAGTCGATAAATCAGGTTCTCTCTCCTGCTCGAGGATATCCAATAGTGCAACTTTTGGATACAATTAGGTCAATGTTAACTAGGTGGTTCGCTACAAGAAGAAAAAAAGCAAGTCTAATGACCACAACCCTTACCAGTGGGGTGGAGAAGCTTCTGGAGGTATATACTATTATAGTAGATTTATTTTTCAACACCTGGTAGATTTATTTCTCTATGGTATATTCTTGTCTTCCTATGGTAGATTTATTCAAATCTACGGTAGATTTATTTAACTGTTATAGTAGATTTATTTAACACTATGGTAGATTTATCCAATGCATTTATCTTCTTTTATAAGCAGACTAGGGTCGAAGATGCTAAACTATGGACTGTCCAAGCAATAAATGAGAATCAGATACAAGTAATATAAGGGTCATCATTGCATGTTGTCAATTTGACAGATAAAAAGAGTACTTGCAAAAGGTTTGACTTGGATAAAATACCTTGCGTCCATGCCATTGCAGCAGCCAAAAATGAGAAGAAGTCACGGATCTCCCTTGCCCATTCATACTATTCGTAGAGCTACTTGTACAACGCTTACTCCCAAAGTGTAATGCCAAGAGATGTTGCTTTGCCCATGCCGGAAGTTGTGTCCTCAAAAGTTTGTAAACCGCCTATGGTCCGTGAACCACCCGGTAGACCAAAACTGTCACGGATAAAATGTGGATTAGAAACTGCTATGCAGCGGAAGAGGCCTATAAATAAAAGCTTTTGTGGTAATTGTCACCAACACGCCCATAATCGGAGGACTTGCAAAGCTTAAATGTATGTGTGTAGTACAATGTCTATCTTTTCGTAATGACTTGGTTTCTTGTTTAATGTAATAACCCATCGATCATGTTTAGACTACAACAAGAGTGTCAATACAAAAAATGGTCATATAAGTCTACCATACTTTCGAAGGACCACCATGTTTACCACTCCCATACATACATAGTCCTTTGAAAGTGTAGACCTAGTTACACATAATAGCCGCGCACTTAGTCAATATGTCTGCGACAACAAAATATACAAGTCTACCGTCAAAAGTTAAATAAGTCTACGGTCACAGGAGGACCTGTCAAAATAAGTCTATCATGACCTCTTAAATAAGTCTACCGTCAAAAGTTAAATAAGTCTACGATCACAGAAGAATCTGTCAAAATAAGTCTACCATGACCTCCTAAATAAGTCTACCATCACCCCCAAAATAAGTATACCATCACCTCCAAAGCATCACCGTGAATCCGTCAGATGAGGAACTTTAATATCTGATTGAACACGAGGGTGTGGATCAGATAACTGCACAACCTCATCTTCTGGTAACTCGTCCATAATCTCAGCTGCAAGTTTGAGACGAATAGCAGCCACATTGGAATCACACATGCCATCGTAACTATGGCCAAGGGCTAAACACTCGATATATTTCAGCCTATACACTCCACAATCACCCGATTGGTGATTCTGTGGTATAGTTTTGATCCTGTATACATTCCAAGCCTACTCACTCATTCTCTTCCTTTCGGCCAAGGGTGCAGCCTGCTTCAGCAACAGCGAAATCATCTTTGCGTATGGCTTGCAGGTTTCTTCGATGTAGCTATCGCTGTAGAGATTGATTATGCTATCGTAGACTTTCACCTTTTTTTGAACCAAGTCTACCACAACAGCCACCCAGTGGTCGTCCGCGATATTATGAGAAATGTACAACGTATTGACATCCTTCCCCCATTTTTTGTTCGTCGGAGCAAAATCTGGAAGTGTACCATTGATGAGGTTGAAATATCCTGACGGAAACACCCAAGTCTTTTCCTTCTCGAGGAAGTTTCTTTTGTATTCTCGACACCAAAGGGCCGCAAACAATAGATCCACGAATTCAATCCTTTCACTTTGAAAGGAGTTGGCTTTTGCAAAGACCTCTGTCAGAGTAAATTCATGCCAGCAACCATGTGCTGCAAAATAAGATAGAAACGTACTATATTAGTCTAGCACAACAGATCAATAAATCTACCTCAACAGATCAATAAATCTATCACAACAGATTATTAAGTCTACCACTACTACAGATTATTAAGTCTACCACTACAGATAGTTAAATCTACCACAACAGATTATTAAGTCTACCACCACTACAGATTATTAAGTCTACCACCACTACAGATTATTAAGTCTACCAGTATATATTATTAAGTCTACCAGTACAGATTATTAAATCTACCACAATAGGTAAATAAGTCTACCACCACTACAGATTATTAAATGTAATCTTACTTACCGTCATTTTCAGCCAGCCATACTGGTTCACTGGCCATAATTCTTTCGGTGTCATCAATACCAAGTAGAATTCTACTCCTGCTATGCTCATCTCGAATGGGTTTTGCCTATAAAATGGAGAGGGTAAAACGCTGACAAGCATGAAAAAAGGTTGTACATTCTACAAAATTTAATAATAAGCAGGACAAGTGACTTACAAATCAGTCTTTACGTACTCAATCAACCGATCCATCTTACGCTTTTCCACCTTTGCAAAAGGATCATAGATAGCAGGAGAAAGAGTTTGACCATACATGATCTGCATAGTTCCAGAGCCTCCTATGAATGGGTCCACTTGGGTTTTTGCAAGAGTTAGTTTGCGACGTTTGAGGACACCGAAATCAGCATTCTTTGTCAAGTCAAGAAGCTTCTCTAATGCACCTCCCAATGCTTTGTTCACTCTCTCGTCCTGTAGATCAGAATAAGATGGCACCGCAGGGGGTAGGTTACCTTTTTTTTTGAAGATGTTAAATCTCTAGTGATATCAACAACGTCAATAGTCGCCTTCCTCTCCTTCTTTCTTGAAGGTGTCACATCGCTCGGGATATCAACAATGTCAACAGTCGCCTTATTCTCCTTCTTCTCTTCAACATCTTTAGTCATATCAACAAAATAACTATACATGTCTTTCTTCTCTTTCGGAGCAAGTGGTTCAGTTTCCACATTTGTCACCACCTTTGTCTCAAATTTGTTGTTTCTAACAACACGGTTAATGGGGAACTCAGCCTTGGATGTTGCTTGCTGCTCTACCATCCATGACTGTAACATATTTAAATATGGAAACCAATGTAAAGATTAACCAAAATGCTTGTAACAAAATCCAATGAAATTTAATAAATAAGTCTACTACAATTACCAACATAAGTCTACTACAATTTCCTAACGTCAAAGGAACTATCTAACATCAAGGAACTTTTCATAACATCAAGGTTAAGTAAATCTCACTTGTATTAAAAGAGAGACTTACGTACCGGATCTTCGTTCTTAGAAGCATTTCCTTCATCGCACACCTTCGATTGTGCCTCTACCAAAGTTGGCTCTTTTGCCTTGCCTTTTTGGTTCTCAAGCGATGTCCTCCAACTGTTGATGCCTTTGTACTTCTGGTCCAATAGATCCACTTTCTGAACCAATGACTTAAGGAGCGAAAGCACTTCACTACTCTCTTTCTTTTTCTTCTTTGAGACGCTTACTTCAACACTAGGACTCGCTTCATGCCTCCTTCTCTTTTCCTTCATAATATCTATTAATGGAATACTCATGTCAACATCGTCCACGTCCTCGCTTCCCTTATCACTATTTCCACGAGTTTCCTTCTTTTTCTTCTTCTCCTTCTTCTCCTACTTGTCTTCCTTCTCCTCATTCTCCTTCTTCTCCTTCTTCTTCGAACTTCTTTGCTCAGAACTTACCTCAACATCCTTCTTGACTATCCTCTTCCTCTTACCAACATCTCAAAAAGACTCATCCAAGCATCCACCAAGAATATCTCGTATCATGTTATCAACCTTCTTATCATCTTCGTCTCCTTCCCATGGAGGATATATCTCCTCCAAAGGTTTCACCACCAACTGTCTAACACGAACCTACAAAAAATGCAACAGTTATCAAACAAGTCTAGCATGGGAGAATTCCACAGTAATCAAATAAGTCTACCACAAAAGATAAATAAGTCAACCACAACAGATCAATAAGTCTACCATCAACCACAACATATCAATAAGTCTACCACAGCATATCAAAAAAGTCTACCACGACTACAAATTATAAGTCTACCACAACATATCAATAAGTCTACCACGACTACATATCAATAAGTCTACCACAGAAGATCAACAAGTCTACCACAACAGATAAATAAGTCTATCACTATAACAGATTATAAGTCTACCACAGCATATCAAAAAGTCTACCACGACTACAGATTATAAGTCTACCACAACATATCAATAAATCTACCACAGAAGATCAACAAGTCTACCACAACAGATAAATAAGTCTACCACCACAACAGATTATAAGTCTACCACAGCATATCAACAAGTCTACCACGACTACAGATTATAAGTCTATCACAGCATATCAATAAGTCTACCACAGCATATCAACAAGTCTACCACGACTACAGATTATAAGTCTACCACAACATATCAATAAGTCTACCACAACATATCAATAAGTCTACCACATCATATCAACAAGTCTACCACGACTACAGATTATAAGTCTACCACAGCATATCAATAAGTCTACCACTACTACAGATAATAAGTCTACCACAGAAGATCAACAAATCTACCACAACAGATCATTAAGTCTACCACCACTACAGATTATAAGTCTACCACAACAGTAAACTAGTAATTATCATGTTAAATTCAGAGGTTGTAAAATGTGTACCTTTCCATTGGTATCTTTGTCCTCCTCCAAAACCCTCTCCAAGTTGTATCTAGCGCGGCTTGAACCCCAACGTAGGAGAGGAATTTGCTCTTCTTTTTTATTCCCAAATTTCTCTCCTAGTATTGGAACCGACTCATATACCCAGACAAGCAATACACGCACACAACCATGAGTTGTCAACTTTCCACTCCCCAAGGATGCAATATTTATCGAATGCAATAGCTCCCTAAAGGACACACGGCTCCACTGATACCTCTCAAACGCCTCTAGATCCAACACTCTTTTCGCAGCCATGAGAGGGATTCTACTATTACGAGCAAACCAATATATTCTAACGTGCAAGACAAAGAGCAATGCTACCATTTTTCTCTTCTCATAACTCCATGTCCTGCAAATGTCAAAAACAGCAATCAAGTCATCCCAACTAGGTGCATCTCCTACGTCAACCTTCATTTCCTTCCGCAAATCAGTGTGGTCAACATCCAATATATCTTGATCATCAAATGGGTCACACTTCATGGTAGTGATCTCCACAAACTCATGTAGAGAAAACCTCATCGGACAACCACCAACCAAAACCCAATCTCATTCATCCTGTCAATGGCCAATTGATTCCCAAGGATATGTTGGATAGGCTTCGCAGCCCATACCATCTTCGATGAAGCAAGCTTTAGAATCACTCCAACACCATGATTATTCATGATGTCATTGAATACCTCTTCCCCAACAGCTTCAAGCATCTTATCAAAGTCACCCAACTTGCAATTGTGATGCAAGCTTCTTTCCACCGATGGTGATTTTCGCATCAATCTCTCCGGATACTCACGTGGGACAATAGACCTCGACATTTCTGTACAATAAATCATGTCAGCATTCAAATTTCTACCATGAAGAGAAATAAATCATGTCTAAAATAAATCTACCATCAATAGAAATAAATCTATCATGAAGAGGATTAAATCTACCATAAAGTAAAATAAATCTACCATGAAGAGAATTAAATCTACCATTAAAAGAAATAAATCTACCATGAAGAGAATTAAATCTACCATCAATCATTTCAATTTTAAAATTAAATCTACCACCAAAACAAACAATGACACTTCAGTTTAAAACCCATTCTTAGTTTATCAAATCTGTAATTATAGTTTAACAAATATACCATCAAATTCGATCACAAATCTACCACCAATTACAATGTCCAAAGATACAATCAAAACAAACAAGGGCCAACAAACAATGAAACTTATAACCCAATCTTAACTCATCAAATCTACCATCAAATTCGATAACAAATCTACCATCAATTACAATGTCCAAAGATACAATCAAAACAAACAAAGTCAAACAAACAATGAAACTTATAACCCAGTCATAACTCATCAAGTCTGTCATTATACATTAACAAATCTACCACAACTTTGATAACAAATCTACCACAAAATTTCAATCTCTAAACATCCTATCAAGTTTCCTCACCAGAACCGTCGATTTTGTCATCCTAAATTTGAAGGAAACACGATTTCGAATACAAATCTGCAAAATATATTGAAGATTTTAGGGGTTCGACATTTTTAGAACAATGCGACAACCCAAATGAAAACGAAAATTCATTTACCTGTTCTGCGAACCACCGAAAACCCTAAACTCGCCGGAAGTTTCCGTCAACGACTCGCCGAAACCCTAAAATCGCCAAAGAAAATCAATGTCACCGTCGTTCAGTCGGAAAACGAAAGTAAATAAACCGCCGGAACTTAGCGATTGGGTTCGTCGGAAAGTTAGCGTTAAACCGCCGTATTTGTCTCTCACCTTTGAAGAACCGCCGTCGGAGTGAAATCGCCTTTGTTTATCGAGGAAGAAGAAGAACTGTTTGGAAAAAACAATTCTCGCGGTTAAGTGGTTTTTTTTTTCAGTTTTTTTTTTCAAATCTTAATGGTATTTTTGTAATTACAAAGTTATACTTTGGTTTTTATGTCTTATATACTCGACCTTGATATTTTCATACTTGTGAAGGTCATTCTAATAATTAGGGCATTTATCAAGGTAGTTCTAGTAATTATCCCTTTATATATGAAGTTTCCATGGCTCTCAGGTGAATGTTTCTCTCCACCTAGTTTCTCTTCCAGGCCCAGAAAACGAGGCAGCCGCTGAAGATCTTTTTTTTCTCCGAAATGGGTCGCTACCATAGCACCTCCACCGCCGCCGGCCGTTCTCCTCACTGTTGAAGCCATCGCCTCTCTCTCCGCCGTGTCAGACTCCATCAGCCTAATCGACTCATGTCTCCGGTGAAAGCAATGCTCTTCTCGTGGATTTCACCTCCACGGAAGCCACCAGATCGGGGGTCGTTTTCTTCGCTTGGGGTAGATCCAGCGACGCATGAGCTTCGTCCTCCACCAGAACCTCTATATCCACCAGATAAATCTTTGTCTATTGTCTCCTCTATTTCGTGGCTCTTGATTGACTTCTCGCAGACTGTCTCAGCATCAAATCTGAGATTAGTGTTATCAGATTTGGTTGGGTGTCCAGATTGAGGGTCGTACGACTTTGCTCTTGACTATCTTTCCTCTAATAGGACTTGCTTGGGGTGTGTTACGATAAACAAGGTAGGCTTCTACTCCTCATCCTCTCTTTCTCTTTCTTCAGAAAGATTTGGGATGTTCTTTGAGAGTGAGGCTTTGACTTTTTTAGACCCGAGTATATTGGGTTCATGTGTTGCTTCTTTCGCCGCTGTGAAACTCTCTCCTACTGCAGTTTGCAGTCCCTGTTTCGTCGACTATTTGGAACATATAATCTTGGCCATGTTAGCTCTATGCACTCGGCTATCTAGGAGTCTTAGGTACTTTATATATGAGAAGAATATGGGAGTTAGCTGCTGTTGTTTGACTTGTGAACCAGATGCTTATACTGCATCAACGATTGCTTGTCCTCTTCTACCAGAAAAATTTGGGTCTTGATGACAGCCTGCATCTTGCTTGACGATGCTTATATCTTTGCGATACTTTACTGCAGGATGCAGGCTGTCATCAAGATTCTCTTTGACTCTAGCACTTGTCTCGCTTGAGTTTGAAGGAAGATTTCTCTTCATTGTCTTTGGTCCACTAATTCTTGGTATATTGGACACATATTTCTCTGATTACTCCTTTGTGGAGGTTGTTTACACCCTTTCATTCCCTTTTGTTGTGAGGGATTGTTTTTTAGGAAAATGATGAGGACATCAGTTCAGACCACGAACCAACTCCAATTCCAATGACTATAGTTCAACCCGGTCCAAGGAAAAGATCCAAGTTCAAGCAAATAACCAAAAGGATCAACCTTGCTGTTCAAGTCTTCATTGCATCATTAAAACCCAAACAAATCCATCACGATATTGGTTCTACCAAGGGACGCCAAGAGACTTCTGAAGTAATAATCACGACACAAGACGAAGAAGACATTTCTACGACTGATCAAGAGATGGAATCAGAAGAAGAAAAGGAACTTGAAGACTTAAAAGGGAACTTATACTCCAAGAATCAAGTTCAATCTACATCAGATGCAACCGGATGTCAAGGTGAGTTGTTCCATTTATATACTATCTTTGCAGGTGATTCAAGCATCCAAAAACACTAAGAACAAGGCAAAACGACATTGCCTCTTTTATTTTAAGTTCTAGTCATAGTTTCCTTTTCTGGTTTTAATGAAACTCTGCACTTTGTTTAGATTAGTTTTGAACGTCTTGCTGTTTCTTTTTAAAAGTCTTGTTGTTTTGAGTCTTTTCTTATTGTTTTTGTGTCGAAAGTTGATGGACTGTTTATAAAGTCCCATTGCAGCTTTGTAGCCACCACAACTTTTTACCTATCAATAAAAAACTAAATTTTATTTGAGCATTCTTGAGCGAATCTCAGCCCTATTTGAACTTGTGTGTGTGATTTACATCGGAGCAAACATCAGTACCGTATCAGAGAATCATCATCCCTATGTGTCGTGCTATCAATCCATCTACACTTCCTACCTTCTGATCTCACACGAAAGAGTGATCACCATCGTGTTGGATTCCACCTTCGACCATTAAAACCATCACAAAAAAGCGAACGCCAGCTTGTGATTCCATCCATGGTTCCTAGATCATAAGCCTCACCACCGAGTCTTATATCAGGAAAAAAGAGTTGGAATTTGCTTTGGTATTTGCAGAAGTTTTGACATTTAAGATTGCAAGGAATATTTCTTTGTATCAAGTCTTCGACACTCGCATGTGTATACCTCCGGTGTTAGCAAGAGAGACTCTTCTATTCAAAGCCGCATTATTTGTCGCTTCAACTATAGAGATCCCGCACTTTATGTGTTCTCGGTTTCTCCTTCTCTTGTAAACCTTCTCAAGTATGGAGTTGTTGTCAACAAGCAGAAAATCATCCTACATAACTTTGTTTGTCTATTAGGCCCATTTTCTTCTATCCTTATATTTCATGTTTGTTATACGACATATGTTTTAACCGTTTTGTTAGTTATGTCTTCTTCATTAGAATGTAATATTTTCTCCTCGATTGAAGTTTAATCTATCTATAAAATAGGGTTTGATCAAAAAAGAAAAAAGAAAAAATATTAACTTAATTTTGGTTAATGATAGATGAACATTTTAGTAATTTATTGAATATTATTGACACCCATGCATAGTCTGAAAACCCTCAAGCTTTAGGTTTTGATTTTAAAATTCATTAAAATACATAAATTAATAATTCCATTTAATAAGAAATTGTGGCTGATTCAAACCATTTAGCATCCTTTGGGATTTGGTCTAAAATCTTTTTTTGATAGGATAATATGGGAATTAGAATATTTAAAATCAATATCAAGCGAGTATATAATTTTGGTAAAGCTAGTGATTTTCTTTTTAAACGAAATTCAGCAACTTGCTTAAATTTTGATGAAATAATATTTTTGGATTACTTGCTCTATTTGTAAGACAATTTAAACCATAACTTATTTTTTTTTGTATAAAATTTTATATATTTGTAACATGTATTTCAGATATCCCATTTCATAGTTAAATTAAATTATTATTATTATTAGAACTATCCAAAACTAAAATAATTTAAGTTAAATGAAAAGAAACAGCAAATAATTAAATAAATAGTTAATTTTGGTAGTTTATGGTTTTAAATGATAATTATGTTTGGTAAAATTATCAAACATATTATTTTATATTGTATTTAACTAACCTTGTTGATAAAAAAAGTTTGTTTAACTAATTTTTCTTAAGTTTATTTAATTAATTACTTTTTCCAAAAAAATTAGCCATATTCAGCAATATTCGGTTGGTACCATATAAGTTTGATTTTTTTCCGTCAAATTTCACAAGAAATCACTAAAAATTCATCCATATTAATTGAGCAGAATTCAGCCGCAACTAGTTAAACCCATTGTTACAACTAGTTTTTTTTTGGGTTAAAAATAGATAAATATGTATTTTATAAATAATGGAAATCTTGAAACTACATGGGAGGTTTGCGACAATAACAACGGTCTGGATCTGAGAAACAAGCATCAATTATTTCGCCTTTAGCTTTACATTTGGCAAAACAAGCATCCCAAGGACAATCGTGTTCTGGTCGTCCAGACATGATTTGTCCACGGGAACTTTCACAACCACCCTTCACACACCTTGGTTCTGTTATACATTTAAGCGTAGCACAGTCTGGGTCCTCCTTGCAAAGTTCATATCCACTTCGTGCTAGAATCGGTGTACCTGAGAATATGTATATATTCATGAATCCATTATGATGAGGAAGAAAAATAGAGTAAAAGAATATAAATTAGATTGTTTTTAAACTCACATATTGAAAAAAGTAGAACACCGATGAATATCAATGCTGCAGATTTCTCCATTTTGTTGTTGTGTTATGATTTGAAGTCGTTTTTATGGCTAAGATGATGTATTAAGAGACTATTTATAATTGTAAGAAAATATCTTCTCTCTTTTCGTTAACCCAAATTTGTTATTTTTTTATTTTCCACTATTTACTTGCGGCAAATGTCAATATTTACATCTATATTTAATTCATACTTCTATATTTGCATTTATCTTTATAAAAAATTCTGATTTGTTTCTGTAACAAGGTTTGATACCTAGCTAAATCTTTATATTTGGAAGGAGTGTAAAAATGTATGTAGTTTGAAATCCCTTCATATTTGACTATATCCAATGTAAACTGAAAATCATTAACATTTGTATACGTGATCATAATAATTAAGGAAATATTTGTTAAAAATATCTCACCAAGGGCTTACAAGTTAAAACTTTATCTCTAACGTAAGTCTAGCATATTTTATATTCTTTCTTCACCAAATCTTATGGTCTAAATTACTAGTTTGAGCGTTCAAAAACACCTCATATGTATTCATAATTTATGTTCTTAGCCCACCATTCATACCCATGATACACTCTTTGAGAATTAAATTTCTCTAGACCATTCTTCTTCAGTTCTCGGTTAAGCGAAACACGACTCAAACGAATTCTGTAAAATTTGTATGTAAAGCATTTTTTGTGTTTAAATTGTTTAGGACAAAGAATTTAACTTTTTGAGACTTGAATTTTCTCTAACTACATCAAAACTAACCCTTGTTTTGAAAATTTTGAGAAAAACTACTTGAATTTTGAGACTTGAATTTTCTCTAAATAATTGTACAATATATTTTCACATGTGTGAAAAGATATATAGATGAGGATTTTTTAATTGGGAGGATTGTTTTAATATTTCAAAAATTTTACAAAAATTTGAAAACTAACCCTTGTTTTGAAAATTTTGAAAAATAACTTTTTGTCGCATAAAAAGACAAAAATATCCTCATTAATTTTTGAACATCTAAAATTACGGAAAATATCCTGATTAATTTTTGAACATGCGTTTTACTGAAGACATATCGGATTGACTTAAAATTGAAGCAGACCCAAAAATAAATCAATACTGGTCACAGAGTTCCAAATCCCCTAGCTGAGTTTTTGTATTAAATTTTATTTTAATTTAACTAATATTATCTTTAAAATTTATTAAAATTTTTGTAGTTAATTTCATGATGAACATTTCACACATTTTAAAGAAAAGAATATTTTTTTAATTTTAAAAGATGTAGCCTATTTTTTTAATTCTCACTAAAATTTGGCCTATTTCTTTAATTCACCCAAAATTAAAAGAAAAATCATTTTCGAAATTAATCTTAGTTTACTTATTTAAGATATATTTTGATACCAACAAAAAGAAAAGATATATTTTGATATTAATTTATATTTAGATATAGACATATTGAATAGATATATAAATATATTATTTATAAAAGAGAAAAAGATATACGTATTTACAAACTTAACTTTATCATCATCCAATTGACTCTATATATATGGATCACCACTGTATCTATATATATATATATATATATGAAAAAGTACTTAACTTTTGATTCGGTTTGTTCATCACAACTTAAAAGTAAGTTATAGTTCATTAGTTTTGTTTGATCACATAAGTTTGATATAGTTTTAACAGTTTTGTAATATCATTGTCAAAGTATTTTTTTAAAAATTGTGATGGTGACAAAATAGTATTTTGATATATATGGAGCTGAATAACATAATTATACTTCTTTTAAGAATCTTAATGATGACATTTCTAATATCCAATCAAAGAATCAAATCTCTTATTCTCTTTTAATGATAACTAAAATTATGATTTATACATTTATTTTTCATTAAAAAATGTCACGATATTTTTTTTTTTTTTTATTAAAGAAAAATATATAAAATGGATTCTGATTTGGATATTTTAGTAATTTTAAATATAAAAAATTTATTTTTCAAAGATTTCGGAAAAGGGGTTAGTTTTCAAAAAAAAAAGTTTTGAAATTATTTTTACAAATTTCCTCTTTTAAATTTTAAGTTTGGTTAATAATATAAAGATTACATTTTAGAAATTAATTTAATAAAATTTACGACTCAGAATCTGAGCCAGTAATATGTAGCATACTAAATGGTAGATAATTACAAGAGGAAAAGAGAACCAAAGATGAAAATCGAGATCTTTAAAAGAAAAATGAAAATTACAAATTTTTACATAAATTTCCTTTTCATTACATAAGTTGCTTGTGCCCTAGCTCTTGGCCCTACCCTCAATACTATATATATAAATAACAACATGAACCATGAAGCATTCGGAATTCACCACCACCCATATATATATAGAGAACTCTTAATGGAAAAGAAAGCATCCCAATTGATCTCATCGAGGAGATACACTCAAGTTGCCGGGCAAGTCCATCGCTAGATTTCGTTGCGTGTCGAAGCTATGGACCTCAACACTTGGCCAATCATATTTCAACGATTTGGTCCTGACAGCTCGGCCACATCTCTTATTCAGCTTCCAACAAGGAGGTGTGGTGAATGATTTGCACTGTTTATCGTCACCTCAGCCTCAGAATCCGGATGAGAATTCGTCTCTGGCATTGAATTTTCGTATGGTTTTCAGTTCACGCAATATTAGTTTCGGTTCACACAAAATTTACATGGTGGGTCATTTATGTCACCAATATCCGGCTTGATCTTCTGCCCTCGTGATCATATGCCAAACCACAGACTAGAGGCACTGATATACAACCCCACTACGGGTCAATACGTAGACTTACCCATACTGCATGAGAGTCTTGCGTGGAATTATTTTGGGTATGATCCAATCGGAAAACAATACAAAATATTGTGCATGAGCTCGGGTCCAAGACACAAAATCGCAGGGTATCATCTTCTTACATTCCCCTGTGAAAAGAATGAGTCTTGGAGATGTATCCAAGGTCCTATACGCCATAGACCCTTATCTTATGGGATATGCATCAATGGGGTTTTGTATTATGTTGCTCGCAATGATGGGGCATCGTCTCTTGTGATAGTTGGCTTCGATGTTAGGTCTGAGGAATTCAAGTTTATCGATGAACCTGAGCCCCATTCCATTTGGAGTAAGCGATGCCCTGCTTTGTTGACAAACTTCAATGGTAAATTAGTTTCAATTAAATGGAACTAAAATTGAATTGTGTGTGGGGGTTCTAGAGGATGACAAGAAACCGGAATGGTCAAATCATGTCTACCGTTTGACGCTTCCTTTTGATACGGATACTTATGTGGTTTGGAATGATTGATACTGGTGAAATTGTCTTGTCCATGTATTATGTTACATCCGACCCGTTCTATGTTTTCTACTTCGACCCGGAGAGAAGCACTCTTAAAAAGGTTGAAATTCAAGGAATTGAAGCGTTTAAGCGTCATAGGGTTAAAATCTTCCTAAACCATGTCGAGAATTGCAGTTTGATAGCATAGAGCTGGTTCTTAATCAAAGACTAGATTCTCACCCGCACTATGTGTGGGAACATTCGTTTTATATGTTATAAACTATACTTAGTTTTCGTAGTATATCGTATATAATATGTTCTAAGTTTAGATATTGTATGTTTTTAACTTGTAGGTAAAATCAATTAGTTTGAAATAATATAAAAGCTTTTGTTTTTAACTTGTTGGTAGAAGTCGAGTAGTTAAAAGTATTGTATTTTATATTAAATAGTCATAAGTGGAAAAATAAATAGTTGACTATGTTGTATTAAAATGTATAAACAAAAATCGAGTAGTTTTAAATAAGTTTATTGTTTTTCATTTTGCATTCCAATTAGTAAATTAATAAATTAGGGTATATTTAAGGGCTTTTAGTTTTGAATGTTGAAACTTAACTTTAATTTTGTGGTATTTGTGGAACATTTGAAAATGGTGGTAGTTGTTTGCGGCTAGCCACTAGTAACTTCTTAGTACAAAAAAATAATTTTTGTAAGCAAAACAAACTATGCAATTTGATTTTCCTTCTAACATAGTTAAGATATGTATGGGTTAACCCGTCAAAGATTTTGAAAGTATAGGTACTTCTCTAAATAAATATGTATGGGTTAACCCATCAAAGATTCTTTTTCTTTTATTTTCTCTTAATCAAAGACTTTGAAAGTGTATATACTTCTCTAAAAGATTCTTCAATGACTCGTTGCTTTCTTTAACCTTTGTATAGTACTCTTTCCGTATTTTAATAGATGTTTTAGAGATTTTTTTGTTTGTTTCATATTAGACGATGTTTTCAATTTTCTATGTAAAACTAATTGTGTGTTTGTTATTTTTGACGGTTTAAATTATGCTAATTTTTTTTAATTAGTTCCATGACTCGTTGCTTTCTTTGATCCTTGTATGGTACTCTTTCTGTATCTTAATAGATATATTAGAGAATTTTTTTGTTTCATATTAATTTTTTAATTTTCTATGTAAAAATAATTGTGTGTTTGTTGCTTTTGACTGTTTAAATTATGCTAATTCTTTTTAAACTAGTTGAATTGTTTTGGAGTTAATGATAAAACATGTTTTATTTTTGAAAAAACAGAAAAATAAATGATTTCTTAATCTATGTGCAACAATCTTAAAAATTAAGTAATATGAAACAGAGGGAGTATTCCACACATGTCCCTTAGTGATATAGTCCATGTTTGTTGTGTTCAATCCATGTATTAAAATACCAGTTTATATAAAAAAAATTTTTATGATTTAACTCTTCTTATGGTCAAGATATTAACTTTTAAAAATCTAAACATTTGTGTTTGCTTGATATTGGTAATCGCTCTTGATACACAAAACTTGTTCCAAGAATATCACATAACAAATTTTGACTCTTTATTAATTGGAACAAATCTTATTGTAACTAAATTATTCAGTTTCTAGTTTAAACAACTAAAACGTCATTCTCAGTGAATTATTCTTATCATTTGTTCTAATTAATAACCAGTATGTAATAATTAATTCTAAAAGTCATTGCTCATCATTATTGATTCTATTTCTCTTTTTATGCTCTCTCTAATCACATATATCATCCAAATTTATACAATTACCGATATAATTCGCCAAGATTGAAACCAATACCATGTACATATACGATTACACATATGTGTTTGTTGTGCATATACACACCTTTATTTTTTTTATATAGTATATGCACAAACCCACCGTAAGTTAAAAGTTGTGAACTGCATTAACAAAAAAGTTATGACGAATTAGAATCATAGACGTTATGTTGACGAATTAGAATCATAAACGTTATGTATTTTGAACAAAATGTATATAAGAAATACAATATCTGAAAAGGAAAAAAATAATTATTCAATCACAAGGGTCAATACTAAATCCAATTAAATTCCGGATAAATGTCTAGTGAGGCTCCAAAGTGTTTCGAATCAATGTTTCATTGAGTCTTGTGAATCATTCTTTGATACAGCCTTCGCTACACGTGTTGTCCATATCATCTTCCAATACACTTAGGCAAATGTTCATTTACCTTGTCGTCTTTAATAGTTGATCTAAAGGAAAAACAGTGGACAAATTCCAATCCTAGAATTGAATTAAGCAAAGAGAAACCCAATAACATAGTGGTGCTCCATTTTCGCCATTTTGTCCAGAAGAAAAATGATTAAATTTTTAAATTATATTATTATTGAATCTAGATACATTAGATATATATTATCTGTTTTGGAGGAGAGAAATTTCATCATCAAGATCTTCGTCATCACGAACTCGAGGTGGGCTAAAAAAGTTAATGAAACAAAATTATATCTATCAACCATAAATTAGATCGAATAACAAAAACATAAACAATTTATCAAACAACAAATAAATTTTGAACCAAATAAACCTATAAAAAATAAAATAAAACAAAACTAAGACTCGTTAGAATTAAAATTAGAACTTTTATTTGTTGTTTTTTATTAAAATATTTTTGAAAGGAAAACTTCTTTTATAGCCTCATTCTATCATATCAAAAAGGCACATCCGAAAGCATCCAAAAGCATCCAAAGATGTAGGAAATTATCTCTCATCTTGAGAATGATCATCCTTGTGCACCACCACTGCCCTTGAAGGAATAAGTGAAAAGTTTCATCAAATCTCTAAATTGATGCTCAGGTCGAGCTTTTTATTACACAAAGGGCATCTAAGCTATTATCCATCTAGATATTATTGACTGATCACCCGACAATTTTATCTTATTGTACAGTTCAAATCTAAAGCGGGGACGTTATAAAATTTATAACCATATCGAGATGAAGACTGGCCATCATCCTTAAAAGATTGTTCCCTATATGAGCTCTTACATCTTGATTCATTTTGGTAGTTATCAACACTTTTTCTTCTTCCACGGTATTCATCATCCCTCTCACCATCTCTCCATCTTGGAGCTATGAAATTCATTTTTTGTTGGATTCATTCTCTACTTAGGTTTTTTTGTCTAATATTAAAGACAAAACAAAAATTAGATTAAGAATAAAAAAAACAAATATTAACATAGCCATAGAAAAAGAGAAAAAATACAATAAAAATCTATAAATTCCAAAACACATTTGTCGAAAAAGTGTTAGGATGATGTTTCTATATATAGGCCACTAAATAAATGAACAGAGCGTATAATGAAAGATTTCAATAACGTATCAACAAAGATCAAATTAAAATCTTAAATATTAGGTAATATCTATAATTTCTCTCAATATCGTATTTTAAGGACAAGTAGAAAGATTCAAATTAATTTGCTATAGTAATTAAAAAGAAAAATAAATTGATTTCCAAAAGCATTTATCTTATTATGTTTATTAATAGTGAATATTAAAAAAACGTATAATGCCATATATAGTCACAAATGAATTAGAATTTATTCCTTAATTATTTATATAAATGATTAAATGTGAAAATATAAGTTATAAAATATTATACTTCAATGTAACTTGTTTATTCACTAAAATGTTTAACCTCAAATTAAAAAATAAAATTTTAAATTCTAATTATATGAATAATTGATTTTTAAATACGAAAATTTCAATATGGAAGATCTCATCATTATTTCGGAAAGCACAAATCTCGTGATTATTAGATTTTGTTCGTACTCGCAAACATATAATGCCATATATAGTCACAAATAAATTAGATTTTGTTCATTAGCTATTTATATAAATGATTAAATGTGAAAATATAAATGTTTAAAATTAAATATATCATTATTTTCTAAATCTTTGTTAATAAATATATATTAAAATTTTCTTAGTTTCCAAAAATTTATCCTTTAATTTAACTTTTTTTTTTAAGAATTCCGCAAGAAACTCAGATTCTTAGAAAGATTTATCTCTATATATTTCCGTGACCCAAAGATTTATTTTCAAAATTTGTTTCCAAAGATTGGATAAATTTTTAATATATTTATGGGAAGATTCTTCAGGATCCAATTAAGAAATTATCCGAAATTGAGTTTAATATTACTGAAATTGCCATCGCATCTATCGGAAATTACCCTTTTCAATTTAATCAATTTAGTTATAAAGCAATAACAATTTGAATAATATTAGAATCAATTTTGAACATTCTCTAAATATCTCTCTTTTAATATTATAAAGATTTCTACTTGTTTTTCGGTTTTCTTCTTAAGATTTTAATCTTTCTAGAACCTAGTTGATCGTTGCATTAATATTAAGTAATCAAGCTTTAAATATATCAGTTTTTTCTCTCTTTTTCTTTTTCTTTTTCTTTTTCTTTTTCTTGTATTACTCATATATAATGCATGGAATATTGATTGGACAGAAAGAAAAAATGTTATGAAAACTTGTGTATGAACACAGAATGATAGTGGCATAACTCATAATGCAGATTGCTTACTTGTACTTGCAAAATCTATCATGTGTTGTATTAATATTTTTTTTATAAATTTGGTCTCGTGCTAAAAAAATTTGTTGAATTCTGTTTTTATATTACCCTAAAGAACTCCTATGATCACGTTCGTTCGAGTATTTAATGAGAGAAGAATTATCCAGCGTATGATCATGTTCGTTAAGATTGAAGAATTACTGATAGATTGAAGAATTACTGAGAGCATATATGGTTGAAATACGAGTCAAGGTGTTAACTTGCAAATAGTAGTACCCTTTGGTGAAATAAAATTAGTCCATCAAGAAGATTGAAATTCTTCTATCTGCTGTTTAACTCTCAGTTTATGGTTTCTGTAGTAGTCTTCAAACCTGCTTATATCCCTGCCCAATGCTAATGCTATGGTATTTGACTGCTTTGCTTCAAGTCACCTAGCCATGAAATCGATTATACAATATCTTCATGATCCAAGTTACAAGGAGTCATGGAACTATATAATACCATGTTTTTCTGAATGAGTACCTTAACATACGAGTACGAGTCTAGCTTTCGTACTTTTTTTTTTGTTTGTTGATAAAATTTGAATTATATTACCAAAAGGAACAGGATTTGATTACAAATGCTTTGATGGAATATTGTTGCTTGACAAGCTAGACGCCTCAGCGTAGTTGAAGCTCCGGCTTAGGAGCCACGTAATTGTGACCTGCCAAGACATAAAGGTGAATTGAGACAAATAGGATGCAAACAATTAGTGGTAAAATATAGAGATCAGAACCACGAGTTAGTGGAATGATTATGGGGATGATTGTTTGGGCTGTAGAAAGTAGTTACCGCCTTTATTTTTTTCTACAACCATAAAATTTACCAATCAAACTTTATATTGATTTTAAAAACTACAATCTTTAAAAAAAATGGCTGTAAAACACTTAAAACTCACAGCCTTATTTTTGTAGCTGTAGGAACAAGAAGGGTCTGTAGTTTGGTTTTTATGCCTTTCTTTTTCTCTTTCCTTTTATTTCTTATATAGTACTACATATGTAACGCCCGTGAAACAAAAAGTGTATTTTGGTTGGGTGTGTCGATCGACACTGGTGGGTATGTCGATCGACACGGGTATTTTGACTTGTGAGAAGTCGGATTCTTGGTGGTGTGTCGATCGACACGAGTTGAAATTGGACCGACAAGTTTGGTTTAATTGGCCGGTTTGGTGGGGCGGTTTAGGGAATCCTAGGGTTCGTATTTATAGAGAAAATTCGTCGGTTTGGCTGCGTTTATCAGAAGGAATCAGAGAAGAAAAGTCAGAATCAGAGAGATTAAGAGAGTTTTGAGTGTTCTTGAGGAGAATTGATCTTGTGAAGGTGTTAGAACGCAAAGGAGAGACGAAATCAGAGGCGGTTCGTGTGTTCTTCGTGTGTTCTTTGTGATCATCCTCGTTTCAATCCGTTTTCGAAGTGAGTGCATGACCGTAGGCTTACATAGGTTTAAGGAATTGATAGAATGCAATTGTTTGGTTGATTTCGTGTGTTTTGTGAATGAAATTGTGCAGGAGACTCGATGAATCGCGACGGATTCGAACCATGAGAGGATAGGCTCGTTCCTGGGTTCTGCGATGTCGTGTCGATCGACACCATGGTGGTGTGTCGATCGACACAGTGCAGTCTGTCGATCGACACCTAGAGGTTGTGTCGATCGACACAGAGTTCCTGGATTGGTTCGTGTTTGATTGTTTCGTGTTTGATTGTTTCGTGAATGCTTGTGTATGCTCATCGTGGTATTGTATCTATTGTTTATGCATGTGTATAAATAGCCTGTAGACCGGATGACCGCGTCGCTGAGTATTTATGATAATACTCACGCAACTCTTTTTGCCATGTGTTGCAGGTAAAGAGAAAATGTGATCGTAGAATCATGGCCGGGAAGAAAATATGATCTAGAGTCTTGTTTTCGTGGCCTTGTTGTTTAGAATTGCTAGGTTGCTAGTGAATTCTGGTTATTGATTATTGGATTGTTGTTGAGTAATTCATTGAATTGGAATTTGTTAGATTAATAAAGTATGAGATTTATTGATTTTTTTATTGTTATTTATGTTTTTAATTGTTCCGCATTGCTGTTGTTGGGCCATTGAGGATTAGTATCTGTGATGATAGTAATCCGAAGGGAAAAATTTTAAATTTTTGGGTCGGGTCGTTTCAACATATATTTAAATGTGTTATAAGTTTTTTGTGTCACGGAACATATGATATATATATCCCTATATTGTATTATATATAAGATGTATATATATTGTATATAAATATTTAAATGATTTGTATCACCTTACATACAATATTTATAAACTTATAAAAAAAAATATGTATACTTCATTAATTTTTTATATAAAAATAATATTATGTTGCTTATATAAAATAAATTTGTATATATACATATATATATATATATATTAGTTAAATATTTTTATATACATTATGATATAAATATCATTTATCCGATTTTGATTTTTTATATAATAAAAAATTAATCTACAACATACATCTAATACTTACCAATCGTACTTTAACTTTAAAAAATTACAGCTAAAATTTTAAAACTACAGCAAAAACGTTTACAGACAAAATTATACAGCAGTTAATTTATAGTTACAACCGAACCAATCACCCACATATCTTTGAAATTAATTTGAGTTAGTGAACTGCAAAGTTTTCCCATGTGTCATATTGTACCTATAGATCCCCATCTTAGCATAAAGAAGGATTTCGGTGGAGTCATTATCACCATCATTCTTTAGAGTAAGGAAATAAAAGCGTCGTTGTGAGGAAGAAAACCGATTACTAGATAGATAATTTGATATGTCACAACAACCGGTATACATGAACTTTCCTAAGAAAATTATGTTTCTCGACTTTTCAATTTACAAGGGTCTGCCCGCGCTACGCGCGGGTTGTGGATATAAGTTTATAAATTGATTTGTTAAAAGTTTGTTTTCTCGATACTAAATTATATTTAGTTTGATTTTTTGTTATTGGTTTTGTAATTATTGCATTTAGAAGGTATTAATTAAAAGTTATATTTTTTTTTGTAATTATAAGTTATATTCGCTTTTGTGTTATTGATTTATTGAGATTTTTGTCTTTTGTTTAATTGTTTTGTGATTCTCATGTTTTAATGTAACTAATTCGTTGTTATTTAATTTTCCGTACTCTTAGTGTTCATTTATTTTTCAGTTATTATTGCTATGAATATAATAACATTGTTCATCATATTTCAGTTATTAGTGGATATTTTTTCAGTTTATATTTCTAAAATTGTTTACAAAGTTTGGTTCTAAGCATTATTCATCATATCTCTTTGTCGTGGTGTTTGTTTTTTAGACCAAGTTTCTATAGGTTCTTATGAAATAGAGTTTTAAATTACATATGAAATTTGATTCCCACATGAATAGAATTTGAGTCTTTAGGTTTGTTATATCTTTTTCATTAACAGAAAACTATTCTCCGCACCAGAATATTGGTATAAATATAGGCAATATATTTGATTTTAGTCAAAGCAATCTTCTCCGTATAATAACTAAAAGAAACATATGCAGAAGATAACAATTCATAAGTATAAAATCCCTTGACCAAAAGAAAAGTAGAGAAATAGACTGGTGAAAAAAAACAAAGTCCCACAACTTACTCCACAATTTTTTCGTAAACTAATCATGAGAGAAATAACAACCCTGATTAAATCTTTTTTATTCATCGCGCTATATCCGCATTATCCCCCTCTCAAATTGCAGAATCAAGAGATAGACGATGTATCATTACCTTTCAAACAACTAATATGACATATGCTTCTATTTAAGATTTAACAACAATACCAATGCAAAAATTAATCCTTCTTTTTATTATCCTATGATGCCAATCTAACATACTCATTAGAGTATAATGGCTAAGTTAGATGTTCTTTTTGAATCTACAAGCACTAAAACTTTTGTTACACGAGAACGATAACCAATCACAAATTATGAGCATGTTTTTTAAGAAGGGATAACAAATTCCAAAACACCCACAAATCATTTTGCATAGAAGAATTCTTTTATTTGTTGTCATTAGCTTAAAATGTTGACATAGTATATGCATTATATATTCCCTACAAATTCTATAGTTTGGAGGCATTAAGGGGAATTTGTTTTTTTTTTTAAAGTTTGTTTTAAATCATAAGGTTGAACAAAAGATATTTCCTTAGAATATATAAATAAGATAAAAAGTTAGAATAATCATAAGTTTAATACAATATCTTCCATATGTTTTACTTTTAAGAAACTCTACAACTCTAGATAATTGCAATATCTTCCATTTTCGACTCTAGCCCTCGTCGCACTTGCATGCTCTTGATCCCATTTTCGACTCTAGCCCTCGTCCCTCTTAAAGACCTTTAACATAAATGCTCTTTCAGACCTTGAAAACCTTATGTTATTTGAAGGATATTGTGGAGTTTTTGCCTTTTTGTGACAGAAAGGAACTTTTTTTTGTATGATGTAAGCAATAATATG
Organism: Arabis hirsuta; assembly: GCA_964056655.1. Classification (NCBI taxonomy): domain Eukaryota; kingdom Viridiplantae; phylum Streptophyta; class Magnoliopsida; order Brassicales; family Brassicaceae; genus Arabis; species Arabis hirsuta. The sequence continues at coordinate 8,036,146 of OZ053308.1, read as the reverse complement.
TTTTTGATTCAGCTCTTTGTAGTTAGTGTCAAACTATCGACGGTATTTGTAATTTGGAATGCTTTATATATATATATATATATTCCATCTTTAGCTTACTATTGAATGAAAATGTCTATTAACCAACTGATAGACATTCGAATGTTTTTGTTTTACTATTTGTTCCTATAAGCAGATCAATCAAGCTTTGAAACCCATCTCTAACTCCTCCCGGTTCAAACTCTTGCCGATGAAAACAACCTTGTTGATTCTTGTTTCATCTTTCTCCATAACCGGTCTTGTGATCTTTCAAATATCTCATGAACTCCCTCTCTTAACCATCAAATACACACAGACGTCAGACATAATTCTACATGAAAGTCTTTAAGTATCAAGTCGAGATAATGATAAAGCACATGTCAACAAAACTCTTAAACTTGTCTCAAGCATATAACGCCCGTGAACCAAAAAGTGGATTTTGGTGGGTGTCGATCGACACAGGGTGTATGTGTGTCGATCGACACGTGAGTTTTTGGATTTGTGAGAAGTCGGGTTGGGCGTTGTGTCGATCGACACGGGGATTGTGTGTCGATCGACACGAGTTGAATTTTGGACCGACAGGTTCGGTTTAACTGACCGGTTTGGCGGGCCGGTTTGAGGAACCTAGGGTTCAATATTTAAGGCCATGAACAGTTGTTGGCCGAGTTTTTGGCTGCAGAATAAGAAATCAGAGAGTGGGAGAGTTTCTGGTGATTTCTGAGAGGGTTTTGTTTGTTCTTGAGGCTGGTGTTTTCTGGGAGGCTTTTGGGGAACGAGGAACGATCATTGCTGGGTTGATTCGGGTCTGAGAAGGATGAATCAGAGGCTAGTTCAGTTTGTTCTTCGCGTTCTTCGTTCGTTCTTCGTCTTTTATCCGAAATCGAGGTGAGTGCGTGATTGTGGGCTTGTATAAGTATAGGGAATTGATAGAATGCGATTGCTTGGTGGTTTTTGTGTGCTTTGTGAATGGAATTGTGCAGGAAACTCGATGACTCGCGACAGATTCGAGTCGTGTGAGGACAGACTCGTTCTGGGTTCTGTGACGTCGTGTCGATCGACACCAGGGTGGTGTGTCGTTCGACACGAGGCATCATGTCGATCGATACCATGGTGGTGTGTCGATCGACACAGTGTAGTCTGTCGATCGACACCTAGAGGTTGTGTCGATCGACACAGTGCTTCTGTGTGGGTTCGTGATGTTTGTTCTGTGTATGCTTGTTTCTGTGATCATCCTGGTATTGTATCTTTTGTTTATACTTGTGCTTAATTAGCCTGTAGACGGGATGATCGCGTCGCTGAGTATTTATGATAATACTCACGCAACTCTTTTTGTCATGTGTTGCAGGTAAAGAGAAAATGTGATCATGGAATCGTGGGCGAGGAAGAAGAGATGATTTAGGGTCTCACTGTGTGTTGTCGTTTATGAAATTGTTAGGTTGTTAGTTATTGGATATTGGTTGATTGGTTGAACGGTTTGATATCTAATAAAGTATGGGATTGTTAAATTGAAATCTGTTGTTGATGGGTTATTGTTCCACATTGCTTGTTTGTTGACCATTGAGGATTAGTATCTGTGATGATAGTAATCTGTAGGGAAAAATTTAATTTTTTTTTTGGGTCGGGTCGTTTCATTTTGGTATCATAGCCCTTATGGTTCTAGGGCGGGTGCAATTGATTGATTGAGTGATAGTTGATTGATTGTTGTGTGGGTATGGAGTCCTAGATCATATCTTCCGAGCCTTCAACGAGATTCCACGGTATGTGTTTGTTGATTTTCTGTTGTTCTAGTACTTAGTAATCTGCTGGTGAGTGCAGAGTGATGGCTAGAGGTGCTAGAGGCAGAGGTCGTAGGGGACGTGGTGGTCGTGGTGGGCGTGGGCGAGGACTTCAGAGTGAGTCAGATGCCGTGAGTGTGGCCCAGGAGACCACGCAGGAGCAGGTGGCAGACTCGCAGGCGTTTCAGGAGGGGTCTGTGGGTGTGACTGCTACGAGTGCCAGTGTGAGGGCTGGTGGGGCCAGTGTGGGTCCCGAGGTAGCTGTTGGTGCGGGGGGCCCGGGTGGGGGTGCTCCCGTCGATGTGGCCCAAGACCGAGATGATCGTCTGGCAGGTTTGCTGCAGTTGATTCTGGAGCGGTTACCAGGTGGGGTACCGGCTCCGGGTCAGGCTCCGGGTCAGGCTCCGGGAGTTCAGCCAGGTGGGGCTGGTGTGCAGCCAGTGGTGGCTTGGGTTCAGCCGGTAGTGGCTGGTGTGCAGCCGGGTGTGGCGGTTGCGGAGGAGCTTCCATCCTACCTGAGGATGATGGAGCAGATGCAGAGGATTGGCACCGGTTTTTTCTCGGGTGGTGTCAAGCCTGAGGAAGCCGATGAGTGGCAGCGGAGATTGGAGCGTAACTTTCGCTTGATCAGGTGTCCTGAGGGATACAGAGTGGACCTGGCGGTTCACTATCTGGATGGTGACGCGCATCTCTGGTGGAGAGGCGTTGAGGCCAGGCGAGTGCAGGCCGAGATGGTCTGGGAGGTTTTCTTGGCTGAGTTTAATGCCAAGTATTTCCTGCATGAGGCGGTGGATCGGATGGAGTCGAGGTTTCTAAACCTGACTCAGGGGGATCAGACTGTGAGGGAGTTTGATTTGGAGTTCAGCCGACTCCTGGTACATGCTGGTAGGGGCATGGAGGGCGAGCAGGCCTAGGTGAGGAGGTTCCTCGGGGGACTTCGAGCTGAGTTGAGGACTCGCTGCAGAGCGAGTAAGTTCGCCACGAGGGCGGAGCTGGTTGAGACTGCTGCGGCGATTGAGGAGGACCTCAGAGAGCAGGCTGTGGTGGTTAGTCCACCGGTGCAGCAGCACCAGCAGAGGAGAGCGCAGCAGCAGGCGGTTTCGGGCCGAGGCGGCAGGCCTGCGCAGGGTCAGAAGAGGAAGTGGGAGAGCACTTCAGGAGCCAGCCAGAGAGGTCAGGGTGGTTCGGGATGCTTCGGGTGCGGTGGCATGGGCCACAAGGTGGCGGATTGTTCAAAGAGGAGAGAGGAGCGGGCGGCTCAGGTGTACTATCACTGCAAGGAGCCGGGGCATATCAAGCCCAAGTGCCCCAAGTTGCAGCAGATGGCAGTAGCGGTAGTGCAGCCATTGGCGGTCCAGCCTTTGGCACAGATTGCAACGGCGCCGCGAGTGTACACGTCGGCAGAGGCGGGCGCCTCTAGCGCCAGACTGATCACAGGTATATTTCAGACTTGTTCTTTTGAAATTTTTGTGGTGATTGAATTTAGGCTGTTTGGAATTGTGAGTCTGCGTTAGAGTGTCGGGTCTTAAAGCACACGGGATTTGTGCAGAGACCTTAGTTGTGGGCGGATGTGAGTCCCACGTATTGTTTAATTCGGGAGCTATGAATAGCTTCATTACTCCAGAGTGTGCGGAGGGCAGTGGGATCCGGAGTGATTCCGGGGAGCAGACGGGAGTAGTTATGGTTGCTGGTGGCAGGACGTTAGCTACTTTTGGCCGGGCTCGTGGTGTGGACGTTCTGGTGGTGGGACAGTCAATGCCAGCAGACCTGATCATAAGTCCGGTGGAGCTGTACGATGTCATTTTGGGGATGGATTGGTTGGATCGGTACAGGGTCCATCTGGACTATCGGCGTGGACGAGTAGTGTTCGAGTGGGAGACGGGGAGGTTGGTGTATCAAGGTGTGAGACAGAATTCTGGGAGTCTCGTGATTTCAGCGATACAGGCCGAACAGTTGATTGAGAAGGGCTGTGAGGCGTATCTTGCGACTATAGTGATGCAGGAGACTGTTGGAGAGGTTGCAGTAGGGGATATTCAGGTTGTTCGGGAATTCCAGGATGTTTTTCAGTCGTTGTTGGGATTGCCACCATCACGGTCGGATCCATTTATGATTGAGTTGGAACCCGGGACGACGCCTATATCCAAGGCGCCTTACCGTATGGCTCCAGCAGATATGGCAGAGCTGAAGAAACAACTGGATGATCTGTTAGGTAAGGGTTTCATCCGGCCTAGTGTTTCACCGTGGGGAGCACCGGTGCTGTTTGTGAAGAAGAAGGATGGGAGTTTCTGGTTGTGCATCGATTACCGGGGGCTTAACCGAGTCACTATGAAGAACAGGTATCCTCTGCGGCGGATTGATGAGTTGTTGGATCAGTTGCGCGGGGCTACTTGGTTCTCCAAGATTGACTTGGCTTTGGGATACCATTAGATTCCGATTGGTGTGGCGGACGTCAGGAAGACGGCCTTTCGGACGAGGTACAGACACTACGAGTTTGTGGTGATGCCATTCGGGTTGGCGAATGTGCCAGCAGCGTTCATGCGGTTGATGAACGGGGTATTCCAGGAGTATCTGGATGTGTTCGTGATCATCTTCATTGATGATATTTTGGTGTATTCGAAGAGTCCTGAGGAGCACGAGGTACATTTGAGGTTAGTGCTGGAGAAGCTGCGGGAGCAGAATCTGTATGCGAAGTTGAGTAAGTGCAGTTTCTGGCAGCGAGAGATGAGCTTTCTTGGCCACGTTGTGTCTGCAGAGGGAGTGTCTGTGGATCCGGCTAAGATTGAGGCTATCAGAGGTTGGCCTAGACCGAGGAGTGCCACCGAGATCAGGAGTTTTCTTGGGTTGGCGGGTTATTACCGGAGGTTCGTCAAGGGGTTTGCGAGTATGGCGCAGTCGATGACGAAGCTGACAGGGAAGGATGTTCCGTTTGTGTGGTCTTCAGCTTGCGAGGAGAGTTTCGAGAAGCTGAAGGAGATGCTGACTAGTACACCGGTTTTGGCGTTACTCTAGCCGGGTGAGCCTTATGTGGTGTATACAGACGCTTCAGAAGTTGGTCTGGGTTGTGTACTGATGCAACAGGGCAAGGTGATTGCGTATGCCTCAAGGCAGTTGAGGAAGCATGAGTGCAATTACCCTACCCACGATTTGGAGTTGGCTGCAGTTATCTTTGCACTTAAGATTTGGAGGTCTTATCTGTATGGCGGAAAGGTGCAGGTACTCACAGACCACAAGAGTCTGAAGTATTTCTTCACTTAGCCAGAGCTGAACCAGAGACAGAGGCGCTGGATGGAGTTAGTTGCAGACTATGACCTGGAGATTGGGTACCATCCGGGTAAGGCTAATCTGGTTGCAGATGCGTTGAGTCGGAAGAGAGTAGCTTCAGATCAAGAGCGCGATATGGAGACTCTGGTGAGTGAGATCAGTAGTTGAGGTTATGTGTGATTTCACAGGAGCCATTGGGGTTAAAGGCAGCTAACCAGGCAGATTTGTTGAGCAGGATTCGAGTTGCTCAGGAGAAGGATCAGGGATTGATTGATGCCTCTAAGGCAGCCGGTTCAAAGTATATGGTCTCAGCGAGTGGGATGATACTGATGAATGGGCGGGTTTGTGTACCCAAGGATGAGGATCTGAGGCGGGAGATCCTAAGGGAGGCTCATTCGAGCCTGTTATCGATTCATCCGGGAGCGACCAAGATGTACCGTGACTTGAAACGATATTATCACTGGGTCGGGATAAAGAAGGAGTAGCCAGCTGGGTTGCAGCGTGCAATGTGTGTCAGCTGGTGAAGGCTGAGCATCAAGTTCCGAGCGGGTTATTGCAGAGTTTGCCTATCCCGGAGTGAAAGTGAGATATGATTACGATGGATTTCGTGACGGGATTACCAGTGTCACGGACCTATGATGCGATATGGGTTATCGTGGATCGTCTGACAAAGTCAGCACATTTTCTGGCCATCAAGAAGACCGATGGAGCGGTGGTGTTGGGTAGGAAGTATATGCGTGAGATAGTGAGGCTGCACGGGGTGCCAGGTTTACTTCAGAGTTCTGGAGAGCATTTCAGGCTGAGATGAGCACTAAGGTGCATATGAGTACCGCGTGTCATCCTCAGACGGATGGGCAGTTTGAGAGGACGATTCAGACATTGGAGGATTTGCTGAGGATGTGTGTACTGGATTATGGTGGTCATTGGGCGGATCATCTGAACCTAGTAGAGTTTGCTTATAACAACAGCTATCAGGCGAGTATTGGAATGGCTCCATATGAGGCTCTATATGGGAGGCCGTGTAGGACACCATTATGCTGGACTTAAGTGGGGGAGAGGAGCATGTTTGGTGAAGACTTTGTTTAGGAGACGACGGAGAAGATCCGTGTCTTGAGGCTGAACATGAGGGAGGCTCAGGATCGGCAGAAGAGTTACGCCGATAGGAGACGGAAAGAGCTGGAGTTTGAGCTGGGAGATATGGTGTGTCTCAAGGCAGCTATGTTGAGGGGTCCTAACAGATCCATTTCAGAGAATAAGCTGAGTCCGAGGTTTATGGGTCCGTTCAAGGTTGTGGAGTGGGTCGGACCGGTGGCTTATCGGTTGGAGTTACCTCAGAGTATGAAGGCTTTTCACAAAGTTTTCCATGTTTCGATGCTGCGGAAGTGTCTACATGAGTCTGAGGAGGTGTTGGCTAGGATTCCGGAGGATCTTCAGCCCAACATGACGTTGGCGGTGAAGCCTGTGAGGATTCTCGAGAGGAGAGTCAAGGTGCTGCGCCGGAAGAGTATACCGTTGGTGAAAGTCGTGTGGGACTGTGATGGTATCGAGGAAGAGACTTGGGAACCAGAAGCGTCGATGAAGAGGAAGTTCTCGAAGTGGTTCGAGAAGCAAGCGGTGGGTTGAGTTCTTTTTCTGGTTTTCAGAGTCTGTATTAGCATGTTGCTATGTTGAGATATTTGTATTTCGTTGTGGATGTAACGAGTATACATTTTGAGATTTAATAAGATGAGTTTGCCTTATCAAATGTGTGGTTAAGACGTGTGTTCTTATGGGATGACTAGTGATGTCATGGTTTGTGATGACTGGTAGGTCATGAGGAAGTCTAGCGGTAGAAGTTCTATGTGAGTTAGAGCTTGTCTATCGGCTAGGATGGCTAGGAATAGAAGTTTTACGTGGCTTAGAGCTCGCTCATGTTCCAGGAGTGGCTGGAAATGAGATTGTTCATGTTCCAGGAGTGGTTGGAAATGAGATTGTTCATGTTCTAGGAGTGGCTAGAAATGGGCTTGTTCATGTTCTAGGAGTGGCTAGAAATGAGATCGTTCATGTTCCAAGAGTGGCTGGAAATGTAAGATCGTTCATGTTCCAGGAGAGGCTGGAAATGAGATTGTACATGTTCCAGGAGTGGCTGGAAATGTAAGCTCTATGCGCGTTAGAACTTTTCTATTTCCTAGGGAGAGTCTGGAAAAGAGGTTTTATGTGAGTTAGAATTGTCTTTTCCAGGGACTCTGCGAAACACCCTGGTGATTGGGTTGTTTCAGATGACCACGAGAGGTGATTTCAGTCGACAGGTGCCTAAGATGCATGTTACAGAGTGATTGCCCCAGAGGATGGTGGTTCTCCTGGGTATACTTGAGGGGACAGTGATGTTCTCTCCGGGGGAAAGTGGTTCCCTTGCATATACTTTGAGGGGTGAAGCCTCTCCAGGGGATGTGTGATTCCTCTGCAGCCGAGCTTGATGGACTGTGTGTCCTGAGAGTGAGAGGGGCTGGAGCATACCGAGAGTTGGATGGACGGCGGTCCTGAAGGTGGAGGGGTTTGAAATACTTCGAGAGCTCAAAGGGTGATGATCCTGAGAGCGAAGTGTGGTATATAAATATGAGTATGAGCAATAGTATCTGTAATGTGGTTGTAAGCATGAGACTGGATGAACTTCGGGGATCGGGAGTGGATCCCAGGTGGTGCTGACCGGGTTGGGTCAGGATTGCAGCCGTGGTGAGACGGTGCAATGAGGCTAGTGTGAGCCTAGTAGAACTCGGGGATCAGGTGTGATCACGAGTGGTGCTGGCTGAGGGCCAGGGGTATGTTGTAGACGTCGAGTCTGGGGTTATTACTGGAGTCTGGAATTTGGTTCGGACAATCCTGGTAGCATATGTTACGCCGATGGTCGTACATGTTCTTGTTTGATTATTGTACGATCATTTGGTCCAATGCGGGGTCAACGGTTGATCGGACATGTTCTTGTTTGATTGTTGGACGGTCAATCGGGCAGCCTTAACCCGGACCATGGGGCGTGCATCGTTGATGTTCCGGGTGAATCTGGTCGAATTTTAGGCAAGAGTGTTAGCCTTAGCAGGACGGGTTGTGGGATTTGAGTGTGATCTCAAAGGATACTGGCCGGGTGCGGTTCAGGTGGTTGAGACCGTAGTGTGGCGGTGTCGCGTGATTCGAGGTCGCATCCGTGTTAGTGGGGGAGAATTGTAACGCCCGTGAACCAAAAAGTGGATTTTGGTGGGTGTCGATCGACACAGGGTGTGTGTGTGTCGATCAATACGTGAGTTTTTGGACTTGTGAGAAATCGGGTTGGGCGTTGTGTCGATCGACACGGGGGTTGTGTGTTGATCGACATGAGTTGAATTTTGGACCGACAGGTTCGGTTTAACTGACCGGTTTGGCGGGCCGGTTTGAGGAACCTAGGGTTCGATATTTAAGACCATGAACAGTTGTTGGCCGAGTTTTTGGCTGCAGAATAAGAAATCAGAGAGTGGGAGAGTTTCTGGTGATTTCTGAGAGGGTTTTGTTTGTTCTTGAGGTTGGTGTTTCCTAGGAGGCTTTTGGGGAACGAGGAACGATCATTGCTGGGTTGATTCGGGTCTGAGAAGGATGAATCAGAGGCTAGTTCAGTTTGTTCTTCGCGTTCTTCATTCGTTCTTCGTCTTTTATCCGGAATCGAGGTGAGTGCGTGACTGTGGGCTTGTATAAGTATAGGGAATTGATAGAATGCGATTGCTTGGTGGTTTTTGTGTGCTTTGTGAATGGAATTGTGCAAGAAACTATATGACTCGCGACAGATTCGAGTCGTGTGAGGACAGACTCGTTCTGGGTTCTGCGACGTCATGTCGATCGACACCAGGGTGGTGTGTCGTTCGACACGAGGCATCATGTCGATCGATACCATGGTGGTGTGTCGATCGACATAGTGCTTCTGTGTGGGTTCGTGATGTTTGTTCCGTGTATGCTTGTTTCTGTGATCATCCTGGTATTGTATCTTTTGTTTATACTTGTGCTTAATTAGCCTGTAGACGGGATGACCACGTCGCTGAGTATTTATGATAATACTCACGCAACTCTTTTTGCCATGTGTTGCAGGTAAAGAGAAAATGTGATCGTGGAATCGTGGCGAGGAAGAAGAGATGATTTAGGGTCTCGCTGTGTGTTGTCGTTTATGGAATTGTTAGGTTGTTAGTTATTGGATATTGGTTGATTGTTTGAACGGTTTGATATCTAATAAAGTATGGGATTGTTAAAATCTGTTGTTGATGGGTTATTGTTCCGCGTTGCTTGTTTGTTGACCATTGAGGATTAGTATCTGTGATGATAGTAATCTGGAGGGAAAAATTTAATTTTATTTTTTTGGGTCGGGTCGTTTCAAAGCATATTAGCGTCATTTATATAAACTTGAGAAAACTCAGAATTCTCTCCCAATTTAGCGTCACTTGATTCAATTCATCTAGGTATGGAGACGATTAGTAAGGTAGTTTTAGGAGAAGCAAAAATTCAAGGATAAAGATGCGCTAAACACTCACTTTACAACATATCTTGCTTTGTTGTTAGTGCTTCCTGCGTCCAACTTTGGTTCTGATTTGGTCAGCTTCTTGTTCATGATCATGTGACTTGATTATTCTCAAATTGGAATCATGCATAATAGGAGATATGGTTAAACGCATATCTCAAAACAACCATGAATTAAAGATGGGGAGAAGAAGAAAGGATATATCTGTTACCAATTATCCGCTGAAAAGTAAAAATCGTGTTAATAACAATTTGAACAATCGAAATCTGAAGAAGAATTTAGAAAGACGAGGAATTTGGCAAGCGTAGAGCCATTAGTACTCAAGTTTCTATATCTACAGGTTCGGGTGGCTGTGAAAATGATGGAGCCATTAAAGGTGTTTTGAGTGATGGAAGTGGGACAGAATTAAAGAATGGGAAGATGAATCGTAGAATCGAAAGATGGATCGTGGTATGAGTTTGGAGATTGTGTAACAGTGAACTCAGAAGCAGAGAGAAATAATACTGAGATTTGGGTTGTGTCATGAAGCAAGAAGAAAGGGAAGAAGAAAGACTTTTGCTTTGGGCTGGGCTGAAATTCACTTTCAGAACAAAAAAACTTAATATTAGGCTGAATTTTTATTTGATAATCGAAATAACCCGACGAAAGTCAGAAAAGATAGCTGACATGTCAAATTGATTGGTTGATTATATTCAACATTATTTTTGCATATATGGCAATCTTTAGAGAGCATAAGTTCTCTCCTTTTTATATAAAGGAGATTGTTGATATTCATTACTTCAATAGGTTACTTATTTATACTCTTTGTATCCGGATGTCGCTGTTTGCCCCTTCGGGCACAACCGATAACAAAAGGCTTTCATAATTTAAAGCGAGCTGGTCTTTTATTAAATATAGTCAAAAGTCATTAATTATAACGAAAATTATTTATACAAAAAATAGACACCGAAATACTCTCTCTGTCCCAAAATGTAAGATCTTTTAGGTTTTTTACTTTGTTCCATATTATAAGATTTTTTAAAATTTCTAAGCAAAATTTAATGCATTTTGACTATTTATATTCTGCAGTATTTTTTCTTATTGGTTGATTTGGTTTTAATTAAATGTTAAATGGTGTTTTTAATGTAAAAAGACAAAATAAAAACAAAAACTTAAATAATTCTAAAAATCCGCGCTTTTAGGTAGAAAATCTTATATAATGGGACAGAGGGTTAAAATAAATTAATCTCCATACACATAACGCAATATAATCTAGGGAATATTGCCTCAATTACCATTTCTCCAAAATTTCTTTCTTCAATTGGCATTGTTTTAATTTTTTTCATCAATTGCCACAATTCTCTATTCAATCCAGATATAAATGACTGTTATGGCTTTACAAATTATTCATCCTTATACCAACATGACATTAGTGTCTAGTTTTGTCCACCACCACTTGTCCACTGTCTCCGGCACCGTCCTCCGTAACTGTCTCCATTTACGTCCTCCATCACTGTCTCCGTTTTTGTCCTCCGTCGCAGCTACCATCTCTGTCACCGTCCTCCGTCACTGTCTCCGTTTACGTCCTCCGTCATTGTCTCCGTTTACGTCCTCCGTTACTATCTTCATTTTCGTCCTCCATCACAACCACCGCTCCTTCACTGTCTGTGTTTACGTCCTCCGTTACTATCTCCGTTTCCATCCTCCGTCACAATCACCATCTCTGTCACCGTCCTCCGTCACTGTCTCCGTTTTCGTCCTTCGTTGCAACCACTATTTTCGTGCATAGTCTGTATCACCGTCTTCATCACCGTCTCGTTTCCATCAACTATGATATAATGCGTTTTTGGCGCATTCTAACCTTTGTTTTGTAGGTTTTTATCGAGTCTTTCATTCTCTTTCGAGCCATTCTAGGTCTAAAAGTGGCTGGAAACAAGGATTGAAACTTGCAATTAGATTTGGTGAAAAAGAAGGGAATCTGGATCTTTTTGAATATTCTGAAGAAAAGGAGCACCTGCTCCTACAAGACCCACTTAAGGAAGTTTTCATTAAACTTAATTCTGAAGCCCTAATCTTTTCCCAGCCGCCCAAGGCTTATAAAAGGAGAATTTTTCGATCCTTTTGAGCAACACGCAGACACGACACAGCAACGGAACAGAAAACATAAGAGAGAGAGAGATTCGATACTTGTTTTTAGAGTTGTAAGCTTGAGGATTGCCTTCCACGTTATTGTTGAAGTTTTCTTAAACCATATTCTCTTCTATTTCAATTCAATGAAGTTTCTATTCTATTTTGCTGCTGTTATTCGATATGTTATGTGTGAGTAATCCCCTTTGTTAGGTTGAGGGTTCGATGGGATTAGATATCCATGAACCAACCATAGATAGGTTTTGAAACATCATTCGATATCTCCATTTAATGTCGATCATATTATCTAGACTATTTTGATCACCTAGTCTCTGATTTTAGGTTGAATTTACTCATCAAAAGTGTTGTGAATTGCTGGAATTGACATAGATGGACGAGTTGTCCTTAGCCAACGAAAGTTGAAGTTAAGGCAATTCGTGAAAACATCAATCCTATACGTTTAATGCTCATCATTCTTTGTAGCCTCAAACGACAGTTTAGGGTGTTAGATTGATTGTTGAAGTAATGGATGCCACGACAGTGGATCCTCTTGAATTTATGATTGAGTTCTAGATTGGTTCATAACTTGATAACCTAAATAATTGCTTGGTTCTAAATGTTCTAATCCCTGAGATATATCCCTTGATCTAACGCCTTTCCATTAATTGTTTATACCGAATTTACCTTTATTTGCTTTGATAAATCGTGACACTTAAACCTCTTTTAATCGCTTAGCTGAACTTGTAATCCACAGGATTAGAGTGTATAACTGGTCCCTTGAACGAACCTACACTATTCTACAATTGAAGTAGTGATTTTAGGTTAAACTCATAAACTGGAAGAAACCCTTTCATCAAATTGGCGTCGTTGCGACGGGGACCAACTTGATACCTCTAGTTTTCATATACGTTTTCAGACTAAGTACTAACTCGTTCTTTGTATTTTTTCTTTAGTGTGTTTTAGGTACATGAACTCGAGGACAACAAGGAGTAATTGCGAAATTACCCTTGTGATTTTGAGTAACCCGAAACTTGCAAGACTAGAACGAGAAAACAGATGAACAAGACCTGATCTCGTCGACATGGGCGAACAAGGCAATGATGGTATGGCGACTGAGCTGCTAAGGTTGCAAGAGCAGATGGCTCAGATGCAGCAGCGACATGTCCGTGAACAACAGCAGCAACGCGCGCGTGAACAACAGCGTGCCATTGGGGATATAGACAATCTCCATGCTTTCTACCGGAACCGAGCTGCTATTGTTCCACCTGCTGTGGAAAGACAAGATTATGAGATCAAGCCTCAGATGATGTCGCTGGTCAAGCAGTATTTGTTTAATGGATTGCCTACGAAAATTCCGATGGACTATATAGAAAACTTCGAGGAGATCTGCTCCACGACGAGTTCTAATGGGATGAACCCAGATTTCTTGAAGTGCAAACTTTTCCCTTTTTCACTCACGGACAAAGCTTCTCGTTGGCTTAAGTCTCTACCAGCTGGATCCATCACGACCTAGGCACAATGCAGAGCAACGTTCTTGGACAACTTCTACACTAAATCCAAAACCGTGAGCCTAAGGAACAAAATCTCCTTGTTCCAGCAACATTCAGGAGAGTCCTTCTGTGAGGCATGGGAACGGTTCAAGGAGTATAAGAGAGAGTGTCCACACCATAGGTTCACAGATAAGAATTTGCTGGGTATCTTCTATTATGGTGTTGATTGGGATTACATGAATGCATGAATGCTGCGAGTGATGGTGATTTTATGATTAAGACCAAAGAGGGTGCGTACAAGCTTCTTAAAAACTTGGCTGCGAGTTCAAGTAGCAAGTCCCCAGAGTATGATAGAACCAAGAAAACTAGTGGGATAGATTCTCAAAAGATCGATGACCTTACGGCTAAGGTTAACTTGTTGCTAAAGGGGAACCAAAGGATGGTTCACTTTGTTGATGAGGATGGTGAACCGCTTTCTGAGGAGATGGGTGAAGAAAGAGATTGTGATCAGCTAGAGGTCAGCCATGTGAATGGCCAAGGGTTTGTGCAAAACTGTGGGTTCAACCAGGACTATAGGAGTCACCCGAACTTCTCCTATATGAGTACAAACATTGAGAACCCGCAGAACTAGGTTTATCCGCAGTAAACGGGTCTCCAAAACCAGAAACCTCAGGATCAAGGTTTTCAGAAGACTTTCCCTCCGGATTTCCAAGGCAAAACGTTCCTCCCTTTCCAAGGTCAGAAACCGCAGTTTACTAACTTTCAAGCTCCTGCGAGCTCTAGAAGTACTTCTCAGGATGAATTGAAGGGTATGATGCAGCAACTAATGGCTAATCAACAGAAGTCTGCCACTGAAATCAAAACGCAGGTAGAGGCCATGTACTCGAATCTCATTGGTAAACTTGAAGCTGTTTGCAACCATGTGAAGAAGCTTGACACTCAGGTAGCTTAGATCTTGGCATCAGCTAAGCGACCACCAGGGACTCTTCCAAGAAAAGTTGAAACAAATCCCAGAAAACACTGCAATGTGATATTAGTTCAGAGTGAGGTGGAAACTGTCTCAACATCGCTTACACCAGAGAAAGCAGAAGAAACTGTCGAATCATTACCATACATCCCTAGGATCCCATACCCTCAAAGACTGAAATATAAGATTGGTGAAAAGAAGCTGGCTGGGTTTAATAAGATGGTGAGTGAGCTTCCTCCTGATATCTCCTTTGAAGAGGCATATAGAGTTGATCCTGTATATCGTGAATTTTCCAAGGATACCAAAAAGAGTCTCACAGTAGTCAAGACTCTCTTTGCTGAAGCAAGGAATACATCATCTCCAATGAAGCAGTTGCCAAAGCTAGAAGATCCTGGGATGTTTGTTATTCCATGCTCCATTGCAGGAGTTGAATTTAAAGAATCTCTCTGCGATTCTGGGTTTTCTATCAATCTCATGTCTAAGGCTATTGCAGAGAAGCTTGGGATTACTACGATGAGAGCTGCTAATATATCTCTTAAGTTTGCAGACTCTTCCACCAAGGTTCCACATGGTACTATTTATGATTTATATGTTCAAGTTGGAAATTGCCTTGTTCCTAGTGAGTTTCAGGTGGTGGAGATGAGCGAAGATCCTGGTATACCTTTGATTCTTGGAAGACCGTTTTGGGCGACAGTGGGTGCAGTTGTAGATTTGCCTAATAGAAGAGTCTCATTCTCTAATATTGACAAGCAGGTCTTCTACAAAGCTATACCCACTAATGAAGTAACCAAGCTTGCATCATGTGTTACAGTTATCAATGGAGATAAGCTGCAAATGGTGACAAAGAGAGATTCTAAGGATAAGAGTGGGGTCAAGGAAGTCCTAGATGGAGACTTTCCTATCAAAACAAAGAAGACCAGTCAAAAGAGCAGGGTAAAGGAGAAGGAGACGAGCCAAAGAATCAAGGGTGATTCTCATATGGTTTTAGAACCTCAGAGACGTGTTGGTGACACGATTGAGTACAAGGTGAAGTCCAAAGGGATTTCGAAACCTTTCTCCAAGGTTAGAGCTATTCTCACATCTGAGCTAAAAGAGAAAGGTGAAGAAGCTGTGAAAGCTATGTTGAGCAAGGTTCTGAGGTTGAAGTTTACTGATTGGGGAGCTTGTTTTGGAGAAAGTTCTCATGTTCATCTTCCTGACTGACACATGAGATCCAAGTCAAGCTCGTGACTTAAAACAAACGCTTAGTGGGAGGCAACCCACTGGTAAGTTTACTAACTTTTTGATTTTGATTTCTTTTATTACTAACTTTTAGTTTAGTTCTAAGTGTTTCAGATTTTTCCAAAAAAAAAAGGAGCATACGGAGGAAAGATCGACCGATCCTTTGGATAGATCGATCGATCTATGATGATGAGATCAAAATCCATTCCAGCGGTCAACCTCAGGATCGATCTGCACGTCGATCCAATTCCCAGAAGAAGCACCTGCTCCCCACTACATAGCACCTGCTCCCCACTATAGAGCACCTGCTCTCCAGTGTAAAAATTCGAAATTCGGAATTAGGCCCACCAAGAGGTTATTTCTATGCTTTTATTTTATGATTTTCCTTATGATTTCTATATTTTTACACTCTCTCTTTTCTTATTCTCACACCGAGACTGTGTGAAGTAAATCTGGGGGGAGTTGCTACTAATATCATTTATTTTGGTTGTTTTTCCTATTTTCTTATGTTCTGTTTGAGTCTATTTTTCGTTTGTTTTATTGAGTCAAGACTTTGTAGGGAATTAGGACTTTATCTTATAATGATCTTTGAACTATCTATGTTTAACTTTCTCTCTAGTGACCATCTCTACAGCGTATGGGTACAAGGAACAGCTAGAACACTTCGATACACTATCTTCCAGGTTTCATATTGACCAAAATTTCTTCTCGTTATTGGCACTAGATTAGGGAAACGAACCATATTCAGGACTCCTTATTCTTTTTATCACTCTTGTTGTTCCTGAATATCTAGCTCATTTTTAGTTAATACCCTCCTTAACCCTTACCTCTTTTCAAGCTCCTTGCATTCTTGTTACTTCATTGTCATATGTGCAGCATATGCGCAAAAAAGCCGGAGAGAATTGGGTCGACACTGCATTTAAATCACTCTTCCTGAAGAATAAGAGCACCCCAAAGTCCAGGAAGGAGCACCTGCTCTCCGTAATGAGAGCACCCATATAACCTGCTCCTATTTTCCGAAGATGGCTTTAAAACAAGGTGGAACAAAAATCCACGAAGGAGGAATAGCAATGATGAGCTCCACTTGGGTATGTACAATAACTCTGATATTTTCGTGCTTGAGAGACATTCATTTGTAATCAAAACCCTCATCATCATCATTTCTATTAAAAAAATAATAATAAAAAAAAACCCAGATTATGAAGAATGGTAAATCTATAAAAAATTGGAAATGTTTCTTTGCACAGCGAGTATACCCAAGGTGGACGATGGCTAGTTGAGATGTTGGAGAGAGTTGAAGTAAGAAAGAGTGGTTTAGAGAATGTGGATATCAACGTACCCGTTCTCTCTTGCAATTTTGTGCGATATCATGCATCCTCTATGAAACATCGGGTAACCCTTAAACACTTAAACCCTTTTAACTCCACCTCTAAATAGCCTTAAACCCTTAGCGTCGTCTACCCTAAATGGTGCTTTTAGCGAGATCCTCACGCAATTTTGAATGCGTTGAGTTTGTGTTTGGGAAATGGAACTTGGTTGAGAAATGTGTTGAGGAGTTTTGGTGATGCTTTGTTATTCATAATCTGGATTATGTGGTCTGTAGATTGAATGTTATTAACCCGGTTCACTGAGGATAAAAGAGTTTCCGCATTTTCAAACCTTTCACCTTTACTTGTCTTGAATTTGTTTGAGGACAAACAAAGATCTAAGTCTGGGAGAATTGATATAATGCGTTTTTGGCTCATTCTAACCTTTGTTTTGTAGGTTTTTATCGAGTCTTTCATTCTCTTTCGAGTTATTCTAGGTCTAAAAGTGGCTCGAAACAAGGATTGTAACTTGCAATTAGATTTGGTGAAAAAGGAGGGAATCTAGATCTTTTTGAAGATTCTGAAGAAAAGGAGCACCTGCTCCCAGAAGATCCACTTAAGGAAGTTTTCATTAAACATAATTCTAAAGCCGTAATCTTTTCCCAGCCGCCTAAGGCTTATAAAAGGAGAGTTTTTCGATCCTTTTGAGCAACACGCAGACACGGCACAGCAACGGAACAGAAAACATAAGTGAGAGAGAGATTCGATACTTGTTTTTAGAGTTGTAAGCTTGAGGATTGCCTTCCACGTTATTGTTGAAGTTTTCTTAAATCCTATTCTCTTCTATTTCAATTCAATGAAGTTTCTATTCTATTTTGCTGCTGTTATTCGATATGTTATGTGTGAGTAATCCCCTTTGTTAGGTTGAGGGTTCGATGGGATTAGATATCCATGAACCAAGCATAGATAGGTTTTGAAACACCATTCAATATCTCCATCTAATGTCGATCATATTGCCTAGACTAGTTTGATCACCTAGTCTCTGATTTTAGGTTGAATTTACTCATCAAAAGTGTTGTGAATTGCTGGAATTGACATAGATGGGCGAGTTGTCTTTAGCCAATGAAAGTTGAAGTTAAGGCAACTCGTGAACAAATCAATCATATACGTTTAATGCTCATCATTCTTTGTAGCCTCAAACGACAGTTTAGGGTGTTAGATTGATTGTTGAAGTAGGGGATGCCACGACAGTGGATCCTCTTGAATTTATGATTGAGTTCTAGATTGGTTCATAACTTGATAACTTGAATAATTGCTTAGTTCTAAATGTTCTAATCCCTGAGATATATCCCTTGATCTAACGCCTTTCCATTAATTGTTTACACCGAATTTACTTTTGTTTGCTTTGATAAATCGTGACACTTAAACCTCTTTTAATCGCTTAGCTAAACTTGTAATCCATAGGATTAGAGTGTATTGCTGGTCCCTTGAACGAACCTATACTATTCTACAATTGAAGTAGTGATTCTAGGTTAAACTCATAAACTGGGAGAAACCCTTTCATCAAACTACTACCATCATCCACCATCTTTAAAGAAAACCACCATCTTCAAAGAGAGAGAGAGAGATTAGTTTGAGAGAGAGAGAAAAGAAGAAGGTTGGTTTTCCAAGATGTGAATATTATGGCAATTGGCATTATTTAAAAAATTCTTTTAAAATCTGTCATTATGGCAAATTAAAATCTGCCACAATTTTACTATTCATACACGCGAAATGACACATTTTCCCTTCATGGGAAAGTCAAAAGATAGGCCATGGTAGTTGTCCTTGTGTGTTTTGTTTATAGTTATGTCCTCGTCTCTGTTTCTGTCCACCATCTTTGTTGTTTCTACAACCACTGTTTTTTATCACCGTCTCCATTTTCTCCACAATTATCATCACTGTCTGGTCCACAACCATCATTTTCGTCCTTCGCCACCAGTTTTTGTCCACAACCACTGTTACGGTCACCGTTTTCGTCCTCCGTCACCATCGCCGTGTTCGTTTTTGTCCTCTGTCACCGTTGTTGTCCACAAACACTGTTACAGTCACCGTTTTCTTCCTCCGTCACTGTTTTTGTCCTCCGTCACCGTTTTCGTCCTTCGTCATCGTCTCCGTTTTTATCCTTCGTCACCGTCTCCGTTTTCGTCATTTGTCACCGTCTTTGTTTTCATCCACCACCAGTTGTCTCTATCTCCATCACCGTATTATTTTCTCCGGCAACCACCACCATTCCACCATTTTCATGGAAAAAAAAAAGAAATAAAGAGAGAGAAAGAAGAAAAGAAAGAAAGAGAGAAGAAATTTAGTTTTCCAATAAGGAGAGAGATAAAAAGAAGATGAGTAGAAGATAAGATATGAAGGCAAATTTGTCATTTTATGTGCTAGAAGACAAAAAAATGGCATTTTTTGTAAAAAATTAGGAAAAATGGTAATTGAGAAAAGAAATTTCTTGACAAATGGCAATTACTATAATATTCCCTTCCAAAAAAGAGAAAAATAAAAAATGTGTGGTAGAAAAGTTATAGGACAAATAAGTCTTTTTGCATTAATTAGAAGATAAAATTATGGCAATTGGTGAAAGCTATCAAATTAATAACATATTTTTAAAGAATTTTTGAATAAATGGCAATTGCCATCGTTTTCACTATAATCTATAGAACATTATAAAACTAATCAACAACCATTTATTTATTTTTTCTTGATTTTCTATATTTCTTTGAAAACAATTCTATTAATTATTTTATCATATATATATATATATATATATATATATATATATATATATATATTTATTGATATAATAATCAAATTTATGTACTTACGTAAAAACAGAAACAAAATTACACGTATGAGGATTTTATTATATAAAAGAAGATGCGCGCGATGAGAACACGATACGTAAGCAAAATTGTAACTCATCAGATCGTGACATGTGTCTAATACCGATAAGATGATGGCATGTGTTAACACTTAAAATTAATTAAAGATATATAAAAATAAAAATGGGAAATGAACCAAATAATTGTAAAGTACCTAACCAAATAGTAAAAAAGAAAAATTTCTTATTGTCTAAAGTAATTATGAGAAAAGAAAATTTTCTAATTGTCCATACTAACTAGATAAAAAATCTTAATAGTTTAAACTAATTATCAAATTCAATTAAGAAATAAAATAGAGAGAATGTAAACCCTACAAAAAAGTTAGAGAAAAAAAATCAAGTAAGAAAAAATTATCGGCGAGAGTTTGATATTTAATCAAAATTATAATTAATCAAATCATAACATGTGTCCAATATTGAACAGATGATGACATGTGTTAAAACTTACGAACAAAATAATTGTAAAGTACCTAAGCAAATAGTAAAGAAGAAAATTTTCTTATTGTTCAAAGTAATTAAGAGAAAAATAAATTTTCTAATAGTCTATACTAGCTAGATAAAAAAAATTAATAGTTTAAACTAATTATTAAATTCAATTAAAAATAAAATAGAAAGAGTGTAAAACCTTAAAAAAGTAGAGAAAAAAAATCAAGTAAGAAAATATTATCGACGAGAGTTTGATATTTAAACAAAATTATAATTCACCAAATTATAACATGTGTTAAATTGAGAAGATGATGACATGTGTTAAAATTTAAAATTAAATAAGAGAAAATAAAACTAAAAATGGAAAATGACCAAAATAATTGTCAAACAACTAATCAATTAGTAAAAAAGAAAATATCTAATAATTCCAAATTGTTGGGAAAAAATAATTAAAATAGTTTAAACAAATTATAAAAATAAAATTAGGAAAGAAAATAGAAAGACTTTTAACAATTGAAAAAACAAAAAGTAGAGAGGAAATAGAAATTTAAATTAAGAAACAAATATGATTGATAAAACAAAAGAATTTTTATAATTGAAAAACAAAAAATTAAAATGAATATAGATATCTTAATGTTAAAGTTTATATGCACAAACATACCAAAAAAAAAACTATAAACGTATTTACTTTGTAAACATAGTTATAGAATATTACAAAGAAAAATATAAATCTTCTACCCATACTTTTTAGTAGGACTAGGCAAATTATCCATTAAATTCGATCCGATTCGCTATTCGTTTTGATCCGATCAGAAAAATCTGGATATCCGTTTTGAATCAAAGCGAAGTAAATAGTAAATTTTAGAAATCGTCTAAATCGAAGCAAATCACAAATACTAATTTTAAAAATCCAAATATCTAATCCGATCCGTATATTACTTATATATACATATAATATGGTAGATTTATAATATATATTTATATTTTTAACTTTTAAGTATATTTGACGAGTATATTTATTGTAAAAATAGGTAGATACTTTACTTTAGTTGAAATATACTTTTTAAATAAAAAAAGTTCTTTTTATTTTTTACCGTTTTTAGTTTTGACATTTAGTTTTTTTAATTCTATCAAATAAAATTAGACCCATTTTATATATATATTCATTAATTAGTTTAAATCTTATATTAAAAATTTTGTTTAGAAAAAAGATTATGGTGTCTTAATTTTTATTTTAAACAGATATACGTGAAGATCCGGATATCCGTAAATATCCAGAAAAAATCCAGATATCCGTAATCCCGGATATCCAAAAAATTTCGAATAAACACAAATCAAAAAATTAGATCCGTTAAAGATAAATCGAGTCACAAATACTGTATTTTTTACAGATATCTGATCCGCGTTGAGGCCTACTTTTTAATCTTAAAAAAGAAATTATATAAAATGACAATTTATACATGTTACAAAATAAGAATAACATATTTACTATTAAGATCCAAAAGTGTAAGATTTGACGAGTATAGATCTCTATGAAAAATAAACCGATGACATCAATGACATTTATCAATCATAGATTTATATATAATATTTGATAAAAATATTATAAAATATTTTAATAGGTTTATATGAGATTATTCATATAAATTTATTGTCTTATAATTTAACTCTATAATATTTTAATTGTTATAAAATTTTATCATATAGTAACATAAATTCATAATGTGTAATAATATTTTTTTATTATTAAGAATATGATTTAAATTCCATTTATATATATATATATATTCGGCCTAAATAATATGAATTAAGATATAAATTATACTTTAATGATTTGAGATCCATGTTTAAATATTTCAAAATATTTTTGTCATTAAACAGGTTACTAATTAAAATTAAAATTTTGATATTAATATTTTTACTGTGTTTACCCGCTTATTAATGCGAGTCCTATTCTAGTTGTGATATAAATTACTAAAATAACTCGGACTACTCCATGATTTATATGTCAACTCATGAAATAAAAATTTCATTGTTTTACAATATAGTAGATTAAAAATGGTATTTTCCGATAGTTACATATATAATTACGATATAAAAATAGTTTTATCCCAAAATTTACTCGAAACGTAATTCATAATTAGAAAAGAATTATAACGATGCGCGTAACGTGAGTTAGAACATAGCCATCGGTAAGACTAAGTGAGTTTCTTAAGCCCAAAACACACAGAAAAATAATTGAAAATAAAATGAGAAACTTATTTTGTGCTTGAAACGTCGCAGTGGAAGGAGACGGATGGTATTATGGAGCCACGTGGTGATTCCGGATTGGGTCATTGAGATTCTGATTTTTTTTTAAATAGTAAATATCATTAATGAAAATGAAAGTTTAGGATAGGTCTGGACATACATGTGGAGTCCTATCGGATACAGATTTTGTCGGGTATAGAAATTTTATACCCATTTGTAAGGTTTCGAGTCAGATACAGATTCGGATCGGATCACAATTAATTGTACCAAAGAAATTTGGGTACAAGTTTGGGTTTAAAAATTTATGAAACATAATAAATTCAAGTTTTTATAAAATCTTGTATATTTATATATACTAATTTGATTTTCTTTCATTTATTTTTATAAAAAAATTAATTATATTTTATTCTTTAAAACTTTATTGAGTATCACCATTGGACATACAAAACTTAGAAAATTCTTAATGAATCTCAAAAATTAAATTATTATTATTAAAATTAATATTAAACTAATGTTAATGATACCCACATGGTATCATAGATAATGATGCTCTTAGAAGCTAGTTTGAATATTAAAAGATAGAAAACTATAATATAAACATGTAGACTTTACAACATGTAAGCACGTTATCTATATAAGTTCAAATCCAGCAAGCAATCAAAGCAAATCAAAGATAATTTGTAACCAAAAATGGATGAATAAGAGTTTCCAATGAACCTAAGCGAAGAAACAAAGACTCTAATCTCTTCGCTTTCTTCCATAATAGACTTCCAAGGGAATAAGCTTTGCATGTACCAAGGATTCTGGTACTACTACAATACTCTCCCATCAATCCTCAATTTTCAGAGAGGTTTCGAGGCTCAAGACACCGATATAATCCTTGCTACGTACCCTAAATGTGGCACAACTTGGATCAAGGCCCTCTTGATCGCCCTCCTAGAGCGATCAAAGCACCATTCTTCTTCTAACCATCCTCTTCGATCCGATATTCCTCATGGAATAGTACCAATCTTCGAGATTGATTTGTATACGCAAACCACAACACCAGACCTGACCAAGTTCGCATCTTCATCTTCATCTCCTAGGTTGTTCGCGACACACATGTCGTTGCCTACACTACAAGAGCCTCTCAAAGACTCTTCTTGCAAGATCGTGTACGTGTTTAGGAACATGAAAGACGCTCTGGTCTCGGCTTAGCATTTCAGATGTAGTCGTCAAAACATAGAAAGGACAAGAAGCGTTCTCGAGTCTATGTTCGAGGCATTCTGTGTCGGTGTTACTACAAACGGACCTTTCTGGGATCATGTCTTGAACTATTGGAAAGGAAGCTTGGAAGATCCCAAACATGTTCTTTTTGTGAGGTACGAGGAGTTAAAAACAGAGCCTTCTGTTCAGCTCAAGATACTTGCCGAGTTCTTGGGTTGTCCATTCACTAAGGAGGAAGAAGAGATTAATTGGATTGGTTCAAGAAATTTTGGACCTATGCTCTTTGCCTAGTCTGAGCGACAAGACTGGAAGATTGGTCAGCGGTGTTGATCACAAGGATTTCTTCCGCAAAGGGATAGTTGGTGACTGGAAGAATCATCTGACTCCTGAAATGGAGAACAAAATTGATATGATCATCGAGGAGAACTTTCAAAGTTCGGGATTGAAATTCTGATTTATATGTAATCTAATATGTGTTGTTTGCTTTCTCATGTTATGTTCTTTGATTTATGGTTGAAGTTTGAAATTTTCGAATGAGTATGTAATCTCTCAAGTGATGCAAGGGTGTTTGCACCAAATTGTTTCTCTGAATTGTAATAATATTTGTATGCAGCTCTTTGTCTAAATTTCCGATTTTTTTTAATTTTTTTGTTATATTAAAATGGTTTAGAAATCCAAACCGGAAGAGGTGAAGAGTTTAATTTCCGAATATAATTGGTGGCTTTTATTTTTATTTTTATTTTTAATTTTCTGTAACAAAATTAAGATGAATAAATCCACAAAATAAGAACAATTAGTTTAGGGATATTATTTCAGAATTTGGAAAGCAAACATGAGTTATAATGGTTAACTTGACCGGTTCTTTGCAAAGAGCCAAGCAGCCAATGGAACAAATGGCTTCATCTTCTTCGTATGTTTCTTCACCATAACTTGGTTCTTCTTCTCCTCTTTGCAATCAATGATCTTCGTTAGCAATGGTGGATTCGCAAACTTCACCGAACACCTCCTCTCCAAACGATCAACATCACCATCTCCAAACCCTTCATTTTGATCAAACCTGTTCATCTTGATCTCAGTTATGTTATCCGGTTCAATAACCGTGGATTGCTCTATGAATTTGAGGTCGTCTTCGACTTGAGGATGTTCAGGGAATTTTCTTAGTGAGTGATTAAGCTTTTCCTTAGTGGATTCAAGCTCTTGTGTTAGGGTTTCAAGAAGTTGAGACAAAACCTTATTCTCTTCCTCAGCTTTCTTCAAACTCTCCTTTGTTTCATCCAGCTCAGCTTCTATACTTTTGCTTCTAGTAACCACATTACTATCGCCATTGTTTCTCTAATCACACGGTCCAAAAATCATTTTAACAATATTAATAATTGACATGATGACACACAATTATATGCAAAAATAAAGTAACCATTGTCATGATCTATAATTATATTACCTCTACGGACTTGTTGATGTAATTATCTCCGAGAAGAATTCTCTCGCCGAAGAGCGTGACCGCCTCTTTAACAGACCGGAAAGGAGTTCCAGTGTCGATCTCACCGCGAACCATTGGAGAGAACGCAAGCTAATATTAAGGATTATATGTTCTTTTAGTTGTATGAATTTATTGTGGTCCATTTTCATGACAAACACATCAAGCTTTTTATAAAGAAAGAAACCACCCTCTCAATAAGATTGCAACTGTTGGTTGTTGTTGCTAAATCGAGATTAGTTTAAATTGACCACGTTATGATTAAGATTATGTGATGGTGGAAATGGTTCAACCATATTGTAACACATTACCGGGTAAAAAAATCCCACTAAATGACAAAAAAATGATTGGAAGTTGTTAAACTTTTTCGTGTTGCTTACTTTTTATTTTATTTTATTAGATGCCGATATAGTTGAAAAATGTCTTTGCGTTTACTTCACACAAAATATAACTTTGGGTAAATAGAAGTAGAGAGGTTCGTTGGAACGTCCTCACGATTTCATGTGTTATGTTACTTTTTTTTGTTTTTGCTACCACCAAATAATCAATCTTCATTTCGACAACGACATTTCTCCTATTGTACTCGTTAATGGGCCTATATTGGGCCTAAAATTACATAACTAGATCACTCTTTCGTGACCGATACAAGTCAGCCCAATAGAGAATATGGGGAAATCAATTAGTAGAAGCAAACCTCAAATGCCTCTTGGAGTTGGAATCCCTTTCAAGTGCAACACTTCTTTGGCTTCTACGATCTCTTCGTCTTCACTGTTGTAAACAAATCTGCTATGTTTCCCTGCAAATTCACCTTGAGTCGTCGTCTCTACACTCATCTTCTTCATTCCTACACACAACTCATCAACCTCTTCTTCTTCTTCTTGGTCTTCTTCCTCTTCCAATGATTCTGACTTATCGGTGAAATCTAGAAGCAAGGAACGAGTGATGCTCAAACTTTTTTCTTCTTTGACTTCAAATATCTCTTTCGCCTTCAAACTCCCAATAAAGTAGCTTACTTGAGATGTTCTCAAATGTCCAGCAACAACCGGAGATGCGATCTTGATCTGCACTTGATCATCTGAAAAGTTTGGAAATTGAGGAGTATTTGCTGGAGTTGGAGCGAGGAGTCTTATTGGGGAAGTGAGGAGGTTGATGAAAGGTAGAGACTTTATTGGAAGGGTAAGCTCTGTTCCTTCTTCTTCAACTTTGTGCAAAAGGGTTTTAACTTGTCCTCTCAAAAGGGCTTCACCAGAACCAGGCGTGTTCTTGATTCTGCTGTTTTTTCTCTTACACATGAACCCTGAAGGTGGAGTCTGCATCGCTAGACCAACGATCGGTGAGTCGTTGGTTATGTCGATCAGTGCAGATCTGTCATCTTGTGCTTTGTTGTTCTTTCTTTGACAGATGCATGAATCCTCTGTTTTTTCTGAGAGACGCAATGAAGGAAGACGGTCAGATTCAGAGAAGTTATCAATTCTAAAAAAAAAAAGACACAAAAGAAAGAAACTACAAGAAGGGCAAACATACTTGATGAAAAGGGGGATTTGGAGTCATCAGAATCAGAGCTGTTGATGGTAGAGAAAGCCTGAGATCTACTGACTCTTCTTGTTGATGATGGAGTCTCCATTTGAATTTCAATCACTAAGACAAAAAAATACAAAACTGAATTGAGAAGAGTTTCTAAGAAACCAATCTGAATTTTTCAGTTATCTGAGATTATCAAGAAACATTGGAAAAGGTCGCAGTATTATATAGTGGAGGATGGGAAATAAAAAAAAAAGTTGCCGTTAGAAAGTTTACCAAATAAAGTAGCCGTTGTGGCTCCTCTCTTATGAAGTGGAAGGAATTGGAAGAAGAAAGAAACATATAAAAACTAGCCGTTGGGTCCCTTCTCTCATGGTAAAGTCTTTGTTCTGTATGGGCCTTTGACGAACTACGAAAGTTATATTAATAACCCGGCCCGTTCATCAAGCTGTTGCTTAGTTGTTAACAAAATCTGAAAATCAATACGTCAACTTCACTAATATACTAATATGCATTTAAATTATAGTATGATTTATTCATGTATGAGTCGACTTTACTTTTGTTTTCAACTAGATTTATACCCACACTTTGCATGGGATTTTAATTTTAAAATAGTAACAATACAAATAATTGATTAAATTATATTTTTTTTAATTTTAAAATCGTTTATAGCCAGGTAGTAACAAAATCCAGTTATAAACCTTAAGAGGAAATAAACTATTTCAGTGACAATCTCATGACCTTTTATCTTCGAAAGAGTTCTTATACTTAAAAATTCATTTTAAAATTTGGAATGGTAAACTTCAAATATAATATTTGGATCTTAAAAATTATTTTAGGAACACCAATCAAATCTATCATATACTTGTATTTTTTATATTATTTAACTTTTTATTTTCTATGCAATTAACATTCAGTTTTGGAACACATTAAAATCAACTTATCTATCTTTCGATCAAATATTTTCATTGTTCATCTAAATGTTCATAATCAAAATTCTATGTTGTTTTTTTGTCAACATCCAAAATTATATTACTTTCATTAGTGCATTATTTTAGTTATTGATTTCAATAAAGTTCACTATAATGTTATCTCATTCTTCATCTATTAATATTAATGATGTTAACTTTTAAGTTTTAATTATTTTACTTAATTTTTTGTTTATATTATAGAATAGAGTTATACATTAAAACTACAATTAATATGAATGAATATCTAGAATATGATTCACGCGCATCGCGTGTTTTTGTTTTCAGTTTTATAAATTTGATGACGAAATAATATCTATTTTCATATGCAACATTTCTATTTTAATTCTTCTAATAATATTTTGTTGTATTGTATTTGTGTGGTAATTAATACAAAACAGCAAATAGAAGAATGTTAATTTATTGAATCAATAAAATTATTTTAAATGTAATTACTCTTTTTTGAAACTTTGAAAATGATGATGTGGAGGAGAGAAAACTCTCCCATTATATTTATCTAATAAAAATATCGAAGTTACCATTTAAAATTTAGTTGTTTAAAACTTTGTTATGTACATATATTTAGCCATTGGATAAATCATATTATCTAAATAACCAAATAAGAATTTGAAGATAAAATTTACGAGTCATTTTCTAATATATCTTTATAGTATGATTTATTAATCATAAGTAGTTTTCATATGTCTTCACAATGTCTCTTTGTTATTCTTTTATATTTCGCACTTCACAATGTCTTTAGTATTGTGGCATATAAAAAATATTTACAGTCTTTCCAATCGCTGAACGGAAGAACTTATCGCTTCATCAGTAAGATGTCAGTTTTTTTCTTCAAGTTTGATTTAGGTTTTTGCTAACCAGAGTTGAAAAAAACTCGTAGATAATTTTGAAATGAATTTTTAAAGGATATAAATAGTTCTATGCATTTTTGTCATTTATCTTTGTCTCGTAAACTTATGTATATTTTGATTTTTGTTCATCATAGAAAAATATACATTTTTGGTTTTCTTTATATGTGTAGTATATAGTTTTGGTAAAACAAATCCATATTATTATTACTAATAAAATCTAATATAGTCTTGTATTTATTAATTTTCATTTTCATTTATTTTATTTAGTCTTTCACATTTTTTAAATTTAATTTAATATTTATTAACTATAAAAAACAATTAATATGATTTAGTATGTAGTAAATGGCTATTTTAAAACTTAAATATTTTAAGAAATATTTTTGCCAATGTAAATAGATTCTAAAATTTCACCTTATTTTCTACTCTTGTTCAATATTTTTTACCGAAATTAAATATCTTTTTTCTTTAGACTTTCACTCTCCTAACAATTGCTTGATAATCCCTTACGATGTTTAAATAATTAACATCATTTAATTTTTTCTTTGATTCTCTCTTGTCGTTTATCTGCATTTTTATGCATTTTTATTCATTTGTTCTTATATTTATATTCATTTTACATATTTCCAATTTTGAAATCAAAATATGTAAAAATCTATCTTTATCATAAATTCATAATAAATATATTTTATGTTGTAATTTAATATTTACAATAATAAAATATTCAAATTTTTTTGTATATATGTACTACTACTTATTTTTATTTTTAGTTTAATATAAACTTTTAGTATTTATAAATAACAATTAATATTTATAAACATAATAAATTGAACATTTCAAATAAAAATTTATTGTTAAAAAAATATTTTGCTTAAGTGGATACTTTAAATAGAGAGAACTATAATAGATTTAGACGAATTTGTCTCTAAAGGAAGATATTGTGAACAAAAATAAAGAGGTTTTTTTCTCTCCTCAAATTGATGATGAATGGGATTTTTTGGTAATACAAGTCCGTACCAGAACAAGTCTCCACTACGTGGCTTAAACACCGACCGCAACTCTTTTCGAAACGTGGCTTTCCTTTCACCGTTAGTTACGTACAATCCATTATCCATATTAACCATCGTGTAAAACAGTAAACTAAACGTCCATTATAATTTGATACGTTGGGATGTAGTAAAATTAAGTATATGATTTTTTTTTTGTCTTAAAAATAAATAAAAAGTAGAGATGCACCGTAGTTAGTTGAGTAACTTGTATGTTTCTAGAAAGAAGGAGAGAGTAAAATACTAGTACCGTGGTAGGTAGCGAACGACCTCTTCATTCGTCAGTCATCACAAGCTTTGAAAGGTTTCAGCTACCACTCTCTCTCCTTATATTTTCATCACATCTTCTCCTTCTCTCTCTCTTAACTTACTCTTCTTGCTTTTGTAATTAACGCTCTTGTTTCTTGATAATAATATACAAATGGCTCCAGGAACTCTGACTGAGCTCGCCGGAGAATCTAAGCTCAACTCTAAATTCGTCAGGGACGAAGACGAACGTCCCAAAGTCGCCTACAATGAATTTAGCACCGAAATTCCGGTAATATCTCTCACCGGAATCGACGATGTTTGTGGTAAAAGAGAAGAGATCTGTCGTAAGATCGTCGAGGCTTGTGAGAATTGGGGCATTTTCCAGGTGGTTGATCACGGCGTCGATACCAATATGGTGGCTAATATGACTCGTCTTGCTCGTGACTTCTTCGCTTTACCTCCCGAGGACAAGCTCCGTTTTGACATGTCCGGTGGTAAGAAAGGAGGATTCATTGTCTCTAGTCACCTCCAGGTAACTCAAGAATTAACCCTTACCTTGGGATGTGAGATTATTGAAGATATCTTGGAGAGCAAGATGTGTATTTGACGAGAAATCCTAACAATATTCAACAAAGAACTCTGTTTTTATGAATCGTGTGGTCGATCTTATAGTTCTATACGAAATGAATGCAGGGAGAGGCCGTGCAAGATTGGAGAGAGATCGTAACGTATTTCTCGTACCCGGTAAGAAACAGAGACTACTCACGGTGGCCAGATAAGCCGGAAGGATGGGTGAAAGTCACGGAAGAGTATAGCGACAAGCTAATGGGTTTGGCTTGTAAGCTTCTTGAGGTTTTGTCTGAAGCTATGGGACTTGAGAAAGAAGCACTTACCAATGCTTGTGTCGATATGGACCAGAAAATCGTTGTTAATTATTACCCAAAATGCCCTCAGCCTGATCTAACGCTTGGACTCAAACGTCACACTGATCCTGGAACCATCACTTTGCTGCTACAAGACCAAGTCGGTGGTTTACAAGCCACAAGGGACAATGGTAAGACATGGATCACAGTTCAGCCTGTTGAAGGAGCTTTTGTCGTCAATCTCGGTGACCATGGCCATGTCAGTACTCTCTCTCAGTAGATACTTATTTTGCCATTAATTTGTAGTGACACCTTTTATTAACTTAAATGTGTGTTGTTGAAGTATTTGAGTAACGGGAGGTTCAAGAACGCGGATCATCAGGCGGTGGTGAATTCCAACTCGAGCAGATTATCCATAGCAACGTTTCAAAATCCGGCACCGGAGGCTACGGTGTATCCGCTTAAAGTGAGAGAAGGAGAGAAACCGATCTTGGAGGAGCCAATAATATTTGCAGAGATGTATAAGAGAAAGATGGGGAGAGATTTGGAGCTGGCTCGTCTCAAGAAGCTAGCCAAAGAAGAACATAACCACAAGGAAGTTGCCAAGCCTCTTGACCAAATCCTCGCTTAGAACAATTTCCCTCACATTTGTGTCGGTTTTACAAGTTTGGTAATGAAAGAATTATGTTATGTTCGGTGTGAGTTGTGTTTTGTTCAATAATAATTAATGCATTTGTAGTTGTCATGTCAAAAGCATTCATACTTCAAACTCCATCTCTAATTCACTGCTATTAATATTGTGTCTAAATATCTTGCCATTATTGGTTATTCTCATTTATTTAACACTTTGTTACAATTGTACTCAACAGTTAATTACACTAACTAACATCATGAAAGTTTTGTCATATTTTCGGTTCGAATGTGTAAAAATGTTATCAATCGGAGTAATTGCTTTCTCTTTAAGATATTGACTTGTTAAACCGGCGGGAGGACAATTTTAATTAATTAATTAATTATATATACTGTAGTGCCTTTACGCCACGTGTCCCTCTGGATACCTTGGAAATTGAAATTAATCTCCCTTTTATCAATATTAAGACTTCTTCTCGTTTTGAGTAATTTTGATCTAATCAACGACGCGACGACGGGGATGAATCCTTCTCACGGTGCCGACGGGAAGCAACGACGGGCGATGTATCCCGACATCGATCAATCCATACCGGATAATCCTTTCGCTCAGACAAACCCTTATCATCCATCTTCTTCCTCTAAATTCTACCCATCTCTATCCTCGAACAATCTCGGGCCTAATCTTTTCCCAAACCCCGGAGATGCATCCACCAATCAGTCACCGTCTGCTCCGCCTCAAGCGACGGAGGAGATTCTCATTCGTATCCCCGGCGCGATTCTCAACCTCATCGACCAATCCTACAGCGTCGAGCTCGCCTGCGGTGATTTCACCATCGTTCGAATCGTCCAGGGACCTAACATCGTCGCCGTTCTGGCAAATGTCGCGGATGAGATTCAATGGCCGTTAACGAAGAGCGAAGTAGCAGCGAAGGTTGATGGATCTCACTATTTCTTCTCAATCCACCCTCCGAAGGAAAAGAGTCATGGATCTGGGTCCGATTCGGAGGATGAGATTCTCAATTACGGATTGACTATTGCTTCGAAAGGGCAAGAAAACGTATTACATGTGCTTGATCAGGTTCTGCGAGACTATTGTTGTTTCACTGAGCAGAGAATGTCCGAAAAGGCAAAGGAGACTGGAGAGGAGGTGTTGGGAAATTCCATGGCTGCAGTGACTTCGCCTGATGAGCTTAAGGGTGAGAGAAAAGACATTGTGGAGGGTCAATGTGCGGCGTATTGGACCACACTCGCGCCTAATATCGAGGATTATAGTAGCAAGACTGCTAAAATGATAGCTTCTGGGTCAGGTCAGCTTATTAGAGGGATACTTTGGTGTGGGGATGTAACTGTGGAGAGACTTAGAAGGGGAAATGAGGTTATGAAGAACAGGCTGAGTCGTGCTGAGAAGGAGAAGGACGTTAGCCCTGAGACATTGAGGAGAATCAAGAGGTATTGTGATGTTTCGTTCCCTGAGAACTTCCATCCATCACTCATTTATATGGTTCTTTTTTTCATGATCATTAGAAACCTGAGTAGTTTGAGCTTAAGGGTCGACCAATTCTGTGAGAAGTGATGAAAATTTCTTGTTAACATTTGTCTAATCAATTGACATTATTATGGTAGTATCTCTTAAATGAACAGCTTTTGTGCATGAGCTAATCTTGCTAGTGTGGTTTCTATGTAAAGGGTCAAGAGGGTGACACAAATGACAGAGAAAGTTGCGACCGGTGTTCTTTCTGGTGTTGTCAAAGTTTCGGGATTCATCACGGGTTCAGTGGCAAACTCAAAAGCTGGAAAGAAGTTTTTTGGCCTCTTGCCCGGAGAGATTATTCTTGCATCCCTCGATGGATTTAGTAAGTAGATTACTTGTTTTTGGTTGCCCAAATTTTCAATCCCTTGCTTGGAAGATCAGGGAGACTTCTTGATTCACCAGTTGCCTTGCTTTTTTTTTCCATCTCACATGAAATGCATATTTTGATATGACCAACATTTACAATAATTCTTGGTGATCCATGTTTCCTTCTGATGACTATTCCCATAATTTTTTTCAAAGCTTTTTCGAATATGACATTTTCCAAATGTTCGTTGATATGGTGTTTGGGGTCTTCTTCTTGCCTTGAGCAATGTAGGCGTAATAGGCTTTGAGGCATTATTCTTTTGGGGGTGTTTTAGCTGAAAGTTACCAAACGTTTTGTAATCTTTCTTTATATACTGTATCTTCTTTTTTTCGTTTTTAAAATTATGGGCATAGTTTTTGGCTTTTAGATCGGAAGGTGCTTCTACTTCTTTTGAATAATCTCTGATATACACTCCAAACCCACACCTTCCTTTCTGTGGCATATGGTATTAGTAACCTTGCCTTCTTTGCTTTTGTGTTTATGACATGTTTACTTCCTGCAGGCAAGATCTGTGATGCTGTTGAAGTGGCTGGAAAAAACGTCATGTTGACTTCATCAACTGTCACAACAGAACTCGTCGATCACAAGTATTGTTTTTTCAATGTCATATGAAACACAATCACATATATCAGCAAAGAGTGATCTATGTATAGCAAATGATCAGTGTTTGCCTTAGATGATAAAGAAACCTCATGGATTTTGCTATGACATATGCAGGTACGGCACAAAAGCAGCAGAGGCTACTAGCGAAGGGATGGACGCAGCAGGACACGCTTTTGGAACCGCATGGGTCGCTTTCAAGATCCGGAAGGCACTTAACCCCAAAAGTGTCTTAAAGCCTTCAACATTGGCCAAGTCTGCTGTTTCTGACTTAAAGGCTAAGAAAGGCTCCAAGTAACATCGCCTTACCTCCAATATGTCATCTATACTTGGATTTAGTTTTTCCTTTTTTGGAAAAGTATATGAAGATTTATTGATGTACTCTGTATTTTAGTTTCCTATGTATATTGTGATTCTATGTAAACTATATATACATATTCTTCTAATCTTCTTCTGCCAGTATATGTTATGTTTTACTCTAATTAGTTCTTTCAAAAACCACACTAGAGCTTATAGATTGTAGACTCTGTCTCTTGTATTAGATCACATGACTACAATATATAGAGATTACGTAAGATACTAGGTTAGGACTATTTACTAATCTACCCTTTCTATATACATATACTCTACACACCCCCTCAAGATGGAGGTACTTTTGTAACTCCAATCTTGCGTATGATTTCGTTGAAGCGAAGACGTGGTAGTGGTTTTGTAAAAGCATCGGCGAGCTGGTCATGAGTGGAGATATGCGCAACGCGTAGAGCACCAGATTGAACATTCTGCCGTACGAAGTGAAAGTCCAAGGCCAAGTGTTTCATCCGAGTGTGAAAGACTGGATTTGCACTGAGGTAAGTGGCACCTACATTGTCGCAGAATACCGTAGGTATGGTTTGTACGACGACTCCAAGTTCTGTAAGAAGAGAGCAAACCCATATAATCTCTGCGGCTGTGTTCGCGACAGAGCGATACTCCGCTTCCGTCGAGGATCTTGCAACACTAGTTTGCTTTTTCGATGTCCATGCGATTGGTGTGGTGCCAAGGTAGACGATGTAAGCATTAGTGGACACATAATCATCAACGTCACCCGCCCAATCTGCGTCGGAGTAGGCGTGTAGGGAGATAGGTGACTTGGCCGAGAGGAATATACCGTGGGAGATGGTCCCAATCAAATATCGTAAGATCCGCTTTGCTACTTGCCAATGCAGATCAGTTGGCCGGTGCATGAAATGAGATAACCGGTTGACACTGTATGCGATGTCAGGCCGTGTGAAAGACAGGTATTGTAAGCTTCCCATGACTGTCAGATACTCACATGGATCATCAAGAGGAATGCCAGATTGTAAGGTCAGTTTCGGTGATGTTGCCATAGGGGAGGTCACTGGTTTGGCATTCCACATGTCTGTCTTGGCGAGAAGATCTTGTATGTATTTGCGTTGCATCATATGTATCCCATGTTTAGTTCGTGTCACCTCAATACCCAAAAATAGTTGATGTTGGTTGGGTTTTTCAGAGAGAAGCGTGTTGAGAGAACTCGAATGACTCCATCAAGTAATGTATTACTACTGGCCGTGATGATAATGTCGTCGACGTAGACCAAGATATAGACAACGTTATCACCTTGAATATTGATGAAGACGGATGTATCTGCAATTGAGTTGTGGCAGTCCATGTCACAGAGAAACGATTTGAGTTCTTGGTACCACGCTCGCGGTGCTTGTTTGAGACCGTACAATGCTTTCTTGAGTCTGCAAACGTGATGAGGGCGGTCTGGATCAACGAAGCCTGGAGGCTGGGAGACATATACTTCATCAGTAAGGGTTCCTTGGAGAAATGCGTTGTTAACATCCAGCTGCTTAATACCCCACGAGCGACTGACAGCAAGTTGCAACACTAAGCGAATTTGATTGATTTCACAACTGGGCTGAAGGTCTCAGCGTAATCAATTCCATATTCCTGAGTGTCTCCACGAGCAACCCATCGGGTTTTGTACCTGTCAAGCTCACCGTTAGCTAAATATTTGATTGTGTAAAGCCACTTAGTTGGAATCACATTCTGATAAGGTTCTGGTGGAACAAGTTCAAACGTTTTGTTGCGAATCTGAGAATTGTATTCTTCACCCATCGCGTTTCTCCACTTCTCATCTCGCATGGCCTGGTTAACGGTTTTTGGAATAAAGGGTTTTGTTTCTGCTATTAGGGTAAGCTTTTTAATTGGTTTGATAATGTTATTTTTGGCTCTTGTACGCATGTGGTGGTCATTTTGTGGTGGTTGGGGGGGGGGGGTTGGAGATGACGTAGAGGAGGAATTTGGTGATGGAAGAGGAGTTGGTTGATCATGTTACGGAGAGTTTTGGGTGGTTGGTTGTGAGTGAGGCGTGGTTGGTATTGGCTCCGGTTGTACCTGCGCATCACTAGACAATGTGTCAGTTGAATTAGTTTCTACTACCACTTGATGTGACTGTTCCGATGGAACAGAGTGTGCCGATGAAGGCACTTGCGGTGAGTGAGGATCTCCGCTTGGGGGTGCCGATGATGAAGCTTGTACGAGTGGAGCCTGAGTGATAGGAATGGAAGTTGGTGGAGCATAAACCGGAGCAACTTCTATCTCTCTAGTGGGTGTAGTTATTGGAGTCTGGAAAGGGAATAAGGACTCGACAAACTGAACATGTCTTGACGTGTAGATACGCCCAGTTTGTTGATGAAGACACAAGTAAGCACTTTGAGTAATTGAGTATCCGAGGAAGACACATGATAGAGAGCGAACATCTAATTTATGTTGCGCATACGGGCGCAACCAAGGAAAACACATGCAGCCGAATATGCGCAGCTTAAGGTAGTTTGGTGGGCGGCCAAATAGCTTGAGATACGGCGACT
This sequence comes from Arabis hirsuta, assembly GCA_964056655.1. Classification (NCBI taxonomy): domain Eukaryota; kingdom Viridiplantae; phylum Streptophyta; class Magnoliopsida; order Brassicales; family Brassicaceae; genus Arabis; species Arabis hirsuta. The sequence goes on along the minus strand of OZ053308.1, from coordinate 7,999,698 downwards.
GTTGATCGAGTTGAGGCATTGGCATGCGATTAACCAAGTAAACCGCAGCTGCAAAGGAGTATGTCCAATACGTCGTTGGGACCGACGCTTGGTGTAGAAGTGTCAAACCAGTCTCAACAATGTGTCTGTGCTTCCTCTCTGCCACTCCATTGTGCTCGGGCGTGTGTGGCGGTGAGGTCAGATGCGAGATGCCATGCTCGGAGAGAAAACTCCGAAGTGCAATGAATTCCCCACCATTGTCGGAGTAAAAGTGTTGAATCTTGGAACCAAAATGATTTTCAACAAGGGCTTTGAAGGTAACGAAGGTTTCTTTGACATGAGATTTTAGTTTGAGGGGATAAAACCAAGTATATCGAGTGTAATGATCAACAAAAATGAGATAATACTTGAAATTATCAATAGATAGTATGGGTGATGTCCATACATCCGAATATATATAGTGTAGTGGATGTGTAGAAGAGATAGTGTTTGAGTGAAATGGAAGTTTGTGACTTTTATTAATTAAGCAATGAGAACAAGGAAGCTGTTTTTGTGAAGTTGAAAAAATCGGTAAAGAAAACCCAGAAACAACAAATTGTAAAATAGAGGAAGAGAGATGCCCCAAACGAGAATGCCAAAAAGATAAAGAAGTTTTCGGTGTTGGAGATGCAGACAAAGCGATGGTGTTGTGGGAGGTAATAGGCCACTCGTACAGCTCATCTTTAGTTTGGCCTTGGAGTAATTGGACCCCCGAGCTGAGATCCTTCACCTGAAAGTGGGCAGGAAAGAATTCAACCGAAACATTATTAGTGTTGCATAAGCGATAGACATATATAAGGTTCTTATGTAGGTTCGGAACACATAGGATATCTTTTAATGCAAAGGTATGAGTGGGAGAGTTAAGGGTAGTGAAACCAGTATGCGAAATGGAGAGGCCGGAACCATCTGCAATGGTGACCTCCTCGCCTCCAGTGTAGGGCTGATGAAGCGCGAGGTTGCTGAGGTCAGTGGTCAAATGGTGAGTTGCGCCACTGTCGAGAATCCAATTATTCGGATTGTATGATGATGCATTCACCATGTTTGCTCTCGGCTGCCATGAAGTCGTAGACGGCGTGGACTGTTGTGAACTTCCAGTAGAGGGGACGTTTAAGTTTTGGAGGTGGTAACATCTGCGCGCACTATGTCCATGAACTCCACAAATTTGGCATCGACCTTGATAGCCTCTGCCTTGATTGCCACGATGTTGTTGGTCATTGCGAGAGGTGAATTGTTGTTGTTGTTGCCACGTTTGTTGAGTCTTGTTGTGAGCTCGGTTCTGCCCTTGGTTTTGATTGCGATCACCATTGTTGTTCGAGGAGCCGCGGTAGTTGACGACGTTTGCCGTGATGGGTAGAGTGGTCGGAGCTGTCGCTTTGGCAAGGACTTTAACTTCGTGATTAAGTAACTTCTCGTGCACTTCTGTAACCGAGGGTGGTGTGTCTCGGCCCTCGATCTGATCAACAACTTGTTTGTATTCTTCAGGCAGTTCCTCAAGGATGTATTCCAGCTGATCTTCGAGATCCAATCCTTTCCCAAGAAGAGCCAATTGATCGAACCGTGTTGTGAACCCTTGAATGTAAGCATCGATCGTCATGTTCCCCTTTGTCCAGTGCTTGATCTGTTGACGAACCTGTTGCACATGTGCTCGACTTGGCTTTGCGTACGTGGATGAGAGAGTTTCCCATATCTGCGCCGATGTTGTTGTGGTGGAGAGAATAGGTTGGATGTTGACGGTGATTGCTCCGAGCAGAGCACTATAGATCAGCTTGTCCTGTCTCTTCCACATGATGTATTCTGGATTCGCAGTAATGACACCAGCAACTGTGTTCGTTGGAGGCGGCTGAATCATAGATCCATCGAGGTAGCCTGCGAGATCGTACCCATCTAGTAGGGCGTGGACTTGACGGCTCCACATTAAGAAGTTGGAGGCAGTGAGTTTTGTGACATTTGTCATATTGACATTGAGGAGATTTTGAGTATTGGAAACTAGAATGGTTTCGTTGGTGGAGGCCGGTGATGTAGACATCTCGAGAAAAATGATTGAAGGAGATGATTGGTTTGAAAAAGGACTTTGGCGGCCAAGGTTTTAGGTATCAAAAAAGGGCTCTGATACCATATAGATTGTATACTATGTCTCTTGTATTAGATCACATGATTACAATATATAGAGATTACGTAAGATACTAGGTTAGGACTATTTACTAATCTACCCTTTCTATATACATATACTCTACAGAGCTATCTCGAGGAAACGTGTTTGGCTAGTTACGAAGAAGTGGGCCAGATCTGTTGAATTTTGGCCCAACATAGCTAATTTTGAGTCCATTACAAATATTAATCCAGTGGGGATTTTCTCTGATTGGTTTTGGAAGGAGGTTAACGTGAACCTGTCCGCAGGTGATTACTGTGAATTTAGCTTGTCGCCTAAGTCGGGATCGTTAAATCTCACTGTGAAACAAATCGAAAAAGAGAGAAGAAATTGCAGAACGAGAAAGAAGTCATTCACAAATACCCAGAAAAAGAGGAGAAAAAGTGAGAGATGGCGAGATATGATCGAGCAATCACAGTGTTTTCTCCCGACGGTCACCTTTTTCAGGTAGAGTATGCCCTAGAAGCTGTTCGAAAGGGTAACGCCGCCGTCGGAGTCCGCGGCACCGATACTGTCGTCCTCGCCGTCGAGAAGAAATCGACTCCTAAGCTACAGGATTCCAGGTATAGCTCCGATCTCTGTAGATACAAGTTGTTTAGACCGGATTTTGTCCATTTGCTTTTATTTCCGGACTTTGATTTTGGTTTTTTTTTTTAAATTTCACCTGGATCGCTTGATTTGCTCACTTACTACTTGTCTCTTCAATTTTGAACTTCTGAAAGAAAATTTGATGTTGGGTTTATGTATCACTTCATTACTGGGAATCTCGGAGTGTTAGATTGTAGAATCGGAGCTGATCCCTAGTTTACAGTCTTCTTTTTTTTTCACGAGAGTGGAAAATGAACCTTGCATCTAAGATCCCTAGTGTTTGTTCCCCTGCAATTATGGTGCACTGTATGTAGGATCTGGCTTGTGTTTCTTCTCAATCGCAGCAGTTTTGTTAATATTTGTTTCTCACAGATCAGCGAGAAAGATTGTGAGCCTTGATAATCACATTGCATTGGCCTGTGCTGGGCTGAAGGCAGATGCACGTGTCCTGATAAACAAAGCGAGGATAGAGTGTCAAAGCCACAGGCTTACGTTGGAGGACCCAGTGACTGTTGAGTACATCACGCGGTACATAGCAGGGCTTCAACAGAAGTATACTCAAAGTGGTGGTGTGAGACCCTTTGGTCTTTCCACTCTTATTGTTGGTTTTGACCCATACACTCGTATACCCTCGCTTTATCAGACTGATCCATCTGGTACATTCTCTGCTTGGAAAGCTAATGCAACAGGGAGAAACTCTAACTCAATCAGGGAGTTTCTGGAGAAAAACTATAAAGAAACCTCTGGCCAAGAAACTGTTAAACTTGCTATCCGTGCTCTGCTTGAGGTTAGTTTCTTTATCCTATCGTTTTCTAACTACACCAAGTAGTTTTCTTTTGAGCTACTTTCGTGTACCCTCTGTTACTAAACTTGAAAATGAGATCATACCTTCTGGATTCTTGTTAGCTTAGGCCAGTGAATTCGTGAGCAATATGCTACACCTTAGAACCATATCTATAATTCTCCATTATTGAAAGTTGGCTTTAGGTTAGAGGTAAAGCTAACAAAAGGTGACAATGGTAAAGAATGTTGAAGTTCTCAAAAAATATAGAAGGGCCTTACTAGCTGAGGTGGAAGCTTTCTTAGTAGATGCACAAGTAGTGAATCTTTAAAACTCTGATAGGGTTTGCAATTTGCAGGTAGTTGAGAGCGGCGGAAAGAACATTGAGGTTGCTTTAATGACACGAGAGGAAGGTGCTCTGAGGCAGCTAGAAGAAGCTGAAATCGATGCTATTGTGGCTGAGATCGAAGCAGAGAAGGCTGCTGCAGAAGCTGCCAAGAAGGGCCCTTCAAAGGAAACATGAGCCAGATTTTACAATAGCGGTCTCAGATTCTGTGTTATAAAGTTTGGTTCAAAGATATTTGAAGGTTGAATTGGAATCTGGATGTTGGGTTACTAGCCTGTTTGACATTCTTGCTTTAAATCTTAAATGACATTTTAGCAGAGTACCATACTTAACCATGAGAGGACACTTGTTCATGATACTTGTTGTTGGTTAATTTATGCATAAATGGAGAATGTTTGATGATATGATGATTAATCAAACTCAACCAGGTTAAGAAAATTGATAGTGTTTGTTTTCACGTCAATCTAACACAGTGAAGGACTCCAGTTAGATTCAGAGCTGTAACTATTCTATTTTGTTTCGTCAAAAACAAAAAAAATCGCCGTTGCCGGGGATCGAACCCGGGTCACCCGCGTGACAGGCGGGAATACTTACCACTATACTACAACGACTTAGTCGTTCAGTTTAGACATAATTTAATAAATAAATGACTCTTAGGTTTTGTTGAAACTTTCAATCAAATGTTAAGGGTTTGAATTACGAGAGAAAAACTACTCTGATTTCGTTCTCCGCCGTTTTGTGTCTCTCTCCCAAACTCTCAGGTTAAGCTTCTTCTGGTTACCTCTTATGTGGTTTTTGATTCTTCGACCTAAGTTTTGTCACTCTTCTAAGGTTTTTGTTTGTGTCGATTGATAAACCTAATTGTCTCCGCTCTTATAGAAACTATCTCTCGGGATTGAATCGTATCTAGTTGGCATCTACTTGTTGCGTCGAGGGCCAAATTGATTGCTTTAACTAATTGTGCTACACTTACAGTGTTATCCTAGGTTTTTTTCGTCTAGGGTTTCATTTAATATTACATCAATTTGAGAAAGTTTTCATCTTTTATCAACCAGGTTGAATCAGAGTTAAAAAGGGTTCTTACACTGAGGCGTAAAGGATGAAGCTTGATGTGAATGTGTTGAGGTATCTGTCCAAAGATGATTTTCGAGTTCTCACTGCGGTCGAGATGGGAATGCGAAACGTCAGTGTTCTCTATTTCCTTTTTTTATTCAGAGATTGAAATTTAGGGTTTCGGGTTTACTGAATTAGCTTTTTTGTTTTTCTGAAAATACTTTGGTTTTTTGTGTTTGCAGCATGAGATTGTTCCTTGTGAGCTCGTGGAACGCATTGCTGGTCTAAAGTACGCCCAACCTTGATGCTTTGGGTGTTTCCATACTTTATTAAGTTCATTCCTTCGTTTTGATGGAACATATTGTGTAATTCACATACCTGTTATATTGCATAGACATGGAGGCACATACAAAGTCCTAAAGAACTTGCTCAAGTATAAGCTTTTGCATCACGACAGCTCTAAATGTGAGTACATGTCTCTAAAGGCATCAGTAATTCTTCTGCTTGGCAATCTTTGAAATTTCGTATAATCTGATGACTATTGCTTTTCTCTTTTAGATGATGGATTCCGACTCACCTATCTGGGTTACGACTTTCTTGCCATTAAAACATTGGTTAACCGTGGTGTATTTACCGGTGTTGGTCGTCAGATTGGGGTTGGTAAAGAGTCAGGTAAGTCTTTTACCTACTTAGTTTGATCCATTGGTGTGTTGAAGATATACTGGTCGGTTGGTGGCTGATATACCTCTTATCATATGTATGGGTTCTTTGCATATTATAGACATTTTTGAGGTCGCTCAAGAAGATGGAACTATTCTGGCAATGAAGTTACATAGACTAGGAAGAACCTCCTTTAGGGCTGTCAAATCTAAGCGTGACTACTTGAGGCATCGCAGTAGTTTCAGCTGGTTGTATCTCTCCCGTCTTGCAGCTCTCAAGGAGTTTGCTTTTATGAAGGTTATTAACTTGTTCCATTAATGTAACACTATTCTTGTCGGTGTATCATCTTTTATTATCTTTGGCCTAATGTTTGTTTTGCTTCTGAGAGAGCAGGCTTTGCAAGAACATGACTTTCCGGTTCCAAAAGCTATTGACTGCAATAGGCACTGTGTTATCATGTCCCTTGTGCCAGGCTACCCCATGTAAGGACCTACCTTCGCATTCACATTTAAGAAATAATGTTATGATTTGTCGCTAGACATCTATTGCTGTTTTTTGGTTAGGTATTGATTTTAGCTAAGATTATGGGATTTATGCATTGCCTTGGATATTATTTTAATTGTTGATCCATTTGCATCATCCTCGCACTAAGAAACAGTTATACCCTTGCTACTGTGAATCACATCTTTTCACGTTTTCATTTATGACAGGGTTCAGGTGAAGCAATTACAGAACCCTGAGACAATTTTCGAGAAGATCATTGGCATTGTTGTTCGTTTGGCTGAGCATGGTCTAATTCATTGTGACTTTAATGAATTCAACATCATGGTGAGATACTATGACTCATCTTATTGATTAATGCCCTCTATTTGTAAGTAGTTTTTGCTGACAACTGCGTGCTATTATTTGATGATGCCTCTTTCTTTTTCTCTGCTTGCTAATAATTTTCATTGACACCTTTTGTTTATGTATGTATATCTTAGATTGATGATGAAGAGAACATTACGATGATCGACTTTCCACAAATGGTATCTGTTTCACACCAAAATGCACAGATGTATGTTATATCTCATCTCTGGATCATGCCTCTGTCCTCTTTTTTCATTTTCCATGATAGTTTCTTGGTTTGTTTATATTTTTTCTTTTTCTTTCAGGTACTTTGACCGTGATATTGAATGCATCTTCAAGTTTTTCAGAAAAAGGTTAGTTTTTTGTTTTTCCTTATATCATTCGTTCACAATACCTGGTAGCAAATGATCTCGTCCTTAAATTCTCCTTCTTCTGTGAACTCTGGTCCTTTCTTCAAGGTTTAATATGTCTTTCCAAGAAGATAGAGATGAGTCAGATGAGACAGAGGTGGAAATCGATGAGAACAGTAGACCATCTTTCTATGATATAACTAAAGATGCTAATGCTCTGGATAGAGAACTAGAAGCTAGTGGGTTCACTAAAAAGGAGCAGAATGACCTCGATAAAGTATGTGAGCCTTTGACCTCATTAATAACACTGCTTTTTTTTTTTTTTTGTCACCAAAAGCACTTCTTCAATAACACTACTTATCTATCTGTTGTGCAGTTTATTGAAGGTGGGCTGGAGAAGAGTAAAGATTCCGATGAGGATGAGGAATCTGATAACGAAGAGCAGATTTGTGAGTCAACTGAAGAAGAAAACCTAAATGAAATGAAATCATTACAGGTGCAAGAGAAGGTATAAGAATTTTCAAGTTCATCATGATATAACTGAAACATATGCTTGAGGAGAGATGTTCTCTGGTTTTGCGCATCATCGTCGTGCTTACATTGTATGCTTAAAATGATGTAGGAGAAGAATAGTCCAGATGGTGTTGAGGCAGAAGTTGAGTTGGATAATACTGAGAAAGGTGAAAATAGCGAAGATAAAGCCAAAGTTGGAAGTGATGAGGTTAGTTTCTTTCTTCTGCATAGTAAGACAGAGTATGAGCTAATGAAATCACTTTAGCAAACACATTAATGTCCCTTCCTTTGTGCAGGAGGAAGAAGAGGATGATGCAGAGCTGGTTAAAAAATTGGGAAAGCAAAGACGCAGAGCCATGGCTGC